>JAFFSR010000245.1:2500196-3742795 GCA_017163975.1 Anastatus disparis | reverse complement strand
TTATTTTGAAAAAAAAACTTATTTTACATGCTTTGTTGACTAGAATATACTCGATTTTAGCTAGTCGGCTAAAGTTTTCTATATTTATCATAACATATATATATATATATATATATATATATATATATACTAATACTATTAAATTTTAACACACTTATTTACACTAATCACTTAAACACTAGAAAACTCAATCTTGTAATCACCTTTGTAGGTTATAAATAGTTTAAGCTTATTTGCTGCTGCAGACATCTTATTAAATAAATCCTCATTCTTCACTAAAGCATCAGATACTCTCTTAGGCAAGAATATATTAAATTTATTCTCGATGACAGCTACAGTTTTACAACCACATCTGGTAGTCACCTTTTTGAGCGCGAACACCATGTAATTATGACCTTCATCGAGCTCAGTCAACTTTTTAGTTGGAAGAAAGCCTCCTTGAGCGATATTATTAATCTCGTTAAGATCCATCTGTAACAAAAAGATTTAAAAAAATTATTAATATTTAGAATTTATCTTATGTGCTAAAGAAAATTAAAGAAAAAAAAAAAATATTTTACTAACCTCGATTTAGTTTTTTCAAATGTTTCTACTCCTTTTTAGTTGCTGGTTCTGGAAGCTCAGGTCTCTGATGCAGGCTTCTTTCAACTTCTTTGATGATAGGAGATGTTCTCGATGGCTCTTCAGTTGACTGAATGAGTTCTGGCGTGCGAGACCTCTGCTCATATAGATCTCTCCCCACTTCTACTCCATCTCCCTTCTCTTGCGGGTTTTGCGGCGGCTCGATTGCAGCGGTAACTCCCCCTCTTCCTCCATCTCTTCAATGGCGTCAAGCCCTCCAGATAGTGACCCCAGGGCAGTGTGTCCGTTAAGCCAATAATCATACACCGTTTGTCATCGTAAGCACTTAGAGCGATCTTCGTTGATTTCTCCGTGTACAGAACATGATGGTCAGATCTGATGTTTCGCTGCTCTCGTTCCAAAATTTTACTCTCGCGCAAGCATTCGATGTAATCTTCAAAGGTGATGGTTGCTTTAACTACAGAGCTCTTGACACTTTTAGCTTTTTTGATAGGCTTTTAAACTCCAACATGATTTCACCATTACATTCATCTTTTATCAAGCCAATGATTTTCTTATTGACTCATGGCATGTTGAATTGATTATTCTCAGGATAGTCAGATGTATCAAACTCGTGAATATCTTCCTTCATGATGTCATATATGTTGACATTGGTTATCTCATACACCAGACTGTCAGTATCAGTGTATAATATTTTGCACTTATTTCCAATACGATTTCGCATATAATCATAATGAAACCTATACACTTGCGTTTTAGACAAGTCCAAAACGCAAAGTCCTACGTATATAGGTTTTCGAATACAAATTTTCGTCTTCATAAGTTGTATTGCTAAGAGATTTTCATCGAAGATAGTGCAACTATGAAAATTTGGTTTAGAGATAAGTGCCTCAGCACCATAGCGACCGTCCCATTTACAGATCAATTTAATATCTACATGTTTCCGCTCGTTTTCCATCGTTTTGCCATAAACAGCATTGTTGAACAGTTTGAATAACATCTTCTCGAACTCATTTTTAGCGTTCTTGCGCTTTTCACTGTTCAAATCGATATATGGTTTTAACCATGCTTTCTGATCGAATTGCAATGCTCGATGAATTTTTTTGAGTCGTAGTCCATGTTGAAGCGCTTGTTGGAGTGCTATGTAATGTATAACATAACGCTTTATGTCATAGAGCGTGATCATTAGTATCTTCTGTTTGGATTCTGGTGGTGTCATATGTTCAGCACAGAAAGGAAGATCTTTGTGAGCATCATGAAGCGTAACTGAATACTCCAAATCAACTTCGAGGATATAACCGATCGAGTTATCTTCAGGAACATCGAAAAAGATTGGTTGATCAACGTCGAGCACCCACTTGAAATTATCGTGAGGTAGAGATTTGGTCATAGCCCAACCATATAGATTATTGACATCAAAATACATGAGATATTTCTCGTCTTCATCAGCGTTGTAACCTTCTTTCACGTATGGATTATTGGCTTTCGCATAGCGATTTGAGCATTGGCTGATACCTCCACGTTTTCCACGCTCGATGAACATGAGCATGTCGATGTCAGTCAAAAGTTCCAGTTCAACCTATTAAATTATTGATTAATTAATATATATATATAATCTTGATTGTTAGTTATAATAAATTTATTACCTTAGTGAACTTAAGCATGGCATCCCATGACAGGCCTGGAGTAGTGTAGTAGTGAGCTGGATCCAAATCATAAGCCTCGAGACAGTTGCTTCGAAAGTTTTCAAATACTTCAGCTAACAGCAATACGTCTGTTTTAAGGTATAAATCCGAGTATTGACCAAGAGTTTGAATCTGAAAAACTTGCCAAACATTCTTTGCATGTTGGTAGTCCTCAAGAGTGATATCGTCTTCGTACAAGCTGCTGAAGAAATCTGCTCTCGACGGTAGGTCAGTCTCATCAAGCTTATCTAAGAATGACACATAGTCATAAGGAAAAACACCTTTTCTTTTCAGTAAAGTGATTTGCTCTGAAGAGAATCCATCATCTTGATGAAATATTCGATCAACAGTGTCGAGTCTCTCCAAGTATGATGCGAGTTTTTCCAGAGACGATGGCATAAACTTGAATGAATCAATGAATCGTAAATTCATATCTGTACCCTCTACGAATTTGGTAAAAGAGATGTACTTTTCTTTCGTTTGAGGCAAAAGAAGCACTCGTCCTGGAAAACTGGTCGCTAACTCCATGATAAACAAATGCGCATCATAACCACTCAAGTTGTGGAAAATTACTGGTATAGTTCGCGAGTCTATGTAATTTAGATTACACGAGTTATGTGCAGGACCTCTGTATCTGAAAATAAATTTTTTTTTTATAATTTATCAAATATATTTTATATAATATTGTGAAAAAGTCAAGTACTTACTCTCCAGTGAAATGACAATGATCTCGAACCTTATGATCATCTGGTCTAAAAATTTTTGAGCAAATATAGCATGAACGAGCTCTAGCAAAATCTGCTTTTTCTTGATCTGTCAATTTCTTCATAGGTTGAGGGTTCTGATACATCTCGTTCAATTCCAAAGCTAAAGAATGAAGATTTTTACGAACCACTTGGCTGGAGCTTCATCTTCCTCTCTTTGCTGTCGATAGCTTTTGTATACTGAACGAGTCTCGTCATAGCAGCATTTGACAGACAATCCTATGCTGAAAGCTTCGTGACGTTGATATTTCCGCTCGTCATCGATTGGACGTAGTAAGCACTCAAAGTCAGCATATACAACGAAAGGTACTCGATTATTGTGAGCGAAGTTTTTGAACTGTAACAGATTGTCCTTTTCACTGGGAAGCACAATTTTACATTCGTTCATTTTCTCGCAATCTATTGCATGTATAGCCAATTTTTCAGCTGTGTAAAAGAAATGTAAACAGCGATCACAAATATGTATCTTACTTTTACGAGCAGTGCACTGGCTTTTCACTAATCGAGAAAGATTTTTTATCCAAACGTAATGAAAGGTATGTGGTCTGTCAAAATCATCAAGTCGATTTTCTTCTACCTCATCGTCTTCATCGATATAAAAATTTTCCACAAGAAGCAAGTTAACGTGTTTATTTTTCTTCTGCTCTGTGAGATGAAGTGGTAAAACTTCATAGGTTTCGCGTTTCTTTTTCAAGATGTACACATTCACAAAAATATCATTTTGCTTTTCGAATTTCTTAACTTGTTTTGGTTGGACTGGGAATTCTATTCCACTAAAATCATACTCATTTTCATATCTTAAATAAGATGAGACGCGTTCCACATGTTTCTGTACTGGATGCATTGCAGATATGATGGCCCATTTAAAACACTGTTCGTCTTGATTCTGAACGTTTACACATGCTTTCTTTTTCTTAATGTATTCAGGCAATTCGATATAAGAACTACCGGTCATGGGATTATACTTGTTTATATTAACCGTTAGATTAAGTATAGATCGCAAAGACCAGCCTGAATCCTGTTCTTCAAATTCTTCCATTTCAGTGCTAATAACTTGTTCAATGTTTTTCATGAACCACTCGTTCAAGTCCGTTGAAGAGTATATTGGAACTGCCTTTGTATTAAAGTACTTAATATCAGAAAGTTCACTATCATTCTTAACTACTGCATAGTTTGCGCTTAACACAGTATTCATTTTCACCGAATTCTGTTCTTCAAGTGTCTTTTTTACTTGTGGAATAAATAGCTTTTTTGCATCTGTTAAAAAGGTCTTAATATCAGTGTGTTTAAAATTAGTAATTACACCACTTTTAATTCTATTTTCAAAAGCACTGTTCACATTGTTCCAAGTTACTGCTTGAGCGTTATCAGCACCTCTGTCTTCAACTACTACGCTTCCATCAACTACTACATTGTTCTCAGAGGTTGATCTCTCATTAGCTTCATTACTTGTATGTGAATTCTCAAGAGCAGGTATTTCATTAACTGCATCAGCCTCGAGCATTGGTAACTGTGGCATCAAATGTAAAATACTTTGAGTCAATGTTCTAGCAGCTTGAAGTTTCTGCTTGTTCGCCACTGACAGATTTGGATCTTGAGCCAAGATGTTTGCATTGTTAAGGCTTTCTTCACCGAGAATCAACCATCTTCTTATGTCCTTAGCATCAGCTTTACCAGCTACTGCGTAATTGTATGACTTAAGAAGCAAAAGAGATATGTCCTTGAAGTACTGGGCCATGATCTGCTTCTCACTGCTTCAATCGATGAACTGTGACTTTTTCGCTCAACTCGTCGCCTTTTATCTCCGCTCACGATTGACTGGGGCTGAAAAAAGTACTGTGGTGGGGGAAAAGTAGAAGTAATGTAGACAGGGAAGGGGGACTAGAAGCAAGTGGGGATAAATTCGAGATCGCGAGAGTATTTAAGAAGATGCTCGCAGAGTTACAAATCATTCTTCTACAGAGCTCACTGAAGAAATCATCAAAATGAAGTACATCGTCGACGTCCAGGGTTTCAAAATAACATTGAACGAGTTCGTTTTCAAGGAGGTCGCCATCGTGGCTCTCGAAGAAGACGCCATTCCATCGGTCTTCTTATTCAAGCCACCTTACAAATGGGATCACTTGTTGGAGAAAAACAAGAGCGAAAATCGTTGGCTTGAGCTCAATTTTCATGGTATACTATGGAGATGGGGCAACGTCGCTTACAAAGATGTTGGTAGAACTCTTCGCACCATCCTTGATGGTGCGGACGTCTACGTCAAGCGAATCGAGAAAGCCAAATGGATGAGAAGAATACTGTCTGATCAGTACGACCAAAACTTATACTAAATTTGAATAATTAAAATAAATATACTTACCTTTCATATTTTTTTAATTACAGATTAGTTCACAACATCGAGGACGATGGATGCCCTTCGTTCAAACAGCTTCCGATGGATAGTAGCCCATGCACCAATCATCTTCGACACATCAATGCAGTGTGTGCATTTAGAAACGTACAAGCGATGAAACGATGGATGCTCGATAATCGAATGCACAAAGAGATTAATATTTTGTACAATTAATTCTTTGTTATGATTTTTTTAATAAATGGTTTTTTTATTTGCAAAATTGTTGAATTATTTAAACCCACTATCCTCTAAATTTAATTTTTTTATACTTAGTAATAAATTATTTGCATTAAAATCCATTTTATTACAGTTAATTAAGTATTAGTGTAAATTTTGTATGTTCTACATAATCTCAGCTAACTTTCAGCTATAACGTTTTTTAATGAAATTTTAAAGTAAATTGGCTATAGTTTTAAAAACTTATTTTTCTTAATATACTAACTAAACATAACTATTAGTTAAAATTTTAGAGTCTTTTACATTCAAAGATATGAGGTATTAAATGAAAAGAATAACAGTGGTTAAGGTCAGTCCTTCTTATATCTAGTTTTTCAAATTTCAGATTTCTTAAATCAAGATAATGAAATATTTTTTTCATAATTGAACTTAAAAATTAAATTAATTTTAGCAAAAAAGTATTAAATTGTAAATAATAGTTCTTTCGTTCAAAGATCTTAATTTAGATTATAACATTTTTTCATAAAATTTAAAAAATATAATAGCTATGCTTTTGAAAAGTATTTTCCATTAATCTACTAGTTGAAACTAACTTTGAGTTAAAATTTCAAAGCTATAAGGCTCTTAGATCAAAAGATATGGAATAATCTTTAAAATGGCAACGACTCAGGTCATTTTTTTTCAGATAATGAGTTTTAAGACTTTTTAAAAGCTTTAAGAAACTTAGATCATGTCTATAAAGTATTTTTTATATAATTTAATTAAAATATCAATTGAACCATAACAAAAAATGTCTAAGTGTAAATTTACTTGTTTTTTCTTCCAAAAAGGTGATTTTATGAGAACTTTTTTTTCTGGAATTTGAAAATAATCCAACTATGGGTTCAACAAGTATATTTTATTAATGTAATGGTTGAAACCAACTAGTTAAAATTTGATGCTTATAAGTCTCTTAGATCAAGAGATATGAAATAATTTAAAATGAAAAGCCAAGTGGTCTATTTTTCAAATATTCAGTTTTAAGGCTTTCTGACAATTTTTAAAAGTCTTAAACATTGTTTATAAGATATTTTATCTATAATCTTGTTTAAATATTAAATTAATCATTGCAAAAAACAATAACTAGATGTAAAACTTTGTTTTTCTTCAAAAACTCATTTTACGCAGAAGTTTGTTTTTTTGAAATTTAAAGTTTTCTAGCTATAGGTACAACAAGAAGCTACATTAAGCTACTAGTTAAAACCTTTCATGAAGCTACTAGTTGAAACCAACTACTAGTTACATTTTCATATATGTCACTTTAATCAAGAGATAAAAAAAATTATGAGAGAATGATATACATACCCCTACTGAAAAAAGCCAAGTGATTAATCACTTGGCTTTTTTAAGTAGGGATATATATATATATATATATATATATATATATATATATATATATATATATATGTTAACAACACGCACATGCACATATTCAGATAAAAGAAAAAACAGTTTGTTCCATATTTTAATATTTTTTCTGACCCTGATAATAATTGGGTCTTTGCATGAAAAATTTTTTTGAATCCATTATATTTATTATTTAGAAAAAGAAAAAATAAAAGACACGTATTTTTTCTTATATCATAAAAATGAAAACTCAAAGAGATAGAGGCAGTTAAAATTGTGTGACGTTATGATTGTTTTAGCAATCGTGACGTCATATACATTGGCGCTATATCTATATATATCTCAAAATTGTATTAATTTCTACTGGCTATAACTTTTGCAATTCACCATATTTGGAAAACAAAAAAATACGGGTCTTTTATTTCTTTGTATTCTACCTGACGGATATAATGCATTTTTTCATGCAAGGACCTAATCATGCAAAATTAACCTAAATAGATAAGAAAAGTATTAATGAAAAATAGCGATCACCTTCTATGAAGAGCTCTGACTATCTTTCAATTAAGAATAATATAAAACAACGATCACTTTTTACGCAAAGAGATTTGGTTGTTTCATATAATGAAAAGAGAAAAAAAGTATTAAATGAAAAATAGCGATCACCCTCTATGAAGAGATCTGACTATCTTTCAATTAAGAATAATATAAAACAACGATCACCTTTTACGCAAAGAGATCTGATTGTTTCATATAATAAAAAGAGAAAAAAAGTATTAAATGAAAAATAGCGATCACATTCTATGAAGAGATCTGACTATCTTTCATCAATTAAGAATAATATAAAACAACGATCACCTTTTACGCAGAGAGATCTGGTTGTTTCATATAATGAAAAGAGAAAAAAGTATTAAATGAAAAATAGCGATCACCTTCTATGAAGAGATCTGACTATCTTTCAATTAAGAATAATATAAAACAACGATCACCTTTTACGTAAAGAGATCCGGTTGTTTTACATTTACAGAAAAAGTATTAAAAGGAAATAAAAATAAAAAAGAATAGTTTGGACAGTATTTTTTTGACTTTGCGATAGTTGACTTCGTTGTAATTATTTTTAATGTTTTCACTGGCCCTTATGGCATATAGTCTGAAGAAGAACCCTACTAAAAAATCTCAGGTGAGAAATCACCTGATTTCTCAGGTGATTAATCGTGCCAAAATCTCATGTGACGATTTTTTTGGTTTTTACACGTTTCAAAGCATACTTAGTCAATTGCGAACTATTTTTGAAAATTTTTGAAAAATTTGAACTTAAAAAATTTTTTTTAAATTTGGTCTTAGAAAAAATTTTGACTTATTTTACAAAAAATTTTCTAAGTTCAATTTTTGAAAAATTTTCAAAAATAGTTCGCAATTGACTAAGTATGCTTTGAAACGTGTAAAAACCAAAAAAATCGTCACATGAGATTTTGGCATGATTAATCACCTGAGAAATAAGGTGATTTCTCACCTGAGATTTTTTAGTAGAGAATACAATCCAAGTGTCCGAAACGTCACCCGACGTTTAAAAAATATTTATAATAAAAGATCTTGCTAAATATTCCAAAGTTGTTGAGGTTTATTTATTGAAAAAAATTGTTTGTTGACTCTTCAAGAGCTGATTAATTTTGAAATAGTTGCTGTTGTCTGGTTACTGCATGGGCTGTTTTTGACTCTCGTGGTACGACATGTCTCCGCAAGATACTGGCTGCTACTGAGGCCTCAACTGTTGCGCGCACTGTAGTCTATGTCGCGTCTCTATCTCCCACTGCTTCATTCGTACTCGACGCTGATTGGTTCAACGTTGCTTCGTTTGATTGGTGCGGCGTCGCTTCGCACGCTTGTATAAAAAGAGGCACACTGTCGCGATTAACATCATTTTTCATGTGCAATACGTATTGGCACCATGAAGAACGAAGCGCTGCCACTTTTTGTGCATTTGGATGTGCCGGACTTGGCGTTTATTCCGCCAAGTCCATCATCATCATCGCCCTGTTAAAAAAGTCCAGGTGGATTTCCACGTGGAAAATCCACGTGGAATTCCACGTGGATTTTCAGTCTGATTTCTCGGATTTTCAGGGTGATTTACTTGGATTTTCAGGGTGAAAATCAGGGTGGAATTCCAGGTGGATTTTCAGGGTGAAAATCAGGTTAGAATTTTAAGGGGATTTTCAGTCTGAATTACTTGGATTTTCATAGTGAAAATCCACTCTGATTTTGAAGTCTGAAAATCCATTCTGATTTTCATAGTGAAAATCCACTCTGATTTTCAGTCTGAAAATCCACCTGATTTTCATAGTGAAAATCCACTCTGATTTTCAGTCTGAAAATCCACCCTGATTGTGGATATTTTTAAGCATTCAAAAAAATATTTTTATCAAATTAAATTTATTTATGTTTTTCATTGCAACCACAAAAATATCTCTGCTCACTTAATAGAATAGAACGTGAGAAAGTAGGCCGAATGATCGTCGTTTTAGACAAAATTAAACTGTTAGTTTATAAGCTCTAAAGTCTTTTATTCTTTTCATGCGCGTTGGCTTGCCATAAGAAAGTCAATACATAAAAGCGTGGTAGCCCCCTAGTGGTTAGTTATTGAATATGAATATACACATGTATATAATAGTACTGATGATTAACCGTTAGGGGATGCTCCGCTTTCTACCTATTGACTTTCTTATGGCAAGCGAACGCGCACGAAAAGAATAAAAGACTTTAGAGCTTATAAACTAACAGTTTAATTTTGTCTAAAACGACGATCATTCACCCTACTTTCTCACGTTCTATTCTATTAAGTGAACAGAGATATTTTTGTGGTTGCAATGAAAAACATAAATAAATTTAATTTTATAAAAATATTTTTTTGATTGCTTAAAAATATCCACAATCAGGGTGGATTTTCAGACTGAAAATCAGAGTGGATTTTCACTATGAAAATCAGAGTGGATTTTTAGACTCAAAATCAGAGTGGATTTTCAAGTAATTCAGACTGAAAATCCCCTTAAAATTCCAACCTGATTTTCACCCTGAAAATCTACCTGGAATTCCACCCTGATTTTCACCCTGAAAATCCAAGTAAATCACCCTGAAAATCCAAGTAAATCAGACTGAAAATCCACGTGGAATTCCACGTGGATTTTCCACGTGGAAATCCACCTGGACTTTTTTAACAGGGCGGAGATTGATCTGCCGCTGCTGGAGTGGTCGCGCGGGTCGCCCGAGCCTTTGGAAGAAGAGTCTTTGCCAGACTCTCCAGAGTCACCCGATCCGGAGCCACTGCCAGACCCGGAAAGTCCAGCTTCGCCTATTCAACAACCGGCAGTTGAATTAGAGGTGATTGATATTACTCAATCACCTGTAGTTCAACAGCCGGTTGCTGATGTGGAAATATTAGTTGAGATCATCAATCTTGATGATAGTGATGATGAAGATGTTGAGCCGCCAAGGAGCAGAAGACAGCTAACGTTTTGAACACCCAAATGATTTTAATCGGCCCTTTTCAGGGCCACCAATTTTTTAAACGTTGGAACGATTTATTCGTTTTCTGAAATTTTAAAGTAATCTTTGAGAGTATATATACATATATATATATATATATAATTATTGTTACATAAAATATTAAATAAAAAATACTTTAGAAACATGGTTTAAGCTTCTTAGAGATATTCGTAAGCTTACAAACTCATTATCTGAAAAAAAAAATTCTAGAGTCATTGACATTTTAAAGATTATTCCATATCTTTTGATCTAAAAGCCTTATTGCTTTGAAATTCTTATTCAAAGTTAGTTTCAACTAGTAGGTTAATGGAAAATATTTGTTGTAACCACAGCTAGAATACTTTAAAATTTTAGAAAAAAAAAGTTGCCACTGAAAAGAGTTTTTAGAAAAAATAAAAGTTAATTCATATTTAGTCATTTGTTCTAATGATTAATTTGATATTTAAATTAAATTAAATGAAAATTTACTTTGAAAAACATGATTTAAGCTTATTAAAGTTATTTATAAGCTTCAAAACTTATTATTCAAAAAAATGACCTTTGTCGACAAAATTTTAAAGTTTATTCCATATCTTTTGATCTAAGAGCCTTACAGCTTTGAAATTTTAACTCAAAGTTAGTTTCTACATGTAGATTAATAAAAAATATTTGTTGTAACCATAGCTAAAATACTTTAAAATTTTACAAAAAAAAAGTTCTCACAAAATCAGCTTTTTGAGGAAAAATAAAAGTTAATTCATATTTAGTCATTTGTTCTAATGATTAATTTGATATTTAAATTAAATTAAATGAAAATTTACTTTGAAAAACATGATTTAAGCTTATTAAAGTTATTTATAAGCTTCAAAACTCATTATTCGAAAAAATGACCTTTGTCGACAAAATTTTAAAGTTTATTCCATATCTTTTGATCTAAGAGCCTTACAGCTTTGAAATTTTAACTCAAAGTTAGTTTCTACATGTAGATTAATGGAAAATATTTGTTATAACCATAGCTAGAATACTTTAAAATTTTAGAAAAAAAAGTTCTCACAAAATCAGCTTTTTGAGGAAAAAACAAGTAATTTACACTTGGACATATTTTTTTTGCTATGGTTAAATTATATAAAAAATATTCAGCTTTTTTAGTATGTCTATCAGCTCAACTGATGCATGGCGACCCTGTTTTAAAACATTTTTCATAAGCAATCTATGAATAGGTCAAAAAGTTGAATCGTGATCAACTGTACATGCACAAGAGTACTAACCTATAATAAAATTTTTTGTACAACTATACTATTATAATTATGTAAAAAAAAAAAAAAAAAATAGCTATGTTGAAAAGAAGAAAGAAATTGTTTGATATCCAGTTTAGGTTTCTGGATATCAGCTTGAGAGACCTCAACAGGAGGAGATGGTAAACCAGTTACTGAACGTTGAACCTTCAGTTCGGCAACAGCTCTCCGGATGGCATTATATCTCTTAATTTCCTTCGTGCTGCGCCGATTCTTCTTCTTCTTGCGAAGCTGTTGCTGGCTAGCGTCCATGATGCCTTAATGAAGGCAGTGAAAAAAGAAACCGTCTACTTATAGTCTTTCACACAGCTGTGGCGCACCAATCATATCGCGCGACCAAGCTGCTCCGCACCAATGGCGCGTCGCTATGTTTCACCCCCTCTTAGCAACTTGTATTACGTTGATTTCGTAACATCCCCACTCTTCGTGACTTGTCTCGCGCTGTGTGTATAAAATAGAGCGTTTAGTCTCTGTTATTTCAGGACCTCATCGTTATCATCAGAGGAGTCACGGAAACAATACCAGAAAAAGACATACTAGACGAGCTTACTACTAAAATTCCCGCAGTTAAAGGCGTTTACAGAATGAAGAGAGGAGATAGAATCTGGCCCTTAGTCGCAGTTCATCTCGATCCATCCGCCCCATCAGCCAAAACAATCTTTAACTTAAGTAACCTACAGGGTTTGAGTATAACTGTAGAATCCAAACGTAAAACCAACGCAACCCCCATATGCCGCCGATGTCTTGGATACTTCCACACAGCAAACTACTGTCACGCAGACTGGCGATGTGCCTTCTGCTCTCGAAATCATGCTACTGCCTCCTGCCGTACCAAGGATCAACCAAACGCTACTCCACTCTGTGCCAATTGTCAAGGCCCGCATCGAGCCACCTATGGTGACTGTCCCAAAGTTCCGATAAGACCCCAACAAAATCCCCCCAAAATTCAACCAACCCCTAATACGCCTATTAGAAAACCCCTTCTCCGAAACCCCAACGTTAGCTATGCCAAGATAGCCAACTCCCAACCTGCCTCTCGTCCACAAAATATATCTCAATCACAACTTCAGTCCCAACCTCCAACACAGCCAGCCCCGGCATCGAATCTACCTAAAGTGGTTCCAAATCAAAACCCAAAAGCTCAACTTCTCGAGCAGCTTTTTCGTAACTTCTTCGACTCCTTGCTTCCAATCATCAGTCAATAAAGACGAACCCCTCAAAATCCTTACTTGGAATGCTAACAGCATTCTGTCGCAAAATAGAACGAAAGTTACAGAGCTCGAGGCCCTTCTCGAGTCTAACCACATCGATGTTGCCTGCATAACCGAGACTCACCTAAATCCTAATAAGAACCTATTCATATCCAACTTTACAATATACAGAAAAGATCGCCCTAACTCACAAGGAGGTGGCGTCGCTGTCCTTGTTAGAAATTCTATTCGTCACAAACCTATCAGCATCAATACGGCCATCACTTGCGAAGTGGTTGGCATTCAAACCGAATTCGCAAATAAGTCCCTTCGTATCTTCTCTCTTTACTCTCCCCCAAACACCAATAATATGTCCGAGATCCCCCTACTTTTTGATTCAAATACTCCCACCGTCGTTGCTGGAGACCTGAATGCCAAAAACAAGCATTGGGGTTGTCTCTCAAACAACACTAAAGGAAACTCTCTCTGGAGTTTACACCTTCGCCACAATTTCTCTGTCGAGGCCCCTGCCTCCCCAACACACCTCCCTGGTACTACTCATCATCAACCAGAGATTTTAGATATTTTTCTCACGAAAAATATCTCTCTCGACAATGACCCTTGGACTTGCGCAGAGTTAAATTCAGACTACAATCCGGTATATATCGAAATACCAATAAATCCTACCCTCAATCCTCCTACCAAAACAAGCATAGATTTCCTTTATCTAAAATACATTCTCGAAACATCCTCCTTCAAATGCAGTCAGATACACTCCATCGAAGATATCGATGCAGCCATCCTGAATCTCACAAACGAGGTAACCAACTCAATAGAAAAGGCCAGCTCATCCATTACTCCCAAACCCCGCAAAACTAACCTTCCCAGCTCTACAAAAAAGCTAATCGTAACTATAAATAGAATCCGTAAACTCTGGAAAACTTATCGAAACCCCATACATCGGACTCGCTTAAACGCTATCTAAAAAGAACTCACCTCAGCTCTTAAAGAAACAAATGACCTTGCCTTCGAAAACTATATAGCTGAAGCCGAGGCCAACCCTAAAAGTAATTGGAAAATTATCAAATCCCTCCGCAATCGCAAAACCCATTTACCTGCTTTAAAAAGAGACAATATCTCCTACTCTCTTGATGAAGAGAAAGCTGAAATCTTCGCGGACTCTCTAGAAAAACAATGCTCTCCACTCCGCAGTTCGAACGAAACCTCTCTTTTCCACGAGCACGTTACTGAGACTGTGCATGAATTTCAATTTTCTGACGCCGAATTCCAACACACTTCTCCCCATAAAATCTCGAAAATCATTCGCTCCCTAAAAAATAGAAAAGCTCCAGGCTCTGACGGCATTGGAAACGGAGTCCTCAAAATTCTTCCCCGTAAACACACTGTCGCTATTACCAACATTGTCAATGCAATGTTGAGATTACGATACTTTCCCAAAGCTTGGAAAGAAGCAATAGTTATCCTAATTCCTAAACCCGGTAAGCCCTTAAGCTCTGCATCTAGCTATCGACCCATCAGTCTACTCTCCTCCTTAAGTAAAATTGCTGAACAGGTCATACGCTGTCGTATTGACCAAGTCGTCGACGAAAGAAGTATCGTCCCGGAATTTCAACATGGATTCCGTAGGAAACATGGTTCAGTTCACCAACTCCTCCGTGTGTCGGAGTTCATAGCCGATAACCTCAACAAGAGAAAACATACCAGCATGCTTTTGCTAGATGTAAAACAAGCCTTCGACAGAGTTTGGCACGAAGGTCTGATCTACAAACTCATTAAACTAGAATTTCCACACTACCTCATAGGCATCATCAAATCCTATCTCACAGACAGGACCATTCGGGTCCGTGTGGGTAAGTCTCTCTCTTCTCCCAGACCCATAACTGCAGGGTTTCCCCAAGGTTCGAAAATCTCTCCTCCTCTCTTTAATATATTCTCTTACGACTACCCCAAGGACAATAAAGTTCTAGTTGCTCAATATGCTTACGACTCAGCCCTCATTTATACTTCAAAAGTTATCACTCATTGCTCCTCCGTACTAAACAAATTCACCCCAGAAGTGGTAAGATGGTACCACACTTGGAGAGCAGCAATCAACGAATCCAAATCTGTTGCCATATTCTTCTCTCGACGAAATCGTACTCCTTTAAATCTCCTAGTTAACAACCATCGTGTTGACTGGAGTTCTTCAGCCAAATACCTGGGTGTTACCTTCGATCGTAAACTCACATGGCGAAAACAAATCGATTCAGTCCGAACCAAATGCCAAGGTGCTTATGCTGCCTTAAAGCCTTTCTTCAATAATAAATCACTAACTAAGAAAACAAAAGCCCGCGCTTTTAATGCCATTATCCGCAGTATTTGCACTTACGCGATCCCAATTTGGGTATCCGCGAACCCTAACCGTATAGCTAAACTTCAAGGCACCTACATGCACCTCCTACGCTCCTCTCTTCAGATCCCCTGGTTTATTCGAAATAATCAAATTTTAAAAGAAACTGGTATCGATTCAATTCCAGAAGCAGCGAACAAACACGCTGCGAATCTCCGTCTCTCTATCTCTAAACACAGCAATCCTAGCATAAAATTTCTTGTAAATTACCGTCGTAAATCCAACGATCGATTCAGAAGGTCATGCTCTCTGATTCGATCTCCATAACCCTTCTTCACTAACTGACTCTAAACAGTCCATTTTCGTGTTTCGCAATTTGCGCGAGTGCTATACAGCCCCCGCTGTATGAGCCACCGTTGTCTCTCAATTTTCTTCTTCTTAAGGTTCATAACCATTTTGGTTGGTAACCTACGGGGAGGCGGTTTTAGTCGGTAGGCACCTGCGGGTGAATCCGACACTACCCTTACGGGGGGTGTCTTTTGAAGATTTCCCCTCCTCGACCCTTCAAACAAAAAAAAAAAAAAAAATGTGTTATTTCATTTGTTCTTTCGACTTTGGAAAAAAAGATTTTGAAATGGACTTTGGAATGGACTTAACTCTAACGAAAGAAGAGGAGGAAGAGTTGCGAATCTTTAGTCCGCGAACATTTCAATTTCTTCAAGAAGGGTTAGGTGATTTTGAGCCTTTCTTATATGAAGAGTTTAATTTCACTGATATGATGGATGAGCCTTTGGAAGATAAGGTTTATGAAGAATTGCAGCCACTCCCACCGCTTCGCAGACCTAAGACATCGTCACCGATGCCAGTCCAGCCATCTTACTCAACACAATTGATCTCTCCATCTCCTCTCCAATACTTATTTACGATCCTTTTTTAAGGAGATACACAGAAGTATTGGACAATGAAATGAAGGAAGAAGAGAAAATTGAGGTAGAGGACAAGGAAGCTGATGAAGATGAATTTATACCTTTAACTGACTTTTCACCGATAAAGTATGAGACAATCAACTTCGTGTCTCAAGAAAAAGAAGAGATGTCATCATCACCCGAAAATGTGCAAGTTTGTAAATCAACTCCGAAAAGGAAATGGGACCAAATAGATGACGATGATGATGAGGAATTAGAAAAATTAAGAAGATTGAAAAAAGTAAAATGTAAATTAAATTTTACATTTTAATTGAAATTAGAGAGAAAAAAAAATGAAAATAAATAAATAAATGGATAATTTAATCGGCCCTTTTCAGGGCCACAACGGTAAAAAATAATCGGCCCTTTTCAGAGCCACAACGGTAAAAACAATCGGCCCTTTTCAGGGCCACAATTTTTTTCAAACGTTTGGAAAGATAAATTCATTCTTTAAAATAATAATAATAATAATAATATATATATATATATATATATATATATATATATATATATATATATATATATGTATATATAATACGTTATAATGTAATTTATATAATACAAAGAAATAATAACCTTATGTTCAGTAAGCTTATTAAAAAAAATTTACGACAGTCAACATCCCAGCAGCCGGCCGCTGGCAGCTCGCCTTCTGGCTATGGGGTTCCTGGCTCATCACATTTCTAACCCGCATGCGTTTCTAACCCACCTGCATTTCTAACCCATCTGACTTTCTAACCCATCTGACTTTCTAACCCATCTGACTTTCTAGACCATCTGACTTTTAACCCACTGGGTGAGAAAGTCACTGGTACAGAAAGTCAGTGGGCCAGAAAGTCAGTGGGCTAGAAAGTCAGTGGGCCAGAAAGTCAGTGGGCCAGAAAGTCAGTGGGCCAGAAACCCCATAGCTTATCTACTGTGAACTTACCTAATTTATCGCGACCTGGTAAATTTTTCCAACAATATAGGTCGAAATTCAGTAAGTATCCATCAGCTGTTCAAAGGCCCCAAAATTTGAGCCCAAAGCGTACTGGTTTCCCGTGGATAAACTGCTTCAAAGATGTTCTTGCATAAGATTTAGCCATCATCTCGTCAATTGGCAATACAGTTTACCACATGCCAAAATTTAAAATATTTTTCTGAAATATCTTCTCAATTGGACGAACACGCCACGCTTTATCATTCGAACCATTGTCAGTCGCTTTCGCGTGTTTCAAATTTTTATTTCAAATTTTCAAAGTTTTTACGGGACATTGCCGAAGAAACTACTAGACATGATAAAAAACGATCTATTGACCAGTAGTCTCTTTGTAATTTTCGAGTTTTCAAAAAAGTGAACATTACAATTTCTATGAAAGTATTCAAATCATCCATTTCTAGCTTAAACCATTTTCTCGACAAGCATCAATGATGATACTCTTTTATCTCGGTTGAAAAAAAAGTTTCAAATAATTAAATTAATTCACTTTTGAGAATTTTTCTTTTCATATGATCAGGCAAAAGCATTTTGTTTTCATATCTATCAGAATATATTTTTTCATCATCTACCCAATGCAAAATATGATCTTTTTCAAACTTAGCTTGGTCTACTCGATAATTTTTTTTAGCTTTATGATAAGTGATATTTCGTAGTTCTTTAACAGTGTCATCATTAGAATCTGAATCACCTGAACAACCAGAGTGATCTGGATTTGGTATTTCCACTGATTCATCTTCGTCAGAAGTATACTGTTCGTTTTCGAATTTAGAAACAGTCTTTGATCGCTTTCTTGACATTTTGAAAATTAAATTTCATTTACAGCATAGAAATGCTCAATGTACAATAAAACATATACACCAAAAAATATGCAACTAAATATAAAATGTTGAAATATTCGTTATACGAGGAAAATAATTACGAATAAGGTAAGCGATTTTTCAGTGAAGATCTTTACAAACGTGTAGAGCATACATATGACTTTATGAACATTGATGTTATACAGGATAAAATGGAAATTCTCATAGAAATATGAAAAAAATATATCTACATGAAAACACCAATCATAACAGTAGTATAACTATATATGAATTACATAAGCATTATTTTTAACTCTGGTTGAAGGTGCAAAATTATTTCAAGAAGTTAATGATTTTTTGAAGTTGTTGATAAATTGAAACAGCCAAATGTATTAGTAATTGATGCTCAAAACTATTTCCAAAGTATTCATTTTACTTGAACTTTGTATTAAAAATGCGAAAAAACAACTCGAAAAATGTCGGGTAAGACCCTTGCTATATTCTTTGAAACCGTTTTTCGTTGAATAATAAATCTTGAAAAGTTATCAGAAAGATAGCTTGTTCGGAAATTCCGTTTTTTGAGATTTTAGGAAATATAGCCATTTTGGAAAGTTTAATAATATTTTAGGGTCATAACAAAAATATTTCCGTGATGTTTGTATATCAATTTCACTTATTATAGTAATTTAAATAATTGCCATTGCGTTTTCATTATAAAAAAAATTCAAAAGTTTGAAAATTTCTAAACTTTTTTACTTGTTTTCGTGAAAAACACGCTATATTTTTTTTCAGGAGTGTTTTAGCAAAAAAAAGTCTCACCACTAGAAAGAAAAGGTCAAAATATGCCGAATAAGATCTTCCAGAATTTTTTTAAAACCTTTCAAAACTATTGCATTTTCTTTATGAAAAAAATGTATAAAGTTAAAAATTTTTTAATTTTTTAACTTTTTTTTTGTTTTATATGACAAAAAAAAATTATCGAAATTTTGTTGTTAAACATACATATAACAAACTCAACGCTTGAATAACGTACTCATTTTTTTTCTTATCCCTATTTACTCCATCCCTGTTCTCCTTTCTCGAATGAATGGTTTCGTCAGTGATTGAGACAGTTCATTAGTTTCATACTTTTTCATGAGCATGAATACGTGTATGTGTGTTTTTTAAAGAATACATAGTAGCAGATCCTAATACGTTGATCTTCAGTAATTAAGTGGATGCTGACGTCATGTCGCATAATGAACGCCAAGAAGAAAATGGTTTTATTTTATAAACGGATATTAAAATGGAAATTTATTTGTACTTTTTTTTCTTTACAATAGTCTATTGTGTGACGAGTGAGGTTTAGTTGACTATTACGCACGAGCGTAGCGAATAGCGCAATTTCCGAGTAGCCGAGCGCAATAGCTAACTAAATCGAACGAGATTCACATACTTATTTTTCTCATAAGTCCTGGGTGTGAGAGAGAGAGTGGCATGTTGGGGTGCGGTAAGGGGGGTCGGGGGATGGGCGAAGCCCCACCCATTTAAAAAAATTAATATTTAAATAAAAATAAAACAATTCATAAAAATATTATTTTTCTGTGTCTCCAAAAACTTTCATCAAGAAACTAGCATATGACTGACTCGTAAATAGATACTTGTACACGTTCTTGCATGTTTTGATGCAGTATTTACTTTTTTCTCTCTCCTATATGCCATACGACTGACTCGTAAACACGATCTTGCGTTTATTGTTTCCTTTCGATACAACATTCTCTTTCTTTCTCCTCTCTCTCTTCTATTTGCTGTACGACTGACTCGTAAACACATTCTTGCGTGTCTTGTTTCCTTTCGATATAGCATTCTCTTCTCTCTCTCTCTCTCTCTCTCTCTCTCTCTCTCTCTCTCTCTCTCTCTCTCTCTCTCTCTCTGGGACTGGACTGACGTGCAGTGGATCGCTCCGTGATTGTGCTTGGTTTTCTTCTGTTTGGGTGTATCAATGGCTTAAGATTTTTGTGTGCATCTGGAGGCTGAGGCTCTGACCATTTTGGGCTAATTTGTAGTGCTTGTTCGTCGTGTGCTTTCCTGTTCTCTTGGTGGCTGTGTTGCAAATTTTTTGCCAGTATAAAGGAGAAAAGTAGCCATCTTTGCTGTTTGTGAGGACGGAGTGGCGCATCTAACTCTTGGCGCACTTATACTGCTTAAAGGCCTTTCTACAATAGTGCGGCGCATCTTTACAGTATGTGCCCACTAATGTAAGTAAATTTTTTATTGTTTTCTATTAAAATTATTCAGTAGACAGCCTATTTCATTTTCATTGTGCACTTTTGCTACAAATTGAGAGGAGTCATACGTCGTGGTGGTGTTTGTCAGATATTGCCATGGCTGAGATTGTAGTTGGACCCTCACTGGTGCTGTCCTTCCCTGACGTAGGATCAGTGTGATTGCGGCTGTTATCTTGTTGAGTGCCTTGCTGTTCCCGTGCAGTACGCATTTTATTCTGATGCGTACTCACGGTGGTGCATATTTTTCCTGCATATCTCTCAATTATCGTTATTAATTTTACGCATTATTCACATATTATATATGCACTTTTGAGGTTATTTCGGCTGCATTGATGGGTAATCAGCTGTGCTGCCACTCTGTGTGAACGTTGGTCAGTGGTACTAGAGGGTGATATTGAACTGCATGAACTGGCTCCGTCGATAAGGTTGAGTGCAAAAGGTGGTAAATTACTGTTTCAACATCGGTGCCTCTATCGCTCGCTACTGGCACTGCATACACGCTGTCTACTCATCATCGAAGGCTAAAGTGGACATCTACCCTACCAACTACAGCTGCTTATTATTTTTCATTTCTTTTTCAACGTGTGTGCTTGTTGAAGCATCTTTGCTGGTGGCCTGAGTTTCATCTGCTGTGCTACCAGGTTTGTGCCATTTCTTAGTTGCCACGACATGTGTGTGTGTAATGGTTGTATGTGTAGTGTGTGTGTCTGAAATAAACCGCTCTGATCTCTCTTTGCAGTGTGTTAACTGCAGTACACTCTTTCATTATTCTTATTACAAATCAGAGTGGTTTTTAGACGAGCGTAGGGTTGCTTGCTGCACTCGTCATACACGTGTATACAGACCACGTGAAACTCGTATTGAAAATTTCCCTCTTGAAGTTGAGCAGGTGTGTGTGCCTGCGTCTGCTGCTCCTACGCTTCAGTGTAGTGGTAAGAGAGGCGTGGCTTCGCCCAATACGTCTCTTGAGCCTTTAACTCGTAGGCGTTGCCCCAGTGCCGACGGTAGCCCCTCTAACTTGGATCTCTCTTCACAGCCGGGTGGGGCGTCCACACCTACACTACTTGAATCATCAGCGGTTTTCGTTGACGCTCATTCTTCGCCGGTAATAGAGGCTGGTTCTGGACAGCCGACTGTACCTCTTTTTTCTAAGCTTAGTGTTCTTCTAGCTGACGCCTCAATGCCGCCTAAACAGGATCAGTCCTCTGAACAAACTAAAGTTCGTCCTCCATGGTTTCTTGAGTTTAAAACCAGTATCATGGCTACTCTAGGTGAGATCTCTTCGGATGTCAAGAGTGTTGCCTCCAGGATGGATAATTTAGAAATTTCTATGAATGAAGCTAGAGTCGAATGTGCTGCAAATGCACGTCGGCTTGATGGTCGTATTGCTCGTGCTGAGTCTTTGATTTCGCGTCCTTATAAGGACCCCTATGAAATTTTGGTTACAGGATTACCAGCAGAGATCGACCCCCTTAACATTGACTCCTTCATGAAGGTTCTTGTTCCTATAGGTCTTAATATTGATAAGTCCCATTTTCTTAGCACCCGCAAGTGATCTCCGAAAACTCCTAGGACTAAGATTGTTGATGGTGTTGAGATGGACGTCGATCATACAAATGCAGTGGTTATTCAGTGCTCTTCCGGTCATATTCGGGATCGTGTTGCTGGAGCGTCGACCAGATTGAAAGAATTCCCTTGTCAACGTATTTTTGGCTGTGGTGGCCCTTCAAAGGTTTTTGTTAGAGCGTTATGGCCTAAGGAGATATATTCTCTATTGGCTAAGGCAAGAACTGCTTCTAGACAGTTGAATTATGAGTAGTCTTTTGTAACCGACCTTAAAGTATATATGAGATCTACTATAGACTCTACCCTCATTTTAATCGCTTCTGAGTCTGATCTGGCCTCATTAGTTCCTAATGAAAAAAAGATAGTGCCGGACCAAAAAAAGAAGGACTGAGCTTCCTCAGACTCGCAGGCTGTATTGTCCAATGTGTTGTCTTTTAGTAATTTAAATAGTGATGTAAGAAATAGTTCTTTAAAAGATTCAATATCTATCGCTCATGCCAATGTAAATCGAATTAAGAGTCATTTTAATGAGATTGAATGGATGTGCAAATCAGATGATTATAATATTTTTGCAGTCACTGAGACTTTCTTAACAGATTTGGACTCAAGTTCGATAATTAATATTGATAGCTATGAGTTTTTTCGTAATGATAGAAGAGGTAAAACAGGTAACGGCGTTGGTGTTTACATTCGAAGTTGCTTCAGAACTCGGATTATATACCACTCTGACCCAACATTTGATAATTCTCCAGAATTTCACTTATTAGATATTAATGATGGTGTTAATTCTATTCTATGTTGTGTTGTTTACATTAGGCCTAAGGCCTCTTCATTTGATATCTTTTTTAATGCTATTTTCAACTATGCCTATAATTGTAAGAATATTGTAATTACTGGCGATCTCAATATTAATTTTTTTAAAAACCTCCTACTCATCTGATACACTCAGATCTTACTTTGAATCTCTCTCTTTGTTCATTGTTCCTTTAGATGCTACTCATTACGCAATTACAACGGATCATGAATCTCATACTTGGTTAGAGTTATTTGTCATAAATAATAGCTCCTCTTTACTATCATATGAGAAGTCTGCTGCTCCATTCATAGCAGGTCATGATCTAAGCGTAAGCTTGGCCTGGCTAGCAGTGCTCTGCCTTCACCTCTCAAGTACTTCTCTTCATTAGTGCTCTTAAAGCATTATACTTCTGTTTCTTCACAGAGCCTAGCTTTGACTGATGCGGATGTTGATCGGGTGCTTGCCTTACCACTTAGATCGGAGCTTCCAGTGTTTAACTTTGCTTCAGTTGACGCTTCTAACCCTGTAAATCTCCTTCGTTTATCCAGTTCTAGGGCGGTTGGTCCTGATTGCATATCAGCTGATATGCTCAAGATGATTGGTGACTCTCTGTCTACAATCTTAGTTTCTATAGTGAATGACTCTTTATCTTTTGGCCATTTTCCTGAGACATGGAAAAGGGCTTTTCTTTTACCTCTAGCAAAGCAAACTAAAATGGTTGATCCCTCTCAAACTCGACCTATAGCTAAGTTATGTGAGGTCTCTAAGGTTCTGGAGAGGGTTGTGCACACACAGTTATCGGCTCATCTCAAGTCCAATTCTTTACTGGATTGTTATCAGGCCGGCTTTAGAAAGGGTCATAATACACAGACTGCTCTTTTACATCTACTTTGACGACTGTAGGTCTGCCATCGATCAAAGAATGATCACTCTATTGCTTCTGTTTGATTTCTCTAAGACCTTTGATAGAGTTCCACATAGTAGACTGCTCATTAAACTTCGGTCAATGAATTGCTCTGATGTTGTAATCAGATGGTTTGCGTCGTACTTGAGACGTCGGGCTTATTCTGTTGTGGATGAAAGTAATTAACCATCCGTTTGGTCTCAGGTGACTGCCGGTGTTCCACAGGGTAGTGTTCTTGGTCCACTCCTGTTTTTGGTTTACATAAATAATGCTCTGCTTGCCTTATCATCGACAAAGCATGTTCTTTTTGCTGATGACCTCCAGGTTTATAAATCTTTTTTGCCTGTAAATCTCGAAGATGAGGATAACCTTATCAATCATGATGTTGCATCTGTCATTAAGTGGACAGAGGAAAATGGGCTTCTTTTGAATGCTCTTAAAACACAGGCCATTTTCATCGGCAGTGAGAAATTTATTTCTCGCTTAAATGACAATCCATCCATTCCATCTATATATGTAGGAAATACTATTGTTTCTTACTCCTCTGTTGTTAAAAATCTTGGTCTGTGGGTTTCTTCTACACTGGACTGGAGTAAGCATGTTTCTTGTACTGTGCGAAAGATTCATGGCACCTTAAGATCTCTTAAGTTCTATAAACATGCATTGGCCTTAGATACGAGAAAGCAACTAGTGGAGTCTCTTATTTTTCCAATTCTTGATTATGCATCGGTTGCTTATGACGATCTGCCTCAAACGCAAAATTCACGTCTGCATAGAGCCTTCAATGCCTGCATCAGATTTATTCACGGCCATATTGGTTGGCGTAGCAGAGTTACACCTTACAGACTTGACAATGGATGGTTGTCTGTTAAAAACAGACGTTTATATCTTAAGATGTCTCTTGCTTTTAATGTTATTTCACATAATTCTCCATCATACCTAGCCTCTAGGTTTATAAGGCAGCATGTTGATGCTTCAGTGCGCTCATCAACCAGACTACCACCCAGGTTTTTCATCTGTCCAAATGTGCGTACTGCTGCTTTCCAACCCTCATTTGCCTTCTCGGCAGCGGAATATTTCAATAAAGAGTTATCCTCATTGGAGTCTTTCTCTCCTAAGGTTTCGCTCTCTTTTAGAGGAGGCCGTATAGCTCTGTCCTTGTCTAATCTAAATTTTCGTTATTATTAATAAATTAAATATTGTTATACAAAAGTAAGGGTTTAGCCTAATAGATTTCAGGACGAGCAAACGATCCTATTCTATGAAAAATATAAAATTCTCATTAGTTTTCAAGTGAGGTCTGAAACGGAATAACAGCTATCAAATTCAATTGTTTTTCCGTTTCAAACCTCACTCGGAAACTAATGAAAATTTTATATTTTTTTATAGAATAGGATCGTTTGCTCGTCCTGAAATCTATTGGGCTATGCCCTTACTTTTGTATAACAATATTTAATTTATTAATAATAACGAAAATTTAGATTAGACAAGGATAGAGCTATACGGTCTCCTCTTAAGCGTTCCTTGTATAATAAGCATTTATTGAGTGAATGTGAGTTGTGGCAGCATGAAACTGGTACAGGCTGAGTTTCATAGTAGTTATGATTAGATGAATCATAACTTTCAATTATGAATTGTATTGATTACTATTGCTTGAAACATAATTTAAATTGAGCACAAGACTATTTAGTAACAACTAAACTCACTTAATTGTTAATTGCTATTGCTTATGTACTAAAATTTTGCTATTGTTTAATTAATTATTCTATAGTTATATATATTGTTTATCTAATTATTTCTATACTGTATTGAATAATTAATTGTTATTTTGATTTAGTTACTTGTATTATATATGATATTCTAATTGATTTTCTACAAGATTATTATCTATATTATTGTTATTTTTATTTGAATAACTTCAGAAAATGTATATTATGCTTTTCACATTTGATCTCTTACTTGTTATTTTTATTATTTTTATAAATTTTAATACGTTGTTGTACTATTTCTTTAGTGCCAGACAGGGTTTTACCCCAAGGCCAAATAAATAAGTCCAAGTCTAAGTCTCCTATCATCTTCGCTCGCGCAACGCTATTAATGTATATACCATCAAAATCGTGGTGTTCTTTCTTTCTTAATCAACGCATTTTCGAGACGTTATTTTTCATTACTTAACGCTTGTAACTAGAACACACGCGGCATGCGCTATTAGCTACTTACCACCCCGAAAAAATTAATAAGAAGAAAAAAATCATAATAATACGTAGGTGTATAAATTAAATAACTCCCCTTAGGAAATAATTTCGTAAATAATTGTAAATAACTTAAAAGATGTCAGAATTGAGACATAAATAATCGTTATTTACAGTTATTTACTGTTATTTACTATTAATTACTATTATTTACAGTTATTAACAGTTATTTACAGTTATTTACTGTTATTTACTATTAATTACTATTATTTACAGTTATTAACAGTTATTTACAGTTATTTACAATTATTTATAACTATTTGCAGTCATTTATATTTTCAAAAATTTTTTGAATTAGTGAATAATTTAATGTTATTAATAATTATTTACAATTATTTATAGTTATTTACAATTATTTACAGTTTTTTACAGTTATTTACAGTTATTTATAATTATTTACAATTATTTATAATTTTTCATCAGTTATTCACATTTTCAAAAACTTTCGCATATATATAAAAAAATTGAATAAATTTGTGAAAATTTTCGAAAATATAAATAACTGTAATTAACTGTAATTTACTGTAAAAGCTGTAAAAAAACTTTGAAAAATATAAATAATCGTAAATAAATGTGAATAATTGTAAAAAAATAAATAAATGTAAATAACTGTAAATAAATACAAATAACTGTAAAGAAATATAAATAACTGTAAATAATTGTAAATAATTGTAAATAATTGTAAATAATTGTAAATAATTGTAAATAACTGTTATTTATGTCTCAATTTCAACATTTTTTAACACTAATTTACAATTATTCACAGTTATTTTTATTTATTTACAGTAATAGCACTTATTTATAATTATTTCGAGAAGTTTCATCCATATCAGTTGACAATAAATCTTAAAAAAAAAAAATTATACAGCCAACAATGAGTTTATTATTTATATAACCTTGTAACATGGCAAATAGACCATGGTACTACTTAGCTACATATTTAAATAAAGCACCACATTCGAGCGCGGTAGTGGCGTATATATATATATATCTATATACATACATTACATGCGACAGAAAGAAGCCTCATAGCAATAGCACGACGGACAAGAAACCGCCGAACCCAAAGTAGAGTCAAGCCTTAACTCGCCCAACACGCACGCGCGATGCATATGTGCTGTGCTATCGCACACCTATAATATAGACGCTACGACTTTAGTAGTCGAGCGTGGGCCTATGGTTACGTGCGCAGCGCAGCTATAGAAAGCAAGCAGCAAGAAGGAAGAGCGTCGATTGTCGTTCATACCTTCTGTCGCCGTCGTAATAATAGGTCTATAAGACAAAAACCTAGCAAGAGTGTGCGGAATATTCATTTTGTAAGGAATATTTTTTTTGTGTGATACATCGAGCGTGTGTGAGGTGAGAATCTTATTCTTTTTTTTTTGTTTTGCAATGGAGTTGCGTCCATTAACGCGACTGGCGCCCTGTTCATATACTTAGTTTCATTGTAGTATTTTTATCATATTCAATAAATTGATTGAACTATTTATCATTCTTATCCCTATTATTCTGTAGCTTGAACTAATTTTAAATATATATAATCACTGCGGTCACCTGATCCTCTTGACCGTTACAACCTCGTTTAATTTCGCACGAATATATGTATCCCAAGAAATATTCTCAGACTGGACACGACGCTTATATACGATAGCGTACATATCAAGATCACATCGTTAAATAAAAAAATAAATGTTTTAACATGAGAACGTGTTTCTAAAACACTCCACGTTTCTCTCTATTGTCCTGGAACATATATGCGTTATCACTTTTTCTTCTCTTTGTTTCTCTCTCTTCTGTGATTCAACATTTTCTTACGTGTACGCGTGGGAAGAAGTAGCTGTGTTTATGTGTTTTAATATATGTGAAGCTTATACAAACTTTGTTTGGAACAAAATAAATTTCATGTTAAAGTAATCAATGGGCGTTTTTGCTTTCCGATAGATTGCAAGCGCTAATACCCACACAGCATGAAAGAATTTTGAAATAATTTCATGAAATATTACAAGTAATAATACGTTGAAAGCATTTAAAAAGAACTTAAAAAGATAACTATATTCTTTTGAAAAGAATTTATGAAATAATACACAGGAAGATTACAAAGTCTTTACAAAAATATTACCAAAAAGGAAACGAAAGTTAAGACATGAAATATTACACGATTCCTTACTGAAAGGACTTTGAAAAGACTTTTTGAAAGGAAACAAGAAAGAACTCAGAAATCTTCCAACGATTAAAATCAGAAAATAATTTAGAAAGATTTTTGGAATGATCTAAGGTATTCTTTCACCGAATCATTTCAAGATTCATTCAAAAAGCTTTCATGAAATGATTCATGCAATATTTTGGTAAAGTCTTAAGAAATCTTACATGAAATAATTTTGAAATCTTTTAAAATATTTCATGAAATAACTTATGATAAGAATAAAAGTTACTACATGAATCCTTACTGAAAGGACTTTGAAAAGACTTCTTGAAAGGAAACAAGAAAGAACTCAGAAATCTTTCGAAGGTTTCAGTCGTAAAATAATTTAGAAAGATTTTTGGAATAATCTAAGTTATTCTTTCACCGAATAATTTCAAGATTCGTTCAAAAAGCTGTCATGAAATAATTCATGCAATGTTTTGGTAAAGTCTCAAGAAATCTTACATGAAATAATTTTGAAATCTTTTTGAAATATTTCATGAAATAACTTATGATAAGAATAAAAGTTACTACATGAATCCTTACTGAAAGGACTTTGAAAAGACTTCTTGAAAGGAAACAAGAAAGAACTCAGAAATCTTTCGAAGGTTTCAGTCGTAAAATAATTTAGAAAGATTTTTGGAATAATCTAAGTTATTCTTTCACCGAATAATTTCAAGATTCGTTCAAAAAGCTGTCATGAAATAATTCATGCAATGTTTTGGTAAAGTCTCAAGAAATCTTACATGAAATAATTTTGAAATCTTTTGAAATATTTCATGAAATAACTTATGATAAGAATAAAAGTTATTACATGAATCCTTACTGAAAGGATTTTGAAAAGACTACTCGAAAGGAAACAAGAAAGAACTCAGAAATCTTCCAACGATTAAAATCAGAAAATAATTTAGAAAGATTTTCGGAATGATCTAAGGTATTTTTTCACCAAATCATTTCAAGATTCGTTCAAAAAGCTGCCATGAAATAATTCATGCAATGTTTTGGTAAAGTCTCAAGAAATCTTACATGAAATAATTTTGAAATCTTTTTGAAATATTTCATGAAATAACTTATGATAAGAATAAAAGTTATTACATGAATCCTTACTGAAAGGATTTTGAAAAGACTACTCGAAAGGAAACAAGAAAGAACTCAGAAATCTTTCGAAGGTTTCAGTCGTAAAATAATTTAGAAAGATTTTTGGAATAATTTAAGTTATTCTTTCACCGAATAATTTCAAGATTCTTCCATGAAGCTCTTATGAAATAATTCATGTAACATTTTGGTAAAGTCTCAAGAAATCATACATGAAATAATTTTGAAATCTTTTTGAGATATTTCATGAAATAACTTATGACGAGAATAAAAGTTATTACATAAATCCTTACTGAATTGACTTTGAAAGGACTTTATGAAAGAAAACGTGAAAGATAACAGAATCATTTAGAAATATTTTCGGGATTAGTTTATAATTTATCCGCTTGATGGCGGTATCTCTTACTCTCGCAAGCGGTAAGAGTGCTTCCCGTTTCATATATAAGGAAAATAAGAATTTTAAATTGAAACTATAAATTGTTATGCGTGCGATGTCTGTGTTATGATAACTTCGATTTTAACCGCTGTAAAACTATTGGTAATTCGTAATCTTATGAATAATTATATCATCATATATCCGTTATGTGTGTGTGTGTGTGCGTGTGCGTGTGTGTGTGTATTAATTCTAAATTGATTCTTAAATAATACAGGAAAGAATAAAATTTCTAGAACTTTACACGTCTCTCAACTAAAGATAGATGAAAAGATTAATGCATTGTTACTAAAAGAATTCATGGATCTTTACAGAATTCTTTCATTGAAAGGATTCTGTAATAATTCTATGTCCGAGGTATATTTCTTTCAGAAATAATACAATGAAATATTTTTAAAATATTTTATATCATTCTTACAGAATACTTTCAATGAAAGATGTATGAAAAGATTTAAGAATTATTACCAAAAGAATTCATGGATCCTTACAGAATTCTTTTATTGAAAGGATTCTGTAATAATTCTATGTCCGAGGTATATTCCTTTTAGAAATAATACAATGAAATATTTTAAAAATATTTCATATTATTCTTACAGAATCCTTTCAATGGAAGATGTATGAAAAGATTTACGAATTATTACCAAAAGAATTCATGGATCCTTACAGAATTCTTCCATTGAAAGGATTTTGAAATGACTTGTCAATTCTTTATGAAATATTTTTATGTATTATTTTTAAAAGAATAATACCTCGGACATAGAATTATTTCAGAATCCTTTCAGTGAAATATTTCTGAAAGATTGTAGTCCTTTCATGAATCCTTTCAGAATCCTTTCAAAGTCCTTTCATGCTGTATGGGTATCGTAGGTACTTGTAACTTCCCTCCCTTTTTTGATAAGTTTTTTATCTTATTATGAATACAATGTATTGGTAATAATGTGAATAGATCGATGGTTAATTTGATATACACAGAAAGAAATTTGACAATAGAAGACTTCAATGTTGATTGAAATACTAAATGAACAAAATGAGATGTCAAGTTTTGTGATTCTTTTTCTCTTCATTGACATGTAGGATTTCAAGCATGGTGTACGGCATTTCGAAGCTTCTTGAAATGTTATATTACAATTTTGAGACAAATGCTTAACCAAATTTATAATATATTCTTTCAAATAATTTTGAAATCCTATATGATCAGAAGATGGTAATCATGCATTGCCAAATTTCTTTCTGTGTATAAGAGTATGATTGAATAGGTTGTAATTGATAAGGTATTGTGTTTGATAAGTTATGGATTTGAACTATATAAAAGAATTTGAAATTTTACATCAACAGAAACCAAATCATTTTTAACAATCAGAACACTAATTCATGAATAAAATAACGTTAACAAGGCAGTTGTTAAACCAAATTATTTCTGATTGCTAGAATTAGCGAATGAAAGACAAGATATTCCCTCGAAGCAAAAGCTTCAGATTCTAACCAATAGCACAGCAACGTATATTATTTCGTAAAATTTATTCATTTTTGTCTTCTTCTTCTTCTTTTCTTTTCAAACCAGTTTTATAACAATTTTCATATCACGTAAAGCGTATAATTAAATATAACCTTGTAAAATAAAACCCTTAAAAAGTTCAATGGTCAGTGTATACAAAAAAACGCTTAATCGAAATAATATTTATCTTGTTACGTGCATATGTATAACAGTATACGTATATTTTAAACTTAAAGCGTAACATCGATTACGCGTATATCCCGGTTAAAAAGAATCACTTGATTAATCATGTGATTATTCACGGGATTAATCACAAAATTTATCATGAAATTAATTACATGATTTATCACGAAAGTTATCACAGGATTAATTATGTGCTTAATCACGTGATTAATCATGTAATATTATCGAGAATTAAATCCCGTAATAAATCCCGTAATAAATCCCGTGATTAGTCATGTGAGAAATCACGTGATTATCAGCTGATATTTCATAAAATATTTTTATTAAAAATATTAAACCATGAATTGAAATTTGGGTAAAAACTATAATTTTGTTTTCTAAAGAGAAAATTCAAAAGTAGTTAAGCTACAGGATAATAATTATTTTTTTATTTTTCATTAAAACCTACAAAAATAACTCTATTCATTAGTTGAAATAGAGTATGAGAAATCAGGCGAAATAATCATTATTTGAGATCAAACGAAACTGTCAGTTTATATGCTCTGAACTGTCTTATTCTTTTCGTGCGCATTCGCTTACCATAAAGAAATCAATCGCTAAAAAGCGCGGTAGCCCTCTAATGAGCAATCATCAGTACTATTATATATATTCATATCAATTTGTATAATAGTACTGATGATTGCTCGTTAGAGGGCTACCGCGCTTTTTAGCGATTGATTTCTTTATGGTATGCAAATGCGCACGAAAAGAATAAGACAGTTCAGAGCATATAAACTGACCGTTTCGTTTGATCTAAAATAATGATTATTTCGCCTGTTTTCTCATACTCTATTTCAACTAATGAATAGAGGTATTTTTGTAGGTTTTAATGAAAAATAAAAAAATAATTATTATCCTGTAGCTTAACTACTTTTGAATTTTCTCTTTAGAAAACAAAATTATAGTTTTTACCCAAATTTCAATTCATGGTTTAATATTTTTAATAAAAATATTTTAAGAAATATCAGCTGATAATCACGTGATTTCTCATGACTAATCACGGGATTTATTACGGATTTATTACGGATTTAATTCTCGATAATATTACATGATTAATCACGTGATTAAGCACATAATTAATCCTGTGATAACTTTCGTGATAAATCATGTAATTAATTTCATGATAAATTTTGTGATTAATCCCGTGAATAATCACATGATTAATCAAGTGATTCTTTTTAACCGGGATATGCGCCATATGTTGCTCGCAAGAAATTTTGAAAGTATAAAAGGTTGCTCTCTAAGCCTGAAATGTGCGCAACGATTTGGGTTTTTCTCACGCGTTCTGCGAAACTAATATAGTCTAGGCGCCCAGAGGGTTTTATTTTGAGCTGCTGAATCCGAATTTGCAACTTGCTTTTCGCGCAAGTGGTCGAGTAATTTGTTATAAACAAATTAATTGTTTAAATGACTATAGTTTATGAACTACAATAGATGCAGTAATTTTCTCTGCAAAAACTTGTTTTTTAATAAAAAAACAAAAAAAATCGTTTTTGTTGTATGTCAATTCGATAATTAGAACCAGAGATATGGCAAATATATTGCAAAAAAACATAGAGACGTAGCGGAAGCGCGGAACGCCCTGGTAAAAAACCTTATAACTCGACTACTAATTGATATTTTTTGAAGTTCAACATGTGTTTGAAAAATTTCAGAGTCTCAGCTTTAATGATAAATTGTTATATATTACTTTCAAATGTTGATAAATAAGCTAGAATGATTTGAAGCAGAAAAAATTTTCAATTTTTCAGAATCTTGTTTGTTTATAACGAAATGATATAGGTTAGCGAACAAAATATTTCTATATATTTTATAAAGAATGATAGGAAATTTGATCTAGTTTAAGAATCTGTCCGGTTTTTCAAATTTAAGTAAGTAGAACCTGAGATATCGCAAATTTAAGCTGTAGCGCCAACTCCTTGCAATACGATCTATGTGTGCAATATGGCGATCGCTTTCCTTATTAAAAATTCTTTTATTATAGGGTAAGTAATTTCATTTTTTTGTAATGCAATTAATTTTAACTCTGTATTAGGAAATTAAATAAAAATTGAATAAAAAAGGATTTAGCTAAAAATAGATGACTCAAATAAATCGGAAATTTTTTTAATAAAATAGATTGTTGTTCTTTTTGCAATTGCAAAAAAATAAACGAATGTAAAAATACTCCATAAGTTGAGTAGATTGTTTACTATTATAGTAGAAAAATCAATGATTATTTAAAACCCTAGATCTACTTCATTTAAATGTATTATACACTTCGAGCATATACTACTGGAGGAAGCCTCCGAATAGCAGAAAGCGTTACAAGGCGAAGAGAGAGAAAGTCTCTATTTTGGTACGTGCTGTCTCTCTCTAGCCTGATTTGATTGGCTGTTTCTGTTTCCCACTAAGAAAGTGAGAGAGAGATAGCACGTACCAAAATAGAGGCTTTTTCTCTCTTTGCCTTGTAACATAGTTAATAGCTGGGAGGCTTCCTCCAGTAGTATATGCTCGAAGATTATACATCATTAATATTATGACAAAGTATATAAAATAGAGTCGAGTCAAAAGTGATTTTATTAGAAAAGGATGAGATTACTTTCCTTATAATAAAAGAATTTTTAATAAGGAAAGCGATCGCTATATTGCACACATTATGTCGTATTGCAAGGAGTTGGTGCTACAGCTTGAATTTGCGATATTTCATGTTCCACTTACTTAAATTTGAAAAACCGGACAGATTCTTAAATTAAACCAAATTTCCTATCATTCTATATAAAAAATATAGAAATATTTTGTTCGCTAACCTATATTATTTCGTTATAAACAAACAAGATTCTGAAAAATTGAAAATTTTTTCTGCTTCAAATCATTCTAGCTTATTTATCAACATTTGAAAGTAATATATAACAATTTATCATTAAAGCTGAGACTCTGAAATTTTTCAAACACATGTTGAACTTCAAAAAATATTAATTAGTAGTCGAATTATAAGGTTTTTTTACCAGCTACGTCTCTATGTTTTTTTGTAATATATTTGCCATATCTCTGGTTCTAATTATCGAATTGACATGCAACAAAAACGATTTTTTTTGTTTTTTTATTAAAAAACAAGTTTTTGCAGAGAAAATTACTGCATCTATTGTAGTTCATAAACTATAGTCATTCAAACAATTAATTTGTTTATAACAAATTACTCGACCACTTGCGCGAAAAGCAAGTTGCAAATTCCGATTCAGCGGCTCAAAATACATATAAATCATCTGCTTGCTTGGTGGGACCTCTAACCTCATACGAAACCCTCTGGGCGCCTAGGCTAATAAGCTTTAATCATGTGCGCTGGATGACACGAGGAAAAGAAAATAAAAAATGTTGGAAAGAAAAATTTTTTTAAGAAAAAGGAGCGGACAGGAGAGGAAGAAGAAAAAGAAAAAAAGCGAATTTAATAGAGATGCTTTAATGGTATATAAATATATATATATATATATATATATATATATATATATGACTGTATGAAGAAACACGTGTACAAAGTTTAAACATCTGGTAGTTTCTTGTTTGTAGAAAATAAACATCTTTTATCTTGTGTATAGCAACAAGTTCTTTAAAGTGCTTTTACAGTGGTAGTATGATTGCTGAATTTGACAAATTTGAGCCTTAAACAATATAGGCATCATAATTTATTTTGGGATATTTGAATCGTGCTGATTTATAAAAAAAAAACGAAATTCACAATTATGTCAATGCTACTTGATTGTGATAAGCATTTGGGAAGTTAGAGGATTCGACTAATAACTTTAATAGATGATATGTTAAATGATCGGCTATCTTGCCGTAGGTGGCAGGTATAACCAAATTATAAAAAAAATAAATTAATAAAAGAAGAAAAAAAAACTTTAATGACAATTTTATCTGAATAAAAATAAAGGAAAAATAAACTTGTAATTAAAAAAAATAAATTTAAACTATGTCAAAATTTGGAATTTAGAGTTACTATTGAATTGATAAAAAAGAACACGTAGCACAAAAATAATATCAAATAAATGACTAAACACTGAATGAAATTAAACTTAAATTTTTAGAAATTAATTAACTCAAATTTAATACTACACTGATTATTAATTTAAGGTACAAAGGAACAAATAAATAAAACACTAATATATAAGGGAAAAAGCCTATTACGGCATAAAAAACCCTTTTATTAAAAAAAAAGAAAACATTAACTGGACGCAAAAAAATATGAACGCAATTACACCATTGATTTACACGCACACAATATTTTAAAAGAAATGACCAATTTGTATGGAATTGGACATGTTAGAAAGGCATGAGAGCCTTTGACGCAGATGTCAGCTATGTTAGCTAACTAGAACCGTGCGCGCACGTATGAAATGAGTGCAATTAAAGTAACACTTTATTTATAAAATGAAATGCTTAAAGAAGCAGAGTAATTAGATTACTGATTGCAACCTTTGAAAAAGTTGGCTTTATACGAACGAGTTTATTAGAGAGATGCTTCCTCGGCGGCGATTCAATAAAGACTGACTTTTTCTAATCGCGCGTTTCATGCCTTGACTTGCTAACGTTAAAATTGAAAATTTCTAGGAAATGAACAAACTCGGCCAGCGAGGCGTCACCCTCTTGAACAAACTCGCAAAAGCTGGCTCCGATGAATTCGGAGAATTTATATTGCGACGCAACATGATGTAACGTTTGGCCTTTTTGCCTCGATTAGATCTTGATGACGTAGGCGTCAGACTTTTAGAGGGCGCTGCAGATAGTTGGTTCTTGGAGGCCAAACTTACACACTAAACTAACCTAACCTTATTAAATTAAGAAATTAAATCAATAATAAGAAAAATAAAGAAACCAATTAAAAGAATTTAATCTTTATTAAATATTTAAAAAGAATGAAATATAAATAATCAAAAAAAAGAAACGGTATTAATTAAAAGAATTAATTATAAATAAATTGTACAAAGCTAACCTTATGATATAAGAATTCTGATTTAATTGATATTTTTTCAAAAATATACGCTATCTTTATGTCATAAGCGGTATCTGGTGATAACTGGATTTTTAGTGTAAGAAATTATTAAGAATATTACCTAATTGCACCAACGTATTTCCTTTGTTCAATTAAGCATAAATGTAAGCGCAAATTTTTTATTACTCACGGATGTTCTTATTGCATTGGTAGTATTTATGAACGTGCATCCCAATCACGTGAACATCATAAAACGATGTGTTCAAAATTTACAGGATTATTTCCAAATGAAGCGATTTGCGAAAATATTTGCAATTTGTAAAATTATTTGCAAAATTCGTGAAAAGTATGATTACCACGGATACAACGAATATCCTTGGTGAGATGTTAAGATTGTTTAACAATGGAGTGTTGATGTAATAATTTAGATAAAGTTTTGCACGCTGCTCTACAGTGTGCTGTCCTTTTTTGTGAAAATATAATTTATAAAAATATATAATATTTATAAATATAAAAAGAATTTAGCAAGAATTTTAAAGATATATCTAATAAAGTAATATAGTCGGCAAAAAGGTATGCTCAGATGAGTATTTTCGGAATAGTAGTGTACTGCATTCACCGAGAAGTAACAGGATCGTATAATGCCTAAAGAGGTACTCGTAGGTAGTTCCTGCTCAATTTTAGCGTTTACAGCAGGTACTGAGTGTTGATATTGCAGCGATCTTGACACCCCTAGCTATCTCGATTTTTTACGTTTTCATTGCACATTTTATTTCAGCATACCTCCTTACTTGTTATGCTAACCCACTGCACTTAACCGACAATTATGTTTAATCAAAAAATAATCTAACAAATAAACAGTAATTAAGTAAATATTTACTCAATTAATTTTTGGCGTAGCTTGCGAACATCGAAAACATACCGCGTTTATTCAAAAACTCGGAAAAGAAAAAGAAAAATCTGCGGATATCATGCAAACCGAGAAATAATCGCGATCACTGAAAATTTCGAGTATACCGTGAAATCCTAAAATATTATCGCGTTTATCGAAAATATCTGGAACATCAGAAATATCGATTTAACTGTATAAATAGAAAATATGAAAATTATCAAGTTAACCTAAAAAATACAAAATATAAAAAATATCGAATTCCCCTCTAAATATAGACAGTATTGAAAATATCACGATTCCTGTATATACAATGAATATTTCAAATATCGAGATTGTCGTAAATACAAATAACATTAAGATCAACATAAATATAAAAAATATAAGAAATATTGAAATTAACGTAAATATCTGAAATATAAAAAATATCAAGTATCTCTTGTGCATGAACAATATTGGGAAATTGAAAAATATTAAGAATATTGTGTATTTTTTTATATACAGTGCGAATATAAAATATTCAATCAAGTATGAATAATCATTTATTTTTTGCATTATCTCTTACTCAAAATTACCCGCAACTTTAGAATAATTAAATAACCAGCTGAGTATATTCTTAATAATAATTAAAATACATGTGTGCATGTGTTTATACATATAGAAATAACGACAGAAGAAAAAAGAAACTAAAGCAACGAAAAGGAGACAACGCGAGTAAAGTAGAGCCCAACCTTAGCTCGCACAGCATACACGCACGCATATATCAACTAAAGCATGGAGCCAATGTACGTAGCATACACTGAGAAAAAAATTTAGTTGGATTAAGTAAGGCTTAATTGAATCAATGAAATCCCTTAGGTGCGGGCGGCACATAAAATATTTTGTTACATTAATACAAATATTTTAATTGAGTCAAATAAATATTTCATTTTTTTAAAATAAATATTTGATTCTACTAAACATCACAAATATTGGTTGAATAAAATTAATTTATTGTTTTAAAAAAATTTTTTATTAATTCAAATGCATATTTGTTTTTCTAATTGCTTATTTCATTACATCAATATGCATGTAGTAACTGAATCAAATAATATTTTGAATTTTCAAATAAATATTTGACTTACTAAATGTCGCGAAGATTGATGCAATAAAATTAATTCATTGTTTTTATAAAAAATTTTATCAATTAAAATGCCCATTTATTTTTCTAATTGATTATTTCATTACATTAATATACATATTGGAATTAAATCAAATAATATTTTGTATTTTCAATTAAATATTTGACTTATTAAATGTCGCGAAGATTGATTCACTAAAATTAATTCATTGTTTTAATAAAAAAAATTATCAATTAAAATGTCCATTTGTTTTTCTAATTAATTATTTCATCATATTAATGTTATATTGAAATTAAATTAGTTCAATATTTTATATTTTCAAATGAAAGTTTAATTTATTGAATATTTTAAATTTAATAAAATTTTAAGATTTAATAAAATTAATTCATTGTCTTAACAAAAAATTGATTAATTATTCGGTTTCACAAATAAAAAATTTCTTCAAAGTAAAGAAATATTTAATTAATTCGATTTATAGATATTTTAATCGAACAAATACTGTCTTTAATCAACAGTATTTGCTTTCAGTGATTTATATTTATTTATTAAGGGGTGTCCTCATACCGGCACAGAGATCTACCTTATCTACATTTAAATTATGCGTTTTAATAAAAATTTAACTATTTTTTACTAAAATTCATAGAAGAGGCACATTCTTAACATTCTAAAGAATTTATTGCAACGTTAAAAAACAGAATAAAAGTGAAAATGAAGACAAAAACTGCATAATACGATTATTCTTAACTACATTGAAACGTTAATCGTATTAAGCAGTTTTCGCCTTTATTTTTACCCTTATATTGTCTTTTAACGTTGCAATAAATTCTTTGGCATGTTAAGAATGTGCCTCTCCTACGAATTTCAGTCATGAATAGTTAAATTTTTATTAAAATTCATAATTTAAATGTAGATAAGGTAGAACTCTATGTTGGTATGAGGATTCCCCTTAACATCAATGAATTGATGACTCATTAAAGGACAGGTGAATATGATTCCATTTATTTATATGGTAAAGAATAACAATTATTAACATGCTAACATTAGTATGCTTTATACAGTGATCGCACACGCAGTAAATCTAACATAAATTTCGCTCGCATTACAATTTACGTATTATATATCTTGGATTTTTAACTTCCTTATATATCAACTTAGAAGCCCTCTTACCGCTTGCGAGATTGAAAATTAACGACGCCACCAAGCGGTAGTATCATCAAACCATCGAACTAAATGATTTTGTTAAAACAATAAATGTTTCTTTTAGTTCAAATATGTCTTATTTGAATGAAATAAATTATGTAGTTGAATCAAATAGTGGATTTACTTGATTTTAACAAGTATTTAATCAGATTTCTCTGTAATTTTTATTAACTTTAGTACATATTTTGCTAAGTTATTTACTTAGCAAGACACGTATTTAAAACATGAGTTTGTTTGAGTATAAAGGATGATAACTTATACAAAAAAATATTTTTCAATAATATTAAATATTAATTTTAACATTATATTTCATTTGATTTAGTAAATATGTTATTAAATAATAACTGCTTGTTTCAATAAATATTTCATTAAGATAATCAAATAATTATTTAATTGATCTGATGAAGAAATTAATTAATACAACAAAATATTTAATTGGGACATAAATAATAAAATATTTAATTGTTAAAAATAATAATTAATTCAATTAATCACTGATTTCATAGACGCAATATAATTAAATAATAAAAGTAATAAAATAATTTTATAGAACAAAATAAATCAAATATTTGAATCAATTGAAAATTTAATTAATTTAATGCATCCAATTAATTATAATATAGCAATGAAATTATTTGAGTAAAAGATAATGAGATATTTCATAGAATCAATCATATATTTCATAAAGAGAAAAAACGCATTCATCAAAGCAACTAAATATTGAATTAAAATGATTAGGTATTTCATTGGCCAGTGAAATAATTTAATATAAGTCATACAATATTTATTTAAAACAATGAAATATCTTTTTGTTACTATTCAAAATTTATTGAAAGAATAAAACAATTTTGACATTATTAAATATTTCATTAATATAATTAAATATATTATTGAACAGTAAAGTAATTTAATAGAGGTGATATAATAATTAATTAAATCAATGTAATATATTCTTCTTATAATCAAAATTTGATAAAAATACGTTAGAATTAGTAAACATTTTATTAAGATAATTAAATATATTGTTAAACATCAAAGTAATTTAGTAGAAGTATTATAATATTTAATTGAATTAGTGAAATATATTCTTGTTTTAATAATAACTTGATAGAAATAATAGAATAAATATATTTGGTTTAATAAATATTTCATTAAGATAATCAAATATATTATTAAACATTAAAGTAATTCAATAGAAGTGTTAATACAATATTTTATAGCACTGGGTGTCGTAAATTCGCTTATACCTCCCGCTTTTACGTGTCGTATGTTGCGATTGCTGGCATGCCATAAATGATAATTCTGGCATATGTTTACTTCACGCTGGTGCGTGAAGTAAGCGTATGGTAGAATTATCATTTACTATTAATGCTTTTAAATAAAAAAATCAATAAAACAAACACTTATGCAATGAAAATTCTTGTAAAATTTTTTTCTTCTTATAAAGGAACAAGGATAGGAAAGATCATGGTATAAATAATACATCTGTATAATAGGTTAAGTTTTGTATGTAATAAAATATTAAACTTTATTTTAAATTTATATTCAACTTTAAAAACATTTTTTCAAAAAAATTTTCTAGAATACATTTATATAGCGATTATTAAACTCTTAAAAAATTAAACTTCTTATATTACCTTACTTTCTCATATTAACCTCACTTTTGCTTTTATATTATTACTTTACTTTCTCGCATTCTAACCTCAAAATCGCAACTTCTTTTCTCTTTTTCGGCTCTCAAGCGAGAAAAGATATAGACTTAAAACTTGGTATGTAAATTTATTTAATCCAAAAATACAATAAAATTATACTATGAGTTGTCTAAGATACTATTTTTTTTAAATCAACTTTAAAAATATAAAATTCCAAAATTTGGTTTTCGTTCAAGTGAAAATTTATACAATTTATCATAACTACTGTTTTATATAAGATATATACTTGAAATTTGGTATATACATTTATGTTATCTAAAAGTACAATAAAATTTATCTACTGAATTTCAAATCTACATCTTATATAAAACAGTAATTACGATAATGTGTATAAAATTTCAGTTCGATGAAAGACAAATTTTTAAATTTCATGTTTTTAAAGTTGATTTAAATAAAATAGTATCTTAGACAACTCATAGTGTAATTTTATTGTATTTTTAGATCAAATAAATTTATATACCAAGTTTCAAGTTTATATCCTATATAGAACAGTAGTTATGATCAGTTATATAAAATCTTTTTTCAACGAAATACAGATCTTGAAAGTGTGAATATAAATCTCACTCACCTTTGTTGCTAAATAATTCTCATCAGGTGCATTATTTAAGAAATTAACAATATTTTCTTTTATAAATACTGCTGATTTTTTTTGCTTGATATCCTGCACTTTTTCTTTTTAGAAATGTTTGTAACGTTTTATAATTACTTATATCAACATGATCGTAGCAATTGATGGTGACTTTCAGTTTTGAGTATGTGGCCCACAGAGAGTTGGGAGAATATTTAGTAGATAACATATCAAAATAATTGAGTAAAATAATCTCATCGAATGAATTCGATTTCATCTCTTTGCGCCATTTTTTGAAAGCATTGTATGCCGCTGTATAATTTAGTTTGGATTTTTGAGGCAGCAAATTTAAGCCTCGCTCACGCTCGGGCGCTTAAGAGGATATCGTAGTTCTGCTCCTCCTAATAATATTTTTATTCAAAGTTCATGAGTAAACAGTGCGTCAAATCAAATTCTTTCACTTCAGTAAGAAAATTCTTAAGATTAATCTTTAGCGCGGACAAGTCAAGAAATTCATCAAAATAATATACATGAAAAGTTATAAACAAACTTTCGATATATACTATTTTGAGGTTAGGTTCATCGAGCTTGATATCTAATTTTCATTCAAAGTTCATAAAAAAATATGAAGCTAAATTGAATTTTTAATTTAACAAAAATTATTGTATTAATATAGTTGTAGCGCGGACAAGTCATTATATTTGTCCAAATAGTGAATTTAAAAAGATATCAGTAAGATAAAAAAAGCAAAACTCGATTCCAACAACTACGACATCCCGTTAACACGCCGTGCCAGAAAACGCCACATACGACACTTGTATCATAATATACTATAATTAAATCAGTGACATATATTCTTGATTCAATAACAATTTGATAGAAATAATAAAATAAATATATTTGGTTTAATAAATATTTCATTAAGATAATCTAATACATTATTGAACATTAAAGTAATTTAATGGAAGTGTTAATATAATATTTAATTAAATCAGTGAATTATATTCTTGTTTCAATAACAACTTGATAGAAATAATAAAATAAATATATTCGGTTTGATAAATATTTCTTTAAAAAAAATTTAATATCTGATTTTACGTTGCACCTTTCTTGACTTTAAAAAAATAATTTATTGGTTTTCTTTTTGTGAATTCATTGAAATCGGATTTGTTGATTTTAAAGAACCTATTTCTTTAAATTAATTGTAATTTTTATTGAAATGCTGATCAAATTTTATGTGTTATACACAACAAAATATTTTTTTTATACAATCACATATATTATTAATTAAATGACAATGTTATTAACTTAGTAAAGCGTTTATTTACAATATAAGCTTCTTTAACTTAATCGGATGACCGTTAATTCAAGCAAATATTATATTGATGATTGACCAATATTTTTTTATTGTTATAAAAGATTTTGTAAATTTAACAAACAATTTACTAAAATAAATATTTAATTCCTGTAACAAAATATACAGATAATTTACAAACATATTCTATTGTTACAAATAAATATTATATAAAATTTTATCAGCTGCCTTAATGAAATTGATTTGATTAAATCAATCAAATAATTTAACCAAAACAATAAATTTTTCTTTATTTTAAAAAAATATTTATTTTTTTTTAACTTAGGTATCATTTTTTTTATCCCAACTAAATATTTCAGTGATTTAATAACTTTGCATATTACTTCAATCAAAATTAATTTTTATCAACAAAATATTTAATAATTAAATTTATTTCATTGACTCAACTAAATTTTTTTCTCAGTGTACCAGCTTGACTCGAGTAGCTGAGCTTGCGTCCGTTGATGATCGTTTGTCTCTTTCTTGTGGCGCGCGCAGCGTACAGCAAGAGAGACGAAGGAAACACCATTGCGTCATTCCTTCTGTCGTCAGCGTCAGGCATGGACATCTTGCTCTGATCCAATTAGCTGCATGCGACTGTAAAGTAGATTCGTGAATTCTTTTTATATCCTACGTAGATATAATTGTGAGTGAGTGCTTAAGCATAGCCGATTTTTTCATAACGACGATTCTGCCGTGGAGTGCTTGTATTTTTTTTTATATCTAGCTTAAAATCTAATAGTAAATACAGGGCGTGTATTTTGTGCGACCACGTGCGTAACAATAATGTATAATAATCATAAATATTCCACGAAATAATTCACAATAAGATTTAAAGAATCTTCCAGTGAAATCTTTTATGAAAGATTTCAGGAAGATTCCAGAAACATTTCATTGGAAAATTTCGAAAAACATTAGAATTTTACAACGGAATATTACATAAATCTTCCAGAAATATTTCGGAAAATATCTCACAGAAAGATTAAGGTAATCTTTAAGTGGAAGATTTCATGAAAAATTTTAGGAAGATTCCATTAACTTTTCGCTGGAAGATTCTGAAAAACTTTAAATTCGTACAGCGGAATATTAAATAAATCTTTCATAAATATTCCACGAAATAATTCACAATAAGATTTAAAGAATCTTCCAGTGAAATCTTTTATGAAAGATTTCAGGAAGATTCCAGAAACATTTCATTGGAAAATTTCGAAAAACATTAGAATTTTGCAATGGAATATTACATAAATCTTCCAGAAATATTTCGGAAAATATCTCACAGAAAGATTAAGGTAATCTTTAAGTGGAAGATTTCATGAAAGATTTTAGGAAGATTCCATAAACATTTCGCTGGAAGATTCTGAAAAACTTTAAAATCGTACAGCGGAACATTACATAAATCTTCCAGAAATATTTTATGAAATATTTCATGAAAGATTCCACAAATCTTCCATGCATATTCCATGAAAGGTTTATGGAATGTTTCAAATCTTCCGTTTTAATATTCTGGGAATCTTCTATGAACGTTCTAACGGGATAGTTTATGAAATATTCCTGCAAGATTCTTGAAATGTTTTGATAAATGATCTGAAATGATCCAGATCTTCCGATGAAATATTCTGCGAATCTTCCATATAAATTTCATGGAATATTTTATGATAGATTTCTAAAATCTTCCAAAAATATTTTATGGAATATTTCATAAAAGATTCCTCAAATCTTCCATGCATATTCCATGAAAGGTTTATGGAATGTTTCAAATCTTCCGTTTTAATATTCTGAGAATCTTCTATGAACGTTCCAACGGGATAGTTTATGACATATTCCTGCAAGATTCTTGAAATGTTTTGATAAATGATCTGAAATGATCCAGATCTTCCAATGAAATATTCTGCGAATCTTCCAACAATATTCCATAAAATATTCCAATGTTAGTAGAATCAAGGATATGCGAATATTACTGGAATATTCCATGGGAGATCCCTAAAATATTTTTAAATCTTTCGTGCCAATATTCCAGGAAGCTTCCATAAATATTCCATCCTGTGTGAGTAATATTCCGAAAATACTCATCTGAGCATACCTTTTTGCCGATTACATTACTTTATTACACATATCTTTAAAATTCTTGCTAAATTCTTTTTATATTTATGTATATATATTATATATTTTTATCTATATATTTATTTAAATTATTTATTTATATAAAAAATTAGAACAGGATAAAGTTAATAAGCATATAGTAATAATGTCCTAACAATCATTGAAATCATGGAAACAATAGTTAAAATATAATTTCAACCCCTCAGAATGTATTATAACCTGATTATAACATTAAAGAATTGTAAGAATCAGATTAATTGCCAATATTTAAAGATATTATATTAAATACCTTGATTAAATTGATACCACCATGACGAGCAGGAAAAATTACAATTGAAATCGTTATTTGAGCACTTAACATTTAACACAGACAATGAAAAAATCGTGAAAATATCGATTCTTTGTCAAAAATCAGGGTTGCACACTACTGTTCCTTGAAACCAATATCACCATTACAAGGAGCAAGAAACAAACATGCAAGAAAGAAAATAATTCAAGCACTCAACTTATAAGATAACTTATAAAACATATGAATAAAGGCAAAAAAATAGAATAGAATAGAAGTATCTATTAACGACGACAGCAACGCAAATAATATATTATATTTATATAAATAAACAGACTAAATTTCTTTGAAATAAATCTTAAATTTCTTACTTAACCTTATTGATAATATTTAAATTATATTCACATTGTTAGAAAAAAAATTATAAATGTAACTAATTGTTTATTTAAAGATGTATTTTTGGTAGCGAAAGGTAGTCAAATGATCTTTCAATTAAATTAATTATTTCAGATCTTTTTATATTTCAGATTCTATAAGAATGATTATTAGTAAGGGTATTCCAACTGTCCATTATTATTATGTCCATCATCATTATTATTATTATTATAATCATCCTCATCATCGTCATCCTCGTCATCGTCATCCTCATCATCGTCATCCTCCAGGCCTTAAGGATTCTGGGGGAGGCCAAATTCACGTTAACCATAGTCTTGTAGGCGCAAGTAGCAACGCTTTAGCAAGGCCTCTTGAAATAAAGACTGCAGAGAGTTCGTCCTTGCCACAACAGCTAGGGTTGTGCACTCTGCAGGTTAAGCGCCTGTTTCTCTTCTGTTTATCCACGATTATCTTGTTCTGCAATTAGTGGATGAGTTGAGAACAGATAGTTCACGGTGTTTGCCATGGTCTCTTCTTCAAATGGCAACGTGAGGGTGGCGCAAAGCTTATTGGTCACAACCTTGTAGGCCAAGCCCCACATCCAGGGGCCGTGGAGGCGGGGGGGCAAGGGGGCTACGCCCCCCAGTTTTTAGTTTTTTATCTTTTGTTTTTTTTATCAAATGTGTTATGAATGTAGATCAACTCAGAAATTATTTTAATTTTCAATAAAAAATTATGAAAGCAACTATTAATAGAGTAATCAAGCTTATGTCTGGTTATAAGTTTGCTATACGAGGAAATTAAAATAAATGAAAAACGTATAAAATAAAAATGTGTAAGAGCCTTTCTTTATAGAATATTCTAGTATGGTATAAAGATGCATTTTACCGATAAGAATATTGTTTGAATTTTAATGAACTCAAGATTAATCGTGTGAAGAAAAAATTTATTTCTCTCACATTGATCATGAAGTTGAATTTTAAACAATAATAGTTTCATCAATGGCGCAACACACTAAATTTTTTATTACACTGTATTTGTATTACACTTATTATATACTGTATAATATTAAATATTGAAATAGTTTCTACGTTACTGATGCTATATGTACATATAAATACGTAAAGCAGCACCGGGTTTTCAGTTCTTGGAAAAACGGGTGACTTGTTTATACTTTTTTGTCTGCGGATTAGCGCATTCATTAATACGAAATTCTATTAGGTTATCAAAATTAATGTATGTAGATATTAAAATACTTCACAAAGTGTAAAGTGTTTTTATAAATAATATCAAAGTATTATCGCATTATTGTTTCAAGTAGAATTCTTTATTAAGTGATTAAATAATAAGGTAAATAATTTTTTCTAACCTATTTACTTTTGAAATGAAGTTTCTTTTTTACAAATTTTTATGTACCAGATTTTTATAATAGTCGATTTTTAAATTGTGTACGCAAGGATATATATATATATATATATATATATATATATATATATATATATATTTGTAACAGTTCACAAAAAGGACGTTGTAATTGAATTGTAATATAATTTAGAAATTATGTAGTCAACACGCACTAAGCTCAATAATATTTTTTTAAGTTCTGATATACGTTTTTGACTTTTATTATAATTCTTTTAATGTATTTTTCTACGGATAAAATTTATTAGTTTTCACTTCCTGATAGTAACAAAGAATGATTTCAGAATTTTCGTAAATGATCGATGCGTGATAATTATTGAAATGTTTTATAAGCTTATAAAATGAAACTTTACTCAATTATAAAAACTAATTCAATATCTAGATATATCTATTTTTAATTTTTAGCTCGGATTGTTTAATAACTTGAAAATGTTTAAAAAAAATAATTCGATATTAAATTGGCTGAAGTCATCAAAGGCTCCATCTACTACGATTTTGAATGACAATATAAATGAAGCAAGTACTTCAAAAATAAAAATTACAACTGGTGAACAGTTAACTAATGACACAAATAAAAGTAACAATAGTTCAAGTACTAACGCTAAAGCCAATGTCACTGCAGAAAAAAACCTAGATGTAGAGCATATTGTTAAAAAAATAGAGACAGAAATTTTTTCCAATGAAATTGTTCAGTTTTTGCCTTCGAAAAATTTTTTATTTCCAAAAAACGACAAAAATAGATCATGTCAAAGAATTTGGTTTGATACTTACAAATGGCTGCATTATGATGTAAAAAGAGACGTAATATTATGCCATGAATGTAGAAAAGCCAAACAAAATAATTCTTTTGATAGAGAAGAAGCTTTTATCAAGTCTGGTGTAAACAACTGGAAAAAAGCTTTGGAAAAGTGTGAAAAACATAATAAAAGTTTTTCGCATAAAACAGCAATTTTGAGTAACATTTCTCGAAACAAAGATTCTAGTATTGTATGTATAATTAATCAACAAGCTTCTCAAGAAAGAAAAGATACTCTTACTGCACTAGAAATAATTTTTAGTTCTATTTGTTATTTGGCTACAACTGGGCAGGCTTTACAAGGCCATTTTGGAGATTCAGGAAATTTTATTGAATTTTTACAAGAAAGATCGAAATTTATTCCAGCATTAAAAAATTGGTTAGTTAAAAGGAATAACTGGTTAAGTCATGAAATTCAAAATGAAATTTTATGTTTGATATCAAATCAAGTCTTGAGAGACATTTGTTCTGAACTACAAATGAGCCCATTTTTCTCCATAATAGCAGATGGAACTACAGATATTGTAGGTAATGAACAATTTTCTATTTGCTTACGCTACGTTGATTTTAAAAATTTTCAAAGACAGGAATAGTTTATTGGTTTATATAATGCTCCTAATACAAAAGCAGAGATGCTCTATAAAATAATCCAAGATGTTTGTCTTCGCTTAAATCTTGACCTGAGTAAACTGCGAGGGCATTGTTTTGATGGTGCTGCTAATATGTCGGGCAGAATAAGTGGAGTTCAACAACGAATTCATAATGAATATCCAAAGTCGATGTTTGTACATTGCTCAAATCATTCTTTAGACTTATGTTTGCAGGAAATCGCTCGTAAATGCGAGATTATTAATGATTCATTAGCAATGGTAAAAGATGTTTCTAACATAATTTTGGAGTCAGTTAAAAGAAAATCTACTTATAAAAATATAGTATTAGCAGATTCAGAAGATGGAAATCTATCAAATATTCGTATTCAAACATTGTTACCATTATGTCCAACTCGATGGGCCGTCCGAGTAAAAGCAATTGAATGATTTACGTCTAACTTAAAAAGAGTGCAGTTAACAATGCAAGAACTCTTAAAGATGCCAGGATACATTCGTGATGATCGAAGAGCGATTTTTAAGGGATATAAAAAACAATTGCACGATTTCGAATGTATATGTGCTTTGAATATCACTAAGTTAATATTTGCACCTTGTGAAAATTTAGCAAGTGCCCTTCAAAGTGTTAATTTTAGTATATCAGAAGTGAGGAAATCAGTAGATTATTTAATTGAAACTTTGACTAATTTACGATGTGCAGAAGTTTTTAATAAGGAGTGGGATCATGTTAAAAAGAATGCTCAAGAATTAGGTGAGAACATTTTTTTAATAATTGTATTTACTAATTGATAATAACATTTTTGAATTTTCTTATTATAATAAAAAATATTAATTAATAAAGATATTTAATTTTATTCATATACCATAATTATCAAATTTTAAAATATTTTGTTATTTTATTATTATTTAATTTATTCCAATCATTAAACACGTTTTATTAAAATTTCTATATTAATTTAAATTAAAATTTTTAAAATGTCACAACTAACTTTTTACTTAAAAAATATAATATTAAATATATACGGTTTTTAAAGTTTAACAGTATGCTCTTTTTATTATATCTAGAATTGAACAGTCCTATAGTTAAACGAAAGAGGAAAATTCCTAAAAAGTACGAGTACTCAGATACACCTTCACATCCTGAAGAACTCACTCCTAAAGCGAATATGCGTAAGAATTTTTACGAAGTGCTAGATAACCTTGGAGCTGAGCTCTGTCGTAGATTCAAACAAGAAGGGATCGATCAATTAATAAATTTAGAACAAATCATTATAGATTCTGCAGCTGGTAGGAAATACAATTTGGAAGATTTGAAGAAGCAATTGGGGATTCATGCTGCAGATTTTGACGTAGAAGCTTTAAATGCTCAGCTTTTATTCTTACCAGCAATAATAGAAAATAAATTATCAAGCAATTCAGATGTGATAAATATTAAAGAAACAAAAAAAAATACTCTATTTAAAAAAGATTCCCAATTATCATTGCATAACATTGTAAATATATTAAGAAATAAGTCGGAGACTGTGCATGCAATGATAAGTCAAATAAAATTATTGATTATTTTAATTTTAACAGTACCTGCTACATCTGTAGCTGCGGAACGTTCATTTAGCGTTTTAAGACGAGTTCTAAGCTATTTGCGATTGACTATGCATCAAGATCGATTAAGTCAACTTGTAATTTTAAGTGTACATAAATTAAGGGCACGAAAATTAAATTTTAATAATCTATTAAAAGAATTTATTCTAAGAAATTCAGAGTGACAAGGAACCTTTGCGCTACCAAGTTGATTTAACCAGATTTAAAGAGATAGCTGTAAATGTATGTATGTATGTATGTTTTAATGAAAATAAAAGTCTAAAAAGAACTCTAAGAATTTAAGTAATAACTTTTTTTTTTTTTTTTTTACTTATTAATAATGATTATGGTGAGCCCCCCCAACAAAACTAAACTTCCGCGGCCCCTGCCCACATCTCTCTGTTGACGTCTTCGCTCAGGTCTTTTCAGCCTTGTGCTTTGCTTTGGTTGATCTTCTTTCGAAACTGTTTATGCACATCCTTATATTATGCAGACAAAAGATCTGCGTCTGGTTTGTTCTTTTTTCTTGCTCTTTGAAATCTTCTTCTGAGTTTAAGAGTTCCTGACTTGGTTTTAGCGATGACATCGTTCCACCAATATGCTGGACGTTTTTTATGCCACGATCCCATGCGCGGTATTAACGCATCACAGACTACGTGAATACGACTTATCGTCTCTTTTACAAGGGCCGCAGCATCAAAACTTTCGGTGGCGAGTGTTGCATCTGATAAGTTGTCATACCCTTGCTGAAGTACTTGGACAAGTTAGTCTGTGTCCAGCTTGGCTACGTTCCATCGGATTGGTCTATCCACATCTCACCTCAATGAGAGGGATCTATCATCTATTTGAAATGTGATGTACTGATGGTCACTTCCGTTAAATGTCTCAAGCACCTTCCAATCTGACACTCGACGTGCAAGATTTTTAGATGCAAAGGACACATCCAGAATCGTACCACTATCGCCTCGTCTGAATGTTGGAGTGCTTCCAAAGTTCAGCACTGTTATGCCGAGTCTGTCTGCCATCTGCATGATGTATTCACCTCTTATGTCCTTCATTGGCATTCCCAACTCCAGTGCTTTTGCGTTAAAGTCACCTGCGATTACTACGTCACATTCCATTCTGCGGACAGAGTCTTCTAGTATATCCATCCCTTGCCTAAAGTTTTCTATCAACGTGTTGGGAGTGAAATAGCAGCTAACATACGTAAAGTTTTTGCTTTTCACCTATATGTATCCGTTTCCAGTTCAACTTGCGTCTACTCTGATCTTGTTTGGATCTACGTAGATGACTGCTGTGCTAAGCTTGTCTTTAAACCAGGATTCAACTTTACAGTTTGTGTACTGCTCGCTTATGAGAAGCACATCAGCCCCTGTCTCAAATTTGATTTGAGTCAAAAGGCTGTTGGCTAGGTTACTTCTATGTAAATTAGCTTGACGGATCATTATACGGCCCATCATTAGCGTTGTCTTTTAACTCGGTTTCAGTAGTAGTAGCAGTATCAGTAGTAGTAGTGGTAGTAGTAGTAATAGAAGTCGTAAAAATTGTGGGGAATTCTGAGGCTCAAGTTGCACTCCTCAAACAGCAAATCCAATGCTTCAAATCCGGCAAAAACTCTTGAGATTTTTTTTCGAGTTTTCTTCTGTAAAAATGAACCCCTAATTGCGTAGTCCAGGAAAAAAGAGCCGACAAAACGGCACCACCTTGATACAATGCGATAAACAGTTTCAAGGTGGATAAGCGCCAAAAGACGGAGATAAGTATAGTTTCAGTTTTTGCAGGTAAAGATTCCACACTACCTTTAAACCGTTTCGGACGTGTTTTCTATTTATCCTTGAAATATTAATCATTTAAATTATTTGCCCATATAAAAAAATATCAGAACAGGATAAAGGTAATAAACATTCAGTGCCTTCCAAAAATTCGGGACCACTTAAATAAATTTAACTTATAAAAAATATGAAAAAGTACAAAAAAGTCGATTATTAACCAAAAACAAGGGTCAAATGACATTTTTTCTTTCAACTAATAGCACCGTTGTAAAGAGCGAAATAAAATACTCATACAGAAACATTGTTTGGACTCTTAGATTGTAAAACAACCTACAGGAAATGCAAAAAAGGGCAATATAACGGTTTTTTGGAGAAAATTAGAATAGCGTACCATTTTTTTTCAAACTGATATAACCATCGTTAATAAAGAGTAAAAATACATTTTAAAAATCAATTCTGAATCCAGTACCTCAAGAGCAAGGGTGTGAAAATATTGATTCAAATCTTAAATATCTATTCTAAGGTTGATATTTGAGGTTATATAATTTGGGAAAAAATTAAGTCGAATGTCATACAATAACCTACCCTTATGATTTTTTACGAGAGTCTTCCTTGTGATAGGGCGTCAAAATGTAATTGGGTCGAAAAAATACTTATTTTGACTTTACTGCGCATGTGTAGGGTTTAAGAGGCTGAAAATTGGCGTGTGGGAGTTTTCCCCAACCACCATCGAATAGTAAATGAGCTATGAGGATTCTAAGAGGGGGCAATTTCACTATGGTAACCCGCCTATAGCCTTTGGTTTAATTCTATTACGAAATATTGAAGTTATCTAAATATGTGCATATATGATACATAGCCAGTTTTGGCACGACTTTTTGTGCATATATGTTACATAGCCAGTTAGGGGGTTAAAAGATATTGATTATTAGATAAAAGAATAAAGTTAACTTTTGATTTTGAATCGTTTAATAAAATGTTAAGTTTAGTGGTAGAAAAGCTCTACCCGTTTTAATTAATGTGAACCGCTCTCATAGTTAAATAAAAATAAACTTGAATCCTATTTCAATAGAAATATAGAAATATAATTGTTACTAGAAATATAAGTTACTAGATTTTTAAACGCATATAGTTCTTAAGCATTGATAGCTAGAAGCTTGAAACTTTTTTTAAATTAAAGCTGAGCGTAAATCCTTTCAAAACAGTAGTTACAGCATATCAAAATATTATATTTTCCCAAAGTTAGAGCATAATAAGAATTGGACCTGAATTTTCTTTTTAAAACATTAATTAATAATAAAAGCTGAAATTAGGTCCAATCTTTATTACGCTCTAACTTTGGAAAAAAATAATATTTTGATATGCTGTAACTACTGTTTCGGAAGGATTTCAGCTCAGATTTAATTAAAAAAAGTTTCAAGCTTCTAGCTATCAATGCTAAAGAACTGTATGCATTTAAAAATCTAGTAACTTTTTTAGTGTTTTTCTTTAATTGCCTGTAACTAGGGAAATATTGAGTGTTTGTGACTATAACTTCAGCTTTTTCCATATTTTATCATCTAAAAACTTATCCCAAAGTTTGAGCAAAATCCGTGATCCGGAGGTGTGACACTCTCCTAGTATATTCATAAAATGGAAAGTGGTCGATTGCCTTGTCAACCTGGTTGTTTCGAAGAAAAAAGTATTAAAACCATGATTTTGAAGAAACTTTCAGTTATTCGTGACCATGCTAGTAAAGTCTGTTTGAAAGAACTTCATCCTAGTAATAGTCTCTTAGTTATGGCATTATCAGGATCCAAGGGAAGTTTTATTAATATTTTACAAATGATTGCTTGTGTAGGCCAATAAGCTAATAGTGGTCATCGTGTGTTAAAATTGCTAAAACTGGATACATGAAAAGAAGATTGGTAAGAGTTAAGAAGATCTTTGTTTACATTATGATATGATAGTTAAAAATTTTGTTGGTGATATTGTTTAAATTCTTTATGGTGTAGATTCTATGGAACCTAAGTACATGGGAGGCAAAGACTGTCTTTTTAATTATAAAAAAGTTCTTGATGATATTAAATCTACAACAACGTAGAAAATTGAAAATACATTAGATAAAGAAAATACATTACACGAGAGTGTGCTTTTGTTAAGAAAGAGTTTTCTTGTGTCGAGTTTTTTTAGTTTTGTGTTTGATTTTCTATAAAAGAGTTTTTCGTGTGAGATAAATATTAATAAATTATTCAGAGTCAGCGTAGTAGAGCCTGTGATTTTCTTTTTTTTCTATTTTTCGTGTGTAATTTTCGTAGCGCCCGTGTAAAGAGTTTTTCTTTTTGTGTGTAGCCTACAAAAATCTTAAATTAACGTGTAAAATTTCAATTGTTTAACAAAGGCCGCGAGATTTTATAAAAGAAATAAAGAGAGAATAAAGAGCGTTCGTTTATTTAAAATAGCGTGTGTATATCAGAGTGTAGTTGCGCCTTTTTTTTTATTGTGTTCGTGTAGATAAAAAGGAAAATTTCTAATCGCCTAGAGAGAAAAGGACACGGTCTTGCGTCAAAAGGCCCAGGGTAGCTTCACCAGCGGGTGTACCGAAAGAGCGAGAGAGTGAGAGAGAGCCGATCATAGAAGCGATCACCAGCGAGGAGGAAAGCGAAGAAAAGCTCTCTTTGTCTAAGGTGTAGTGTGAAATTTCTTAGCGCGTATGCTTGCATTGAAAGTCTGTGTGCCGGTAAAATAAAAAAAAATTACTTATATTTTTAGTAATATTCATATTTAAAAATCTCTTTTTTTTCTATTTGTAATTTGCTATATATTAAATTCAAGTATTCTTTTCTTTTATCAAGCGCGATTTTCTATGTATGTAAATTCGTATGTGTGTGTGTGGAATGAAATAGTAGTGTGAAAGTAGAAAAAAGTGTAACGAGAACCGCGAGATTGAAATTTATTAGAAGTGTTTTATTAAATTTCCTATTATATGTGTAATAATTAGTGTGAAAAAAAAGGAAGTGTAAAGTTTGTAAATTGCCATGCGTGAAAACCGTTGACAGAAATTTTTCATAGAAATAAAATTTCAGTTGCTAGTCGCGAGAATCGCGCCGAGTTCGTGGAAGTCAGTATCGAGTTCGAAAATAAGGGGGAGGTAAAGTAAAGCCAGAAAGCGAGCAGAGCCTGCGGTGCTGTGGAGAGGCAGTGGCGCGACCGTCTATGTCAGAGCCCACTAGCCGCGCGGTATAGGAGAGTGAGTGAGAAAGAGAAAGAAAGAAACGCGAAAAGAGAAGCGAGAGAGTGAGTGAGTTGCGTATAGCGTATGCATATAAAAGATTTTTGAAATTTCGTCCATGCCAAATCTATGCGCCTGATTATTATCAGTATTTCTTTTTTATGTGTTACAAATTTAAAATAAGTGTAACAGTCTGTGATAGGAAAAAGTTAAATTATGATATTTTTCTTTAAAACTAATCATGGGGTATTCTTTTATTTTAACTAATTGAACCTAGTGTGTGTGTGTGAGAGAGAGAGAGAGTACATTAAAAGAAATTTAACGGAGAGAATATCTTGAAATTAAAAGTGTGTGGTTTTAGAGAGAAAAAAAAATTAGAAAAGATTTGGGTATACAAAGGTAGAATACGTGCGTCTCCCGAACGCGTGAATCTCGGCGGATCCCCTCTGTGATAGTCTCATCGGTTATCACGTTTTAATAAATTTTTAGATTTTGGCGATTCGGGATACTGGGACGACGTCGTCGCAAATACATCGTCACATCCTGGAAAATATTTAGATATTACATGTTAAAGTGATAAACTTCGTTGCACCAGGACGTGTGGCCCGAGAAAGACGCGCAAATTTCAAAAATATTTCATATGTATAATTTTATTCAGTATTATTTTATTTCTGATATTTAAATTAGTATCTATTTTTTTATAATTAATAATAATTTATAATACAATTAATATTAATACTGTTTCTTTAATTATTAATCGTAAAATTAGTGAAAATAATAATCTCTCCCTACTGAAAAAATCCACCTGGATTACCCATGTGGAAATCCTCGTAGGTTTTACATGAATTTCATATGGATTTGCATAGAAATCTACGCAGATCACCCACGTGGATTTTATGAAAGCCACGTTGATTTTATAAAACCCTCGTGGATTGTTAAAGAATCCATATGGACTTTATGAAATCTATGTGGACTTTCTAGGATCCCCCATAGATTTTATAAAATCTGTGTTAATTTTATGTACTTCTCGAGGATTTTTAAAAATCCATATAGGTTTTATGAAATTCATGTGGATTTTTAGGTAATCTACGTAGCTTTACACTTGAATATCCAGGTAAATTTAAATAAAAATCTGTGTTAATTTTATATACTTCTCGTGGATTTTTAAGAAATCCATATGGATTTTGTGAAATCTATGTGGATATTTAGAAATCTATGTGGATATTTAGAAACCTATGTGGATTTTTAGGTATTTATTTTTAGATATTTATTTCACATTTAAAGTAAAAACCAAAAAGGAGGTGAACCTTGTAGTTTCAGCTTTTTAAAGATCAAAGACCTTCTACGACTCAACTAAGACTGTTCTGTCCTTATATATCTGCGTCTTTTAAATTTGTATGAGGGATTACGAAACTTAGAAAAACGCCACCTATAGATTCAAAATAGAATCGACGTAATCAATCATCAACTCGAAAGTAAGTCACAAGGTGGCGTTTCTCTAAGTTTTGTGATCCATCATATGAATTTCAAAGTAGGCAGGTATATAAGACCAGAATACTCTCAGCTAAATCGTAGAAGCTCTCTGATGGGTATAACATTAAATAAAATACAGAAACTTTTTAATCCATAATTGGAGGACCAGATGCAACAAGGGGATATGCGTTTGAAAACGTGTAAAATTATTGTCCAAGCTAGACTCAGAATACTGAATATTAATAATTGAGAAATGGATTTTCATTTTTCACGTGCTATTGTTTTCTATAAATCAATTCCTTAATTTTTTATATTTAGTTTCTTTAGACGAACTTGGACAATTCTATCATGCGTTTTCGAGTGCATGACCCTTTCTTGCATCCAAACCTTTAATTGACATTCTTCATAAGAATTTTTACATTAACATAAAACTATTGATTAAAGTAGGATTTAGTATCACAAATTTTAAACTTATCATAATGACATGATTTTTATTTCAACAAATTTTAGGCATATTTAAACATTAATTGATCCTTTCAATAGAAACACAAAAATTAGTTTCAGTACAAGACTACAATACAAAAATTCATAAGTCGAGATGATTCTTTTTTATTTAAAAATTAGCTAATTTATACATGATAATACAATATATGACAATCTTCCCAATTATTTTTTGCAGTTCTATATGAATTGGAAACATGAAAATTTAAGATAAAATTTACTGAACCAGCTCACGAAGTTTTCCAATACATATTTATATTTTAAGATATTAAAAAAGATCTGGCACCCTTATGTAGCCCATGATCTATGCGCCATTACGCGCCACTGCTGGGCCGCATGTAGCTACCCACACAGCATGGAAGAATTCACTGAAATATTTCGAAACCTTCCATGCAGATTCTAGGAAGTCTTTACAGAATATTTCGAAATATTCCACTGGAATCTTCCATTGAAAGCTTCCAGGAATATTTATGGAATATTTCAAAGTAAAGTTCAAAAACTGTTTTGATATATTCCATGATATATTCTCGGAAGATTTCTGAAATATTTCATGAAATACGACATGTAATGTTTATGAACTATTCCAGTGGAATATTTCATGGAAGATTTCAGGAAGATTTCATAAATATTTCGCTGGAAGATTCCGAAAAACCTTAAAATCTTACAGCGGAATATTACATAAATCTTCCAGAAATATTTCACGGAATATTTCACAGAAAGATTGAGGTAATCTTCCAGTGGAATATTGTATGAAAGATTTCAGGTAAATTCCATAAATATTTCGCTGGCAGATTATGAAAAACTTTAAAATCTTAAACAGAATATTACATAAATCTTCCAAAAATATTCCATGGAATATTTCACAGAAAGATTGAGGTAATATTCTCGTAAAATATTGTATGAAAGATTTCAGAAAGATTCCATAACTATTTCGCTGGAAGATTACGAAAAATTTTAAAATCGTACAGCGGAATATTACATAAATCTTCCAGAAATATTCCACAAAATATTTCACAGAAAGGTTGAGGTAATCTTCCAGTGGAATATTGCATGAAAGATTCTAGAAGGATTCCATGAAGTTTTCATCAGAATGTTACGGGAGATTTCGAGTAACGCCGAGAGGGGGATGCTCGTCAAATGGGAGTTTTATCCTCAAGCGGTTGGACAATACCTTACTTACTATATAAGTGAAATGACTTGTGAAGTGTCTTGAAGTATACAGTCAAAGCAAATATTTAAATGCGATTTTATAACTAAATGTCAATGTTTATGTATGCGTATACGTATAGATGTATAAATATAATGTGTTATTATATAATATATATATATATATATATATATATATATATATATATATATATATATATATATATATATAAAAACCCCCACAGCATTTCACAACCTTTTATGAAATATCCCAGAAATATTCCATGGTAGATCTGAAACTCTGAATCTTTTATCGAAATCTTCCAAAAATCTTCCAGGAACATTTTATGAAAGATGAGAGATTACCCAAATCTTCCATTGAAATATTCTTGAAATCTTTCAAGAATATATTCCAATGTAAGAAGAATCAAGGACATACGAATATTAGAGGAATATTTCATGGAAGATTTCTGAAATATTCCAAATCTCCCCTGTCAATATTCTACGAATCTTTCATAAATATTTCATGGAATATTTTACGATGGATTTCTAAAATCTTCCAGGGATATTTTATGGAATATTTCATGAAAGATTCCTTAAATCTTCCATGCATATTCCATGAAAGGTTTATGAAAGGTTCGAAATCTTCCGTTTCAATATTTTGGAAATCTTCTATGAATCTTCTATGAGATGACCCAAATCTTCCAATGAAATATTCTTGGGATCTTCCAACAATATAACATGGAATATTCCAATGTAAGAAGAATCAAGGACATACGAATATTACAGGAATATTCCATTGAAGATTCTTAAAATATTTCAAATCTCCCGTGCCAATATTCCAGGAAGCTTCCATAAATATTCCATGCTGTGTGGGTATCCAATAGGGATCTTATGATCAAGTGTGGCAGCTTGAACAAATTTTCACTCGGGGAAGCTTTAAAGATATCTTATTGGAATCTTTTATTGAGATTTCTTGAAAGCTTGCCGTAGTCTTTCGTGGAAGTTTTCTGAAAAATTCCCTAACCCTTTCAGAACGGAATTTTTATTTTATCATGAAAAGTTCTGATAACCATTTAGCGATGATAAGTGTTTATTTATTAAGCAATTTCAGCGATAAAAAAATTTTTTTCCAATTTTTTTCTTTTCAAGTTTTCTTAGTTCTTATCAAAGATATAATAACTTAGGCCCTCAGTTTGAGATCGGAAATAGTTCACTTCAATCTAATACACATTCTTTCACAAAATTTGAAGCCACTTTTGCACAATTTCAAAAAAACCAAAAAATGTCAACGTACATCGTAATGTAAATTGGTTCTGAAAGGGCTAAATAAATTCAACAATTTTTCTCTGAATGTTTCTGCCAGTTCGTTCTTCCCAGATAATTAGAGCTTGCTGTAATATTCCATGAAAGTTTCTTGCAAGATTTCGTGTTTTACTCAGAAGCTTCGTCCAGGCAGCTCGCATGCTATGTGGGTGACCTATAAGGTATATTTTGTTACTCGATAAATAATAATAAAATTCATAGAATGATATAGCAATAACAAAAAATCAATTACATTTAAAAGTTATTGCAAGTGTTATTACTTATCGAGGTTTGTCATAACTCATTACCAAGGGTAATCGTGAAAAGTTATCACAATCAAAGCAGTAAATTCAGATGCCTATAGAAGGATGATGATTCAGTAAACTCAAGAAATCTAGATTTTGGTGACATTTTGTCATTTACATTCACATTTTTCAATGTACATACTTATTTGACGTAATGTATCATTTTGTAGGTAATCCAAGCTTAGATAACGTATATATAAAGAGCTTTCCTATTTGTGCTTAAGCTTGTTCGTATAAATTTTTATTTAAATTAAGGGTTATAATAAACATAGTACTTACTAAGATGACTGCTAACGTAGCCTTTTGCCAGTTCATATCTAAAATAAAAGAAGATATGTTAATAATTAGGCTTGTGTGTTAGAATAAATAAATTGCAATAAAAATATTAGTAATAGCATTGCATAATAAATAAACTCATTCGAATATTAAAAATATACAAGTTTTTTACAAAGTTTGACAATTTTTTTTAAGTTTTGGAAATTAATTTTTTAAATTATAGTACCGTAATAACTACAAATTGTGTCTATGAAAAATAATAACCATATATTGGAAAGGATTCGGTTGTGGGCACCCTTTTATTTTTGGCTCATAACTTTTCACCAATTGTATATTTTTTGGACTTATAGGTGTCTATAGAAAAATGAAGACCTTAGCTAACTACCAACGAAGGGACAAAATCGATTTCGTCAAATAGAATAATTTTTTTTTTGTTAATTTTGTGAAATGCCCACAACCGAACCAAAAAAGATTTTGGTTCGGTTGTGGAAAATTATGCAAAATTGTTGGTGTTAAGATATTGGTTGCAATCCATATTGCATCACAGAGTAGGGATAAATTTCTACTGGATAAATGTGCATTACACTCAGCTTCATTGATTCACTTCGATTTGTAATTCTTTTGAAAAATTATACATAAGTATAAATAAATTTTTGTGATTTTTTTTCAAGTACAGAAAAATTAATTTGGTTACAGCACAAAGCAGACGCATTTGTTCGCTTCAATATTTGGCATAAAAAACGTGCTGCCATAATACATAAATGACATTTGTCAGAAAAACCTCATCTGCTTTCTGTCAATAGAAATGCAGGGGTGTCCACAACCAAACCATTCTCACAACCGAACTTCTTCCCCTATTACGATTTCAAATCAGAATTGATTTTGAATCACACAGTTAATATAAAATATTTCAGATATTTATGTTCCTGTTATTGTTCTCTGATTTCTTTTCTATTTAGGTTATCAGATAAGGCTATGGTATAGTCAAAGAATCGTTTTTTTCTTTATTTTTCTTCTATCCTAGACATAAATTATCTTCTATAATAAAGGATTTGAAAAATATATAAATGATATTATCAGGTTATAAAGTTAGGATCTGAGACTTTTCTAAGATTCGAAAACTATCAGTTATAAAGAGTTATTCATATTTATAAAATTCTCAAACCGTCGTATAAATTCAATCAATGATTTTCTGTAATTAGTTATTTTTAATAATAATATTTTTTATTTAATTTTATTTTTTAATGTATCGTTTGGCATAATTAAGTCAAAAACGTTTTCACAAATTTTTACTAATTGAAATTAATAATTATTTGCATATCGGGTATCCATATTGCTGAAATTTCTTTCTTAAAAAAAGTGTGTAATTATTAAATTGAATTTTTAATATACTTAATGAAACCTTATAACAGAACATTAGTCAATAATGTTAATTAATACTATTAGTTAAAATTTCTTCATATATGAAAACTCTGATGCTTCCGCCATCAAGATTTCAAGAATTGTGCCCTTATTACGACACGACGACATAGCACCTTCAATAAACCTCTACAGTTTCCGAAAAAAATTCCATTTAGTCCAATCAATAAAGCAAAAGAAAGCTATTTTAGACATTAATTCAGAGCCTAATGAAACCTACATAAAGTTGTTAAGAGCGATAAAAAAACATACCCTATATAAAATGTAACCAAAAATAAACGGTAGAAAATGCTCCAGGAGGCTGCAAAAGTTGGCCTAAACAGCTATTTTAATTCCCTGAAGCAACCTATGTATTTTAGAAAAAAAAATTAATAAAAGTATTAGAAAATTAAAAAATCTACAATTTGAGTACTGTCGCAATTATTTTCGTCAATTAGTTATTGCTAAAAAGCCAAAAAACCATCAAAAATGGCCATTTCTTGGATATTAATTGTTTATTGCAAAAATAATTTTTTAAATATTCTTAAACTTTTAAAAGGAAGCCTTCATGAATACGAATAGAAAGAGAGGTTGTAACAGCAAATCGGTTAATTTGTTGCTGAGATATTCCCTATTATTTATCCCAACACGCATAATGTTTATTGCTATAATTTTTTTTTTGACTGAACATATTGAGTTGCATAAGGACTTAAACTCTTCATAAAGGTTCAAATTTTCATATTTTATTAAGAGCAAATGAGGAAATCGAATTGCAATATTTTTTATAATGCTTTAAAAAAGAGGGTGTTTTTTTATAAATAAATGAAGCTGGGGCTTCATTTATAACTTTTATGAATTTGCTATTTGAATATTCTTATAGCTGTGTTCGAAACAAAGATTTAAGAAAAAAAGAACTCTCTAAGGACAATAGGGGAGCCAAGGTAACATTTTTTTTTTTAAATCACAGCCATTTTGTTTATAACAATTAAGAAACGAATCAAGTGGCATTTTTTAGTTAAAGACTTATATTTTAAAAATGTATGATTAGATTTTATAAAATGCGACTCTTCATTATTAAAACTACAATAATAATAACATACAAATAATAACGTCAAGGTGGTAGTCGTAGTGGGGATACTTATCTTTGCGCGTGAGGAAAGTTAACGAAGGACCCCGTTCTAATAAAATTCGTAAAAATTAACCGTATCTTCGTAAATAATGGACGGATCTTGATGTTTCTTTTTTTAATCTGGGGTACCTTGAAAAATTATGAATATTGGTGCAAATAGTTTTTCAAAATAGGGTGTATTTAAGTTAAAACAAATATCTAATACGGACACCTTAAACGCAAATGATTGTTGTGTCTCACTAAATCAATATTTTCAGACGTGTAATGTCTCATTTTAAAGCTAAAGGAAAGAACTTCAAAATGAGATGTCATGAGTTTTATTACGATTAATATTTACGAAATGCGCGCGGATTTACGTAAATGTTGTAGATGAACTTACCTCATTATTCCTCGTAATTATTACATTTTGAACCTGGAGACAAGTTTAATACAAATTTTTATCGATTCTATATTTTAACTAATTATTATAATTAATTTATAGTTTCATATAGATACAAATAAAACCTATAGAATGAATCATGATACCTAAATAATCATTTGATATTTTACTTGATTAATCACCTGATTTTTCATTTAATTTCATTACCTGATTTTTCATCTGATTAATTACATGATTTTTCACTTGATTAATCACCTGTCAGATTATGTCATAAAGTCAGGTGATTTATCAGGTGATTAATCATATAACAAATAAGATGATAAGTCAGATGATAAATCAAGTGATTAATGACTTAGCTTTTTCAGTAGGGAACTTAATTAGATCTGCGTATTTCCATCCAGAAGTAATAGAAAAGGGAGGTGCCTATGGTAGAGGTACATCAATGGCATCAGATATTACTAATGCAAAAGAAAAAAAAGATTATAAGAGACAAAATAAAAAAGAAATCCTTTGAAACAATCAAAAAATCAGTATTAAACAAAAATCTGTAATGTAATTATTTAATTATTAAATAATAACATTACAGATTTTTGTTTATTTATTTATTTGTTTGTTCATTAATATGTTTCTTTACTTTTAATAAATATCATATTCTTATATTTGTATTATTTCTTTTTCCAAATAATACTAACAAGAAGTTATTGAGTTGACGTAATATTCACTGAGAATCTAACTTATAAGAAAATTGCAGCACTCGACCGCATGCGTGCTACTTGTAAATATTGTTATATCTTTTTTAATTATTTGTCAATCGATTTGAAACTTTCCACAAATCTTCTTTATACAAAAACCAAAAACTTTCTCGCTACAAGTTTCTTGTACTTGAATGTTTCCTCGATACTTTTTTCTCGAGAACATTATATACGCACAATTTGTAATTTGTATTAATTAATAAACAATTGCGACTAACTATTTAAGAATTAACATTTTTTATCATTATCATAAGTTTCGCTATGATATTTAGAAAATATATTTCAAATTTCAGCGAAATCGATTAATATTTACTCGAATTACAACGATTTAAGTTTAAAAAAATATTGAAATTTAATGTAAAAAATTTTCTTGTTTTTAATTTTTTTCTTGAATAAAAATTTCATAAAAAAACTGTTAATATAAAAAAGATGCGGCATAATGAGTCTTACAACGTCAAATTTTTTTATATTAATTTGAAGAAAATGAAATTTTTACTACCAAGTGACTTCAGTTTTACGTGCTCCGAGCGTAAATGGCCTTATTGCATCCGGGCCTTCAATTATCGGCTAAGAAATATTCTGATCACGATTAAAAAAAAAAGTTTATTTTCTAAATACTATTTACATTTTTAAATATAATTTTTATGAGAGAATTTATTTTGCAATTTAATTAAATTAACATTTAAATGAAAGGATTTTTTATTATTACAGATCTCTAATTTTAGTTTCATTAATTTAAAAGTAATTGTTATTTTACTCAATCTCTGTAACCAACAAAACTGAATACTGTAAAAAGCTTACCTTTAAAAAGGTATATAGTGGGCAAGTATGCTTAGTGATTTATTTTGATTAATGATTTTAACCATTTTGATGTCTTTAACATGTTATAAACTATTTTTAGTAATAAAATGAAACCTTGACATTAGAATTTCATGAAATCATGAAACAAATGTCAAGTATTTTTTTTATAATTGAATTTTACATGGTTCACAGAATCAGTCCATTTATTTAATATTTGAAATTATCAAATTTTGACATTAGAATTTCATGAAATCACGAAACGAATGTCAAGTATAAAAGCTTCCCTATTAAAAAGAATCAGGTGATAAATCACTTGATTTATCATGCCGAAACATCATGTAACGATTTTGTTGGTTTTAACTCATTTTAAACCATGCCTAGTCAATTTAGAACAATTTTTGAAAAATTTTGAAATTTTTGAACTTAGAAAATTTTTTAGATAATTTGGTCTCAGAAAAATTTTTGACTAATTTTACAAAAAAATTTCTAAGTTCAAAAATTTCAAAATTTTTCAAAAATTGTTCTAAATTGACTAACAAGGAGAGTGTTTCACCTTCGGGTCACTGTTTTTGCTCAAATTTTGGGAATATTTTCTAGATGCAGAAATATGAAGAAAGCCAAAATTTCAAAGGCCAACGCTCAATATTTCCCTAGTTGCTGGCCATCGAAGAAAATCACTAAAAAAGTTACTAGATTTTCAAACGCTCATAGTTTCTTAGAATTATTAGCTAGAAGCTTAAACCTTTTTTTAAATGAAAGCTGAGCTCAAATCCTTTCGAAATAGCACCTATACCATCTCAAAATGTTATTTTTTCCCAAAGTTAAAGCGTAATAAAGATTGGACCTGAATTTTTTGTTTAAAACATTAATTAATAATAAAAGCTAAAATTGGGTTCAATCTTTATTATGCTATAGCTTTGGGAAAAAATAATATTTTGATATGTCATAACTACTATTTCGAAAGGATTCGAGCTCAGCTTTCATTTAAAAAAAGGTTTAAGCTTCTAGCTAATAATTCTAAGAAACTATAAGCGTTTGAAAATCTAGTAACTTTTTTAGTGATTTTCTTCGATGGCTTGTAACTAAGGAAATATTGAGCGTTGGCCTCTAAAATTTTAGCTTTCTTCATATTTCTGCATCCTGAAAACATTCCCAAAATTTAAGCAAAAACGGTGACCCGAAGGTGAAACACTCTCCTCGTAAGCATGGTTTAAAACGTGTAAAAACCCACAAAATCGTTAAATGATGTTTGGGCATGATAAATCACCTGATAAATCAGATGATTTTTTTTTACCAGAGTTACCTTTCAAAAGGTATATGGTTAAACTATTTTTAGTAATAAAATGAAACCTTTACATTAGAATTTCATGAAATCATGAAACAAATGTCAAGTATTTTTTTTATAATTGAATTTTACATGGTTCACAGAATCAATCCATTTATTTAGTATTTGAAATTATCAAATTTTGACATTAGAATTTCATGAAGTAATGAAACAAATGTCAAGTATTTTTTTTTTTATAATTGAATTTTACATGGTTCACAGAATAAATCAATTTATTTAGTATTTGGAACTATCAAATTTTGACATTAGAATTTCATGAAATCACGAAACAAATGTCAAGTATAAAAGCTTATCGTTCAAAAGGTGCATGGTTAAACTATTTTTAGTAATAAAATCAAACCTTGATATTAGAATTTCTTGGAATCATGAAACAAATGTCAATTATTTTTTTTATAATTGAATTTTACATGGTTCACAGAATTACTCCATCTATTTAGTATTTGAAATTAACAAATTTTGACATTAGAATTTCATGAAATCACGAAACAAATGTCAAGTATAAAAGCTTCCCTATTAAAAAGAATCAGGTGATAAATCACTTGATTTATCAGGTGATTTATCATGCCGAAACATCATGTAACGATTTTGTTGGTTTTTACTCATTTTAAACCATGCCTAGTCAATTTAAAACAATTTTTGAAAAATTTTGAAATTTTTGAACTTAGAAAATTTTTTAGATAATTTGGTCTCAGAAAAATTTTTGACTAATTTCATAAAAAAATTTCTAAGTTCAAAAATTTCAAAATTTTTCAAAAATTGTTCTAAATTGACTAAGCATGGTTTAAAACGTGTAAAACCCCACAAAATCGTTATATGATGTTTGGGCGTGATAAATCACCTGATAAATCAGATGATTTTTTTTCACCAGGGTTACCTTTCAATGAAACCTTTACATTAGAATTTCATGAAATCATGAAACAAATGTCAAGTATTTTTTTTATAATTGAATTTTACATGGTTCACAGAATTACTCCATTTATTTAGTATTTGAAATTATCAAATTTTGACATTAGAATTTCATGAAATCATGAAACAAATGTCAAGTATAAAAGCTTTCCTATTAAAAAAAATCAGGTGATAAATCACTTGATTTATCAGGTGATTTTTTTTTTTTTTTATTATTATAAAGGCGTACCCAGACATTCAGTTAAGGTCTAGACGGCCATATACAATTTGTACATACAGTTATATATTTTATATTACAAAAAATTTTTTACTCAAAGATTACAAATGTATAACTAAAGATTACAAATACACTGAGAAAAATATATAATTAAAAATTACTATATTTTTCACTAATGGGGAGACAAACTCGACATATGCAGGAAATTTAACATACTTTTATGAAAATTTACTATACTTCTACGAGTTTATGATATACGCGCTCACAAAAATTGCTATTCAGTATCGTAAAAATTATGAATACAGAGAATGACACAACGAGACTGCTGTTGCCACGCTTAATCACTAGGTGGCGACTCATTTTTTCAACCTGCGAGCGGTAAGAGAAGTACTTGGTTGGTATATAAGAGAATTTGAAACAGAGGCTTTACGTGATAATACGCGTTAGGTAGAATATGCGTTAGGTGTAGCGTGTGAGCGCGATTAACTTGTTGTAATGTGTGTAATTTAGGATAAATGTAGTATATACAACTTCGAAAAGAGCGTTTCATAATTTGCGAAAAGTGTCTTTCTAACAATAACACACTAACAAAATAATTCTTCCTCAACTGAATTTGAAAACACAAGTAAAATTCTCAGAACGTCAACGAGCATTGGAAAATAATATTTTTAGAATTTAAAAAAAAATTCATATCCATAATATTTAATACATGATATTTATAAAATCTAATATGCAGTGTAGTAAAATTTGCTAAAAGGTATAGAAAAATTTGATATATAGTATAGTAAAATTTGATGCTTTGAAATTTTACTATATACATATACTAAAATTTAACACATATCGAGTTTGTCTCTCCGATGTTATACAGTATAGTAATTTTTCATTAAGTTTGTGCTAATATTTAATCATACATTTCTCTCCGTATATATGACTAAAGATTTAAGTTACACTTTTTAAGAAAATTTATAACTATTTTAATAATATTTAAATTTAAGTTCTTTAAAATATGAGTCATATCACAATTAACAATAATTTTAGCGTCTTTGAAACTTTTAAACATGTCGTAGCGTTGATCCCTGTAGAGCGGGCATTCTCATAGTAGGTGTTCTATATCTTGATAATCGTGGCCGCAGGTGCATGCTGGGGAGGAAACGATATTTTTCCTGGCCATCGATGAAGCAGAGCTGTAATGATCAGCTCTAAGACGATTTATGGTTACTATTGCATGCCTGGAAAGATTTTTGTCTTTGAACCAAGGATGTTTGGAATTATTGTTGAAGTTATTGAAGTATTTAATTCCTTTTAAAATTCCATCTTCCATGTTAGATTTGCATGTGTTGTCATAGGCAAATTTTTTCCATGTTTGTCTAAAGTCTGTATAGGGCACTTCGTTGTTTTCAGATGGTCTGCTCGTGGCCATTTTAGCTAATTTATCGGCCTTTTCATTGCCTTGGATGCCTATATGTGCTGGAATCCAAACAAATTGTAACGGTTGATCTTGAGAACTATTGGACGTTATTTGATATATTTTGTTTCTTGCTTTAACTATTAGAGGGTGATTAAATGTGGTGGATTTATGGCTTTGTAATGCTTGGAGTACGCTTAGTGAGTCGGAAAATATTACATGTTTATCATATTTGGATTGAGATACAAATTTTAACGCAGTGTTGATGGCGATGACTTTGGCAGAAAAAATTTGAAGTGTGCAGATTAGAGCTTGTTATATTACTGTTTCCAGCATCGTCGGTAATGTGGGTGGAACCCACAGATTTGGAGCCTGCAATTTTACTGCCGTCGGTGAAAATTTTACAAATTGAGTCATCGGAGTAGTATAGATCGAGCGTCAGATCCGGATCTTTGACTTTTTTAATTAATTTACCAAGACTAAAATCTGTATTTGGTTGATGGTACATAGCTTTGAAGGGATGTGCATATATTTCATTGAGGTGGCTTATATATAATGTCTTGTTGGTTTCTGTGAGAACTTTGGAAAGGCATTGAGAGATAATTCTCTTTTTTTTGCGTTTACTTTTTCTTTTTTTTATGTAATATAGATTTATATTTTTGGATGCAGGATTAGATCTATTGGAGAGAGCTTTGGTGACATAGTTGCAGCCTGAATATAAGGCCCGATCCCTCATAGAGGTGAGCTTGGTTTCAGCTAAGATAACGTTTTTGGGTGTAGATGTACGATATCCCATTACGGTCCTGAGAGAAGAATACTGAATTTTTTCAATGGTTTGTGCCATAGCCTTTGATTTTGGATAATAAATAAATAATCCATAGTCCATAGTGGCTCGAACGAAGTTCTTGTAAAGAACTAATAAAGTTTGGGGATGAGCACCCCACCACGTTCCGCATAGGTATTTAAGAATTCGATGAGCTCTTTGACACTTAATGGCGATGGTCTTGACCTGTTGCTCAAACTTGAGTTGAAAGTCGAAGATAACTCCTAGAAATTTGGCGGATTCAGTAGATTTAATGTTTTCATTATTGATGGTGAGATGTGTGTCCCTAGGTGGTATATTTTTGTTGTTGAAATGGACTAGTTTAGTCTTTTTAACGCTTAAAGTGAGATCCAATTCAAATTATTTATTGCGTATGTTTTCTGTGGCCTTTTCAAGTTGTGTAGCACTTTTTTCCAATGATGATGAACTTGTGTAGAGGAGAATGTCGTCAGCAAATTGGGAAATATGTATGAATCTAGATATGTTTTTATGGATATCCTTAACGTAAATGAGATAAAGAAGGGGGCTAAGTACCCCACCCTGAGGTACACCTTTATAAGCATAACGCGGATAATCTAGATTATATTCAGTGTAGATTGAGCGCTTGATTATAAGATGTTGTAAGAAGTAAAGTACTGTGCGAGAACATCCAATCTCTTCTAGTTTGCAAAGAAGAATTTGGGGGTTGACGTTGTCGAACGCTCCCTGAACGTCTAAAAATGCTGCAAGTGTATCCCAGTTCTTACTGAAGTTGTTGTCGATATGTAGAAGAAAGTTTGTTAAGTTGTCGTAGCAGGATCTACCTTTTTGAAAGCCTGAGTTTGATGCTGGAAGAATGTTGTTGTGCTTGCAGAACCATTGTAATCTGTTTTTTACCATGAGCTCATATATCTTACAGAGACACGATGTCATAGCTATAGGTCGAAGGCCTGACCCATCTGGTTTGCTGATGAAGTGTACAAAGGATTCTTGCCAGTTTGATGGGTAGATATTTTCCTGTTGCATCTGGTTGTAAATGTCAAGCAATTCCAATTTATACTTCAGTAGAATTTTAGTGAGTGTGTGATAGTCAATGCCGTCCAGACCGCAGCCGGAGTGTTTGTTTCTAGATTCAAGGGCGGCATTGAATTTAGCAAAATCGAAATGATTGTCAAAGAAGGAGTCTTTGTTATTAAACGATTGAATCGAAGGCTCAATATGATTGGCTTGTAGTTGTGGGGCTATTTTGTCCATTACCACCTCTGCTTGGGATTTCACTAGTGACCTATCGTGGCTAGTTATGGGTGTTTTGACCCACTTGTTTTTGAAAATTTTGGTTTTGTTCCAAACTTATGAGACGTTTTTCCGAAAATCAATGGTTTCTGCGAATTGTTTATAGTTTTGTTTTTTTTTTCTTCTTGAAGGTTTTCCTTAGAGAATGATCAGCTTTTAGGTAGCTTTGGTGATCAGAGGCAAGACCAGAAAATTCCCACTTCTTAAATGCGGCTTTGCGTAGTCTTTTAAGTTTGTCGCACTCTGCATCCCACCAGGGGACCGGGTTACGAAATCTGGAGGAGGCGACTTTTCTCTTCGCAGGTGTGTTACTTGTGATAGCATGCTTGATCTTTTCAATCCAGAAATTATATTTGTTAATGGGTGACGAATTGATGTAGTCACTATTATGAAATTCAGAGTATTGTTGGTCAAGCGTATCATTGCATTTTTGCCAATCTGTTTTTTTAGAATATAATTTGAATGACTTTCTGGCGTAGATGACTTGATCTATACTAACTTGGATGGAGATGGGGAAATAGTCAGATCCGTATAAATCGTCAAAAACCTTGTGATTGATGCGATCAGCCATAGAGGCGGTTGAAATGACTAAATCAATATTGGATTTTTTACACCGAGCAGGATCAATGTGTGTGGACGTCTTGACATTATGGATAATTAGATCATTCCCATCAAGAGAATTCAATAAATTCATTCCATCCTTGTCATTATAACTGCAATTCCAGCCAACATGGTGCGAGTTGAAATCTCCCAAAAAAATAGTTGGCTCGCTACATATTACACTGTTGCTCATAATCTCGTACCAAACTCTTGGAGAGGGATGTATATGAGGTGGCTTGTAGCATGCGAGTAAATTAAAAGAGTGATCTTTGGCTTTAATCCTAATGCCTCCAAGTTCAATTTCTGGTTCTGATGAGGTAGTATTTAGAACTTGGAAGTCGATGTCTTTTTTAACAATAAATATGATGCCACCACCAGTGATATCTAGGCGATCGAATCTGTGTATATTGAATCCCGTAAAATTTACGGGTTTATCTGGCTTCAGCCAAGTCTCGACTGCAACGATGATGTCAAATTCAATTTTCATTTTTTCTAATTCGAGTCTTCTTGCATTTAAACTCCTGAGATTCCAGAACAAGATATTAAAATTTTTATTTTGCATGCTAATATTTTATAGATATATTTGATATGTATATTACACAGGCCCACAAAATGAAAAAAAATGTCTGAACTTTTGACCGGACATACATATTCCCATGTATTTTTCGACGCTGAATCCGAATCTGTAATAAAAATATAGGGTTTTCCTACCTTTTCTCAGAGTTTTATTGAAAAAACCTCATTTTTTACGGTTTTTTTGCGGTTTTTCGAGTCTAGAAAAAAACAAATCATGAGATACGGTTAATTGGACTTCATAATCGAATTCTACGGGAAAAAATACACGGGAAACCATACCTTCAAATTTTTTTAACGCGATTCTAGTCCTCTGTATGGGGCTGAAAAGATGAGGAAATCGGTAAAAGTCGAAATTTTGCCTAAAATGGATTTAAACAATATTAAAATTTAATCATGCGTCTTTTGAAGAGTCGATAAACATTGGAAATACTATCCTGGGGGTTTTTCAGATTGCTGATCATGAATTTGAAGTCAGATTGTGTAAAAACTACTTCTAGAGGGCGGTGACAAGAACTGTATATGGTAAATTTATCGATTTTTTAAAAATTTTACGTCTGAAATACTAATTTTAGAGTCTTTCACAGCATTGACTGTAAATTCAAGATATTAACTTAGCCTATTGTGTACGTTAAACTTAACATTTTGTCTATGTTTGTCTCTCGCTCTCTCTCTCTCTCTCTCTCTTCTTCCGATGTTTTTTTAAATTGGCTTACGCTTACGTACACGTTTCTCTTCGAATGACCGATGTAGTGGATTTCTGACACGTTTTTGTCCTTTTTCGCAGCTGTTTCTCTTTTTATCATCCAGCAGTAATCTGCTAACATGTTGATACCCCAGTTTCCTTGAAATCTACGTTCAAACTCCTTTAAATCTTGGTGAAATCGTTCACCATGCTCTTCACTAAAGTCTCCGTTATTTTCAGGAAACTGATCAACGTGTGAATCAAGAAAATGAAGTTTTAAGTTCATTAGACAACCCAATTTTTCAAAATTACGTACCATTCTTTTCACAATAGCTTTATAATTCGTGTCTTTGGCATTACCCAAAAATTTCGTCGATACCTCTTTAAAACTTAACCATGCTGCCTTTTCAACATCAGTCATGCTTTGTTCAAAGTTTTCGTCTCTAAATAAAGTTCGGATTTCAGGACCATCAAAAATACCTTCATTTAATTTAGCATCAGATTTATGGGGAAATACTTTGCTTATATATTGGAAGCATTGACCGTCCTTGTCCAAAGCTTTAACTAATTGCTTTATCAATCCAAGCTTTATATGCAGAGGCGGTATCAAAATTTTCGAAGGATTAACGAGTGGATCTTTTATAACATTCTGTTTTCCAGGTTCAAACGATTCTCTTGATGGCCAAATTTTCTTTTTATAGTGTTTTTCTCTATCTCTGCTATCAAACATGCATAAATAACATGGGTACTTCGTAAATCCAGATTGTTGTCTAAGTATCATAGATAAAATCTTTAAATCGCCACATATTTGCCATTTATGTTCTCTATATTTTATTTTCGTTAAAAGTAGTTCAAGATTGGAATACTCTTCTTTAAGTACTGTTGAATGTGCTAATGGTATAGGAGCATATTTATTTGTGATATTGAGGAGTACTGCTTTAAGGCTGCGCTTTGATGAATCAATGAATAGTCGCCAATTTTCAGGTTTGTATATGTTGGGTTTCAATTCATCAATAAGACCTTTCACGTCCGTGCAATAAACCATATTAGAATCATTCTTGAAATAATTTCTAAAGCGCTCTTCTCGATTACGATATGCACATACTTTAGTACCCTTTGTCAACATATTTCGTCTCTTAAACTCTGAAGCCATAAACTCTGATTGTTCCTTAGATAAACCACTCTTTCTAAATAAATCGTTCAGACTTTTTTGATCAAACTTTTCAACAGTTCGTTCTTCACCCTTAGGAATATACTCTTCATCACTATCCAGAGAATGTTCTTCAGGTGAACTTAGATCTTCTTCATTTGATGAGCTTCCGTCTGCGGCAATCAGATTTTCAGTTGTTTCATCTGTCGAGTTTTCATCTACATTTAGATTCCCTAAGCCTGTTGTAAAACTATCTCTCGAATCTTTATTTTCAAAAATATCTATAAAATTCTTGGATGGAAATTCTATACAAGAAGTATTAGGATATACTATTCCTTTTTTCTGTATCTTGTCTAAACCTTGTATCTTTGTTAAACAAAAATAGCAATCATTTTCATCTTTTGGTTCCTTCCACTTTGTAGGTATAGTAAATTTTAATTTGGACCTAGCCTGACTGGTGTTGTATCGATTCATCATGGCATAACATGAAGCACATATATAATGAGGAACCCAAATTTTATCCTGTTGAGAAATCTCAATATCAAAACATTTTTGATAGATAAAATTAATATTATCTGTGATTTTTCTTTTGTTTTGTTGTCCAATATATTCTGAACATACATAACAGAAATTATCTTGAGATCCATTACACGTATGGTTAAAACTGTTATTGGATGTACCAGCGCAGTTTAAAAAAGGTTGAAAATTTGAATTAGCCATATTGTTGAATTAAACCCCACACACTAGGAATCCTGTTCCGATCGCAGGTGAGTCCGCCGTCCTAGGGGTGATAACTCTCATACCTCCCCAGGCCTAAGTATGAGAGCTTTCCGACTTTGACGAGGACAATGTCAACTCGTCGTCGGACACACTACGGCATCATTCTCACATCCTAGTGCTCCCCTGCAGGACAGCGCGCCTTCGCTGGGTTCGTTACTGCAAAGTATTGAGTACACCGAATCATTCTACACATCCCATTTTCAGGGCAGTTGTCATCGTGACCAATACTTCGCAGCAGCAGGTTTTTTTTAGGTACCCTTATAGAGTACTGATATATATATATATATATATATATAGCTTTGGAAAAAGATCAAAAGTCCCATTCGTTTATAGACAATGCTTTAAGATCAATGACAGTGTACAACAGTGATTAACTGAACGGAGCTTTAAAATGAAACCGAATTCATTTCTAAACAACAGTACCCAGTTTTACAACAGAATAAGTATAAATAAAAAATTGACAGATCGAATCTCTGACACAAACACACCAAATGAAGAAGATCTAAGTTCACCTGAAGAACATTCTCTGGATAGTGATGAAGAGTATATTCCTAAGGGTGAAGAACGAACTGTTGAAAAGTTTGATCAAAAAAGTCTGAACGATTTATTTAGAAAGAGTGGTTTATCTAAGGAACAATCAGAGTTTATGGCTTCAGAGTTTAAGAGACGAAATATGTTGACAAAGGGTACTAAAGTATGTGCATATCGTAATCGAGAAGAGCGCTTTAGAAATTATTTCAAGAATGATTCTAATATGGTTTATTGCACGGACGTGAAAGGTCTTATTGATGAATTGAAACCCAACATATACAAACCTGAAAATTGGCGACTATTCATTGATTCATCAAAGCGCAGCCTTAAAGCAGTACTCCTCAATATCACAAATAAATATGCTCCTATACCATTAGCACATTCAACAGTACTTAAAGAAGAGTATTCCAATCTTGAACTACTTTTAACGAAAATAAAATATAGAGAACATAAATGGCAAATATGTGGCGATTTAAAGATTTTATCTATGATACTTGGACAACAATCTGGATTTACGAAGTACCCATGTTATTTATGCATGTTTGATAGCAGAGATAGAGAAAAACACTATAAAAAGAAAATTTGGCCATCAAGAGAATCGTTTGAACCTGGAAAACAGAATGTTATAAAAGATCCACTCGTTAATCCTTCGAAAATTTTGATACCGCCTCTGCATATAAAGCTTGGATTGATAAAGCAATTAGTTAAAGCTTTGGACAAGGACGGTCAATGCTTCCAATATATAAGCAAAGTATTTCCCCATAAATCTGATGCTAAATTAAATGAAGGTATTTTTGATGGTCCTGAAATCCGAACTTTATTTAGAGACGAAAACTTTGAACAAAGCATGACTGATGTTGAAAAGGCAGCATGGTTAAGTTTTAAAGAGGTATCGACGAAATTTTTGGGTAATGCCAAAGACACGAATTATAAAGCTATTGTGAAAAGAATGGTACGTAATTTTGAAAAATTGGGTTGTCTAATGAACTTAAAACTTCATTTTCTTGATTCACACGTTGATCAGTTTCCTGAAAATAACGGAGACTTTAGTGAAGAGCATGGTGAACGATTTCACCAAGATTTAAAGGAGTTTGAACGTAGATTTCAAGGAAACTGGGGTATCAACATGTTAGCAGATTACTGCTGGATGATAAAAAGAGAAACAGCTGCGAAAAAGGACAAAAACGTGTCAGAAATCCACTACATCGGTCATTCGAAGAGAAACGTGTACGTAAGCGTAAGCCAATTTAAAAAAAACATCGGAAGAGAGAGAGAGAGAGAGAGAGAGAGAGAGAGAACAAACATAGACAAAATGTTAAGTTTAACGTACACAATAGGCTAAGTTAATATCTTGAATTTACAGTCAATGCTGTGAAAGACTCTAAAATTAGTATTTCAGACGTAAAATTTTTAAAAAATCGATAAATTTACCATATACAGTTCTTGTCACCGCCCTCTAGAAGTAGTTTTTACACAATCTGACTTCAAATTCATGATCAGCAATCTGAAAAACCCCAGGATAGTATTTCCAATGTTTATCGACTCTTCAAAAGACGCATGATTAAATTTTAATATTGTTTAAATCCATTTTAGGCAAAATTTCGACTTTTACCGATTTCCTCATCTTTTCAGCCCCATACAGAGGACTAGAATCGCGTTAGAAAAATTTGAAGGTATGGTTTCCCGTGTATTTTTTCCCGTAGAATTCGATTTTGAAGTCCAATTAACCGTATCTCATGATTTGTTTTTTCTAGACTCGAAAAACCGCAAAAAAACCGTAAAAAATGAGGTTTTTTCAATAAAACTCTGAGAAAAGGTAGGAAAACCCTATATTTTTATTACAGATTCGGATTCAGCGTCGAAAAATACATGGGAATATGTATGTCCGGTCAAAAGTTCAGACATTTTTTTTTCATTTTGTGGGCCTGTGTTATTATTATTTTCCTTTTTGTGAACGTGTGACTGTATGTTCTTCTTCATTTTGTAATCCTGAGTTAAGCCTTTTGAGAAGTTTTTTAATACGGTTTTCAAGTTTGATATCCAGTATTTTGGCTTCTACTACATATAGCCACTCTACTAGGGCAGGAGTGTCCTGCGTGAATTCCTTACTAATGTTAAGGACCTCACGTTGATATTTGACTTTCTTAAGAAATTTAACTAGTTGGTCGTATTGTAGAACATTGTTAAAGTCAGCATTTTTGTACATATCTATGACTGGAGCTAACTGAGGAGTTATATCCTCGTCAATATCTTCGGATTGACTTTGGTCACTATTTTCATCACTATTTACTTCTACAATTTTTGTTTTTTTCTTGGCTGGTTTTAAGGTTTTATTTGTCTGTGAAGGGTTTTTGAAATGGTTGCTTTTTTCATTGTTTACTGAAAGTTCTGAGTTGATGCTTCCACTAGTAGTAGAAGGAGCAGACCTTTTAAGACCATAGAACTGTGCGTCCATTATTTCATGAGAAGAGTTCTCAGCGATAGTTGACGAGGAGTTGTTTTTATCATTTAGAGGATTTTCCATGTTAAGACCGTCTGCTTGAGTGTTATCTATAGTAAAATGCGTGCGGGCATCGTTCTTATTTGATCAATCAAGTTTTTGAGATTCAAGAGAGTCGCCATCTTTCGGAGGTGGTGAAGAACCAACGCTATTGTGGGTAACGATTTCTTTATCAGACTGTTGGCTTATCATGTGAGTGATGGCGCCATTAGTATTAGAGGCTTCATTCTCCTTGGGTACTGGACAAAATTTAGCAATGTGTCCCTGATTTTTGCAATAGTGGCATTTTATATTTTTCGCACCAAAGAAAATCCAATAACTAATATTTTAATAGTTAATTTTAAGTTTATTTGGGACTCTTTCAAAGTCCTCTTTTCTTTAACATAAAACTGCCTCCTATGAGAAAATATGTGACTTCGAGATTCATTTGCTGTGGAGGATCTGATGTTAGTTATACCCCTTTTTGTAATTATGTTAATTGACTTTAAATAATCAATAACTATATCGTCGGGTATTTGTGGCGAGATGTTAGAAATAACAACTCTACGATAATTTTGTACAGGTCTTCCTGGCACGTATGGAGCGAACGTGTAAGCGCGATTGTTCACTGTTATTGTTTTGTCTATAACTTCATTAGCCGCTTCCTCTGAATTTAGAGTGAAACAGACTCTATTCTCGGAAATTTTTGAAAAGTAAATCAAATTCTTGATGTTCATGATTTTTTCAAAATGATACATATATTGGTCGTTGGAGTAACCCTCTATAGCATTTAACACGACAGTTTGTTCAAATGTAGGTAGTGAGCTCCTACTGATAGCATTTGCATAGGAGAGCTTATCTCTGTTACTTGACGTTTCAACGGCTTGAACGTCAGAATTAGGATTCTTTTCGTTTGTAACTAATTGAGTGAGAGCAGACCCATTGTCGCCACCGACAACCGAGCCCGATCCACGACTATGCACAGCGTCAAAGGCTGCTTGAGAACCTTCTAGATTTTGCGACGCCCCATTGCCGACACCGGCAACCGGAGCATCCGCACCATCCGTACCACCAAACATACGCAAAAAGTGCACTTCTAGCCCCTAAACGCAGCTCGAAGGCACACCCGCACAAAAAACCACCAGCACAAAATACAGCGTGCAAAACAGGTAGCAAACTAAACAAGGCGATAGAGCGCCACTGCCCACGTCTACACTGTACGGCATCCTGCGCGCGACTGTATCAGGTGATTTATCATGCCAAAACATCATGTAACGATTTTGTTGGTTTTTACACGTTTTAAACCATGCTTAGTCGATTTAGAACAATTCATGAAAAATTTTGAAATTTTTGAATTTAGAAATTTTTTTGTAAAATTAGTCAAAAATTTTTCTAAGACCAAATTATCTAAAAAATTTTCTCAGTTCAAAAATTTTAAAATTTTTCAAAAATTGTTCTAAATTGACTAAGCATGGTTTAAAACGTGTAGAAATCAACAAAATCGTTACATGATGATTTGGCATGATAAATCATCTGATAAATCGGATGATTTTTCACCTGATTTTTTTCACCAGGGTTACCTTTCAAAAGGTATATGGTTAAACTATTTTTAGTAATAAAATCAAACCTTGACATTAGAATTTCATGAAATCATGAAATAAATGTCAAATATTTTTTTTTATAATTGAATTTTACATGATTCACAGAATTAATCTATATATTTAGTATTTGAAACTATCGAATCTTAACTTTAGAATTTCATGAAATCATGAAACAAATGTTAAGTATATAATAAAGGTGATAAAACTATGGCATCTTACCATAATTTTAAACAAAAGATTTTTCAAATTTTTTCCTTTATAAATAAACGTTGAATTTCACTAACCAAAATGTATTACTTCTTATCTTTTTTTTATCATTTATTTAAAAGTGTTCTGAAATTTTTTAAATCTTATTAAATATTTACAAAATTACTTGCCAGGCCCGTGGATAAATATTTTATTGGTCAAATGCTTAATGAATGTATGTTTTAACACTTGAACTAGAAATTATAATAGTTGTAAGATACAGGTAATATACAATTATTTAAATGTATTAAGATAATACGCTTCTGAAAAATACTGAACACAAAATACAATATTATGTAAAAAAATATAAAGAGAATTTATTCAATTTTATTATAATTTGATACAAATTTTAAAAAATTTTTAATTAAGGAGGTTCTTGCTAGTATAGCTAAGGTCAGAAAAAGTGAATATAGATATTTATATATATATATATTTATTTTTGAAAATTAAATAATTATTTTTTACGTTCAAATATACTATGAACATTGCATTTTTTGCACGTTACGCACTTAGAATGTAAATAAATTGTCATAAATTTGATCATGTATTACAATGTATACATACATATATGTATATATACACGGCATCTGTAACAGGTTTCTGCTTTTAGGTTAAGCTTGCTTATTTTTATTTTAATATTTTGATGATAATGTACAAAAATTTAAATAAATGATGTAAAAATAGCGGAAATAGAATAGTTTATCATAAAATAATTTCAAATAAAATAATATATATTTATATATAATATTATTAATTGTATTTTGTTATGAGAATTTATAACTTTCGAAATTCGCGCACTTTTCTTGTCGCTGTTGAGTAACATCGCTTCTCTTGATCCGGTCGCAAAAACGTTTATTAACTTTAACGAGTAATATATTAATATTTACCACGGCAATGAGTAATTTACTAGATATCATTTGAAAGAGGAAACTTTCTTTTAGACATTTGTTCATCTGTCTGTTTTTCAGAAAATCACTTTCTGCTTTGCAAATACGCAATTGTGATATATTTTATTCACAATCCCATAAGAGTCTGTACAAAAAAGTTCAAGCTTTAAGTTCTGATTTTATTAAATTTTGCACGGCAAGCCCATAAATTAAGCATCCGATAGGATTCAGGACATTTTAAATAATAAGAAACGTTATTGTGCAGTCTCAGAATTTTCATGCAAGAACCTCCTTAATTACTCAACTTTCAAGGGTCTGCTTTGGACCTACTTTACCGATCGAAAATAGCTAAAAAAGATATTTCGTACTTGATAGAAATAAATATCGGAATTGTTTGTATTTGTAAATATTAATTTATTTTTAAAAAATGAAAAGTGGAATCGTGTAAATTTATCGAAATTTCAAGAGCACCGAAAAAACATCATATCAGTAACGTAGATTCCGACTTACGTTTGAACAGTACAACGTACGTGATTTTCCTTCTTGAAATAGTTTTATTTATTTAAAATGAATGGCGGAAAAGTCTAATCGCAAAGAAAATCGATAGAAAGCAAAATTATTATTTGTTAGGAGAGAAGCATAATTTTCGTATGAGGTTGGGAACATGGCAGCAGTCCGCTGAGCTACATTCACACAGACCGCTAAAAAATAATAATTTTGCTTTTTATCGATTTTCTTTGCGATTAGACTTTTCCGTCATTCATGTTAAATAAATAAAACTATTTCAAGAAGGAAAATCACATACGTTATACTGTTCAAACGTAAGTCGGAATCTACGATACTAATATAATTTTTTTTCGGTTGCTCTTGAAATTTCGACAAATTTACACGCTTCCGCTTCTCATTTTTTAAAAATAAATTAATATTTACAAATACAAACAACTCCGATATTTATTTCTATCAAAAAAACGAAATATCTTTTTTAGCTATTTTCGATCGGTAAAGTAGGTCCAAAGCAGACCCTTAAGGGCATGCATACGCTCTACTATACCGACCGGTATAGCAGAGCGTAGGCCGAATTTTTAGAATCGAAGAATTAACTTTGTAAAAAAACTAATCATCAGAATGAATTTTCCTTTTGAAAGTCACTCTATTTTGAGATAGTAAAGGGCAAAAAATAGAAAAACCTCGAGAATTCGGAATAAAAATTATTTTTCTCAAAAAAATATGAAAATAATTATCATACTAGAAAGTTTAATATTGTCAGGCTGGCAATACCTGACTCTGATGCGATACATTTTGGCGTTTTTCTTACGCTGTGGCGCGAACTTCGAAATTTGAAATATTGAAGTATGTAGATTCGGGCGCGTGTACAATGCCTTGATGTCCGATATTGCGTTTTATAATCAAAGCCGCATCAAGCACCTTGGATAAAGAATCTGTTGTATATGGAAGTGAATGTAAATAAAAATGACAATAGACTGATGTTAAATGTTGTAAGTGAAAAATTATATTTTCTCAGCAAGTTCCTGTACAAGGTTCAAGGACGAAGTGTCCTGAGTGTGTTTTCTTAGGCCTACATTTTTGGTCTTTTCTCCCTCCCTCGCCTCTATTTCCTTTTCTTAAAACTATACATAAAATCTATCGATTATAAAAAACAAAAATTACTTTGGGTATATTTGCTAAACAGTAACTGTATTTTTGAATGTCGATGTGCACATATGCATCGTTCATGACCTGAGTAATAAAAAGATTTAAACGGTTGGGGAAAACCTGGCCTTTGTGTGCTGCTCAAGTATTTTCTCTCTCTTTTATGCTGTTTCTTAATTTTATGGTGGCAAGTGTTTTCCTATTTGTATTTTCTTTTATATTCCTATAATTTTCTGTTTTACACCTTTTTAAATATACACGCCGTTATTTCGGCTTATGTGTATGCATGTGTATAAATACCTTGTATACACATACATACACTATACGTTACCCCTTATCGAAAAAGTCGTGACATGAAAATGAAAACGACTTTTATGCTAATATTACTGTCTATTATGTATAAGGTAAAGGTCCCAATAACTATTCTTCGATACCGAAGCCTATGACATTTATAAATAATATACTATTAGTAATAAAAAAAAATTTGAAGAACCTAAGGATGGCTTGTTGATATATGAAAAAAAAATAGAGAATTCAATAAGAATATAGAAAAAATATAAGCTACCATTTGTTTTTTTTTTTTTTATACAATTCTCGCAAAATTATTGATTAAATTAAGAAGTTTTACAAGGATCTATGAAATTCATTATGAAAATGTTTGTTAAAAAAAAATTTTATTATCGATAACATGAAGGAACATCTTAATATTGAATTTTAACACAGAATTCAATTGAAAGTTTCTAATTCATAATATAAAATTTAAATAAATGGCTATATATATGTCTATGGAAAGTTAAGAGGACGTTTACCCTATTTATTTCTCTTTATTATACATTTTACTCTATCATTATAAATCTTACATGATATTTGGCATACATATTACTTACATAACTATACTTTACATATCTAGCTTGACATAATTAAATTTTAACACAAATTTGACATACACAATTCATAGTTTTTATACTGATAGTGTCCTCTGCGCTTTTTAGAGAAATGGAACGGCTCCATTCATGATTGTTTATATTTTTGAGTTTAAAAATCGGGTAAAGGCTCTGGTCTAATGCATGCTAGTTTTAATTTATTTCTGTGTACAATTTTATATCTATTATTACCTAAGTCAATTTCGGCGTTTACATTATCAAATAATCTTGTTATTTTGTATGGGCCATCCCATCTTATATCAAATTTATGTCTCATCTGTTTCTTTTCTCTAAAGAGGTACACTTTGTCATCTACCTTGAACTCTCTTGGATTTAAATTTTTGTCATAGTAAAATTTTATCTTTTCTTTTGCTTTTTGTAAATTGTGGATCGCGGATGATTGTAAATAAGTTATCCCTTCTTAAAAAAATGATGAGCCACCATGTTGAAGCATCTAAAGATCGAATCCTGATTGGTCGATATAGAATAGGCGCCAAAAATTAAATTTTAAAGGGTTTAGATTTTTTAAATAAATAAAAATTAATTTCTAGGCATTGTTTTTTAAATATAATAGAAGTAACTCAATTAAAATAGAATAAGAATATTTTATTTTAAACCAAGCAATATTATTTATGTATATAACCAATGTATAGTTTAATGATAAAATATATAACTATGAGCACAAGCAAGGTGACTACCTTTTATTTAAAAATTCCAGTAAAATTGTAAGGACATTAAATAATATAACAATTCAGATAAGTAATTTATTCCTTTATTGCATAAGTATTGCTTAATGCAGGTATAATATGTATATATTTTTAATTATTTTTCATTTAAAAATAAGTATAGTAACAGCAATTAATGAAGGTTTGAGGTTATGAAAGTTTTATTATTCTATATTTCTATTACTCAGATTAAAAATCATCAAAGTACCAAAAAAAAGTAATATATTTAAGTAATGTTTTAAAGATAAATTTGTGCACATTTTAATAAAAAAAATAAGGTTAGAATGAATCAAGATCAAAATTTACTGATAACAATTGATGATACAATTGACGAACAAACTGTATGTCTATTTTTAATGAAAATTTAAAGAATCTACTTATACGAGTGTGCTATTTCATAATATACAATACTATTTAGTTAAACTTATTATATTAAATATTAATACATAAATAAATAGAAGTATAAAATGTGTGTTTTCAGTAAATGTAGTTTGAAAATAATTTGCACACTGATAAAAGTATGACTACGATAGGCAGCTTTGTTATAGATTAACATATAAAATTTGTATTACAGTTGACGAACAAGCTATATGTCTATTTTTAATGAAAATTTGAATAATTTACTTATTTATTTTATATAAGTGTGCTATTTTATGATATACGATGAATTAATATTTAATATAATGTATTTAACTGAATAGTTTGCTTATACGAGTGAGTTTTTTTATTATATACATTACTATTTAACTAAATATTAATACATGAAATTAAAAAATGGAAAAACAATTTATGTTTTAATGAATAAAGCTTAAAAATAATTAACATGCTGATAAAATTATAACTATAGTAAGCATCCTTTTTATATATTTGTATATATAAAATTTGCATTACAGTTGACAAACAAGCCGTATGACTATATTTTCAATAAAAATTTGAATATTTACTAATATAGGTGTATTATATTTTATAATATAGAATGAATTAATATTTAATATAATATATTCAACTGATTAGTTTACTTATACATATGGGTTATTTTATAATATAAAGACATAAGCTGAAATAACTTGGGCGCCTATGCACTTTCTACTCAACTATAGTTATTTGAGCTATCAGACCTGAGTTTCAGTCTGAAAAAAATCAGATTTAAATGTAATTGATAATTTTTTGTTATTATAATATTAACTAATAAAACTTCTTTTTAGCTTAGATTAGATTAGATATTGTTTATTTTGTATTATAATTACAAAAAAGCGTGAAAAATTACAAATAAAGTTGAAAAAATACATAAAAATACTTTAAATAGCCTTGCACATATAAAATCAAAATAGTACAGTATGATATCACAGTCATAAAACATAATAGAGATAGTAGTACTGTAATAGTAAGTCAATAAATTAAATAAAAGCGATATCACAGATAACACGAATAAATACACGCAAAAAGTATAAATAATATAGTTAAAAATCAGTCTCAATATCTATCAGTCAAAATAATTACATAAAATCAAGCGTGTAAAGAGCGCAGTCGAAATATCAGCAGTATACAGTAAGTTAAAATCACAGCAAGTTGAATGTACAGTAATATACAAGTCAATCTGATAAAAATATAATCATTCACTCTATGCACACACATCCTACATACACGCCAATAAATACAATCATGCCTTAAATCTATAAAGGGTACATCACATAATAAATTAACACATATGATATAGTCCGAAAATAATACTCTTTAATCGAGGTCGAGTAAAAACCTCCTCAGAGCGGCTTTAAACCTGCCGATTGATGGAAGATTTTTAATATCAGCAGGTAGGGAGTTCCAAAAATGCGCACCTTGAACTTGAAAGGAATTTCTTCCAGTCTCAGTGCGCATGAAGGGCACCGCAAGATCTTTAATCTCACCCCTAGTGGTCGCTCTGGGTATATATCTAGTGAAGAGACCCACTAGATATTCGGGAGTATTCATACGTACGATTTTGTACATAAGTACAGCCATAAAATACTGTCTCCTCGAATCAGTACGTAGCCAACCCAAAGCATGTCTATGGGGAGAGATGTGATCACCCATTCTCACGCCTAATACATATCTCACACATGAATTTTGCATTGTCTGTAGCCGTCTTCGTAACTCCTGCGAAGCATCGAGCAAAACCACTGAGCAATAATCAAGATGTGGAAACAGCAGGGCGGTTGCGAGCTGCTTACGCAGAGCCTCAGTGGTGTACCGACGGAAAAACCGCAGGCTATAAATCACTCTATTGAATTTTTTAGTCAGCATATTAATATGCGGTTCCCACGGCAGTTTAGAGTCGAGTACAACACCAAGGCTCGTAACGGTGTCAGAGAAAGTAATACCGATACCGCTCCCTAGGTCAATCGTCCTTGGCTCACCCGAATAAAAATTTTTAATAAAACGATTACTTCCAAAGACGATCGCCTTTGTTTTACTAGCATTCAAAGTGAGAGAAACACCAGCAGCCCACCCCGACACCGCCCTGGCCGCCCTCTGTAAAATACGAATCCCCTCGTCCACATCATCATAAGGGACCTGTGTATAAATTTGAAGATCATCCGCATACATCAGATGCCCGACGCAACCAGAGTCCAGTGCGTCACGTACGTCATTTATGTAAAGGCAAAACAACAGAGGCCCCAGCACCGAACCCTGAGGTACTCCTAGATTGGTTGTTAGCCAATTCGATTCCTCCTTCAAATGTGTGGAAACCATTTGTTTCCTACCTGATAAATAGGAGTTAATCCATCCGAGTGCGGCCCTGGAGAACCCCATCGATCTAAGCCTCGCAAGAAGTTTGGAGGGAGAGATCGTGTCGAATGCCTTACTAAAGTCAAAAAGTAGCAGTAACGTGACAAGTTTCCTGTCTAGACCTGACCTTATATCGTCCGTAAGCTTAAGTACAGCAGTCTGCGTAGAATGGTTTTTCCTGAAGCCCGTCTGCATAGGATCGAGCAATTTTTTGGATGTAATGTACTCCTGCAGTTGGTCATGGGTGATCTTCTCAAGAACCTTTGAAAGAAAACATAAGATGGCTATAGGCCTAAAATCTTTTGGTTGCTTAGGTGCAGCACACTTTTTCAATAGTATAATACGTGCTTGCTTCCAACGGCAAGGGAAGACCCCCCATGCAAAAGAGGAGTTGAACAGAGTCACAAGATGTTCACCAATAAATGGTAAAGCTTTAACTATCACGCTTTGCGGAATGCCATCCTCACCACAAGCCTGTGAGGAAAAATGTGAAATTGCAAGAACAACATCATTAAAACTAATTGGTTTAAAGGTAAACCCACTTTCATTGCATTGAGAAAGAATTCTCAATCGCTCTTCACTATCCTCCTGCGGCGAGACTGACACCCCAGCAAAGTGCGCATTAAGCTCATCCGGAGTGAATCCATTCAAATCCCCTTGAGGTCCGGATAGCAGTCCCAGGTCTCTTAACTCCTTCCAGACATTACCACCCGCAAGAGCATCAAACAGTCTATTGTGAATATAAGCAGTCTTAGCATGGTTCGTGCGTTCGTCTACCATCCTACGCAACCGCAGAAATTCAAGGAGATACTGCTTGTCCTCTGTCCGTTTGTATCTACGATATGTAGCATCTCTCTTACGCCGCATCCGTGACAATTCTTCATCTACCCATGGAAACTTATTCTTATTAGGCTTGAGCGCTTTCAACGGCGCCAAATTCTCGATTGCAGCAGTGAGATTGTCACAGAGGCAACCAAGTGCAGATTCAGGGTCAACCGCGTCAGTCATAAGCGGCGACCAATCACAGCCGGCAAGTTTCTCTCCCAATGCAGTTGGACAAATATTTTTATAGTTCCTATACATGATAGGTTTTTGATCAAAAGTTATAGTGTTGCAAGGCAAACAGACGTCAATTAAATTATGCCGACTGTGAAAGCTCGCCGGTAGGTTCCGTGCATCAAGCACCACGTCGTTGTCATCAACAAAGATCAGGTCAATCCACGTGTGAGACGTAGGAGTATGATGCGTAGCACCGTGCTGGACCAACTGTAACGAAAGCTAAGCCGACAGCTTACTAAGAAACTTAGCATCACTGCTCTCTTTAAGGAGATCGGCATTCAAGTCCCCCATTATAATTTTATGGGAATAGTCCGAACAAAAATTTCTCAAATCAATCAACAAATTAGAGTTTCTAGTAAACGAAACAGCAGGAGGACGATAAATGACAGAAACCAGCACGGGCTCGGAGCCGCCAACTTGCACAGAACAGAAAATATATTCAGGCACCTCCGGCTTACCGCTACTATTACTAGTTTGCGTCTCCGAAGTGGCCAAAATAGTGCATTTTAGATTATCCTTAATATACAAGGCAACTCCCCCACCACGCAAGTTTCTGTCCTGTCTAAACACTTTGTACCCCCCGACTCGAATGACGTCATCCGATACAGACGGACCCAGCCAGGTCTCAGCAACTCCAAATATGTCGTAAGAATGATAGCCACTTAAAAGTTCACGCACCTGCCCAATATGAGCTCTCAAAGAGGTCACATTCTTCTGAAGCACGCGCGCAGTTCACCCCTCCTCCCTATTCGACTCTCCGAAGAGGACCAGCGCAGTCATTGGGGAGAGGCTCTATCTAAGGATATTGCATGATTTTTAATTAATTCCTGATTCGAGCTCATCCCACTATTATTATGAGGTTTACATTTATCATTATCAGTAGTTCCATTATTTGTTAGAGCTTCATCGTGTTTCTCAAAATCAGTTACTTTAACATTTTTTTGTACAATACATTTAGATTTATCTAATATTTCATTCAAATCATGTTCACTTTCAAATTTGTGCGCTCTCTCCCCTCTCTCCCTCCTCACCATAAATTTACCACCTCTATGCCAAACAAACTTGCAACCTTTTCCTTTAGCATACTTTTTAAGATTTTTAAATTTAATATATTTATCTTTTTCAATATACTCATTTATATATATTTGAGAATGGTGCTTGGTGGTAGAAAAACTGCCGAGGAGGGAGGGATCCAGATCCGCTGTCGAAAAACCCGTTAATCTACGCCTAGCCATAAATACCTTCTGCGCCAAGTCATCTCCAGAAAGTCTAACCAACAATGAGAACGCAACACTCGGACCGCCAACGAACTCAGGCCCAGCAGACATCCTGCCCTTATTTTTATTTTCAGAATTAGAGATCTCAGTAACAGATACAATATTTGAACGTTCAAAAGTCGGAAGTATGGTTCCCAGAACAGCGCAAGCATAATCCTCCAGCCCAACATTAGCCGCAGAGCAGTCCAGTCCGCTGGATATCACCAAGACACTATTCCCAGAACCACACCTCTTCACAGTATGACAGGATGCCTCTCCGCTACTATCTGTATGTGCTTTTACTAATTGTTCATCGTTTGAATCAACAGGTGCTTCAGTGCATGTGTTAAGAGAGCTACTATCTTTACGTTCAAATGATTGTGTTATATTCGAATTTACAGGCATATCAGTGTTGGTGTTGGTGTTGATTAAGTGTTCGTCCTGGGCCGTGAGATCACTAACGGTCTGCACCACCTCAGCCACCTTAAATATACATTAAATAAAAAAGTTTGATCCATGTATAGTTTTAAAAACCCTTATCTGATGCTTAAAATCCTTTTAATTAGTTAAAAACTTGATTTTGTTTATTTAATAACACTATTTAAAATGAAATAATGTTGTATGTGTATCATGTCTTAAGATTCATGAGTTATAAATATATTTTAATACACTTCTACTTTCTCATAAAGAAAACATTGTATCAATAAAAAAATTTGTTCTATTTTTTTATTAATTTGTACATATTCAGACTCGTGGAAAAAAGTAGTTTCCACTCTGTTAAAAAAAATCAGGCGAGAAATCACCTGATTTCTTAGGTGATTTATCATGCCAAAATCTCATGTAATGATCTCTCACCTGATTTTTTTTTTGTAGGGCAGAAAATGTCTGTATGTATGTGTGTGTGTATGTACTCATTACGTCAATTAGATCTCGAAAAGTACTCGACAGATTTCCTTCAAATTTTGCATACAATTTATTTTTTTGTCTAATTGGTACGGAAGCTATTGAAAACTGGTTTTCTTCGTATAGTTTTAATTTTAAAACAATTTAAAACATTTTTTTTCAATTCTAATTTTTAATTTTTTTTGTATTTTACTTTAAGTACTCGATGGATTTGCTCTAAAATTTGCTTGGAAATTATTTGCGATTACCAAAAGAAAAACTTCTGAAAACTGATGGGTGGGGCTCGAACATTAGAATGTTTTTTATTTAATTAACATTTATTTAGAAGTTCATATAAATTATGTGCATATCGAGACTGTTTATTTATTCATTTTAGAATTTTCGTATTTTCAGCGACTGAAGTAACGAAAATAACTAATGCGAGTAAAGCATTTTAGAATATTCACTTTATCGAAATAAGAAGTAGCAAAATAAATGTACGTCTAAATTTAGAATAAATTATATCAAGATTTCGAAAGAACTCTAAATATTTTAATCGAATAATTTAAGATTATCACTACTGCTTTTTGAAATCATGAAAATTCATTATTACTTTCTTCTAAATTATGGAATACGCTATTCGTAATTGTGGCACTCTAAATAAATATTCATTAAATAAAAAACATTCTAATGTTGGAGCCCCACCCAAACTGATTTTCTTAGATTTGCCCCAAAATTCGCATGCAAGTTATCCGCTATTGTCAGAACAAAAAAATTTTTTAAAACTAATTTTCTTAGCGCAGTTTTAATTTTAGAGCATTTTGAAAATTTTGAAAAAATTTTTATTTGAAACCACTTTTTTTGACTTCCGGAGTCTAAATATGTACAAATTAACGAAAAAATAGAAAAAATTTTTTCACCCATACAATAATTTTTCTTTGAGAAAGCAAAATGAAATCAAAATACTCTAACACAATGAGCTCTATGAGAAAGCATTACACCAAAGCACTTGGCAGCGTTTTTGTAAATGCTTAAGTTCAAATAAATGTAATAGATATATTTATTATTACCTATAATGCGGTTATGATGTAGCTAAGTAAAGTCATTTATTTAATAGTCATTAAATATATAAAGATGAAAAAGATGCTTTTGTAATTTTAAATAATGAGGGATTTTTAAACTCTTATTACCAATAATAGTATTTAAAAATTTAATTTACTGCAATATTTAATTTAATTTAATGCTATCCAAACTAAAGATGTAACGCATATAATAATTAGTGAAAACAATTTTATATGAATGAGTTAAAACAAAATTTAATGCAAGTAAAAAATAAAATGTTTTTTTTGTGAAAAACTTTTTGATTCCTTATTGCAAAATTTATATTATTTTCATACATTATTTTAAAACTCGGAAATTGATAGTGATGAAAATCATTAATGAATCAGATGAAATGTTTCTTTTAGAATATTTAAATTCTTTTAATCCTTCCAGTAAATTACATTTGAGAGAAAAATTTATTGTAATGCTTATAAGAAATATAAGTATTAATAAAGGTTCATGCAATAGTGCGAGATTGCAAATTTTAGAATTTTCTAATCATTTATTAAAATGTAAAATTTTGACGGGCGGTATAAGATGATATTTTTCCAAACCGTAGTAGATTATATTGTGAAAATGAATATTTCTTTTACATTTAAAAGAACGTAATTTTCACGTGAATTATCTTTTGCTATGACGATTAATAAATTACGTGGACAAACGTTTGATAATAAAATTATTGTTTTAAGGAACTGAACACGGTTAAAAACAATTGTGTAGTCTGTTAACTTTTATTTTCTGTTACTCAATTGTCTGTTGAAGTAACAAACAAGGATGTGACGATTTAACAGACTTTATGTCAGTTGATTCTGAAAATGTCCGTAACAAACGACTAAAACAGATAGTCCAGGGGCAAACTACATAAGTCTTGGTCGATCGAGGTCCTCAATTCTACCCAGGTTTTTTTATGTATTTTTGACCTGCTGAATCCGAATTTTTTGGGTAGAATGTCTGAAAATGGCGCATTTAATAATTATTAACAATTTTCATAAACAGATTATAATAATGCACTTAAAAAAAAATCTTATCATATTTTTTTAGTTCATTTTGAGTAAAAAAGGTTCTCATGAACATATTGCTAAAATTCACTGAATCGGCAGAAAAGAAATTGCAAAGTTTGAAAAAACGCGATATTTTATAAATACGGTCGCTAACTACTGTAATCTTTAAGTTTATATTTTAACAAACAATTTAAGCTGTTGTGAGTTAAAATGAAATCAGTAGAAGCTGAGCTATAGGCTGTCAAAGTTTTAAAAAATCGCGTTTTTTCAAACTGCGATTTTTTTTTGCCGATTCAGTTCATTTTAGCAATATGTTCATGAGAACCTTTTTTACTCAAAATGACCTAAAAAATATCATAATTTTTTTTTTTTTTTCGAACAAACGTATTATTATAATTTGTTTATAAAAATTGTTAATAATTATTAAAATTATATGATTGTAAATGTCACGAAAGCTATTCATTAGACAACGAATATCATATTATAAACGAATATAATATTGTATAAGATATAATAAAAAACGTTCTTTCTAATATTTTTTTAGTTCTTGTACATTTATTAATTTAAGGAGTCTCATATGTCAGCTATAGTTTGTTGTTCATAAAAATTAAAAGTTTAAAGAACTCTTCAAAATTTTGATAAAAATTAATTTATACCTAGAAAAAAATTTCTGCAAATTTTCAAGTAGTCTTATCAACTAATTTTTTTATGTGTGCTCACTCGAAGTCCGCGTGTTTTGCATCTCATAGTAGTGAAAAGATAAACTTTAAGTGAGCATAAATAATAAAATCAGTCGATAAGTCTAACTAAAAATTTGCAGAGATTTTTTTCCAGGTATAAATTAATGTTTTTCAAAATATTGAAGAATTTTTTAAACTTTTGATTATTATGAACAAAAAACTATAGAAAACTATAGCTAGCACATGAGACTCCTTAAGAGCAGGTCGTATATCTCTGTCCTTTTCTAATCAAAGAATTAATTTTTTTGCAAAAACTAATAATTGTAGCAAAAAATAAGGAGATAGCCCCATCTCGTATAATAAAAAGCAAGATTTTCTTTGATAAGGAAAAATTATTTTTATTGATTCGTTTTGAAGAAAAACCTTGAAAAACTTAAAAAAATAGAGGTTAGGATGGAAAATTCAGTTTTTCAAGGTTTTCTTAAAAACGAAGCGATAAAAATAATTTTTCCTCATAAAAGAGAATCTTGCTTTTTATTATACGAGATGGGGCTTTCTTCTTATTTTTTGCTATAATCATTAATTTTTGTGAAAAAATCAATTCTTTGATTAGAAAAGGACAGATATACTCGACCTCCTCTTAAACGTGAATTTAAAAAAATAAAACTATATTTAAAACGTGTATGTATGTGTACGGAAAACAAGACCAAAAAAAGTTTTAGTACATTGACAGACAATGTCTGTAATTTATAAGTAAAATTTTAACAGACATTTGTTTGTTAAATCCTTTAAAGACATTTTGTTTGTTAAAGTAACACACATTTTTGTCTATTAACTGGTTTTAACAGACTTTGTCTTTGATATTTCTAACTGTGAATAAACTAATAGCAGCAGCTGTTTCAATTTTTCTTTATTTCTATAAGAGAAAAAACGACTTTTCTCCTCTATTTTTTAGAGAGGCCACTTCAGGTGCTAAAACATAAAATTTAATAACAACTGATAACAGTTTCTTAATAATTAAAAATTTCTAAATTCATCAACAATACATTAAAAAAACATCACCTAAAACAATACATTTTAGGCGTAACAATAAAAATAAAAAATGAAACTTACAAGTATTAAACATGTGGTATTACATAACTATTTTTGTTTTATAAAAATGTATAATAATAGATATTTCTATTAATAATAAAAATTTTCGCAATCTAATATGCGTTGTCGTGATCTACGTGACATTATGAAGTATAAGTTATTCCAACGAATATAGCCGCTGATAGAAGCGTACATGGGAAATTTCTGCCAAAAATGAGTTGGTTCTGTTACCCAGCTACTTGGGGACGCCATCAAATCCCATGTATTTATATATATATATATATATATATATATATATATATATATATATCATATATATAGCACATTTTTCATATGTATAGATATACAAACAATGTTGAAGTGTTACCCAGGCTTTCGGACGAAAAATGTAACCCAGAAGAATCCTTCTATAAGCGTCTATCTTCTTTGGTTATACAAATCTTTAACATAGGTAATTTAGGTGAGTTACGTTTGTACAAAGTGACTAGCAAGTGTGTTCCTTTATGTACTTGGTATTTGATTCAAGATTTTGATTCACATGAATGAATTTGATTTAATTATATTTAATCCAATTTAACAATTATTGCGTTTTATTGTAAATAATTTATTCTTGAAACCGTTTTATCAAAAAAATTAATTTCTTTTTAATAATTCAACTATGTATTTATTATATACGTTGTTTAATTTTTCAGTGTCGTGTATTATTGCAATTTTCATATTTTTTAACATGTATCATTTCTGATAGCAATCTTTTTTGATAGTTGCATTCAATGTCTAATATGTTTGAGGTTCCTATGTTTGTATCAAAGCTATGGCTAGAATTTTTACAGTGTGTAACCAACGCAGATTTATCTCTATTATGTTTCAAATCACTTATATGCTGTAAATAAAGAAAAATTGAAACAGATACTGCTATTAGTTTATTCAGTTGCTTAAAAAAAATTTTAGCTGTTGTTAGCTGCTTAAAAGAATAATATAATTATTGATTGATGAAGAGAAGTTTTTGATCATGGTCAGTTGTATGCTGCGGTATCTAGAGTTTGATCTTATATCCTACATGCCAAAAAACTAATATAAATATTGAAAATTATGTATGTAAAAAATTATATTAAAAATTTCTTTTAATTTAATTTTTTTATTTTTTGATGACATATTAAAGGCACTTCGTACTGTTTGATTTTAAGGTTCATAATTTTAGTTTTTATTTAAAATTAATTTTTGATAGATAACCACTCATCATTTTTTTAAAAACAATGAAATTGCTACTAAAATAATTTCGTTTATTAAAATTACTTATCATGTTTATAGATGTTATTATATCCATAGTTGACCCTGGAGTATAAATTTGTTGCGCGCTTCGCGCGCATGAATGTAGCTAGTTTTATTAAACAATTCATCGAAGTGATCGTTAAATGTGCGAGAGATTTTTTCGTTGGCAAATTCTGTTGGGATACGAGCTTCGCAACCAAAAACGAGCTGATGAGGGGAGAAACCGGTTGATTCTCTGACCGAGGTATTATATGAGAATATTGCGAATCGAATGTAGTCGTCCCAATTTCTTTCATCACAATAGTGTTTTAGGCTTTCTATAAAGACTCTATGTGCTCGTTCTAGTGATCCCAAGCTTTCTGGATGCATTGCCGTTGATTTTATTTGTCTGATTTTAAAGATTTTACAAAATGTTTCTAATATTTTACCTAAAAAATTTGCACCCTGACCTGTATGGATGGTCCCCGGACAACCAAATCTTGTAATAAAATGTTCTGCGAAGGTTAATGCTATAGTGGTAGCTTCCATATTGGGTATTGGAATTGCGTCTGCATATTTAGTTAAATTGCATTGTATTGTTAAGAGGTACCAGTTGCCTTTTGATGAAATAGTTAGAGGGCCTACTATATCCATTTGTACCTTTTCGAAGGCTTTTTGAGGGGTGTCTGTAATGATCATAGGCATTTTGGTTTTCAGGGCTGTAATTTTATACGCTTGACAACTTGGGCAAGTACGTATAAAGTTATCAACATCTCTTTGCATATTTTTCCAATAAAAATTTTTTCTTATAGCTTTTACTACTTTATTCATACCCAAATGCCCTCCTGTAAGTGATTCATGATATTCTTCAATGATGTTATTTCTTTCGAAATTTACTGGGATTATTATTTCACCATTACAAATTGTTATTATGTATTCAGGACTATTAAATGTTGTTTTTAATATGTGTAATATGTAGGACCAATCGTATGTGTCTAAATCATTATTGTTACGTGATATACTAATTGTTTTTAGGTTTAGTTGATCCATAACTAATTTAAGAGATTCGATTGAAGACTTTATATCAAGGAGGTCAGGAACCTCGTCATAATTTTCTTTTATAAATAAATTTATTGGATGGTAATTTTGATTTTGAAATGTTATAGCATCACCGATTTTTATATTAATATTTTTTAGGCGTTTTATTGAAAATTTATTACATCTTAGTAAATCCTGACTAACTTTTGAAGTAAATTTGAGGTCAAGAGAAGCAAATTGGATGAGATTATCTTTACGCATAAATAGTTCATCTTTACTTTCCATTATCGTTGGAATTGTTATAAAAAATATTGTTTCTTTGAGTAAAATAGGCTTTTGTAACTTTATTCTTTTGCAAGCGTTCCTGTTCGTATTTTGTGTATTTAAATTTGTCTTAGCTTGTGAAACAAGTGCGGTGCTCTTCATCATCGAACGCAATTGTTCGTGATCTAAAGAGTGGTTTTGCACTTGTTCTCTCTCTTTAACACTGGTCCAAACAGGTACGGTGCTCTTCATCATCGAACGCAATTGTTCGTGATCTAAAGAGTGGTTTTGCACTTGCTCCCTCTGATATTTATTATTACTTGCAGGTGCAGTGCTCTTCATCATCAAACGCAATTGTTCGTGATCTAAAGAGTGGTTTCGCACGCTGCCTACAGCTGTTTTTACTTCCCCCCTGTCATCGTCGTTAACGGTCTCGTTACTTTTTTCTATTTTACTCTTTTCTAAAATTAAATCGTGTTTTGTTAATGCATCGTTATGATTGTCTTTACTATTATTTTTACAAAATATTGAATAAATTACTGATTCATAGAGATCGTCTGAATTATCTGCGCTCGTTTTGAAATTTGGAACCGATGATTCGTCTGCGCGGTCGAACATCTTTCCCACACTTCTAGAGCAATTATTAGGATTTGTTAAAAAGCATGATGTTTTTGAGTATTTAAAATTAATTTATTCTGTGTACTTCCTATTGGATTACGTGAAAGAGAATCTGCATTTGAATTTATCCGACCTGGCTTATAGATAATATCATAATCAAACTCATCCAATTTAAATCTCCATCTCATTAATTTAGAAGAGGGGTCTTTGGCGTTATGTAAATGCACAAGTGGGCGATGATCCGTTACTAGGGTCCATTTCCTACCATATACATATGGCCGGAAGGTTTTTACTGCAAAAATGATTGTTAATAGGCTGATTCCATTCAGATTCATGCAGGCCGTCACTGATCGAATTTTTTTTTTCTTCCAAGTAATAAAAATACCTTCTATTATGTATATGAAGATAAAATTTACCTCATAGAACGCTCAAAAATTTTTTTTTTTTTTACTACAGCAATTCTAGTGTTGGATGTAAAAACGAAAATTCAAAAATTGAAAATGAACCTCTACTTTTAAATGACTATAGCTCCGTCAATTTTTTACCATTTTAGGCGTTGTTTTAACGAAAGTGTGCGGAATCCTGTCTAGTTTTAAATGCAATCTCGATTTTTGTAATACAATTTGATCTCACTGAGTTATTTACGAAAAACCGAAAAAAGCGATTTTTTTCAAACATGATTTTCTCAAAAACTATATTTTTTTTTTTGAAATTTTTATATGATTTTATACATAAAAAATACTAACTTTTAGCGTAGGTGAGAATATGCGATTTTGCCTTATTTTTTTTAAACAGATTTTTAAACGTTTTTTTTATATTTTCGATTTTAAAACATTGATACCATGGCGCATTGTACTATTTTTCTAGCTTTACGTGTTTTTACAACTATTTTTATGCTTTTATTTATTAATATATCAAAAATATCAACAATAATCTTTAAAATATACCCCGGATCGAATATTTTGATCAATTAGAACAAAAGTTATGATGATTTAAAGTTTAAAAAAGAATGCTGAAACTTTAAATAAATATGATATTTACAGATGCTTTGAATAATTATAAAAAAGAGAATAAACAAGACATTGCAGATTTTATTCAGAAAAATCAAATTTACTGAATAAAACTAGCACAATTGAAAATTTCTTAATAGAGTTAAGAGAGCGTGCTCTCACTGTAAGAGCTCATAAATTGGTCAAAGAAATTCAACGTATAGCAATTAAAGAGGTTAAACTTTTAGCGAAAAATAATGACTCCTAATCAGTTATTCATGTCGATTTTGCAGAAAATTGGACAGTTCTGCTTTAAAATAAAATTCAAAGCTATCATTAGAGTAAAAACCAAATATCAATATTTACGTCAGTATGCTATTTTGGAAATGATAAGACAGTCAGTTATGTCACCGTCTCTGACGATATTAAACATGATTCGTCTCATGCCCTAATGACTATAAATTTAATTATCGACAACTTAAAACAAAAACATATTGCGCAAGATCTTAATGAAATCATAACCATTTCTGATGGAGCTGCCAGTCATTTTAAAAATAGATATCAATTCTATGAGTTTCAAAACTCAAAAGTAAACAGAAAATGGCTTTTTTCTGCAACAGATCATGGCAAAGGCGCTTGCGATGGTATTGGTGGTTTAGTCATACATTATGCTACCACGCATAATCTGTCCAAGAAGAATGCAGATTTTATTAGAAACGCTGAAAATTTCGCCATTCACGTATCAAAATATACTCCGTCGATTAACATTCTTGTTATCCGCAAGGATGAGTTAGAAGTTTTTCGACAGACAAAAAAAATGGAATAGTTAGGAAATGCAAAAGAAATTAAAGGTATTCAAAAGATTCACTGTAGAAAAAGTAAACGAAACCAAATCTACACTGCCAAAACTTCGAGACATGAGTGGCAAGAAGTAAATTGAAAGGTTTTATTCAAATTCAGATTTTTTTATTCACATTAGTTCTCAATTCATTAGTGTTCATTTCTTAATTGTATCGCATATTATTTGTTCATTGGGAATGACCAAATAATATATTTTAGTATTTAAAAAATTCACCTTTTCAAAATTTGAAATTCAAATTCAAAATTCAAAATTCAAAATTCAAAGTAAATATATTTATTTAAAGTTTCAGCATTTTTTTTTAAACTTTAAATCGTCATAACTTTTGTTCTAATTGATCAAAATATTCGATCCGGGGTTTATTTTAAAGATTATTGTTGATATTTTTGATATATTAATAAATAAAAGCATAAAAATAGTTGTAAGAACACGTAAAGTTGGAAAAATTGTACGATGCGCCATGGTATCAATGTTTTAAAATCGAAAATATAAAAAAAACGTTTAAAAATCTGTTTAAAAAAAATAAGGCAAAATCGCATATTCTCACCTACGCTAAAAGTTAGTATTTTTTATGTATAAAATCATAAAAATTTCAACAAAAAAAAATATAGTATTTGAGAAAATCGTGTTTGAAAAAAATCGCTATTTTTCGATTTTTCGTAAATAACTCAGCGAGATCAAATTGTATTACAAAAATCGAGATCGCATTTAAAACTAGACCAAATTTCGCACACTTTTATTAGAAGAACGACCAAAAAGGTTAAAAATTGACGGAGCTATAGTCATTTAAAAGTAGAGGTTCATTTTCAATTTTTGAATTTTCGTTTTTACATCCAACACTAGAATTGCTGTAGTAAAAAAAAAAAAAAAATTTTGAGCGTTCTATGAGGTAAATTTTATCTTCATATACATAATAGAAGGTATTTTTATTACTTAGAAGAAAAAAAAAAATTCGATCAGTGACGGCCTGCATGAATCTGAATGGAATCAGCCAATAATTCTTTTTCTATTGTAGAATAATGCGATTCGGCTTCGTTAAGCGTTCTAGAAGCGTATGCGATGGGGCGATCTTTACCTATAGGGCCTTGGCTTAATATTCCCGAAATCCCGTAATTAGACGCGTCACAAGTAACTAGAAATGGTTCGTTGAAGTCCGGAAAAATTAATAATGGTTCGGAACATAATATGTCTCGCAGTGTTTCAAACGCGGTCTGAGCTGATTCGTTCCATTTAAAAATGACTTTTTCTTTAGTTAGATGAGTTAATGGTTTTGCGATATGAGCCATGTTTTTTATAAATCGTCTATAGTAATTAACTAACCCTAAGAATGATTTTAAGTTTTTTCTTGTTTTAGGAATCGGGAATTTTTTCACCGCTTCGATTTTTTTTGGATCAGGTTTAACACCTTCACTGCTTAATACATGACCCAAATATACAACTTCTCGACGTAAGAAATTGCACTTTTCCGGGTGGAGCACCAAACCAGCTGTTTTCAATCGACCGAGTAGTTTCCTTAATTTTATTGAATGATCTTGAATGGAATTTCTGAAAATGACTACATTGTCCATAAAAATAAAAAGTTCGATATTATTCAGTCCCGATAGCACCTGATCTACGACCCTTTGGAATGTTGCTGGTCCATTACATAGACCAAAACTTAAACGGTTAAAGTGAAAATGTCCTTCAGGGGTGGAAAAAGCTGTCTTTTCTCTGGATTTTTCGTCTATTAAAACTTGATGGAAACCTGAGTGGAGATCTAGGACACTGAAGTATTTGGCTCCACCTAACTGATCGAGAATCTCCGTGATGTTGGGGAGGGGATAACTATCTTTGATTGTTTTATTATTTAATTTTCTATAATCAATTACCATCCTGTATTTTTTTTCGTTATTTAAGGATTTTATGGGAATTATGAAAACGGGAGAGTTCCACGGAGAGTATGAAGGTTCTATTATTTCGTTTTCTAAAAAGTCTTTTACTTGTTTATTTATTTCCGACTTTTGAGAAAATGCGAATCTAAACTGTTTTGAATTTACAGGTATTTCATCTGTGGTAATAATTTTATGTGTTGTGACATTAGTATAACCTATTTTGTCACCAGGTAAAAAAAAATTGATATGGGTAGTCGTAAATAATCTCGAAAATAGAAGTTTTTTCTTCTTCGTTCAAGTCTCTTAAATCTAACATATCGCTTATTACTTTTAATCTTTCTGCAGCTACCTTTTCTTTGTTTATACCTGGATTTGCTGTTTTTACCGTACGCGGGAAAGGTCTAATTACTTCCAATTCTTCGAGTTCAACAGGCGGCGTCGAAATGGTTACGTGATTTGGCGTAGAATTTGTGACAAAGACCGAAATAAAACCGTTATTTTGAGAAACAAGGGCTTCTCCGAGGTAAACTCCTTTCCCTATATCGATATGACGTAGATACCCTTCTTTAATTTCCTTATTTTTTATCGGTAGGGCAATAAGTTTTTTAGTTCTTGGAGGTAATTTGAAAGAGACGTGTTCGAAGAATTGTATTTCTTTTTCACTGAGAATTATGCTACTTGGCAATTTGTCTTTAAATTTTAAGATGGCTTCTTGTTTACATAAAAAGGATACGCCGAGAATACCCGCGTGCTCTATTGGAAAACTATTTTCTATGACTTGGAAGTCTATAGTTATGTCGCGAATCGGAACTCTAACTTGACCTAACGTTCGAATCATCCCTTTTCCGATACCTGTCAGATGGTAATTTACTTGTGTATTTACGATTGCTGAATCTGATAAGGAGTTTTCTTTAATGAGATTTATCTGGCATCCTGTATCAATTAAAAGGTTTCCAAGACCTTCGAAAAATATGCCATGATCAAGGGTGATGATGGGCAATTTTGGTATTTTTTCTACGTTGAAGTTGTAATAGATTCTGTAGCATTGGATTGACCTACTACTACCATGCTCCGCGAGCGGCCGGTCTGCGGAGCTGCGTTGGAGTTTAAATGATTTTGTTGGATCTCAACATTTTCAATCTGCTTTACCCTATTTTGATTAAAACTTTCTTCTCTTTTTCTTTTTAAACAATTTATTGCAAGATGATTGGTTTTTTTTTACAATTATTACAAAATTTTTGCTGATGGTTAAAAATTTTACGTTTGTTATTTTCACGTTTAGGGCAATTTATTTTAAAATGACCGGGTTCATTACAATTGTAGCATGCACGAATATTATTTATTTTATGTATTTTAGTGTTAAAGGGGTACGGTCTAGAATTTATGGTCTGTTTATTTTGAGCGCTAACGTTAAATATTGCTGCTTGATTTTCAAAAGATTGTTCTAATTGTGAAGCTAAACGTATAGCTTCATAAATACTATTTATATTATTCTGTTTTATCCAGCTAACGATTATTTGATTACGTAAACCTTCAGCAAACGTGTTTATAGCAATTTTATTTAACATTTCGATATTTGCGTTTGCATGAATTGCAGTGAAACTTTCTCGAGCCGCTTCTTGTACGCGAGGTAGAATATTACTTATACGCGCTCCAAAAATTTGTACCGATTCATTTTCATTTTGTTTTTGTGTAGTTAATTCACGGTATAATGTATTATAATCGAAGGATTTTGAAAAGCATTCTTTAAGTATTTGTGTTAATTCTTCTATAGTTTCCGGATCTTTACTAGAGATTACTTCATCAGCGTAGCCAACTACTTTATTTCTAATTAATGTTAATAAATTAATTTTATCACTAGGTTTAACACGTGAATTTGCTTTTTTACACTGTTTTAGAAATTTGTTAATGCACGTTTCTTGTCCATCAAATATCGGTACTAATTCTAATGCTAATTTAACTGATAAATATGACTCTGAACCTGGGCTAGAATAATTAGAAATATTATCAAGGCAATTAATTTATCTTGGAGCTAATCTAGTTGTTTCAAAGTTATTATCGAGTGAGAAAGAAGGAGACGAAATCGACATTTGACTTTTCGGAGATAATACGTGGAAATTTCTAGCGTAATTCACGACCTCAAGAGCGTTCAAGGAGATGTCAGATCTATTTTCTTCTATATTTGACATTTTTGTTTTTTTATTTGACAATTTTGTTTATACTTAATACTAAAACTTTTGTTTAGTATTCAAACTGAAATTATGATTATTTTTCCTAACTTGCCACCAAAAAGAGAGAGAAAAATATATTACTTACAGTTCCGAAGCGTAGAATTGGCGAACGTAATAACTAGATTTACAATAATATTATTTAATATTCACTTAGAGTAACTAATATTGTCTATAACTATATTTTTGTACACTTTTACAACTTAATTTGCCACTTTCTTCTATCTCATTACTTGGAGTTGAAGCTGCCTCTGATGGTTGACGTTCGTCCAGCGCCTTTTTTTTCATTTTTTCTCAACACCTTTTTTTTCACTCTTATTGTTCTTTACACTTTTTTTTTTTTAAACGATTTTGATATACGCAAAAAACCGCTGTCACCACTGAAGTATGTAGATTCGGGCGCGTCTACAATGCCTTAATGTCCGATATTGCGTTTTATAATCAAAGCCGCATCAAGCACCTTGGATAAAGAATCTGTTGTATATGGAAGTGAATTTAAATAAAAATGACAATAGACTGATATTAAATGTTGTAAGTGAAAAATTATATTTTCTCAGCAAGTTCCTGTACAAGGTTCGAGGACGAAGTGTCCCGAGTGTGTTTTCTTAGGCTTACATTTTTGGTCTTTTCTCCCTCCCTCGCCTCTATTTCCTTTTCTTAAAACTATACATAAAATCTATCGATTATAAAAAACTGAAATTACTTTGGGTATATTTGCTAAACAGTAACTGTATTTTTGAATGCCGATGTGCACATATGCATCGTTCATGACCTGAGTAATAAAAAGATTTAAACGGTGGGAAAAACCTGGCCTTTGTGTGCTGCTCAAGTATTTTCTCTCTCTTTTATGCTGTTTCTTAATTTTATGGTAGCAAGTGTTTTCCTATTTGTATTTTCTTTTATATTCCTATAATTTTCTGTTTTACACCTTTTTAAGGGTATGGTTTCACGCTACTTTACCGATCGAAAATTATAATTTTATAAAATTACAATTTTTGAAAAAACTATACATCGGAATGAGTTTTCCTTTTATAGATCACTTTATTTAATTTCGATGAAGGGCGGAAACTCTAAAAATTACCGGAAAAAAGCGTTAATCGAAGATAATTAGAAAAACAAATTTCTCAGTTCGAAAAAATCAAATTTCTCAAAAACCGTGTTTCGTAGGGAAATTTCCTATTCAGGATCATTTTATTTTTGAAAAATAAAGGGTGGAAACTTGGTTTGATAAATCATATCGCAAAAAATCAAAATAACATTTTTCTAAAAAGATGCGATCAGCTGTAAGAATACAATGGCCGTGCAAGAAGCCATGTTTCATAGTTGGCATCAATGCTAATGTATAGTTTGGTACGCGCCAACTTCTAATTCGAATTTTAAATGTAAATTGAATTTGTTTTATATGTACAATTTCTATAAATAAACACTTTTTCAACATAAAACTGTTTTATTTTATTTAAAACATAAATATGTAAAAAATTTAATATTATAAGAGAGAACAATATAGTTTACATCATTTGCGAACTCATTATTTTTTTTTTAATTTTCATTATAGCAAAATAAGTAATCTATTCGTTTCTTTGTTTGAAACAAAATATTTTTTGAATGACTTTATTGAATTAGCGAAACTTTGGCATATCCTAACCTTTTTAGAATGAAAATATGTTTTGAAAAGCGAATGATAAGGATTACTTAATTTTATTGCTAATATAATTTTATTATATAATATAATCTCATCAAATATTATTTTATATTATCGTTCTTTAAAAATAAACAGTTGTAAATAATTTTATTAAGATAAGCCCATATGGAAAGAATTTCTGGAAATAATTGTAAATAAGTGTTACTAACTGTAAATAACTATAATATACAGTTGTTTATATTTATTTACAGTTATTTACATTTATTTATTTTTTTTACAATTATTCACATTTATTTACGATTATTTATATTTTTTCATAGTTTTTTACAGTTTTTTGAAAAAATAACATTTTGTTAAAATAATAAGTATTATAATGCATAAATAAAATTGAAGTTTTAAGGTTCAACATGTACATTTATTTATGACTTAATTTATTTACAAAATTCAAAAACTAATCATTCATTTCTACCAAATTGAATTCTTTGTCAAATAAAAGAAAGTTTTTTTGCAGTTTGTGTTTTACGGAGAGTCTTGTTCATTTATCTTTAAAAAAATTTGGTCAAAAAAAATATATTTCAAAATCTTTTCTATTTTTTTTATATTTATGTTTGATTGATAAATCTATATATAACATGAATGTAAAATTTAAATTCCGAATAAAAAGATAAATATTAGGAAAATAATGAATTTGAAAAATAGATTTCTACAAATTTTTCAAAAATAATATTATGAATTTTATTTTATACTCATTACACTAAGATTTAAAAAATTAAGTGATTTTTCTCACGTTTTTTCAAAGTCTTATATTAATAAAATTACTTATGACTGTTTATTTTTCAAAAACCATAATTATCAATAAGATTAAGTAATCCTTATTATTCGCTTTTGAAAACATTTTCATTCAAAAAAGATTAGGATATGCTAAAGTTTCGCTAATTCAATAAAGTCATTCAAAAAATATTTTGTTTCAAACAAAGAAACGAATAGATTACTTATTTTGCTATAATGAAAATTAAAAAAAAATAATGAGTTCGCAAATGATGTAAACTATATTGTTCTCTCTTATAATATTAAATTTTTTATATATTTATATTTTAAATAAAATAAAACAGTTTTATGTTGAAAAAGTGTTTATTTATAGAAATTGTACATATAAAACAAATTCAATTTACATTTAAAATTCGAATTAGAAGTTGGCGCGTACCAAACTATACATTAGCATTGATGCCAACTATGAAACATGGCTTCTTGCACGGCCATTGTATTCTTACAGTTGATCGCATCTTTTTAGAAAAATGTAATTTTGCTTTTTTGCGATATGATTTATCAAACAAAGTTTCCGCCCTTCATTTTTCAAAAATAAAATGATCCTGAATAGGAAATTTCTCTACGAAACACGGTTTTTGAGAAATTTGATTTTTTCGAACTGAGAAATTTGTTTTTCTAATTATCTTCGATTAACGCTTTTTTCCGGTAATTTTTAGAGTTTCCGCCCATCATCGAAATTAAATGAAGTGATCTATAAAAAGAAAACTCATTCCGATGTATAGTTTTTTCAAAAATTGTAATTTTATAAAGTTATAATTTTCGATCGGTAAAGTAGCGTGAAACCCTACCCTTAAATATACGCGCCGTTATTTCGGCTTATGTGTATGCATGTGTATAAATACCTTGTATACACATACATACACTATAATATATTGAATGATATCATTTTATGCAAATGATAACTCAATCATTTTTTATTCTGCTGTGATAAAAGCAATAAAGTCTTATTCTTTTTTGGCATAAATAAAATATTTTTGTTGTATATGTGTAAGGTATAGCGAACAAAATTGAAAGGAAAAGACAATACAAACGTGTGCGTACGGGTATAAGACACGCACATACATGAAGTCGCGTTTTCATCTATTCTGTTGCTTTCTTTTTCTTATTCTAACATTATTCTTGTGTATACGTGTTAGTAATGATATATTCGAAAATGAATTAGCTCCCTAGTGGAAATCGGTTTTGCTAATAACTATTAATAATTGAAAATAATCGCTAATAACTGCAAATAACTGCTAAAAGCTGCTAATAACTGTTATAAATAGTTTAGTTTGAGACAGAAGTAGCGGTTATTTGCAGTTAATAGCAGTTGTCATCAGTTATTAACAGTCATTAGCAATTATTAGCATCCATAAGCAGTTATTTGTTATTTCATTAACAGTTATTAGCAGTTATACGTTTTTTAAATAATTTTTAAATTTTTTATTTATAGGAAAAAATTTCCAAGACAATAAATTTTTATGAATAACTATTATCAACTATAAATAACTGCAAGTTTCTGCGAATAATTACAAAAATCAGAAAATAATTGCAAATAACTGCAAGAATCCTTCTGCAAATAATTACAAAAATCAGAAAATAATTGCAAATAACTGCAAGAATCCGCAAATAACGGTAAACAACTGCAAACATAAAAAAGTAACTGCAAAAAACTGTTACTATTATCTTAATTTTTTTAAATTGTATCGTACAAAATTGTTGTGCTTATGAATGTTAATAACTGTTAATAATTGCAAATAACTACTATTAACTGCAAATAACCGCTACTTCTGTCTCAAAACAAACTATTTATGACAGTTATTAGCAGTTGCTTGCAGTTGTTAGGAAAACTGATTTCCACTGGGGCTATTATTGTATGCATTGCAAATGTTTAGAATACATTATTTCTGCATGTAGGAAATTTTTATGATTTTTCATTAGAAAAAAAAATATAAAATAATTTACTTTCTGTTTTATATGTGTGAAGTACAGTAAACAATATAAGAAAGCCCTTCTTTCATTGGTTACTGTAAGAAGGGCCTTACTGTAACAGAATATCACAGACTTCATGTGTGTGCGTGTCTTATACCCGTACGCACACATTTGTATTGTCTTTTCCTTTCTATTTTGTTGGCTATATTTCACACATATACAACAAACATATTTTATTTATGCCAAAATAAAATAAAACATTGCTATCATCACAGAAAATGATTGAGTTATCATTTGCATAAAATGACAATATTCAATATATTTCAAATTTCGAAGTTCACAGCGTAAGAAAAACGCCAAAATGTATCGCATCAGAGTCAGGTATTGCCAACCTGACAACATTGAACTTTCTAGTATGATAATTATTTTCATATTATTTTAAGAAAAATAATTTTTTTTTTGAATTCCTGAGGTATTTCTATTTTCCGCCCTTTACTCCCTATTTAAAAAAAACACGTGTTTTTTACATGTAAAATTTGCGTGTTTTTTCACGCATATTTTTCACATGTTTTTTTCACGTGTATTTTTCACATATTTTTCACATATTTTTTTATAGCTTTTCGAAGATCTTCTACCATCTGGTCTCTTATATCTGCGTCTTCCAAATTTGTATAAGGGATGACAAAACTTAGAATTTAGCCACCTAGTAAATTAAAATTGCTATTAATGATCGATTACGTCGGTTTGACTTTAAGTCACTAGGTAGCGTTTTTCTAAGTTTTGTCATCCCTTACACAAATTTGGAAGATGCAGATATAAGAGGCCGGACAGTAGAAGCTCTTCGAAAAGCTATAAAAAAATATGTAAAAAATACACCTGAAAAATACACGTGAAAAATATGCGTGAAAAAACACGCAAATTTTACATGTAAAAAACACGTGTCAAAAATACGTGTATTTTACACGTGTTTTTTTTAATAGGATTATCTAAAGATAGAGTGACCTACAAAAGAAAAATTCATTCTGATGATTAATTTTTTTACAAAGTTAATTCTTCGATTCTAGAAATTCGGCCTACGCTCTGCTATATCGGCCGATATAGTAGAGCGTATGCATGCCCTCAACTGTATAATTTGCTATTCCCAATTTATAAATTTACAGGAATCTTTGCCAAACATGTTAATAATTAATAATAAGAAACAACGACACATGAAAAAAATTCTATAAAACAAATAGAATTTACTTTTAATAAGATGACATAATCTTTCAAATCAATCCTTATATACAATTGTATTATTATATAATATACTATGCAACAAATGCAGAAAATACATATGTTATGTACAAATTTCTTAACTTTAGACATCGCCATAACATATTTATCCACGGGCCTAGCAAGTAATTTTGTAAATATTTAATAAGATTCAAAAAATTTCAGAACACTTTTAAATAAATGATAAAAAAAAGATAACAAGAAATAATACAATTTGGTTAGTGAAATTCAACGTTTATTTATAAAGGAAAAAATTTGATAAATCTTTTGTTAAAATTTATGGTAAGATGCCATAGTTTTATCACCCTTATTATATACTTAACATTTGTTTCGTGATTTCATATAATTGTAATAACAAGATTCGATAGTTTCAAATACTAAATAAATGGATTAATTCTGTGAACCATCTAAAATTCAACTATCAAAAAAAATATTTGACATTTGTTTCGTGATTTCATGAAATTCTAATGTCAAGGTTTCATTTTATTACTAAAAATAGTTTATAATATGTTAAAGACATCAAAATGGTTAAAATCATCAATCAAAATGAATCGCTAAGCATACTTGCCCATTATATACCTTTTTAAAGGTAAGCTTTTTACAGTATTCAGTTTGTTGGTTACAGAGATTCAGTAAAATGACAATTACTTTTAAATTAATGAAGCTAGAATTAGAGGTCTGTAATAATAAAAAATCATTTCATTCAAATGTTAATTTAATTAAATTGCAAAATAAATTCTCTCATAAAAATTATATTTAAAAATGTAAATAGTATTTAAAAAATAAACTTTTTTTTTTAATTGTGATCAGAATATTTCTTAACCGATAATTATAAAATGCTTCATACAGTAGAATGTGTATAAAATTAATGTATTATGTGATTGAGTGCCTGACTGATTTGGTTATGATTTACATTATATTTATCAAATGTTAAAAATTGTTACACAATTTAATGGGTTTTAGGTTAATAGGTATTAATTACATTAAAGTTTTTCGCTCCTAACGCTGCTCGGTTAAATTTTCTTTTATTATATTATTATGTATAAATGACTAATTTTAAGTAAATAAGAATTAATTAATTTAGATTAATTTTGAGTATTGAATAAAATTGGAAATGATTTGATGAAGCATAATATAAAAATATATGTACACATGTGCTTGAAGTAAAAAAGTGTATAATTTATTCCATTAAGAGACTATTTCTCACTCTACTTCCATAAGGAAAACAAAGATTGTACAATATTTGATATAAATCAACTGAGAACTAGGAACTAAGTAACAACTATAATTTCCAGACCTTAATGTATGACCATGAATTTGAATTATAAAATTAATTTTTACGTGAAACAAGCTTGAAAAAAATTTTGTGTTTATTTCTAATAAAAATATCTTTACAAATGTTTTTTATATATATGAAATACGAAATTTAAATTAAAAAAACCATAAGATTAAAATACACATTCCTGGTTAATTTTAGGTTAGAATATTTTAGAGTAATAAAAAAACTATTAGCAATTACTTAACAATCCTTTTTGCATCTAATGTAAAATTTTAATGAGCTACAAATATTAGAAAGTATATGTATCACAAGTAAGGTTTGCATATCATAAATATTATAATTTTTGGAAAATTCTTGATATTAATAGATTATTAATTTGAAAAATTGAAAATTTTTTGATTGATGACACGTAACCCACACAGCATGGAAGATTTCACTAAAATATTTCAATGGAACCTTCCATGAGGATTATTGGAAGTATCCACAAAATATTTCAAAATATTTCATTAGAATCTTCCATTGAAAGTTTCCAGGAATATTTGAGGAATATTACAAAGGAATGTACAATAATGTTTTCAAAATATTCCATAAAATATTCACAGAAGATTCATGAAATATTTTATAAAATATTCCATGTAATGTTTATGAAATATTCCAGTGAAATAATTCATAGAAGATTCCAGAAAAATTCCATTAACATTTCGCTGAAGCATTCCAAAAAAATAGAACAAACAGCAAAATATTACATGAATCTTCCATAAATAATCAACGAAATATTTCACGCAAAGATGACAGTAAGCATCCAATGGAATATTTCATAAAGGATTTCAGAAAGATTGCATAAAGATTTCACTGGAAGTTTCCAAAAAACTTTTAAATCGTACAGCGGAATATGACATTAAACTTCCATCAATATTCCACGAAATATTTCACGCAAAGATTACAGTAATCTTCCGGTGAAATATTTCATGAAAGATTTTAGAAAGATTTCATAAACATTTACCTGAAAGATTCCGATAAACTTTAAAATTGCACAGCGAAATATTACATAAATCTTCCATATATAATCTACGAAATATTTCACACAAAGATTATAGTAATCTTGCAGTAGAATAATTCATGGAAGATTCCAGAAAGATTTCATGAACTTTTCACTGTAAGATTCCAAAAAAACTTTCAAATCGTGCAGCAGAATATTACATGAATGTTCCATATGTATTCTACGAAATATTTTACGCAAAAATTAGAGTAATCTTCCAGTGGAATAATTCATGAAATATTCCGGAAAGATTCCATAAACATTCCGCTGGAAAACTCCGATAAACTTTAAAATCGCACAACAGAATTTTACAAAAATCTTCCATGAATATTCCATATAATATTTTATAGGAAGATTGAAGTAATTTTCCAGTGGAATATTTCATGAAAGATTTCAGAAAGAATCCATAAAAATTTCACTGAAAAATTCTGACAAACTTTTAAATCGTACAGCGAAATTTGACATGAATCTTCCATGAATATTGCATGAGATATTTCACAGAAAGATTTGAGTAATCTTCCAGTAGTATATTTCAAGATTGCAGAATGGTTCCATAAAAATTTCACTGAGAAATTCTAAAAAACTTTTGAATCGTACAGCAGAATATTACATAAATCTTCTATGAATATTCCACGGAATATTTTACAGTAAAATTTTAGTTATCTCACAGTGAAATATTTTATGAGAGATTTCAGAAAGATTATATAAAAATTTTAATGGAAGATTTCGAAAAACTTTTAAATCGTACAGCGAAATTTTATATAAATCTTCCATGAATATTGCACGAAATATTTCAAAGAAAGATTTGAGTAATCTTCCAGTGGAATATTTCAAGATTGCAGAATGATTCCATGAAAATTTCACTGGAAAATTCTGACAAACTTCTAAATTGTACGGCGGAATATTACATAAATCTTCCATATATATTCTAGAACATATGACACGCAAAGATTACAGTAATCTTTCAGTAAAAAATTTCGTGAAAGATTCCGGAAAGATTCCATAAACATTTCGCTGATAAATTCTAATAAACTTATAAATCGTACAGCGGAATATTACATAAATCTTCCATGAATATTCCACGAAGTATTTTATAACAAGATTTAAGTATTCTTCCAGTGGAATATTTCATGAGAGATTTCAGAAAGATTCCATAAAAATTTCACTGGAAAATTCTGACAAACTTTTAATTTGTACGGCGAAATTTTACAGAAATCTTCCATGAATATTCCACGAAATATTTCAAAAGAAGATTTAAGTAATCTTCCAGTAGAATATTACAAGATTTCAGAAAGATTCCATAAAAATTTCACTGGAAGGTTCCGAAAAACTTTTAAATCGTACAGCGGATTATTACATGAATCTTTCATGAATATTGCACGAAATATTTCACGCAAAGATTTCAGTAATCTTCCGATCAAATATTTCATGAAAGATTTCAGGAAGATTCCATAAACATTTTTCTGAAAAATTCCGATAAACTTTAAAATCGTACAGCGGAATATCATATAAATCTTCCATGAATATTCCAGGAAATATTCCACAGAAAGATTTGAGTAATCTTCCAGTGGAATATTTTATAAAAGCTTTCAGAAAGATTTCAGAAAGATTCCACAAAAATTTCAGTGGAAGATTCCGAAAAACTTTTAAATCGTACAGCGGCATTTTACATAAATCTTCCATGAATATTTCACGAAATATTTCACAGAGAGATTCAAGTAATCTTTCAGTGGAATATTTCGTGCAATATTTCAGAAAGATTCCATAACAATTACAAAAAATTTTATAATTTTAATCTGGTTTATTCAGCCGAGACGAATACAAGGTTAGTGGTCATTGAAATAATAGAAGGACAAACAAAAATGTTTTCAAAAGGTATGGAAATGATTGTAGACAAGCTGTCTCAGGTGCAACAACGTAAAGCCATAGAAGGCCCTTCAATCTCAGAACAATGTACTACTAGACCAAAGCCTCGTATTATAAGTAATATTAGGCTCGATAATCAAATACCTACTTCGACACCCTTTAAATGTACATGTATTAATATCAGCAAACCAAACGATGAGTGATCTTGAAGAAAGAGAAATTGTGGACTCAGATGCAGATGATAATGCAGAGATTGCCGGACTTGGACAAACCAATAATAGAAATAATCCATTTACAATCGAAAAAGACTTGGTAAATAAACAATATCAACTGCAAAATGTAAGCATCATATATCAAACTAATAATAATCTGGGTGGGAACTTGACTATTGAAAATGTCAGCATAATAGTGTCACGTCTTGACATGAAATTATAAAATAATAAATATAAACAAATCTATTTCTTTAATTTCATATGTATTTAATCTATTAGTAGCGCGAACGGTTCCATTGTACGTGTTCCATTTTTTATTGTAACTTTTTAAATTTATTTTTATTATTACTGATTTTAGGTATATAATCAAAATTTTGTATTTTTTTTTAATTTCTAGTAGGCAGCTGTCACCACTTGATTTTTTTTTTATTAAAATCAAGAAAACACTTTTTAATGAAAATTATGTCAAAGAAATATTTTAATTATTATAATTTACTGATTAAATAATATAATTAATTTGTATTATTATATTATAAAATCACTTACACAAACAATTTATTTTATGTTTTATTGATTTATTTTTTAATATTTTATAATAAAATAATATTATTAATTTTAAAATGATTAATCTTTTCAAATTAAGAACTTAAATTTACAATTTTAAAGTTTATATTCATTATTCAATTTTTAAGAAATACACTTATGCGTTAAGTTTATTTATTTGAAATAATTTATATTAAGACCATAAAAATACTATAAAATATTAAATTCTTTTAAATTAAGAGATTAAAATTGGAAATTCTATGATCACACTGTTCACTTTTTAAATGTACACATGTATTAAAATTTATTCACTTCAAAATATTTAAATCAACACTGAGTTTATATAAAGAGTCACTTTTAGATTTCCATTCACAACTTATTAATACTATTAGTTTGAATACAATTCTTTTAAATTTTAAAGTTTATTTTTATCAAATAATAAATTTATTTAAAGAAAATGATTACATCACTTTATATTTATTAAAACTGAACCCTTTTTTAAAAAAAAGAAAGTAGTTATATTTAGAAAACACTGAATTTAAATGAAAACACTTTTAAATTAACACTCAAAATATTATTTAAGTTTTATATTTATGATATATCTATAGAGAAATTTACATATATATAATTATATTTGAATTTATATTTCATGCATTGAATTTTTACATATATATTGAAACATGCAAACTAAATCGACGGTCACAGGGAAGAAGGTGTCATTTCATTTTTAGCTGTAGAGAGGTGTCATTTCATTTAGAATTGAAGAAAGGTGTCATTTCATTTTGGGTTAAAAAAAGACTTTAGTTTTATTTTAATTTAAAGAAAAGTGCTATGTCAAAAAAAAATTTTTTTTATTTAATCATGTAGTAGACCTCAAAAGAAATTAATTTATTAAAAAATTATAATAGATTAAATTAAATAATTAAATATATAAATTAAGAAACTCAAGCCTCTTTTTAACCCAAAATGAAATGACACCTTTCTTCAACCAAAATTGAAATGTCACCTTTCTACAACCACAAATGAATTGACACCTCCTTTCCCGCGACCGTCGAAATGTTTTACAAAAAATATCAATTTATTTTAATAAATTGAAATAGAATATTTAATTACATTTGTAAATATTCAAATATCAATTTAAAGAAAAATTTAAATAGATGAACTTTTAATCAATAAAATTTTAATAAAAATGAAATTTAATTAGCCAAAAAAGAAAGATTATGTTTTACATATTTTATTATATCTTTTCTTTACATATTTCACTAAAAAACGACAGAATAATATATAATTTTTAGATTAAAATACTTTTATTAAAAAATCTTTAAAATGTTTTTAGTTCAAACCATATATACGCTTTATAAATTTAAATTTCTAATATATTTTAAGAAATGAAAAGAAATCATATAGGTAACTAAAATAATGAATATTGATTAAAAATAATCAATAAATTATTAGTTGAATAATCTATTGGTAAATGAGTTTTTACCATATGCTTTCTTTATACTTCTTGCTTTTTAATAAAACAATATAATATAATATAAATAAACAATATAATATAATATAATATAGTAAAACAATATAATATAATAAAACAATATAATATAATGTAAATAAACAATACAATATAATATAATAAAACAATATAATTTAACGATATATATATATTTTCTTTTTTTTACTTATAAACTCATAAATCTGCAAAAGAAAGATTGTTTATATTTGTTTTTATGAAAATGATTTATATTTATAATGTCTACAAATTAATATTTAAATATTTATGTATTAGTTTTGTATTATTGTCCTAATTACTAGGTTAGTAATTTATATCTTAAAATTAGTTTATTTTAATTTTAGTGTTACTTTGAATATATCTTGCCAGAATCATATTGAATTATTTTAATAATAGATAAATAAAACTGAATGAAAAAATCAAAGTTCGTAACAATAGCTGATGAAGTATGTAAAAACATATTGAAAGAAAAAGAATAAGAAATAAAGAGCAAACAAGTTGAAAAGACTAAAAATCTAGTAAAAATCAAAGATTCAAATATTAACGATAATAGTTTAAATAATTTAAACAATTTGACTGAACAATTGAAAATAGAATTTTCTGGTAGAGATCACACTTTTACCAGAAATTTCAAACTTACAAAAGAATTAAAATTTGAAATATTTGATGACTATTTGATGTCTGAACTTAGAATCAGAAAATTAATTTACGCACTTGAAAATAATTCTGAACCTTTATTAGATCAAACTAAAATCTCAGAAGATGAATTTAAAATTAGAGATATTATTATAAATTATATTAATTCAGACTATCATAATAAGATAATAAATCTAAAAGAACCAAAAGAAATTCTAGAAAAATTAAAAGAGATTAAAAAACTAGAGTCTAGAAGAACCAGCATCTCAGCTAAACAAGAATTGTTTGCTATGCGTTTTAAACCGAGCAAAAAAAACGGCAGCTCAATTTATCGATAAATTTAATGAGAAAATTAGAATTTTTGAAAATATACCTGATGCAGGTTTAATACAGGAAAAAGAGAAAAGAGACTGTTTTGTTCAGGCTGTAGTTGATACAGTCTCTGAAATTCTGATAACAGACTGCATCATTAAAGAAACTACGTCTAAAGAAATTACATACAGTCAGTTAAAACATCACTTGTTACAGGTGGATACACTCAAAACAAAAAGAGACATCAAACAGCAACAACCAGCAGTGTTCTACAGTAAAACGAGAAGAATTCTTTGCAGAGGCTGTGGCGCTGACAGTCACACTGAAAACTCATGCCCCAACAGAGGTAAAAGACTATGCTATTTATGCAAGAAATTTGGCACCCACATTGCCAGCGAGTGTAGAAAAGAAAGAACCCATTTGACAGAGAGTCTGGGAATATAAGTAAGAACAAAAAGGGTAGATGGACAACCTCAACTTCAATTTCTGAAAAAAAAATGATGTTACGAATTCATTGAGAAAGAACAGAGAGGAAGATGAATTTACAAAAGTTTCGATTCCTAACAGACAATATAGGGAAGCTATAGGTTCCTTGTTGTACCTAGCGAGTTCCACACGACCAGATATTTCATATGCGGTTAATGTTCTAAGCCGTCATCAGGTCAATCCAAATAAGTATGACTGGGAAATAGTAATAAGAGTTTTTCGTTACCTGTCAGGTCCTAGATACTATGAATTGATTTTTAGAAATTCGTCAAATGACATGTAAGCTAATTCAGATGCAAGCTTATCAGACTGCAAAAACTCTTTGACGACCTATGGATACGTTATTAAGCTATCTGAAAATGCAATTTCTTGGAGAACACGATTAGCATTGGCTGATTCCATTCAGATTCATGCAGGCCGTCATTAATCGAATTTTTTTTTCTTCTAAGTAATAAAAATACCTTCTATTATGTATATAAAGATAAAATTTACCTCGTAGAACGCTCAAAAAATTTTTTTTTTTTTACTACAGCAATTCTAGTGTTGGATGTAAAAACGAAAATTCAAAAATTGAAAATGAACCTCTACTTTTAAATGACTATAGCTCCGTCAATTTTTTACCATTTTAGGCGTTGTTTTAACGAAAGTGTGCGGAATCCTGTCTAGTTTTAAATGCAATCTCGATTTTTGTAATACAATTTGATCTCACTGAGTTATTTACGAAAAACCGAAAAAAGCGATTTTTTTCAAACATGATTTTCTCAAAAACTATATATTTTTTTTTTTTTAAATTTTTATATGATTTTATACATAAAAAATACTAACTTTCAGGGTAGGTGAGAATATGCGATTTTGCCTTATTTTTTTTTAAACAAATTTTTAAACGTTTTTTTTATATTTTCGACTTTAAAACATTGATACCATAGCGCATCGTACTATTTTTCCAACTTTACGTGTTCTTACAACTATTTTTATGCTTTTATTTATTAATATATCAAAAATATCAACAATAATCTTTAAAATAAACCCCAGATTGAATATTTTGATCAATTAGAACCAAAGTTATGACGATTTCAAGTTTAAAAAAAAATGCTGAAACTTTAAATAAATATGATATTTACATTGAAGAAACGCAATTTCCGTTAAAGATTAAAATCCGAAGATATAAATTTTTTAATTAAAAAAAAAAGTTATTTTGATGAAAATTACATAACCATTTATCCTCTTTTTCTGGTACATTATAATAATAAAAATTTTTTTTGTTGAAGAATATAATTTTTTTATCAGTTTGAATTTCGCGCCTAGAATTTGAATTTATTTTGTAGGGAGTTGACGCATGTCATTAATAGGTGGCGATGATTCGTTCTTTGCATTCTCATCAATGACTTGACGCGTTTAAAAATATAAGAAAAGGAAGATAAAAAATAAAGTTGTTTAAGAAAAATTATTTTTTTCGATCTGTCATTGAACAGAATATCAATAATGGCATCACTGATTGTTAAAATGAAGTGCAAGGATTTAAAAGAAAGGCACAAAAAAGTTTTTCATGATTGCTCCAAAAGTCCGCTTAGAGAATTAGGTGATCTAACGGAGTCTTTGAAGCGCTTGTATCCAAATACTTCTTTCTCTAGAGAAGATAAAGTATGCCCTTCGTGTTACAAAATATTATTAGATGAAATGAAAAATGCGCCTATTTCATCGACTTCAAGCAGTCAAAAATCTTCGGAAGATTCTATTCATAGTGAGGCTGTGGTAGAACAGCTCAACGAGACTTCAAGTAATTTGAAATTAAACATTTTATCAATTAAAATGCCTCAAAGTATCAATATCAAGATGCGTGACGGCCTGCATGAATCTGAATGGAATCAGCCCATTAATAATTATTCTACACACATATGGCTACAAATTGTAAATAGCTGTATAAGAATATTTTATATTTTTCTCTCACCTGACCGCAGCGCCACCTTAAATCTAGCGGCGAATAGACCCGACCGCCTCTTAATTATTATTATATATATATATATATATATATATATATATATATATATATATATATAATTACCGAAAATAAACATTTTTTTATCGCTATATTATTTTTAAAAATTTCATTATTATTTTTTTATCATATTACAATCAATTCATAGCATTTTTCATAATTTTTTTTATTTTTCAGCTTTCAAGGGCAGGCCGTACTCTCTGTCTTTGTCTAATAGTGTTTTCCATCTTTTATATAAAAACCATCGGTTTTAACAGGAAAAAAATAGCAGCCCCCGCTAGATATTAATATAATGAGTAAATTTTAAATCATAAAGATATAATTTTATCGCGTAATTTTTGAGTATGATTTGACCTACCAAAATTTTATAAAAGAAGACAGACTGTATTTACGGCAGTCCGTAGGTCAAATCATACTCAAAAATCAGGCGATAAAATTATTTCGTTATGATTATAAAATTTACTCATTATATTAATATTTAGCGGGGGCTACTATTTTTTTATTATTAAAACTGGTGGTGTTCATATAAAAGATGAAAAACACTATTAGACAGAGACAGATAGTTCGGCCTCCTCTTAAAAGTAAAAAGGCAGTAAATTCAATTAGTTAATGTAAAAGCAATATTATTGTGAATATCTTTGAAAAAAGTTAATAAAAAATAAATTAAAATTCTTAAAATTTTCAATAACGATTTTGATTGAGAAAGATAAATTGATTGTAAAGGACAGGGATTGTATAGTGGAATTGCTTCCATGTTTACTGATATTCATATATTAGGATTTAATAATATTTTAAACCGGTGTACCTCATTTAACATGCAATCAACTTTACTAATTCGAAGACCACAATGTATTAATTCAGTACTGATTGATGGAGGATTTATACAGTTATTATTTTCCGAAAATTTAGAAAAAAGTCACTAAATTTGTATGTATTATAATAATAAGGTAATTCATATATATGTCAGTCTAAATCTTAAATATCTACAAGATGAGCATAAGATTTATATAAACAGATTAATTCCAAATAAATCAGAATTGAGCATAGTATTCGTAACAGTACAATCACAAACAAATAATTATGATTGTCGCATTTTTGCAATTGCTTTTGCTGTTGTACTTCATAATTTATATCCATGTTGTTTAAGATATGATGGTTTTGAAATGCGATTACATTAATCAAGAATTTTTAAAACGTAACAAATGAGAATGTTTCCAGTTTTACAAAATTATAATAATGCAAATTTTAATTACGATAATCCACCGGACATGATAAGGAGAAGTTTTTGTCATGAGCAACGTCTAAATTAAATACCATTAAGTTTAGATTTCGCGGAGCTTGAACTATCAGATAAAAAAACTCACAAATGCATTTATTGGCAGAACAAAAAAAAGATCATGGAAATGTATCGTAAACAAAAGAATTCGAGTCATGAAACAATTTTGATGGAAATTGACAATGACATTTCAGATACAAATTTTTTTAAAACCTGATAATGATATAATAGAAATCGATGATATCCACTTAAATTATAATGATAATAAAATTAGGAGTGTTGAGATGAAATGAAATAAAAAAAAAGAATCAAAAGAAATAGATGAAAAAGAAGCTTTATTTGTAACAGGACTCAATAGAAAAATGGCAACAGAACAATCACATAAGTATAAAAATAATTCAGAAAAAGACATTATTATGAAAATGCAAGAAACAAAAAATTAATGATAAATTAGAACTAAGACGTGTTCAAGAAGCTTTACGTAAGAAAAAAGCTTATATGAAAATGAAAAAAGGACTAACAAATAAATATAAACAGAAATTAGAAAATACTAAGATAAGAAAATAATCCTCTGGGGATTGTAGGACCTTGTAGGGTGCCTCGAAAGAGGGCGGTGGGTAAGCTTAGCCTTGGAGGCTTGGGAGCCGAAGATCTTCTCGTGCGGGAGATGTTGGGTCGATGCCTCTCTGTTTTCGTCTCATGCTGCTCTCGTGCTGCTGGTGCTAACGGGTTCTGGGAGTCCTGGCGGTTGAGAGTCGCGGAGCGCCTGGGATACGGGTGTCGAGGGCACGAGTAATCCGGTTCGGCATAGTCGGCCCAAGGGTTCACCTAGCTGAATCTAGGATGGCTCAGCAGCTCGAGGTGACAAAGAAAAAAACCGCGACCCTCTGTGGTGATTGAGAGACGTCAGGTGTTAATAAAATACATCACCCCCTAACTGAAGATGTAATGCGAACCGTGCTGATGTTGTTCGTGGCCCAGAGGTTACAGTGGGTCTCAAACGGTGCCTTGTAGATACTGGGCGCCCTCTATAAGTATTAAGGGGATGCTGGATCTCTCCATCCTTTTTCACTTAAAAAATGTAGGTTTTTGGAAAAACTGGTGATTATTGATAAAAATTAAGAGTTGTTCGCAATTTGTACAATAACAAGCAATATTTTTTTTTGAGAACAAATTAATTTTGATGCTTTGTTTTCAAGGAAAGTTTGACATACTTGAAAAACCATAACTTAGGCTAAAGAATATGATTTTTCAAGTATGTCAAACTTTTCTTGAAAACAAAGCATCAAAATTAATTTGTTCTCAAAAAAAAATATTGCTTTTGACTGTATATTGCTTTAGAGTTGTGGACAACTCTTAATTTTTATCAATAATTATTAGTTTCTCCAAAAACCTATATTTTTAAAATTAGAAAAGGATAGAGAGATCCAACGTCCTCTTGCCTTACCTCTGCATGCGGGGCTCTGTGGAGGTGGACCAACCTTTCCCTAGCTACTCCTGGGACTCAAATAGAAGTTACAGAAAATATACAAAATCCTACGCAACCGGGTTGTGCGGAAGGAAGGAGAACCGCTAAATTTGAGCTCGTGACTCAACTTGAAACGCAACCAGTGCCTGCTAACTTGCCAGTGAACCTGGAAGGGGGAACCGATAACGAGCCAGTAAACCTGGAAGGGGAAACCGCTAATAAAATAAAGAGAATGGTAAGCAAGCAGAGGAGGAAAAAACATCAAGAGGGCACGCCCTCCTCTTTGTCCTTGACTCTCTTCCAAACCAAAGGGGTCTAAAGACCCGAAACCTCATCTGATACTCCACCGGAGGGGCAAAGACCCCCTAAAAGGAATAATCATGAAATAGAAAAAGGCTCTCTGTCGATTGCACAGAGAACCACACCCCTCATGGTAGTGGTGGTTTCGGTGGAGTACCCAGGTAAATGCTTCTCGTCGGGTGATCTGACGAATCTTCGCAAGGAGATTCAGGAGTGGGTAGACCAAATAGAGGACAAGCAACTGCCAAGATTCGAGGACTCTATGGTAAAGAACGATGCAATGGTCGTTGTGCCAGCAAACCGATTCCGTAGGGAGTAGTTTGTGCGGCAGATGGGTGAGAAGAGTCCGTCAGGTGCTCCCATCCTCAGAGTAGGGGGGATCGAGCTTCTCCATCGTCTGATTAGGGCCACGATCCGACTACTATCAAAGGTAAAACCAAGAGTGGCGCTGAAAAGGCTGGGGAGGCTCAATCCGTCACTCAAGGTTGATGACTGGAGGTTGTACGCGGTCTCGAAACCCCGGAAGCCGATCAAACTGCAATAACAACAGGGTCCAGCAGAACAGAAGGACCAGCAGAGGATGCAACCGGACCAAGGATCAACGGTGGAGCAGTCGGTAGGTAAGTTAGACGAGGAGGGAATGTTGCTCATAGTCGGCATTCCCGAATCGTCTCTCAAAAGTCTGAGTCCATCAGACAACAAAGCTTACTACGGTATGGACAGAGTTGAAGTAAGATACTCTGTCAAGACCGTGGAAGCATCAAGTAATCAGTTGGGAAACTTCCAAATGGAGGAAATCCTTAAAATTACTCAGAATAACTTGCACCACAGTAAAGACTCCTCACCTCTTCTTGCGAGGAGTCAGTCTGCGGCGCATACTTATGTATCATTGATACAAGAACCACAGACCATCAAAGGCTCAATTAAAGGACTTGTAAGAGGTGGCAAAGTTGTCAGAGATCCAATAGCAGACAAACCTAAAGCGTGTATCTGGATCAATGGTCTAGAAAACACGCCACTGATAGCAGTCATTACTCGAGATGTAGTGGCTACAAAGATAAAACCCTGCATAGGAAATGTGTCAAAGGAGGTAGTGTTAGCTTCAGTCTACTTCCCTTACGAGGAAGAAATTCTTACAAAAGAGACTTTCTTACAGAAGAGGGGCAATGAGGACTACTCCTATAGAAGCCTTGGGCTTCTTGATGGGAGTGGCACCCCTACAATTATATGTACTAGAGGCTGCTACAAGGTCTGCATGCAGACTGATTGCTCTTAATATGTGAACAGGGAGAGGTGAATACACTAACCCTCCTTGTCTCAAACAGGATGTATTACTAAAGATGAGGTCAGATCTAATGGTGACGAAATATTACTTTGACAATAAATTTGAGGTGATTTTCCCAACCAGAGAAGACTAGCTGTCAGAAGAAGGTAATGATAGAATACCGAACTCAAGTGACATCTGGTACACGGATGGATCAAAGTCCGCAGCGGATACTGGAGCAGGCATCTCCCGAAGGAGGTTTGGAAAAAGTACTATGGTACCGCTAAGCAAGCAGGCTTCAATCTTTCAGGTAGAACTGGTAGCCATACTAATCTGTGCTCAGTTGGCACTGGATGCGAACAACCAATACATAGTGAAAATTTGTTCAGATAGCAAAGGAGCACTCATGGCCTTAAAAAGCTATAAAACTAAGTCTAGCTTGGTAGAGGAATGCATAAACTCACTAAATATCTTAGGAGAAAGATGCAGGAAACTCAAACTTTACTGGGTTCCCAGTCATGTGAGAATCAGAGGCAACAGGGTAGCAGACGACCTAGCAAAACTGTCTGCAAAAACACCACTAATTTGGCCTGAACCTGCGTTGGGAATCCAGATAAGCCAAACTAAAAAAAGAATGTGTTACTGGCGAGAGGCACAGCATAAGACAACCTGAAGGAACACACCAGGTTGTAAACAAGCAAAAGCTCTGCTGGGTGACGATCCCGATCATGCTTGGTTGGCACGAAGTCCAAACCTAAGCAGAGAAAACATAAACATAGTCGCACAAATAGCGACAGGGCATGGTAAATTAAATTACCACATGTACAATATGAAGGTAGCTGGTTCTCCCGCATGCAGATGGCGTGGGGCCGCCTGGCTCAGCACATCCTCTGTGAGTGTGAGGAACTAGTGACAACTAGAATGAAACACATAGGTATGGAGTACTCTGATATTATTAAATCAAGGTACTCCCATTAAATAATGTGATTTCTTTGTATAAAGAGATCACGAGAGAATGCTTATCCAACTGTGACTAACCGCACATGCCCGGAACCCACCCATAAGGTTGTGATGAAGGGTTGCTGGTGGGGCTAAACCATGGAGTTGCAAAGGGCCTTTGGCCTAGGTAACATCAGGTAGCTCTATTCTTGCAGAACTACCTACCCGGTATCTTTAATAATAATAAGATAAGAAAATTGCAATTCAAGGAAAAAATGGGTACTGATAAATTGGAACAAATACGTATGAATGAGGCTTTACGTAAGACAGAAGCTTATATAAAAATTAAAGAAAAACAACCAGAAAAATATAAAGAAAAAGTAAAAAATAATAAGATGACAAAATTGAGATTCAAGGAAAAAATGAGTATTGATAAATTGGAACATATACATGCGAATAAAGTTTTACGCAAAAAAGAAGATTATATAAAAATTAAAACATAACAACCCAATAAATATAAGGAAAAATGAAAAAATACTAAAATAACAAAAATGAAATCAAAGATAAAAAAGGGTACTGATAAAATAGAACAAATACGTACAAATAAAGCTTTACATAAGAAAAAAGCTCACATAAAAATGAAAGAAAAACAACGAAATAAATATTTAAAAAAAAAATTGAAAATATTAAGATATCAAAAATAAAATCGATTGGAAATAGAGATACTGATAAATTTAAAAAATTGCATGAAAATCAAATATTACGCAAAAAAGAAACTTATGAAAAACTTATTAATGAACAATATAATAAATATGAGAGAATGGAACAAATTGAAAATCAAAAATTGAAAAATGCCGATATTATTAAAAAAACACAAGTAAGAAATGATTGTTACCAATTAAAAAAATCACGTACAAAGTGTAAACAAATAGTAATTGATGACAATAAACATATTAATAATGATACTACAATAAAGAAACCAATAGATGGAAAAAAGCGAAAATATAAATATGATTCTTATCAATTAAAGATATTATTTATAAAGTGTAAACGATTAAAAATTGAAGACAATAAAAATTATAATGAAAATTACAATAATAATAATTATAACGATCATAATATTGCATTGAACAAAGTTACGGATAAAACAATAAAGGGCAGAGTAGAAAAAAAATTGAAGAAATTAAATGAAAAAATTTTGTAACATGGCAAATATGCCATGTTACTTAAACCTTGCTATTATAATACGATAATATATGAGGCAGAAGGAAGACGTTAAATTCGGGCGCGGTTAAGAGAGAGACAACGCCAGTCAAGCTAAAGCCAACTTCAAGCCACTAACTATACATGCGTGCGCAGCACATCACGATACCATTAATATTAGGATTTAAAATGGACAGATAGTGGGGAGAAAATGGCGTCAACGAGAGCTGAACTTTAGTAATGAAATTCGACTTTCTTCGGCACCATATTTCCCCTACTATCTGTCCATTTGAAATCTCAATACAGTGAAGCTAACCAACGTGCCTAGTCTACGCATAGCCTAACTTTAGCAGTCAAGTAGACGGAAAAGGCAAGAGTAGAAGGTGTTGCGCATAGCATGCCGCATGAATAAGGAAAAGCATCCACCGTGAGATGTTCATTCCTTCTGCCGTTTTCGTACAGGTCGGTCGACTTGATGTTTTTTTTTGTGCTTGCGCAACCGATTGTATAAAGCGAAAATAATTCTTATATACCTCTCATGTTGGAATTTTCTGAGTGTAAAGGAGAGTACTTATTGCGTGAGTGTAAAAGCATAAACGCTTTTAATAACCTCGATTTTGTTTAAGCTTTGACGATTAATATACATCGTTATTTTTCTTTACTCTGTGCGCGTGTATGCTGGTGACCACGTGCGCGGTATTAATTAGTACGTCCGTTTTTTCTTTCTAGCTTTTGTTCAAGCTAATTTGTTGTGTAGCTTTCGAATAAAATACCCCACAGTAATTAATCAAGCGCATCGTTGGCTCTCTTTTCGCCGCGTTGATTTAATATTTGTAGGATTAAGATAACTTACTAAGTCACGTCTGGATCACGTGACTGGCGCCCTTTTCTGTGCATAGCTAGTGTTTTTCATTTAATAAAATCTATAAATTTCGTATATTTCAACTGATTTCTTTTTTTTTATCCCCACGGCCGTTACAATTTTGACTGAAAAAATTAATTCGAAACTGATTGGTTGTATAGCAAATATATATTTTGATGATAATCTCATATGTGAAAATTACATTAATTCCATGACAAATACATGTGTTTATTGTAATGCGAAACATTTTGATTTTGAATATACTAAAAATAACGATTTCTCCAATTGTTGTCATAAAGGTAAAGTAGAAGTTTTGGTGCCAATTTTGATACATTGCCAAAAAAAGGACCACAATTTATTAGAATATGTAGACAAATTTACCATAATGTATATGCGATACATCCTAATAAAGATGAAGCACGTAAATATGGACAATTATATATTTTAGATAATAAAATGGCAACGATTAAACGGAATAAGTTTAAAACAAATTTAAAATGAATAAAACATTTAGATAACTCGATAAGAGACATCAACCCTTATGCTGAAACCTATAAAATGATGCATGAAGTAGAAGAAGAAGAACTACAATGATGTGCAAAAATCAATTGTCCTCCAAGAACTGTTACTATGTCTATTGTCCGCAATAATAATTTGGATAAAAATAGATAAAATCGATCTATCTGTGATGAAATTGCAATAGTATATGTTGGAGAAGACGATCTTCCTCCTATTGAATGTGATATTATCATTTACTCTAAGTATGATAAACCAATTAGTATACCGACAATTGGCAAACATACAGATCCTATGACATATTCGCTTATTCATCCTAATGGTGGATTTGGATGGATGCTGAATATGAAAAGTAAATTTGGAAAATCTAATATTTCAAATATGCAATTTTATGATTATAGATTTAGTGTTAGAAATGAATTTAATCCATACCTTTATTTAAGAAAATTAATTATCTCAATAGTTCATTGTTGATGCGTTTGAAATCTTCAGATTATATTTTATACGAAAAAACCTAAACGTATTAAGAAGTGATTGTTACAAAAGTATTATGGACTATTAACATAACAAAGAAGAATTAGATTTTTCAAATATTGAAAAAATGGTCATATTACTATCAAACTTTACAGGAAGTTCACGATTTTTAAAACAAAATTACATTGACTCAATGACACTTGTAAATTATCATCGTAAACCTGACCTTTTTGTAACTATGACCTGTACCCACATTAGAAAGAAATAACTGAAAACTTGGAAATTTATGAACATGCAACAGATAGACCAGATATTATAACGAAAATATTTTATTAAAAAGTAGAATTAAAAAATGTATTAATAAAAAAGGGAATATTAGGAACATGTATTGCATATAGTTAAGTAATTGAATTTCAAAAACGAGGATTACCGCATATGCATATGTTGTTATTCTTAAATAAAAATGATAAATTTCACATTCCTGAAAAAGTTGATAAAATAATAAGTAAAGAAATCCCTAATAGAGATATTTATTTAAAATTATATTGTATTGTTAAATAATTTATGATACACCGTCCCTGTGATATGCAAAATATAAATTGTCCGTGCATGGATAAAAATACGAAACAAAGTACTAAAAATTTTCCAAAAAAATTTAATAATACAACAACATTTAAATTAAATAGATATCCACAATACAAACGTAAAAATGATAGCGTCAAAATAATTTTCAAAAATAAATTTACAGAAAGAGTTGCAAATAATGGATTTGTTCTTCCTTATAATCCTTACTTATTATTGAAATTTAATGCACACATAAACGTAGAAGTATGCTCCACTGTTCAATGCATTAAATACTTATTCAAATACTGTTATAAAGGTCATGATTGTGCATACATTAAAATACATCAAGTGAATGTCGATTTTCAATCAGAAAATAAAGACACTTTCCAAAATGACAATCGTGAAAATGCTGAATACGAATATGACGAAATCCAACAATACATTAATACACTATATTTATGTCCACCTGAAGCAATGCTCAGATTATTAGAACATCCTTTCATGTTATTTCACATACTATAAAACGTCTAAGCGTTCATGAAGAAAATCAACAATATGTATTTTTCAAAAAAGGAAAAGAACAAATTATCATGCAAAAAAATGTGGGAACAACATTATCAGCATATTTTGAATTGAATAGAGAAGATTTTGAAGCACGAATTTACTTGTATTCAGAAATACCGCATTTTTCTACATTTGATGAAAAACTGAAAAAGTGGAATAAAAGAAAAAAAAAGAGAACCAATACTTAGTAGAATGTACTTAGTAAGTCCGAAAGATAGAGAACGTTATTTCATTAGATTATTACTAAAACATGTTAAAGGAGCCACATCTTTTGAAGATTTACGTACTATTGATGATGAGATGTATAATTCGTTTTATGAGGCAGCTAAGGCAAAACAATTAATTAATAAAGATGAAGAATGGGATAGATGTTTGGAAGAAGCATTTTCAACAGAATTCCTTCATATTCTCTATGAATTATTTGCTTTCATTTGCGTTTTTCATAATCCTATAAATGCACGAGATTTATACGAGAAATATAAAGATAAGTTTTATCATCCTAAACACGAAATAGATAAAGTATACACTCAAGTCACCAATTACTGCGCTAATGGAGTATGTTATTCTACCCTAAAAATGAGGGTATACGTATTTTTTTATTTTGCTGAAATATCAAAATTGCATCAGATATGCACTTTTGAAAATTGCATACAAAAACTAAATGTTAAAACTGAAAATGTTGAGAATAACTTTAGAGAGCTATCGTTTTACCAATTTCCAATGAATTTTGATAAACCTTTTTTTATTTTATTTCGTTTTGAGCCCTCTTCAACTCCGTGCAAGAAATTTAAAAAAAACTAAAAAATGACTGAGATATATGCATTTTACCAAAAAATGCACTTTTTATGCACATGCATTTTTCTCGAAAAGGCCATTTTTTTTTGCTGAAATTTTTTTTGCTGATAGAGGACCAAAATACCTATCTAATAGTACTTGTTTGATCCCGGGTTTTTTGGTTTGGAGCGAGAAAAAAATTCACAAATTTTGTTGGTGAAAAATGCTTGTATATACGTTCGGAAGTCTTAAGCAGTCAACATTTAAATATTATCCTTCGTTTAGCATTATCCAGGAACAACGACGTGGACGTAGAAGGATTCTGTTCCCTTCGGGGTGCTTTTTTAGAGTGAGTTCCCCTTGCCTCTCACTGTTGGGATGCGTCAAAAAAATAATTAGAGATAATTATTTTTTTTTATTTTTGCGCTTATTATTTTTAGTTTTAAATGTAGTCTCGACGCTTGGCTTTTTTTTCTTGTTTTTCACTTCATTTAGTGCATGTATAGCTGTCCTGCCAATAAATATATGTGATTTTAATTCCCCAAGTTTTTTTAACCACATATGACTTTTTTGAATTCCATTATATTTAGAAACCCCACTCCATTCAATATTTTTCTTTCTTCTAAATCTTTCAATCTCATTTATTGGTAGTAAAATGATTTTTATTGCATTGGTGTAACTTTGAACCCAATTTATAAAATCGTCAGCATTTTGTATCGATTCTTCATGAACTCTTTTCAAGTTATGTGAAGTAGCATAATGCTTTAGAAGCCCACCTATTCCATCAACGGCTCCTTTCCCATGACCAGTCGCAGAAAATAACCATTTCATTTCATAAAACCAATGTTTGAATTCATGTAGTTGAAAACGATTTTTAAATTGGTTTGGAGCTCCATCTGATATGATAGTGACTTTAGTAACTAAATAATTCTTTTTCATAAGATCGATAATTTTATTTATTGCTAGCAGTGCATATGCAGTATCATGCTTTTTGTCGTCACTAACTATCGCAAAACTTTGTGTTATCTCTCCTTGGTAACAGACTGCAGTAAAAATAGAAATTTGGTTATTTACCCAATGATTTCCTTGAACCGCTTTATTATTTATTACAGACCAATTTTCTGCAAAGTCAACGTGGATGATTAACTTAGTAGGATCAGCTTTACCTTCTTCTTTTTCTTTTTTTATAGCTTCATGTTGAATATTTTTTATGTATATATGAGTACTTGCTTTCAATGCGCAGATTGAAAGTTTTTCTTTAAAAACTGTTAAGCTTATTGTTTGTTTAATAAGATTACCATTATCCCACAAAGCAAACGTAATTTCATCTTCACAATTTTGTTTCAGTTTTAACAATTCTAATGTGATACCCGCACCACCGGGACAATCTTTGCATTCTTGCAAGAAACATGAATCAGATGGTTCAGAACACAACATTGTGTTAGTTATTTCTGAACGAATTGAATCTAATTCGGAATTCTTATCGCCTCTAAAAGGAATCAAACTTGTAAGAAACAGTTCAAAATTTTCGCAATGTACACAAAGACAAGCTTCCTTCACAGGGCTAGTTAAGACGAAACTTGGTCTTAGAGTATAGAATTTCGATTTTCCTATTTGTAAGTTTGGATTTTCTTTTCTTAATTGACTATATGTTTCTTTTAAGCTTCGAGTAAGAAACCGTTTGACTTTTTTAGTTTTTGTGTTATTAATTTTAACAGTTACGACATCAGATTTATTTGGACTTTGTCTACTACAATTAAAATCATCATTTAAAAAATATTCCATAACGATATTTTTTGTGCTTTCATCAATAGGATGACCAGAATATAAATCTGGCTCCGAATAAACTCCTTTATTTTTCACGAGATTTCTTGATTTATTTATCATATACTCGCTTATATTCGGGAATAGTGAGCAAACTTTTATTTTGCTTAATTTTGAAGGTAGTAGAGTTAGAAGTTTTATTTTCTCCGAAATAGAAGAGCATTTTTCTAAAGCCAATTTAAAATTTTCTAAAAATTCATTCCAATAGTTTTCAGTGGAATTTTCGTCCGATTCTATTGATTCAACTGAAATGCCATACGCATCTTCTAATTTACTTCCAACAGTAGCAGAAAAAGCTGAAATTAAGGATTTTTTCTTTTTAGATACGTAATTTCCTCTAAAATTTTCAGGTATTGCAGTTTTTCTTTTTAGGGGTGAGATGCATTCAGGTAAAACTGAATTAATACTCTCGTTTAATTCCTCTATTCGTTCGGGTGTCTTCGGAATAAAATCATCAGCTCTGCCGCTAAAGAGTTCAGTGATTTCATTTTCAGATATATACTCAAGATTACTTAAAATCATTTTTGATATGCGTTTATGGCAATTTTTACATACATTAGTAGATGGCAATATATTTAAATCTGGATGAAGCTGTGCCAAATTAATGGCTAAATCTTCCAACGGTCTAAAACATGAATTACTGCTCATATAAACTACCTTTTTATGCATTTGAAAAAAATCGGGACATGAAATTCTTTTAGAAGAGTAAATTTCGGACATTGTTATTTCACAATTTTGTTGAATTTTTCACAAGCCCGAGAAGCACCTTTCAAAGCAGCCGTAAAAATAACTAGCTTCTATATAACAGTTCTAATATGCTGTTTTGGTTACGCGATGTATTTGTCCGCGAGTGAGCCTCCTATTGTTTGTACATCGAAACATACATAATATAGATATACACGAATAGAATTCTTTTTTTTCATGTTTAAATATTTATTTTTATATTACGAATTTACACACACATATATATATATATATATATATATATATATATATATATATATATATCACTATTGATGCTATATACATGCATACAAATGTAAACAAATGATGAGCCAAACATACGACAGTGTTTGAATGCAGACTGCTTAAGACTTCCGAACGTATATACAAGCATTTTTCACCAACAAAATTTGTGAATTTTTTTCTCGCTCCAAACCAAAAAACCCCGGATCAAACAAGTACTATTAGATAGGTATTTTGGTCCTCTATCAGCAAAAAAAATTTCAGCAAAAAAAAAATGGCCTTTTCGAGAAAAATGCATGTGCATAAAAAGTGCATTTTTTGGTAAAATGCATATATCTCAGTCATTTTTTAGTTTTTTTTAAAATTTCTTGCACGGAGTTGAAGAGGGCTCAAAATGAAATAAAATAAAAAAAAAGGTTTATCAAAATTCATTGGAAATTGGTAAAACGATAGCTCTCTAAAGTTATTCTCAACATTTTCAGTTTTAACATTTAGTTTTTGTATGCAATTTTCAAAAGTGCATATCTGATGCAATTTTGATATTTCAGCAAAATAAAAAAATACGTATACCCTTATTTTTAGGGTAGAATAACATACTCCATTAGCGCAGTAATTGGTGACTTGAGTGTATACTGACTGTTCGATTTGAAATGGAATCAGCCTTATATTGATGGACCAGGTGGAACAGGAAAAAGTTATTTACTTAACGTTTTAATAGCTTATTTTAAATATCATAATATACGTTACTTATGTGTTGCTTGGACAGGTATAGCAGCGAATTCATTGATTGATGGAAAAACAATGCACACAACATTTAAACTACTGTTGAATATAACAGATTGCACAACATGTAATGCGAAGCCTAACTCTGTAGAAGGATAAAATATCTATGACTTCCAAATTTACTTTTGAGGCAGTTGATCGTCTTTTTCAAGATTTATATGATGTACAACACCAACCCTTCGGTGGTAAAACTGTAATTGTATCAGGAGATTTTAGGCAAACATTACCAATTGTTCGACATGTAAGTCGTTTTAATATTATAGAAAATTCGGTTAAATTTAGTTTATTATGGCAAAATTTTATGTGTACGACATTAAGTGGAAATCTGCGAGTTTCAGATAATGATAATAATTTCAAACAATGGTTATTAGATATCGGAGAAGGAAAACGTCTTAATCTTTTTGAAGATGATAATGAATTAAGTGCTATACCAGAAAATCTTATCATTAGAGAACATCTTGTCGAAAAAATATTTAGAAATAAAATAAAAATAAATAGTGAGAATCTAATAGATAAAGTTATTTTGGCTCCTAAAAATAATGATGTTATTCAAATCAATAACGACGTTTTGAATATAATAGAAGGAGACTATGTTGAATATTTAAGTATTGATACAGCCGAAGATGATAACAAAAAAAATTTAGATGTTATATTACCTACAGAATTTTTAAATACGTTAATTCCTAATGGACTTCCACCACATAAATTACATTTAAAAGTAGGAGCTATTATAATTCTTTTGAGAAATTTGAAAAAACAAAGGTAAATTAGTTTTTATTCCAAGAATAATCTCATCTCCATCTAAAGAAGATATTTTTTTTAACATGCAAAGAAAACAGTTTCCTATTAGATTAGGTTTTGCAATGACTATTAATAAATCTCAAGGACAATCTTATGAAAAAGTTGGTGTATATTTGCCATCACCCGTTTTCAGTCATGGACAATTATATGTTGCCCTTTCAAGGACAAAACATAAAAATAATTTAAAATTATTTTTAAACGAAAGCGTAATAGTCAACGGAGAAAATAAGAATGATCGAGACACAACTTATACAAAAAACATTGTATATAAAGAAATATTATAAATAATATTGTAAATATTTCTTTCACCAGGACTAAATTAAAATGAATATATTTATAGAATTTTGTAGATTTATATGAAACTTGAATATTTAAATAAATTATTAAAGTTAATTATAATAATATTTAAAAATATGAAAATATATGAGATCTAGTGGTGGTTTAACTCCACCAATATTTTAATTGAGTGAGATCATTCTCACTATTAAATGTATTGATGTTAATTTATAAAGATTTTTAAATGAGAATAAAAGTATATTTAATATTCTTACCTTTGTAGAATTCAGTTAATAAGGGCTGGCTATATTCAGAATTTATGGATAGGCACGATTGAAATAAGACTCGAGTCAGATATATAAGTAACTTTTAAGGAATTTATTAGACACTTGTAAGATAATTAATATTGGGTATGACAATAACTTGGTTTGACTTTGTATTTGAATTTGAATTAAAGTTGAAGTGCGAGAATTACAGGATGTATGACTTGGTACCAACAATGATCCTGGGGTAGTGCCGACTGTCGTCAATTTCAGTCGGCTTTTATAATTTTTTATCTTTGACATAATTTCATTAGGTAAAAAGTGGATCTTGTTCTTCTTATGAATAATTTCAAAATGTGAGTTTGGTTTTGTAATTTTGAATCGAAGAATTTCGTTTGCTCAATATCAACTTTAAGTTTCTTTACTGCTTAGGTTAACACACTCTTCTATTGTTCGATGACTGTTTAATTAGTTCATCAATATCATGTTAATAAAAAGATATTTTAAAAATTGTAAATTAAAAAGTAATATAAAAGATACGTTGTGACGTAACACCTTGGGGCGAAAGAGATTGCATATCAGAAGGATAGGCAATCGTAAAAGTAAAACAGCTATTGAACAATTTACAAATAATTATTACAAACTTAATTGATAAATAAATATATTTTTCTATTTAAATTTATATTAATGCACAAGGGTACGTTCTATTACGTATACCTTGGGGCTCAAAAGATTGCATATAGACACTTGTAATAAATATAACAGTAGCAACTGTATTTTACAATAATTTGGGTGTATTTTATAAAAGGTGAATAACATATTGCTAATGCAACTCAGCAAAAGAAAATGACAATATTCGATGTCTTACAAAATATAGGTGAATGACATGTAGGTGTGCAATTTAGAGAAATTTTAACGTAGCCCATTTTTATTTTATTTTTTTTTTTTTTTTTACATTTCTTTACCTTTCACTATTTAGTGATAATGTAGAAAATTTATAAGTTTTATAAATCATAATATTAATGTTAAATTCAAATTTCTTTAATAGAACGACATTTATGGGCTGATTTTATATTTTTCAAATTGTGAAATTTATTATTATATATATTCTTTTTTTTTTTAACTAATTACGACAAAGATTGAATAGACGAATCTCTTTCTGTTCTTGAGATGCTGGTTTAAAAGGAGTAGATGTACTTGTGGGAGGTAGTGTTATGTAGGGTGATTGATTTGCTAACGGTGAGGGCATTGGTCGAGGCAAAGGAGATTGTAAAACCATGGGTTTTGATATGACTGGTTTCTTTATTTTCACTTCTTTCAATTCTACTTCTTCATATCTTGGTATTTTTTTTATTTGATTATTATTTAATATAATTATTAAATGCATAATGGAGCTAAAAATGGCTCCTAATAAATGTATGGACCAGCCATATATTGTATGAAGAGTATATCCTCTTATAATAGTATCCATAATTAATTTAATTGTATGAAGAATGATTAAAATCATTATTATAGCTGAACTTATTGACCCAAATGTTGTAAGTTTATTTATGAGTTTTTTCCACATGTTTTCTGCTATATTTGATAAAGTGTTTTCTGTTAGTAAATTACTTAATAAATCTCCTCTTGAATTTTCTTCACCCTGGATTCCTCTTGCTATAGCATTTAATAGAGCTGCTTTTTCAAAAGGGAACATTATATGTTGTTGTAGTTCTTGTAAGTAAATTTGCATTTTTCATGGCTGATTTCGTAAAGATGCTCTTGTAGGGCATGAGCTGTAGTACCCAGATGGCTGAACATTTCACAGTGAAATATTGTTTTCTGTATTTCTATTTTACACTGCATGATTTTTATAGATTTAAATTCTGCAATTTGTAGTAATTCTATTATTGTATTACTTATAGTAACATTTTCTTGTTGAAAATCACATTCGCCCGTATCTATTAAAGAGTACGTATTAATGATTGGATCTGTAGATTCACAGTTGAAACCGATGATTGCAGAATTACTCTTGATAAGAGATAAGAAGATAAATATGATGGACAGCAATTTTTTTTAATGTTTATATAGAGGATGAAGAGCTCTGAAAATAGAAAGTAATATTAATTTTTACGTTTATGCGAAATTAATTTATTAGCATAAACTAGTTTTGGGCCACCCTTGTAATTAATAGTGACATTGCTATTTTCGTGAATTTTCAATACCTCAAAGGGTCCCAAATTATGATTTTTTTCTAATTTTTCTGGCTTTGGTTCTTTTATAAACCAGACTTCATCGCCAATATTAAAATTTACAGGATTTATAGATCTGTCATAATATAATTTAGATTTTTTCTTTGAAGATATTAAATTTTCTCAAGCTATTTTTTCAATATCTTTCATGTTTGTTAATAACTTTTCTATATAATCATTAAAAGTTGGTAATTTTTCTGATTGTTTCAAAGGTTCGCTAGATGATAATCTAGCTGGGTAGGCGAAAACTAATTCATGTGGTGTGAATTTATGACTTGAATGAACACTCGTATTATAGTTAAATTGTGCAAGTTCAAGCCAATTATCCCATTCGATTTTCCTATCTGCAAAATTTTTCAAATATTCCCATAATGGATGATGAGCCCTTTCTAACGAGCCGTTAGATTGTGGGTGAAATGCGGTTGTCTCAATTTTTTTAAATTTAAATCTTTTTGAAATCGCTTTTATTAATTTGCCTGTAAAATTCGCACCCTTGTCGGTAAGAACTATTTTTGGTGAACCGAAAATGCAAATGAATTTTTTTATAAATGCTTTAGCTATAGACTCTGCAGTTTGATCTTTGAATGCAACAGCCATTACAAATTTCGATAAATGATCTTGCATTGTTAATATATATTTATTATTATTTTTAGTTATGTTTAAAGGTCCTACTATATCTAAAGAAATCTTATCGAATGTTTTTTCTGGGGTATCTGTTATGATCATTGGTTGTTTAGTTTTAATTCTTTTTAATTTATTTTTTTGACATGTTTCGCAATTTTTTATTCGGTTTTGTTTATCAGTTTTTAAATTTCCCCAAAAGTATTTATTTTTAATTCTATTATAAGTTCTATTAACTCCCGAATGACCTCCTATACTTGAAGAATGATATAAATCAAAAATTTTTTCTCTGTTTTCAATTTTTAAATATTCTGTATTGTTTAAACAAATAATAATTTTAATATCTGTATCTTTAAAAATATCATATAAAATTTATTCAATTTCGTTCCAAGTTATGTTTAAAATTTTAATATTCTTTGAAATGCTGAACATATTAAATTTATTTTTAATTAACAGATTTTTTAATGTATTAAAATTATTTATTAATTTTTCTTTTACTAAAATAAATGATTCTTTAATATTTATGCACATAATAAAAATTTTTCTTTTTTAAAATTTATTATTTCAATTTCATTGTCTTTTAATTCATTATTTATTTTTATATTATTTTGTAAGAGATATCTATCTGTTAATTCGTCTAATGGCTTTTTTTCTGTTGTAATTAAATGAGCATTATTATCTTTTCTATGTTCTATAGAATTTTTCGAATATATTATTGTATTCGATTTGTTTGTACATGTATCTTGTTGTATAATCTTTTCGTCAGTCTTGACGTCTTGATTTGTTATTGTTTTAATTATTTTTCTGGGGCGACCTGGTTTCTTTTTTATACGTGAACGTTCTTCATTTAATTTCTGTATTTTCATTTCATTTGTTGGTAAAGGTATTGCTTTATTATTACTTTCGTTTTCTTTAGCTTTTTGTGCTCTTGTTACGACGTTTATTTCTACTGTATCTATGGGATTTCTTGATAAAGCATCACTATTTACATTCATTTTTCCTTTTTTATATATTATGTTAAAATCATATTCTGCTAATTTAAGTCGCCATCTTTGAACTCTATTATTTTTATCTGCTGATTTAAATAAAAGTAATAGTTTATGGTCCGTTACTATAGTAAATTTATTTCCATAAATATAATTTTTTAATGTTTCTATGCCAAATAATATGCCTAGTACTTCTTTTTCGTATGCGTGATATTTTAATTCTGGTCCTTTCAAGACCCTTGAAGCATATGCTATAGGCTTATCTTCTCCAATTATTCCCTATGATAATATAGCTCCTAATGCATATCCTGATGCATCAGTTGTTATAAAAGGTTTATCTAATTGAGGAAATCGTAATAATGGGGCAGAGCATAGTGTTTCTTTAAGTTTATCGAAAGCTTCTTGCTTTCCAGGATCCCATATAAATTTTACTTCTTTTTGTAATAACTGTGTTAATGGTTTTGTGATTTTTGCAAAATCATTAATAAATCTCCTATAATATCCTGCCAATCCCAGATATTCTCTTATATTCTTAACTGTTTTTGGAATTGGGAATAATTTTACCGCTTCAACTTTTTTAGGATCAGCTTTTATACCATTTTCACTGATTATATGTCCCAAAAATGTAACTTCTTCTTTCATAAATTCACACTTTTTAGGTTCCAACTTTAGTCCTGCTTCTCTTAATTTTGAAGCTACTAAATTAAATTTGATATTATGTTCTTTTTTGTTTTAGCAGCTATTATTATGTCATCAATGTATATATGACATATTCTTTTACTTATAAGTTCCCCAAGAGCATTATTGGCGACTCTCATAAATGTTCGTGGAGAATTAGTTAAACCAAACGGTAAAACTTTAAATTCAAATCTTCCCAAGGGATGTACGCTACAAGCTGTTTTATGAATATCAGATTCTCTCATTGGTACCAAATGAAAGGCCGAAACCATATCTACAGTTGTAAAATATTTATTTCCACCTAAATCATCGAAAATTTCTGCTATAAATGGTATTAAGTATGGATCAGGTATGGTGTTTTCATTTGATTTTCTATAATCTATGACTAAACGCCATCTTAGTTTTCCATCATTACCAGGTTTCTTTTTTACTACGAATGCCGGTGCATTAGGAGCACTTTTTGAAGGTCTTATTAAATCATTGTCGATTAATTTCTGTGTTTCTTCTATAGCGATTTCTTTTGATTTGTTTGGTAATGGGAATTGTTTAACGCATATTGGTCTATTATTTGTTAAATTTATTTCATGATATTCTAGATTACATTTTCCCATTTTTTCTCCTTCAAGCCAAAATATATCTTCATTTTGTATAATTAGATCCTTTATACTTTGTTCATTTTCTTCGTTTAAATGATTTAAAATTATTTTATTTAATAATTTTTCTTTACGATCGATATTTTCTTCATACATATGATTTATGTTTTAATGTGTTATAGTTTCTTCAGGTTCTTCTTCCTGCATATTTAATGTTGCAATATCTTCTTCAATAAAATAAGTAAGAAATTGTTTATCTTTATTTTCAATATTAAAATTTATATTACCTTCTAATTTTAAAAGGAACTTATAATAATCTATATCTTGTTCATCTTTAAATTGATTTTTTTTTAATACAATTAATATCTTTCATAAGATTTTCTATCTTTTCATTTTTATCTTGTAAAAATTGCGTAATCGAAGATATGTGTTTAGTATCTTGCATAAGCGTATACAATTCAATAATTGAAATGTGTTACTAACTACTGCGTCATTTCTTTCGTTGTTTTGTATACATAAATTTAAACTTGAATTTTTTCATCTTTATAGTCTGTTTGAATGTAATATTTTTTTCCATTTATTTCTAAATATCCTTTATCTAGTCTTAATTTATTTTCTTTTAAAACATTTATACCTAAAATTCCGTCATAGGGTATCGAAAAATTTTTTGACGCAACATAAAAATTTGTTTGTGATTTGTTTATAGGAAAATTAACTATACCACGTGTTTTTATAGGTGTATTAGAAATCCCTGATAAATATATTTTAATATTATCATTAATAGAATTAGGTGGTTCTAATTTTTTTTTATTTCAATAAATTGTAGTGTATCCTCTAGTTTAAATACGTAAATTGGTATATTTTTATCTATATCATTTTCAGAATTACTTATTTCAGTTTCTTTATTTATATTGCTCATATTTTTAGATTTGTTTTCATGTATTATTACTAATTTTGAGTCATTTTTCACCTGTGGTTTGAATTCTATCGTATCGTGTAGCATTTCTTTCTCTATACTGCAGTTTAATGTAACACTTAAATTGTTTATATCGATATTATCAAATGTGTCACATGTTTCGAATTCGTAATCAATTTCGTGTTCTCTTGCAAAATATTGAATGTCTTCATAATTATTGAGCGACTTTTGTTTTGTAACTCCTCTTGTTCGCTCTCTCTAAGATGAGTCTAAGCGTATCCCTGTGTATTATTTGATTCAGTTATTTTTGATTGACATTGTTCATTTGTATAATTGGTTTTTTTGCATAATGTGCAAAATTTCTCTTGCTTTCTTTCTAAATTTTTAATTGTAAAACATATATTAAGTGAGTGTCCTAATTTTTTACAATATGGACATTGTATATTTTGATTATTGTTTTGAATTTTTTTATTTTGATAATCTCGTTTCTTGCATTGCTCTATATTATGTCCTTTAGTTTTACAGTATCTACAAAATTTATGTTGACCTCTTTGTCCATATTCATTATTATATCGATTATTTCCATTATAATTATTTCTGCAGTCCCTACCTGAGTGACCCCATCTGTCACATAATTGGCATCTTATTTGATCATCTGATTTAATTTGATTTACAAATATCTTGAATTTTTCGCAATTTGTAGTGCTGTGATTCTGGTTACAAATGTCACAAGTTTGTGTGGGTATATTAATCTTTTCTTCGATTTGATTACATAATTCAGAATTGTGTCCGTTCTTTTTGCATTTCCAGCATAATTCATATTTTTTTATAATAGGACAACGATTTACTTGATGACTATTTTCTTGGCAGTATTGACAATAGTGTTCATGGTCATCTAAAAGTGTACACATACCTCTTGAATGTCCTAGTTGATTACAAAATTTGCATACTAATTTTATTTTATCTTTTGTATTAGTGCACTGATAGGACGAGTGAGTTGGTTCTTTACAATATACACAACTTGCAATATTGCAACATAACGCCTCATGACCTATATCTTTACATATTTGGCAGCATGTTATTTGTTTCGGTGATTTTTCAAAGATATCACTAATTTTTTTTGTATTTTGATCTGATTGCGTTCTAATATCTTTATATTTTTCCAAATTTTTTTCTACTTATATTGCTTTTTCAGTTGCTTGTGAAAAATCCTGGACTTCTCCTATTTCATATTTAATTTCACTATTTAAGCCTTCTTTAAAATATTTTACTGTATTTGCGTCCAGTTCATTATTAAAACATTGTAAAGCATCTCTTGTTATGCCGTTTTCATTTTTATCTTTAATTTTTGAACTTAATGTTGTTATTCTTCCTACGTAATCGACCACTGATTCATGCTTTGCTCGTTGAATTCGTTCTAACTTTGCATATAAAGAGTGTAAATTATCAATCTCAGGATATAGTTTTTTTATAAATTTAATAAATTCTTCTATAGTTTCAATTCTACTACCCTTTATAGCAGTAAGAATTGTTCCTGATACCTTAAATCTTAAGTATTTCATAAATTTCGATTGTTCTTCTTCACTTTATATATCTTTTGCAATTTCTAATTTTTTTATATAATCTTCTAAAGGTAAATTTTTTCCATCAAATTCAGGTACTAATCTTGAAATTTCTTTCAGTGAGTACCCTGATGTAAGTTTCTAATAGTAAGTTTCTAATTTCAACAATCGAATTGTTATTATTACCCACAAGAATATTCTCTTTGTCTATATCTTGATAACTTTCTTGTTTAATAGATAAATTTTCCGTATCGTTAAATATTCCGTCTGCTGTTGTATTATTTTCAGAATTAATCGTCACGTCTCTCGTTAAAGTATATTTGTCTAAAAAACGGTTTTGTAGATTATTTTTTTGTGTTGTCTTAGTACTTTTGGAAATTATTTTTAGAATTGTTCCTGTAGATTCACTTAATGGTGTATTTTGTTTGTTTAAAATATCTGTACAGCTTATATTTGGACTATTATTTTCACTTGTTTCTTGTGAAATATTTATGTCCTCTGTTAGATCTACGGTGTTATTTTCGATTGTTTCTTGTGAAATATTCATTAAATTTGAGGTATTATTTTCAATTATTGTGTCTAAAGTTTTATTTGGCGAACGTGCAACTTTTTTACTTTTGCGAAATGGATCGATATTTTCGTAGATACGTTTTTCCTTTTTTTCTTGCTCTCTTGAAACTGCTTGTTTACTATATCTTCTGATTCTATCGCGAATAGCATTAATATTTTCGTTCTCTTTAATAGGTATTTTAAATTTTTGACAAATTTCAAATAATTCTAATTTAGAGTATGATAATAAACACTGTGTTTTCCCTTCTTTTAAATAATCCGATAGCTCGTTAAAATTTATTTTACTCATTTGTAATATTCATTATTTATTTTCCAATCAAGATCAAATAACACGAAAAAAAAGAATATTATTTTATAAATATGAATGATTATATTTTTAAATATCGTTTGTAAATTAAAAATAATGCGTTTAAAATTTCTTTGACACTGACTTACTGTAAAAATAGATAAAAATGCTGACTTTTGCTTTGAATTCTTTTCTTTCTTTGACCTTCTGTTGTTGAAAATATCCGCGAGTATGTCACACGGTAATTTTGCTGAGTCAAAATTTTTATGAGTTCGATACTCTTTATAGTTATTTGATTACCAGTGTCTATTTTTTTTAATACCGCTTTGTTCTGACTTCCAATATTTAATGTCGAGTCAGGTTTTTTTTTATTCACCGAAACGTATTTCACTTTCAAAATTTGTATTGAAAGTATTGAAAATTATGTTATTTTCACGATTTTAATGAATCGTTAATGTATCAGATTACTGATATTATAAAATCAATGCAAGAAACTTTTTAAGACAATTGATAAAAATAAAAATAGTTTTACAATTATTAAGAATAATTGATTTATGAACTTATTTATTCAATTATTTTAATTGAATATAATTTTTAATCACGCACTTCACTATTGTATATTTTAATTACACACTATGAGTATGATATATGTATTTAAATTTTTACACTTCATATAATATATATATATTTTTATTAAATGGCGCTATTCGCTTTAAATATTGCACTTCGCGTATAAATAATTTATTTAATGGACGCTATTTTGCGTATAATTTTTATTTGATATAATATATTTATTTGACGCACTTTGCGTTTGATTAATGCCTTTTGAAACACTTTATTATTAGTCCCTTATATTTTTATGCACTTCACATAGATATATATATATATATATATATATATATATATATATATATATATATATATATATATATATATATATATATATATATATATATATAGATGGAGAATTATAAGTTTTCTCCGATTATTCTTCAATACATTCAATACGATCTCTCAATTAAAAAATAATTCGTACCGGAACCAAAATGTTAAGTCCTGGTGAAAGCCAGGACTAAATGAAAATAGATATATTTATAGAATTTTGTAGATTTAAATGAAACTTGAATATTTGAATAAATTATTAAAGTGAATTATAATAATATTTAAAAATATGAAAATATATGAGATCTAGTGGTGGTTTAACTCCACCAATATTTTAATTGAGTGAGATCGTTCTCACTATTAAATGTGTTGAAGTTAATTTATAAAGATTTTAAAATGAGAATAAAAGTATATTTAATAATTCATTATTCAAACTGATGAATACTATTTTATTATATTATTATTACTTTTAAAAAAGTATATTTTAGGCGAGTTTAGTTATTAAACAGTATAGTATTCTTTAGAACATTTTTTCTAAATATTTCTTTTTTTTACTACATACATCATATTTTTTATTTTTTTTTAATTTTAGTTCTTGAGAGTACTGAAAAGAATTGAGTAATTATTATTAAGTGTATACCTTTTACTAGATTTACCTATAGTTTTTGCTTAAGAAAGTTTTGAAATCAATGAAGCAATCGTCGAGTACTTCTGTATTCAATTCTTACTTTTTAATAATATAAAATCCATAAAATGTTCAATTTATATTTTATTTGATAGACAAATATTTGGAAAAACTTTACCAAATAATTTTTGAAGAAAAGGGATTATTGAGATGAAGATAGCAATAATAGTACACATCAAAATTGAAAAAAAAAATGATTTATCAGATCAACTTATTATTCCATTTATGAGTGAATATTACTACTTAAACATTGATGAACTATACTTGAACTTAGTGATATCTATTTTATTTTATTCCTGATGAAAGATTTACTTAATAAACAATTTCCGAAACGATTAACTTTAAAGTTTCGGAATAATTTTCTATTTAATATGCTACGGTTGAAGACCGAAATTGTGCAATTTTATTTCTAAAAACTTGGCAGAAGAGCCATTAGCTTCTAACAACTTATATTTGAGAATTTGCTGCCATCAACTTCAAAATTATTTATGCCTTTTTAAAACTGTCAGGGAAGACACCGTTTTTAATTGTAATACTTTTAATAAAATAAAATTATGCATTCTCTGTCTCATCATACTATCTTTTTATTTTCAAGTGCTGTAAAATATATTAGATTTTACTAAATATCTACAAAAGAACTTGCCAGGCCCGTGGTTTGATATTTTGTTGGTGAAATGCTCAATGTATGTGAGTACTGCTTTATAATTGAATTGTTAGCTCATTCAAGTGTGTTGAATAATAAGTAAAAATATGAATCTATAAACCAATTGTGTACATGTACAATTTTTATCTGCCACAATATGTTGTCAATGTAAAGGAGTAAAAAAATTCAGTCTTATAGAATATGATTTTCCAATTTTCTGTGTTCTAACTTTTTTAAATAAAAAAGGATAAATACTAACTTGTATATAATAAAGCTCAAACGTTAAGAATCAATCCGTATTTATTATTATGTAATGGTTAACATGATCTACTAATTTTTGTATTTTCCATATATATATATATATATATATATATATATATATATATATATATATATACCTTCCAATGATTATTTACATCCGATGGATCGTAGTTTTGTATATTCAAAGAATATTATTAAAAACATTAACATTCCACTCAAAATATTGTACAATATATTTTTACATCATGGTGCGTGTGATTTTTTTCTGTATTATATTGATGGAAAATATTTTATTTAATATTAAACGATAAAGAACAAAGATACATCCTGATACAATAAACAAAATTCTATTTTGACCTCAAAAATTATTTTTTGTAATGCATGCGATGTATTACGAAAAAAAATTCTTAGTTTTCTCTCACTTATCTTTACTATACACCTTTCAATTTTTAACTACACCATAAAATATTAAACCACGGGCCTGGCAAGTTCTTTTGTAGATATTTAGTAAAATTTAATATAATTTACAGCACTTGAAAATAAAAAGATAGTGTGATGAGATAGAGAATGCATAATTTTATTTTATTAAAAGTATTACAATTAAAAACGGTGTCTTCCCTGACAGTTTTAAAAAGGCATAAATAATTTTGAAGTTGATGGCAACAAATTCTCAAATATAAGTTGTTAGAAGCTAATGGCTCTTCTGCCAAGTTTTTAGAAATAAAATTGCACAATTTTGGTCTTTAACCGTAGCATATTAAATAGAAAATTATTCCGAAACTTTAAAGTTAATCGTTTCGGAAATTGTTTATTAAGTAAATCTTTCATCAGGAATAAAATAAAATAGATATCACTAAGATCAAGTACAGTTCATCAATGTTTAAGTAGTAATATTCACTCATAAATGGAATAATAAGTTGATCTGATAAATCATTTTTTTTTTCAATTTTGATGTGTACTATTATTGCTATCTTCATCTCAATAATCCCTTTTTTTCAAAAATTATTTGGCAAAGTTTTTTCAAATATTTGTCCATCAAAGAAAATATAAATTGAACATTTTATGGATTTTATATTATTAAAAAGTAAGAATTGAATACAGAAGTACTCGACGATTGCTTCATTGATTTCGAAACTTTCTTTAGCCGAAACTGTAAATATTTCATGAATTTTATATTATTAAAAAGAATGAATTGAATACAGAAGTACCCGACGATTGCTTGATTGATTTCAAAACTTTCTTAAGCAAAAACTATAGATAAATCTAGTCAAAGGTATAAACTTAATAATAATTACTCAATTCATTTCAGTACTCTCAACCCACACAGCATGAAAGAATTTTGAAATAATTTCATGAAATATTACAAGTAATAATACGTTGAAAGCATTTAAAAAGAACTTAAAAAGATAATTATATTCTTTTGAAAAGAATTTATGAAATAATACACAGGAAGATTACAAAGTCTTTACGAAAATATTATCAAAAAGGAAACGAAAGTTAAGACATGAAATATTACACGATTCCTTACTGAAAGGACTTTGAAAAGACTTTTTGAAAGGAAACAAGAAAGAACTCAGAAATCTTCCAACGATTCAATTTATAAAATAATTTAGAAGGATTTTTGGAATAATCTAAGTTATTCTTTCACCGAATAATTTCAAGATTCTTCCAAAAAGCTTTTATGAAATAATTCATGTAATATTTTGGTAAAGTCTCAAGAAATCATACATGAAATAATTTTGAAATCTTTTTGAAATATTTCATGAAATAACTTATGATGAGAATAAAAGTTATTACATAAATCCTTACTGAAAGGACTTTGAAAAGACTTCTTGAAAGGAAACAAGAAAGAACTCAGAAATCTTTCGAAGGTTTCAGTCGTAAAATAATTTAGAAAGATTTTTGGAATAATCTAAGTTATTCTTTCACCGAATAATTTCAAGATTCTCCCAAAAAGCTTGTATGAAATAATTCATGTAATATTTTGGTAAAGTCTCAAGAAATCATACATGAAATAATTTTGAAATCTTTTTGAAATATTTCATGAAATAACTTATGATGAGAATAAAAGTTATAACATAAATCCTTACTGAAAGGACTTTGAAAAGACTTCTTGAAAGGAAACAAGAAAGAACTCAGAAATCTTCCAACGATTAAAATCAGAAAAAAATTTAGAAAGATTTTCGGAATGATCTAAGGATTCTTTCACCGAATCATTTCAAGATTCATTCAAAAAGCTTTCATGAAATAATTCATGCAATGTTTTGGTAAAGTCTCAAGAAATCTTACATGAAATAATTTTGAAATCTTTTGGAAATATTTCATGAAATAAATTATGACGAGAATAAAAGTTATTACATGAATCCTTACTGAATGGACTTTGAAAGGACTTTATGAAAGAAAACGTGAAAGATAATAGAATCATTTAGAAATATTTTCGGGATTAGTTTATAATTTATCCGCTTGATGGCGGTATCTCTTACTCTCGCAAGCGGTAAGAGTGCTTCCCGTTTCATATATAAGGAAAATAAGAATCTTAAATGGAAACTATAAATTATTATGCGTGCGATGTCTGTGTTATGATAACTTCGATTTTAACCGCTGTAAAACTATTGGTAATCCTATGAATAATTATATCATCATATATCCGTTATATATATATATATATGTGTGTGTGTGTGTGTGTGTATTAATTCTAAATTGATTCTTAAATAATACAGGAAAGAATAAAATTTCTAGAACTTTACACGTCTCTCAACTAAAGATGGATGAAAAGATTAATGCATTATTACTAAAAAAAGAATTCTTTCATTGAAAGGATTCTGTAATAATTCTATGTCCGAGGTATATTCCTTTTAGAAATAATACAATGAAATATTTTAAAAATATTTCATATTATTCTTACAGAATCCTTTCAATGGAAGATGTATGAAAAGATTTACGAATTATTACCAAAAGAATTCATGGATCCTTACAGAATTCTTCCATTGAAAAGATTCTGTAATGATTCTATGTCCGAGGTATATTCCTTTTAAAAATAATACAATGAAATATTTCAAAAATATTTCATATTATTCTTACAGAATCCTTTCAATGGAAGATGTATGAAAAGATTTACGAATTATTACCAAAAGAATTCATGGATCCTTACAGAATTCTTCCATTGAAAGGATTTTGAAATGTCTTGTGAATTCTTTATGAAATATTTTTATGTATTATTTTTAAAAGAATAATACCTCTGACATAGAATTATTTCAGAATCCTTTCAGTGAAATATTTCTGAAAGATTGTAGTCCTTTCATGAATCCTTTCACAATCCTTTCAAAGTCCTTTCATGCTGTATGGGAAGAACTGAAATTAAAAAAAAATAAAAAATATGATGTATGCAGTAAAAAAAAAAGAAATATTTAGAAAAAATGTTCTAAAGAATACTATACTGTTTAAGAAGGGGCCGAACTATCTGTCATTGTCTAATAGCATTTTTCATCATTTATGTAAACACTATCCGGTATAACAAGAAAAAAATAGCAGCCCCCGCTAGATATTAGTATAATAAGTGAATTTCATAATAACAACCAAATTTTTTTACTGCGTAGTTTTTGAATAATTAGAGACCTACCAAAAAAAGATAGGTTATATTCTAGATTGCTAGTAGGTCTCTAATTAGTCAAAAACTATTCGGTAAAAAATTTGGTTGTTATTACAAAATTTACTAATTATACTAATATCTAGCGGGGGCTGCTATTTTTTTCTTGTTATAAAAGATAGTGTTTATATAAATAATGAAAAACGCTATTAGACAGAGACAGATAGTTTGGCCCCTTCTTAATAACTAAACTCGCCTAAAATATACTTCTTTAAAAGTAATAATAATATAATGAAATAGTATTCATCAGTTTGAATAATGACTTAAAACTAAAAATAACAGACATAATATTCAAAAGCTTTGAAGAAATCTTATTACATTCGAAAATTAAAAGATAGTGTAATAATATTTTTATAAATTTAATATTATTTTAAAAAGAATAAATTGAATACAGAAGTATTCGACGATTGCTTGATTGATTTCGAAACTTTCTTAATAAATATTAATGTACATGGATAAAATTGTCATAAAACGTCCTATATATATATATATATATATATATATATATATATATATATATATATATATATATATATATATACTTGTGTGTGTGTGTGTGTGTGTGCGCGCATGTGAATTGACATAAAATATCCCATGTATATATATATACATATATTCATAAGCCCATGTGTGTGCGTGCATGCGCTATGACAGGAACAGTCCCATATGTATATGAAGAAAAATATATATAAACTCAAGTACATGTGTCATGCATGCTAATTGACATGAAACGTCCCGTATATATAAATCTGTGTGTGTGCACGCGCGCGTGTGAATTAACATTAAATATCCCATGTATATGTGTACAAAGATATACACACACGTATATATACGTATATATATATATATATATATATATATATATATATATATATATATATATTCATAAGCCCATGTGTGTGCGTGTATGCGAATTGACAAAACAATCCCATATATATAAATACAAATCTCAAGTACATGTTTAGATGTGTTTGCGCGTTCGCGTTGACAAGAAATGTCAAATATATGAAAACCGGTGCGTGTGTAATGACATGATACATCACATATATGTAAACCTAAGGGCACTCGGATAGGTGTGTTAGAGTTGTCATGAAATGTCCCATATATATAAACCTGTATGGGCGCGGGTTATAATTGACGTGAAAAATCCTATGTATATTAACGTGTGTGCATGCATGCGAATCGACATAAAATGTCCCATATGTATAAACCTGTGTCTGTCTGTGCGTTCGAATTGACATGGAAAATTCCATGTTTATTAACGTGTGTGTGCATGCATGCGAATTGACATGAAATTTTGAATATATATAAACCTGTGTGTTTGTATGCGTTTGAATTGACATTAAAAATCCCATGTATATTAACGTGTTTGTGCATGCATACGCAACGACATAGACTGTCCCATATATATATATATAAACCTGTGTGTTTGTATGCGTTTGAATTGACATTAAAAATCGCATGTATATTAACGTGTTTGTGCATGCATACGCAACGACATAGACTGTCCCATATATATATATATATATATATATATATATATATATATATATATATATATATATATATAAACCTGTGTGTGCGTGCGTGCCCCCATTGACATGAAATATCCCATATATATAAACCTGTATCTGCGTGCGTTCCAATTGACGTGAAAAATCCCATGTTTATTAAAGTCTGTGTGCATGCGTGCGAATTGACATGAAATGTCCCACATATATAGAAAAGCCTGTGATTATGAGTACATACGAGTTGACATGAAATGTTCCATATATATATATATATATATATATATATATATATATATATATATAATCCTGTGTGTATTCGTGCGCATTGGCATGAAATGTCTCATATATATAAACCTGTATGTGCGTGCGTTCCAATTGACGTGAAAAATCCCATGTTTATTAAAGGCTTTGTGCATGCATGCGAATAGACATGAAATGTCTCATATATAAAAAACCTAAGGGTACTCGGATGGGTGTGTGCGCGTTGTCATGAAATGTACCACATATATAGAAAACCTGTACTTATGAGTACGTGCTAGCCGATATGAAATGTCCCATGTATGTATGTATGTATATACATATATATAAACCAAAAAATATACGGGTCTACGGGTGCAAGTTGACATGAAACGGACCATGTAATATATATATACATAACATATGTATCAATGCGCATATACCATGAACATTAAATTATAAAGCATCTATATTCGTTGATACTGCGCATTTCCGGTTGCGCAGTTTATGCTGGCTGAAAACGATGAAGAAGAAAAAAAATAAAGAGAATACGACATTTCGAAATTTCAAACTGCATTTCCCCGTGATTGAGTGAACCGATTGTAATTCATTTTTTTTAAATTAAAGATAATGAAAATCTTTAAATATTATTAATTGTATTTATGTGTATATATCGATGTATTTTAATGGAATTCGATTTTGAAATTTTTGAAACTCTATTTTAAAGTATAAGAGGAGCGCCTCGACGTTTTCGTATTCGTACCTTAACTCGCCGTCGAGGCGCTACCATGCCTCTTGATATTCTTACCTTTGTAGAATTCAGTTGATAAGGGCTGGCTATATTCAGAATTTATGGATAGGCACGATTGAAATAAGACTCGAGTCAGATATATAAGTAACTTTTAAGGAATTTATTAGACACTTGTAAGATAATTAATATTGGGTATGACAATAACTTTGTTTGACTTTGAATTTGAATTAAAGTTGAAGTGCGAGAATTACAGGATGTATGACTTGGTACCAACAATGATCCTGGGGTAGTGCCGACTGTCGTCAATTTCAGTAGGCTTTTATAATTTTTTTATCTTTGACATAATTTCATTAGGTAAAAAGTGGATCTTGTTCTTCTTATGAATAATTTCAAAATGTGAGTTTGGTTTTGTGATTTTGAATCGAAGAATTTCGTTTGCTCAATATCAACTTTAAGTTTCTTTACTGCTTAGGTTAACACATTCTTTTATTGTTCAATGACTATTTAATTAGTTCATCAACATTATGTTAATAAAAAGATATTTTAAAAATTGTAAATTAAAAAGTAATATAAAAGATACGTTGTGACGTAACAATATAATAAAGATATTATGATATCTAATATAATAATATTTGATATAATATTCAAAATCATGATGCATTTTAGAAAGCACTGATGAATTGACTGTACACGGAAATGCGCAGTAATATAGATTGCATTTAAAAATTCACAGTACAATCGGCTGCATATGGGGAATGCACTGTTGAATTGGCTGCATATGCACAGAAACAAATTTGGCAATAAATAATTACCATATTTTGTTTGTGTACGATTTCAGAAATAATCGAAATAATATATTTCAAATTCGATAAAGCGTTTTTCTAAAAATTGTAATATACCATTACAAGAAGTTTTGAAATACCGTATACATTGAATCCTGTATTACGAGGAACGTTGAAGTAAAAAATTACCACTTATTTTATTTACAAATTCAAAAATAGTAATGTTAGTTATAATTACACTTAGTATTTCAAAAGACATTAAAATCTCCTGATGCCAAATTTCTTTCTGTGAGGGGATGCGCTGTTAAATCGGCTGCATATGGGAATGCGCTGTTGAATCTGCTGCATATGGGAATGCACTGTTGAATCGGCTGCATATGGGGATGCGCTGTTGTACTGGCTACACATAAAGATACACAGTCAAAGCAACTGCTTAATAATTGTTGCTAAATATTGTACAAATAAGCATCTGGAGCGGAGCCTGTTATAAAAAAATTTGAAAAAAACGCTGCACTGACGAATCCCTTAAAAAATAACAGGCTTGGATGAAATGCTTTATTAGAGTAAAAAATAAAAATGCAAGAGAGGACAAAAATGCAAGAAACTGTAAAAAAACAGAAGAGCAAGATAGAGTAAGAAAAAGAACAAAGAAAAAACAAAAAGTGACGGCAAGCGAAAAAGACAGCAAAAGAGAGAAAGAAAGAGAATGCACGGGAGAACAAAGAAGCGTAAGGCAGCAAGACGTGGGAATGCGAGAAAAAGCACGAGAAAACGTAGGAAATCGAGAGAGAATGTAAGAGAGCAAGAGAGAGAGAGAGAGACCTAGTTTGGTACTTATGATAAATGCTTATAAGAATTTATTTACTCATTTACACTTCAGAAAGGTAATCGATTCCTCTAGTCATATATGTAAAAAATACAAAAATTAAAGCAACAAAAACATACAAAATATTGTCATAAAGCAAAAAATGTCGATTTGACATGTGTCACATGCAAAAAAACCATATGAATGACTAAATAAATTATTAATCGAGCCCAAAAATTCAATAGAAAATAAGACCCGAAAAAAGACTGAAAAAATAAAGCCCAAAAAATGAGGATAAAAATATAGCAACTATGAAAAAATAAGGCCCTAAAGATAAGGCAAAAAATTACGATATCTTCGAATTATTAATGCTTCACTATCTTTTATAAAATAATTCTTTTCTGGTATCTTTTGTTCACGGTAGCAAACAATATAAAAAAGTTATTTGACTCTATATCAATTAAAAAATTTTAATCTTAGAAACATTTATAGAAAAGAAACATTTTTAGAAAAAAAAAACAGGAGTGGCAGTCGTGGGGACTGGCCGACAGAAGCTATGCTTCCAGTATATATACATAGAAATTAGGAAGTGTGACATTTGCAAAATTATAATTAATTTTTTAGTGAAAACGTTATTTTTCATTCGATGTATTGTAAGGATGGTCAGGTTCAATCAATAAATAAACGGGCAATTAAAATAAAGAGGGATTAATATATTATAAGATATAATAAAGTACATTTGAACAGAAGTGATACAAAGGTGACCGTTACTCGGCTCGAGCTTCTTACAATCTGCCTCGTTCGTTCTTTCCGAACCTCTTTCTTGATTTCGGCGCTGAGGGCGCTCTCGCTCGCGTGTATATACGAATCGTTATACATACTTTCTGTATCTACATCGGTATACCTTCTTACAGCTCGGCCGTCCTGACAATCGTTCGTCCTCGAACGGAATTTTTTTTTTTTTTCTCTACATTTTACGACTTTTCTTGCTTGCGCCATAGCCGCATATTGGCTGGCTCCCATACGCCTTCGTACTTTTTTTGCGTTACTTGACATCCAGGGATGTCTGCTACTACATATCTATTATTACGCAAACATTTAACAATTTGATATGGACCTTTAAATCGCGGTTTAACTTTTGGTGAAATTCCAACAGTATTATCGATATTTTTCAACATAACATAGTCGCCTGTTTCGTATTTAAATGATTCTTTCTTTCTTTTTATCTGCTTGGGTTTTGTTTTGTATCTGTTGTATAATTATTTTTTCACTTGCTTTATTACGAAGATTACATAGATCTCTGGTTTTAGTATTAATCTCGTCTTGAATATATTCAGCTAAAGGGTCATGTGCCTTACCGCGCTGCGTTATTCCGAATAATAGCATACTGGGTATTTCGCCCGTCGATTTATGGCTCAAATTATTTAAAGCAAATTCAACTTCATTTACTACTTTTGTCCAATTTTTCCCGCATTCTGTGTCAATTAATTTACCAATCATAGGGACAATAGTTCGATTAATTCTTTCTACTTGGCCATTGGCCTGAGGTGAGCCCGTAGCTATTTTTACATGCTGAATATTATTTTCGTTTGTAAAATTATCAAATTCTTGCGCAGTAAAACATGAACCTTTGTCTGAAATTATACGCTTCGGTTTACTATAATATACAAAATAAGTCTTAAGATGGTTAATCGCTTCAATCGCTCCTGTAGAATTAGTTGGAAATAATTTTGTATATTTTGTAAAGCTGTCAACAACAACAAAAATATATTTTTTACTTTTAACCCTCGCATCTGCAAATTTAACATGATCAATGTGTAACGTATCAAAAGGTTTATCCCCTTTGCGAATATTTTGAATTTTTCCTTCGGTTTTACCAGATGGCGGGTTAAATGCAATACACTTATAACAATTACGTATGTGACTAGTCACTTTTGATCTTAGCTTAGGGAACCAATAAGATTTGCAAACAATATCAATTACTTTTTCTATTCCCATGTGACCTAATTCGTCGTGATATTTGAATAAAATATTCTTTTCCATTTGCTCCGGTACGTAAAAGAGCAGTTTATCGTCAATTTTACGGTAAATAATACCATTACGCGATTCATAAAATTTATTTTCACCTTTATCTAAATCATTTTTTATTTTAATAATTTCTTTATCTAAATTTTGAGAAATGATTAAATTTGTCTCGAAAGAATTGTCATCTACAACACCGATAAAGTTACAACGACTAAGTCCGTCGACATGTGTCATTCGCGTACCCACTCTATGCTCCGTCGTGTAATCATAATTTTGCAACTCTAAGACCCAGCGTGAAATTCTAGGGTTAATTTCATGCTTTTTCATTGCTAATGCCAACGAGTTACAATCCGTTACAATTTTGAATTTAATACCGAATAAATATACTCTAAATCTACGCAGTGCGTATATGATCGAAAGCATTTCCAGCTCGAAGCTATGATATTTCGATTCTGTATCCGACGTTCGCTTTGAAAAGTAAAATACACGGTGCATTTTATGGTCATTTCCACGTTGCATTAATATAGCACCGAACCCCTTAGAGCTAGCGTCACAATGAAGCTCCGTCTCTGCGTGCGGGTCATAAATTGCAAGTATTGGTGCACTAACTAGGCATTTTTTTAACCGATTAAAAGCGTTCAAATGCTCTTCTTCAAATTTAAATTGACTTTGCTTTCTCAATAAGTCGTGTAAAGGCTTAGCAATCAACGAAAAAGACTCTATATATCTACGAAAATAAGATGCGAGACCTATAAAACTTTGCAAACTTTTTACGTCCTTAGGTACCGGGAATTTTAATACCGATTCAACTCCCTTATCTGTAGGTTTGATACCGTTTGCAGAAACCTTATAGCCTAAGACTTCAATTTCAGTCATAAAAAGTGACACTTTGACAATTGTAATTCTAGTTTATTTTCAACTAATGTTTTAAAAATCATTTTCAAGACTGTTAAGTGATGATCTAATGAAGTGGTTGCAATTACTCCGTCATCCATAAAAAATACTACATCGCCGGATTCAATTAATTTTTCAAATACTTTATTTACATGTTTTTGGAATACTCGAGGTCCAACTTGTAACCCAAATGGCATTTTTAAAAATTCAAATTGATTGTCGGGTGTTACAAACGATGTGTACTTGATAGAGTCTTCTGCCATATCAATACAGAAAAATCCATCTTTTAAATCTATTGTACTAAAATATTTTTTTCCTTTTAAAACCATGAGCTGATCATCAATTAACGGTAAAGGATAATTACCTGATTCAATTAAATTGTTAAGAGGTCTACTATCAACACACATGCGCTTTTTCCCGTTTTTCTTTGTGTTAAGTACAACTGCCATTGCGTATTCAGAATCGCTTTCTCTAATAATTTTTCGTTCTAATAAATCGTCTGTTATTTTTCTCAATTCTAATCTCTCCACATGAGATAAGCGTCTTGGCATAAAATGAAAAGGTTTTTCACTTTTGAGTCGAAGATGCAACTCTGTCTTCACTTTCGGTAACTCTGGTTTTTCAGCATTTACGTAATTTTGCTCAAATGAATTTAAAAATTCTTGTCGCGTTTCAAAAGGAATTTCAGGATTAATATTTAATGTATCAATGATATTAGAACTATCAATATTAATATTCATAATATCATTCAAACCATCATCTTGATTATTAACGATATCAATACATTTTTCCGGATTCACTATTTTTAATCCAAAAATTTTAAAACTATCGCGTCCTAAAATCGCTTGTGAAGACATTGTTTCATCTTTTACTACAAAAAGGTCTATTTTTTCAGTACGATTAAACAATAAGCAACTAGTACTAACTTTACCTAAAATTATTAATTTAGATTGATTTATACCGTTAAAACTTTCATTACCGGCTGGTGTCATAATACTCGGGTTAATATATTTTGATTTAATAAAACTAACTGGACTACCGCTGTCCAACAATGCTATCATTTCAATTTCAAAAAGTTCATCGTTATCTTCAAAATTAAGAACTATTTTTGGAAAACATTCCGAATCAATATCAAAAGTTTTATCAATCATGTTAACCTCCGAATCAGCTGATTTATCTCTTTCTCTTTTAGGACATTGCTTTACAGTATGATCAAGTGAGTTACAATTAAAACACGCTCCTTTAAGTCTTTTCGGTTTGGTACAAGCGGTTGATATATGCCCAACCTCTCCGCAATTATAACAACGAATCACGCTTTTCTCTTTCGTTTTAAAATTATTCAATTTACTCTTTTTATTTTCAATATTTTCGTTATTAAATTTTGTAGTCAATTTATCAGTCGTTTGTTTAAACTCGCTTTTCTCTTTATTAAACGTAGTATTTTTCTTTAAAGAAATTCTTTCAAAAGCACTTAACAATTCTGACTTTGTTTTAAATTCTTGCATGCGCGCTTGGTTTTGTAAAACTACATCTGGTATGCCTTCAATTAGAAAATCTATCAACTCGGATTCATCAATTTTCGCTTTATTAGCTAATATGATTTTATCGTGCGCGTATTCACTAATTAATTCATTTTGCGACCATACTCGCGCTTCGAATTTTTTACGCAGTTCGATTCTACTTAATCTCGGAAAAAAAATTTTTTTAATTTCTAAAATTAAGTCATCAATTGGTAAAGTTAAATGTTCTGGTTTAGAATGGAACCATTGCAACGCTTTACCTTTCAATTTATCCGTTACAACTAAACGCATCATCGAGTCCGACAATTCATAAGATTCGCGGATTAAACGCAACTGTTGTGACCACGCTTCAAAATATTCGGGCTTACCATCAAACGGTCCTAATAGTTCCGCAATAGCTTTTACCGTTACATTAGGAGACGAATTTCTGCTTGCAGCTGTCGCATTCCCTTCGCCCGGATGAGGTGCTGTAAGTCTGTTCGGATGTTCGTTAGCTTGCTGCAACTGAAGCTTCATTACATCCATAGCTGCTTGCATCTCAGCCATTTGCTGTCTCAATGCGGCGTTCTCGTTTGACTGAGCTGCCGCTGACAATGCAGCTTGCCTAGCGTCTTGCCATTCTTGTACCCATAAATTATTTTCGTCGGCTTCTTCTAGACGCTGAATCAATTCGGGTTTATTACCACTAATACTAAGTCCTTTTTGCTTTAAGATTTCTCTTAGCTCATTAGCCGTTAGACTTGCTGCCATTTTCTATATTTTCAATCGTTGCGTCAACTATTCTAGATAGGTAACAAGTCGAACTCTTCTGTAGAGACGCTTCACTACTACACACGTATATATATATATATATATATATATAGCCAATGTACTATATATGTATAACTTTTGGTCTGCACGGCGGATGGAATGACCACAAGCCTCGCGAACAAAAATGGCTGTCACGATGTCTATAGACAAAAGGCGATTTCAATGTTCAAAAAAAAAAAAATTTTATTTTTCAACTTTTTAATTACGCACAAAGCCACAATGTTTTTTTTTCTTTTGATACTTTGAATCAATTTACAATAGTATCTCAATTACAATAGTGTTTATCAATTCAATAATTTCACTCCAATTTGATTTTATTTTCGCGTTATGTAGTTTCAATATTAACGATCAACTATTCAATTCGCGGAACACAAAGTTCACACCTTTTTTCCGTTATACTACAATTCGCTCAATATTTCAATAAGGTTTTAGTACGCCTATATCAAATTCAAATTTTTCTTCGTAAGCGAATATTTAGCACGTTTCACAAAGATATACGTTAAATGTTTCTTATACGCGTATTATTAAAAGAGTTTCAATTCAAACTCGAGCCACTTATCAAATTTTCGATCAAAGCAAATACTACGGTCGTTGTGCACAAAACACTTACACCGGCGTCCCTTTGTTCACTTTTAGAAAATTTTCCTTTTTCTTTTCACCAAAAGAACAATTAAAAAATTTTCTCACTAGCACCGACACGTCTTTATTCTTATCCCACTTCTGAACTGTAAGGATGGTCAGGTTCAATCAATAAATAAACGGGCAATTAAAATAAAGAGGGATTAATATATTATAAGATATAATAAAGTACATTTGAACAGAAGTGATACAAAGGTGACCGTTACTCGGCTCGAGCTTCTTACAATCTGCCTCGTTCGTTCTTTCCGAACCTCTTTCTTGATTTCGGCGCTGAGGGCGCTCTCGCTCGCGTGTATATACGAATCATTATACATACTTTCTGTATCTACATCGGTATACCTTCTTACAGTATTATGTATTTAAAAATATATTAATAATGTAGTTTTTTATTAATATCAATTATTAAAAAAACATATATTTAGGTAAACGTAATTTTCGTCATGTGCATTGTAAACAGAAAAATACAAAAATTTTATTAAATTTTATTAAATTTTCATTTTTTGTTATTAATGTAGTAATTAATAACAACTATATAAATATACACATATTAATAAACGGAGGAAGATAATGAGAGAAAATAAAAAATTTCTTGCCAAAAAAATATATTAAGATTATAATATTATAAATACAAACGCATATTTTCATACGTATACTAATTTTAAAATTTAAATTAAATAAATATTATTTACATAATTTATTTATTTAATCATCGTATTCTACGTCTATCCTTCTCTGTCCGCCGGCTTTAAGAATTGACTCTCTCCCTCTCTCTTTCTTTCTCTTATATGTACAATAAGGGTAGCCGCGAATGGAGGGGGCTATGTCTAGCCTTCTTTGCCGGTTACAACAAGCAGTCTCTTTTTCTTTGGGAGAGAGGGAAAGAAAGAAAGAGAAAAAAGAATGTTTGTATGTTGATAGCAATAATGGCATCCTGTGCCGTATTCGTTCATTCACGCTGGGTGACATTTGGGACTGTCGATTTTTATACATTTAGTGCCCCTGCCGTAACGTCGCGTAAGAAGCATAGCTTCAAAATTTTATTAAATTTTATTAAATTTTCATTTTTTGTTATTAATGTAGTAATTAATAACAACTATATAAATATACACATATTAATAAACGGAGGAAGATAATGAGAGAAAATAAAAAATTTCTTGCCAAAAAAATATATTAAGATTATAATATTATAAATACAAACGCATATTTTCATACGTATACTAATTTTAAAATTTAAATTAAATAAATATTATTTACATAATTTATTTATTTAATCATCGTATTCTACGTCTATCCTTCTCTGTCCGCCGGCTTTAAGAATTGACTCTCTCCCTCTCTCTTTCTTTCTCTTATATGTACAATAAGGGTAGCCGCGAATGGAGGGGGCTATGTCTAGCCTTCTTTGCCGGTTACAACAAGCAGTCTCTTTTTCTTTGGGAGAGAGGGAAAGAAAGAAAGAGAAAAAAGAATGTTTGTATGTTGATAGCAATAATGGCATCCTGTGCCGTATTCGTTCATTCACGCTGGGTGACATTTGGGACTGTCGATTTTTATACATTTAGTGCCCCTGCCGTAACGTCGCGTAAGAAGCATAGCTTCAAAAAAATTATTGGGCCCAAAAAAATATAGAAAAGAAAAAATTATTGGGCCCAAAAAATGTAAGGCACAAAAAAGTATAAATCCCAAAAAAATATAAAGCTCAAGAAAATATAAGGCTCAAAAAATATAGAGAAGAAAAAATTATTGAGCCCAAAAAATGTAAGGCACAAAAAAAGTATGTTCCAAAAAAATATAAGGCTCAAGAAAATATAATGCTCAAAAAATATAAAAAAGAAAAAATTATTGGGTCCAAAAAAATGTAAGCCCCAAAAAATATATGGCTCAAAAAATATAGAGAAGAAAAAATTATTGGGCCCAAAAAAATGTAAGCCCCAAAAAAAATAAGGCTCAAGAAAATATAAGGCCCAAAAAAATATTGGGCCCAAAAAATATAAGACCCAAAAAAATGCATAAGTCCAAAAAATATATAAGGCTCAAGAAAATATAAGGCCCAAAAAAATATTAGGCCCAAAAAAAAGGCCCAAGAAAATATAATGCTCAAAAAATATAGAGAAGAAAAAATTATTGGGCCTAAAAAAATGTAAGGCCCCAAAAAATATATGGCTCAAAAAATATAGAGGAGAAAAAATCATTGGGCCCAAAAAATATAAGGCCCAAAAAAAATTGCTACTTTTATTTAAAAAAGATTAGACACATTTGAAAAGAGCGGAGAACCGGAGATCCGGAGATCTGGAGAAAAACGTGGTTTCACTTTAATATAATATAGGATTATTTTTAGGCAATAACGCTATTGTCAACGGAGGAAATAAAAATGACCAGAAAATAATTAATACAGAAAACGTTGTAGGTAGACAAAAGGTATTGAATATTTGGCCCAATAAATGTGGAGCCCAAGAAAATATAAGAATCAAAAAAATATTGGGCCCAAAATAATATAGAGCCCAAGAAAATCTAAGAATCAAAAAAATATTAGGCCCAAAAAAATATAGAAGAAAAAAAATATAAGAATCAAAAAAATATTTGGCCCAAAAAATATAGAACCCAAGAAAATATAAGAATCAAAAAAATATTGGGCCAAAAATATATAGAGCTCAAGAAAATATAAGATTCAGAATAATATTGGGCCTAAAAAATATAGAGCCTAAGAAAATATAAGAATCAAAAAAATATTGGACCCAAAAAATATAGAGCCCAAGAAAATATAAGAATCAAAAAAATATTGGGCCTAAAAAATATAGAGCCTAAGAAAATATAAGAATCGAAAAAATATTGAGCCCAAAAAAATATAGAGCCCAAGAAATTTAAGAATCAAAAAAATATTGGGCTCAAAAAAATATAAGGCCCAAAGAAAATAGGACTCAAAATAAAGTAGGGCCCGAAAAATATAAGGCCCAGAAAAATATAGAGCCCAAAAAAATATAGAGCCCAGAAAAATATAGGATCCAAAAAAATCTAAGGTTCAAAAAATTAATTCATTGTTTTTACAAAAAATTTCAGTAACCCAAATGCATATTTGTTTTTCTAATTAATTATTTCATTATATTAATGTTATATTAAAATCAAATTAGTCCAATGTTATATATCATTAAATAAAAATTTAATTTATTGAATATCGCAAAATTTGATTTAATAAAATTAATTGGGTCTTTGCCGGAAAAATGCAGCATATCCGTCAGGTAGAATACGAAAAAAAAAGACCCGTATTTTTTGTTTTTTATATTTGATGAATTGCAAAAGTTTTAGCCAGTAGAAATTAATACAATTTTGATATATATAGATCTAGCGCCAATTTATATGACGCCACGATTGTTAAAACAACCGTGACGTTAGTTTTAAAGAAATTAAGTTTGACGGCAGTAAAGAACTTTTCTCCCGCTTAATTACTCAAATAGAATTCTAATCCTAATTTTTTTTTCTTATTATATATAATTAAAAAATTTTATATGAAAAGCATTATGTTAAAAAAAGACCATGTGAGTATAAATAATCACATAGTTAAACCATGTCGTTTTTGTTAACAAGGAATATATATATATATATATATATATATATATATATATATATATATATATATATATTTGTATTCTGTTATTATGTTCTCTTTTAAAAAAACGATAGCCGGATGTTGTGAAACATTTTATACTAAGAACGTGATTGCTGTGTTGAATAGAATCATATGATTGTCAAAAAACGAGATTTGATTTACTATAATATGCTTAAATAAAATCATCGATTTAGAATTTAATAATAAAAATCATTGATAAAATAATTAAATTATAATTATTGAGTTATAGTTTGATTTTTTAAATAAAATTATTAGTATAAACATTGGCAACTTCCGCTTACAAAAATTTCTTTTGTGTGAAGTTGTCGAGAGTGCGAAGTATCGCTCTATATTTATTTGTTATTGTATATTTCAAATTAGAACATGGCAACAATTCTATGCCATTTACTTCTGAATTCTCTTTTTAAAAATTGTACTATAAAATAGTATATTAACGGCATGTCGGAGCTGCAGCAATCGAGTTTTGTTTTTTTTATTTTATCAATATCTTTTTAAATTCTTAAATTAAACAAATATAATGACTTGTCCGCACTAAAGCTATATTTATACAATAATTTTTGTTAAAATAAAAAATCATTTGGACTTGTTATTTTTTTATGAGCTTGGATTGGAAATTAGATATCAAACTCGACAAACCTAACCTTAAAATACGACATATTGAAAGTTTTTATTATAACTTTGTATGTATAATATTTTGGTGGATTTCTTGAGTTGTCCGCACTAGAGTTTAATCTTACAAATTTTTTCTTTGTAGCAAAGAAACTCGATTAAACGCATCGTTTATTCATAAGTTAAGATTGGAAATATTATTAGAAGGCGGACAGCTTCGTCATGCTCTTAAGCAATAAATTTAGAAAATACAGATGTTATGAACTTTTTAGCTTATAACAATATCATAAAATATTTATCTATGAGCCTGGCAAGTAATTTGGTAGTAATTTGGTTAGAATAAACAGTTTTTCTGCTAAATAAAATTAAAAATCTTCTGTTTGAAAGACTGATATAATTACTATAATTGAGAAAATATTAATTAGAATTTTTATTTTTAGTTGTATTTTAAAAATAGGAACGATATACATATCGTTAAGAATTGATTTAAACTATTTTATTTTTTATATATTTTATGGATTTCATATTGTTTAAAATATTAATTTTTAAATAACTTCATTCATTAGTTATTGAGAATTTAGGATTCCAATTCCACACAGCATGGAAGATTTGGAATATTTCCGGAATATTCTTATGTCCGCGAGAAACCCATGTAAAAACATTTCAAACATTTCATGAAATATTTTTACATGGGTTTTTCGCGGACATAGGAATATTCCGAAAATATTCCAAATCTTCCATGCTGTGTGGGATATTATATAATAAAATTTTTCTGGTACCAGAAATTAAAAATTCATAAATGCTAATGAATAAATTTATTTAAAAATTTATACCATCTAATGCATTTCTTTTCCTGAAATTTTGCACTAAAATGTGAAGATATTCAATATTTATGAGTGTAGGTGTAGTGTCCGTTTTATGTCTCCTTAAAATGAGAAATTTTAAGTGATGATAAAACTAGAAAAGTCGTTTTTATAAACCACATTACATTGTATTAAAAACAGATGTTTTTAATCATGGATAATTTTACATGACTATGTCCAGAGATCGATCTTGGAATTCTTTTAAGATATATCTTGAAAATTAAATACATTAGATTGATATTAAAAATTATGTGTATGAAAAGTTATATTTGAAAAGATTTAAGAAATGTCTAAAAAATAATTTAAAAGTTTACTATTTCTTTAATTTTTTAAAATAATAATAAGAAAATGAATATAGTGATACTATATCTTTTAAATGGGATTTATTTTTCTCGAAGTTTTCCGTGTCTATAAATTCATTGATGCCGCGTAAACTGCTCTGATACATTAGTATATAACATCAATTTCTTTACTGATGCTGATATTAGTAGATATGAAATTATTATTATTTAATAAATAATAACACTATATTAACAGTCAATCATTAAAAATTTATATACATTTAGATTAGATATAGGTCGCGTTTGCGCGCGTGGATTTTTTAGTTATATAAATTACCATGTTTTATATAGCTATTCATATTTTTTTTTTATATAAATAATTTCCAACTGGTACTTTTCATTTAGTAGCTATGTATTTCAAAAACTTTCAAAAGCCATAGCATGGCTATTGTAACAAGGATATCGCTTTGACGCCGCTAGAAAGTTATAAATTTTGTTATGGGGATAGGCTATAGAAAATGTATTTTAATTATTTCTTACGTAGGTACCAACGTGGGGACCCACGCGGGTCCACACGTAGGCTCCCACGTGGTTTTTTTTAACAGGGAATAATTTCCTTACTTACAGTGCCTACATGAAAACTTTAGATTCTCGTTTTCATAATATTAAACATTTAACAAATTTATTTTATTTGTTGTAATATTATTTTTTACCATATCCAACCCGAAAGTTTCTACTTTCATCCCCACTACTTCAACCGAAAGTCTCACATTCTTGCCGGGGCAGGAAGCAAAAAGAACGTCCTGCGCAGGCGCTAACGACAGAGTATAGCATACGTTATATCTCTTCGTCTCTTTCTTTTCCCCATATAATGTCTAATATACCTAGCCTTTTTGCTCTTCATCAAAAGTCATAGTAAGAACAAAACAAAGACAGATATCAAAATCTTTTTCTGTTTCTTTTTCAAAATCTCTTAAATTTGAAACAAAAAAAACAAAATGTATACATTATAATGTATATGTATACATTGTATTGAATTATTATTTAGTTAAAAATGTGTGTGATGAAAAATATGTGGATTGAAACAGAGTGTATCGAAGAATAACTCTATCAGATTAAATAATAAATTTTTTTTTTATTAATGAACTATCATTACGAGTGTTACCGTGTAGTGTATATAGTAAAACAAATCATAGAATCTTTAAAAATGTGTGTGATGAAAAATTAGAATAATTCATTACATCTTTTTTTATTAATGAATTATCATTACGAGTGTTACCGTGTAGTGTGATATCGTGTTGTGTATCTAGTAGAACAATATAGCATAACGTTTACGTTATACGTAATTTTAGTTGATAACTTTCGGCTTAGCTATGGTAAAAAATTGTATACGCGCCACGGGAGTGAAGGGGGACATCTTAACCCGCGCGTTTATCGCCCTCGCCTTCGGCTCGGGCGATAACATACGCGCAGGTTAGAATGTCCCCCTTCCCTCCCTTGGTGCGTAATATACTATTTCTTTGTTAAAATTTTAACCCCACTTCTATATTTTTTCCTTTGTTTGAATAATTTCCTTACTTACAATGCTTACGCGAAAACTTTAGATTCTCGTTTTTATAATATTAAACATTTGACAAATTTATTTTATTTGTTGTAATATTATTTTCTTTTGTTAAAATATTAATTTGCTATTTTATTTTTCTTTATTGAATTATTATTTACTTATACTGTAATAATATTTTAGAATATTCTTTCCTTAGTAAAAATATTAAATTATTATTTTATTTTTCTTTGTTTATAAAAATTATCTTACAATGCTAGTGTCAAAACTTTGAATTCTTATTGTAATATATCGTTGTAATATATCTTTTATTATAAACATTTTATTATACGTTTTAAATTTGAAAATTATTGCACGGTTATTTCTAGACTTATTATATTCCTGAATCATGATCGAATTTTCCGAACTTTATGATAAATACATTTTACATCACGGTGCGTGTGATTTTTTCAATCATTATATGGCTGATTCCATTCAGATTCATGCAGGCGGTCACTGATCGAATTTTTTTTTCTTCTAAGTAATAAAAATACCTTCTATTATGTATATAAAGATAAAATTTACCTCGTAGAACGCTCAAAAAAATTTTTTTTTTTTTACTACAGCAATTCTAGTGTTGGATGTAAAAACGAAAATTCAAAAATTGAAAATGAACCTCTACTTTTAAATGACTATAGCTCCGTCAATTTCTTACCATTTTAGGCGTTGTTTTAACGAAAGTGTGCGGAATCCTGTCTAGTTTTAAATGCAATCTCGATTTTTGTAATACAATTTGATCTCACTGAGTTATTTACGAAAAACCGAAAAAAAGCGATTTTTTTCAAACACGATTTTCTCAAAAACTATATTTTTTTTTTTTGAAATTTTTATATGATTTTATACATAAAAAATACTAACTTTCAGAGTAGGTGAGAATATGCGATTTTGCCTTATTTTTTTTTAACAGATTTTTAAACGTTTTTTTTATATTTTCGATTTTAAAACATTGATACCATGGCGCATTGTACTATTTTTCCAACTTTACGTGTTCTTACAACTATTATTATGCTTTTATTTATTAATATATCAAGAATATCAACAATAATATTTAAAATAAACCCTGGATCGAATATTTTGATCAATTAGAATCAAAGTTATGACGATTTCAAGTTTAAAAAAAAATGCTGAAACTTCAAATAAATATATTTACTTTGAATTTTTAATTTTGAATTTTGAATTTGAATTTGAAAAGGAGAGTTTTTCAAATACTAAAATATACTATTTGGTCATTTTCAATGAACAAATAATATGCGATACAATTGAGAAAGAACACTAATGAATTGAGAACTAATGTGAATAAAAAGATCCGAATTTGAATAAAACCTTTCAATTTACTTCTTGCCACTCGTGTCTCGAAGTTTTTGCAGTGTAGATTTGGTTTCGTTCACTTTTCCAACAGTGAATCTTTTGAATACCTTTAATTTCTTTTGCATTTCCTAACCATTCCATTTTTTTTGTCAGTCGAAAAACTTCTAACTCATCCTTGCGAATAACAAGAATGTTAATCGACGGAGTATATTTTGATACATGAGTGGCGAAATTTTCAGCGTTTCCAATAAAATCTGCACTCTTCTTGGACAGATTATGCGTGGTAGCATAATGTTTAACTAAACCACCAATACCGTCACAAGCGCCTTTACCATGACCTGTTGCAGAAAAAAGCCATTTTCTGTTTACTTTTGAGTTTTGAAGCTCATAGAATTGATATCTATTTTTAAAATGACTGGCAACTCCATCGGAAATGGTTATGATTTCATCAAGATCTTGCGCAATATGTTTTTGTTTTAAGTTATCGATAATTAAATTTATAGCCATTAGGGCATGAGACGAATCAGGTTTAATATCGTCAGAGACTATATTTATTACTAATATTTGGTTTTTACTCCAATGATAGCTTTGAATTTCATTTTGAAGCAGAACTGTCCAATTTTCTGCAAAATCGACATGAATAACTAATTAGAAGTCATTATTTTTCGCTAAAAGTTTAACCTCTTTAATTGCTATACGTTAAATTTCTTTGACCAATTTATGAGCTCTTACAGTGAGAGCGCGCTCTCTTAACTCTATTAAGAAATTTTTAATTGTGCTAGTTTTATTCAGTAAATTTGATTTTTCCCAAACACCATAAATTATTTCTTCATATAAATCTTCTTTTGTCAAAGAAATTACTTGTAAATCAATAGAATCTCCAATGGGACATTCTTTACATTCTCTTAGTACACATTTCATATCATCTTCTGAACAAAAAAGTGAAGAACATATTTTCAATTCCAAATCTGCAATGTCTTGTTTATTCTCTTTTTTATAATTATTCAAAGCATCTAACATAAGTTTAAGATTCTCGCAGTAAACGCAAAGACACGAATCGGTGGGTGGATGTGGTATAACCCACTTCGGTCTTAAAGCATAGAATGTTGATTTACCAATTTTTGTTTTTATTTCAGGATTTTCGTCTTTAAATAATTGATATATTTTTTTTATACTTCGCGTAAGAAAGCGTTTGACTTTTTTAGTTTTTATACCATTTTCTTTGATAGATACTGTGTCGCTTTTATTCGCACTTTGACGAGAACAATTAAAATCATCGTTCAGATAATAATCCTTTACTTTCATTACTATTTCACTATCCAAAGAATGGCCACAATAGTTCTCAGACTGCTTGTAAATTTTTTTATTATTTACCAATGATCGTGCTTGATCAATCGTATAAATAGTTACATTTGGTAAAACTGATAATAAATAATCTTTGGAAATATCACTTGGTATAATACTCAACAATCGCACTTTCTCAAGAAAATTTGAATAATTATATAATGCAATTTTAATATTTTCAAGCCATTATCATTTGTTTTACATTCATTATTTTCATTAAATGCGGGCAAATCCGTTATATCGTAGACTTTCATCATTTTACTTGCTATTTGTGAATCAAATGCATCGTTTATTTGTTTTCTTTTTCGGAGAGCATAAGATTCTCGCATCTTGATATTGAGGCATTTTAATTGGTGAAATGTTTAATTTCAAATTACTTGAAGTCTCGTTGAGCTGTTCTACCACAGCCTCACTATGAATAAATCTTCCGAAGATTGTTGACTGCTTGAAGTCGATGAAATAGGCGCATTTTTCACTTCATCTAACAATATTTTGTAACACGAAAGGCATACTTTATCTTCTCTAGAGAAAGAAGTATTTGGATACAAGCGCTTCAAAGACTTCGTTAGATCACCTAATTCTCTAAGCGGACTTTTGGAGCAATCATGAACAACTTTTTTGTGCCTTTCTTTTAAATCCTTGCACTTCATTTTAACAATCAGTGATGCCATTATTGATATTCTGTTCAATGACAGATCGAAAAAAATAATTTTTCTTAAACAACTTTATTTTTTATCTTCCTTTTCTTATATTTTTAAACGCGTCAAGTCATTGATGAGAATGCAAAGAACGAATCATCGCCACCTATTAATGTCATGCGTCAACTCCCTACAAAATAAATTCAAATTCTAGGCGCGAAATTCAAACTGATAAAAAAATTATATTCTTCAACAAAAAAAATTTTTATTATTATAATGTACCAGAAAAAGAGGATAAATGGTTATGTAATTTTCATCAAAATAACTTTTTTTTTTAATTAAAAAATTTATATCTTCGGATTTTAATCTTTAACGGAAATTGCGTTTCTTCAATGTAAATATCATATTTATTTAAAGTTTCAGCATTTTTTTTTAAACTTGAAATCGTCATAACTTTGGTTCTAATTGATCAAAATATTCAATCTGGGGTTTATTTTAAAGATTATTGTTGATATTTTTGATATATTAATAAATAAAAGCATAAAAATAATTGTAAGAACACGAAAAGTTGGAAAAATAGTACGATGCGCTATGGTATCAATGTTTTAAAGTCGAAAATATAAAAAAAACGTTTAAAAATTTGTTTAAAAAAAAATAAGGCAAAATCGCATATTCTCACCTACCCTGAAAGTTAGTATTTTTTATGTATAAAATCATATAAAAATTTAAAAAAAAAAAAATATATAGTTTTTGAGAAAATCATGTTTGAAAAAAATCGCTTTTTTCGGTTTTTCGTAAATAACTCAGTGAGATCAAATTGTATTACAAAAATCGAGATTGCATTTAAAACTAGACAGGATTCTGCACACTTTCGTTAAAACAACGCCTAAAATGGTAAAAAATTGACGGAGCTATAGTCATTTAAAAGTAGAGGTTCATTTTCAATTTTTGAATTTTCGTTTTTACATCCAACACTAGAATTGCTGTAGTAAAAAAAAAAAAATTTTTTGAGCGTTCTACGAGGTAAATTTTATCTTTATATACATAATAGAAGGTATTTTTATTACTTAGAAGAAAAAAAAAATTCGATCAGTGACGGCCTGCATGAATCTGAATGGAATCAGCCATATTGATCTAAAATATTATTTAACATTTAAAGATAAAGAACAAAAATACATCCTACACTGAAAAGACATCGGCGTAAATACAGGCGTCCACCTGTCTTTAGTGGTGCTAAACGCCATAGCTTCTATAGGTTGTGTGAAAAAATTTTTTTTCTTCATTTTTCTTTTATTTTATGAAAACCATTCGATAAATTTGCTCCAAAATTTGTGTGTGTGTGTGTGTGCGCGCGCGCGTGCGTGCGTGCGTGCGTGCGTGTGATATAAAAATAAATACTTAAAAATGAAAAAAATAGTTCCATTCGCGTATATCTATATTATGTATGTTTCGATATACAAACAATAGGAGGCCAACTTGCGGAAAAATACATCGCATAATCAAAACAGCATATTTGAACTGTTATATAGAGGCTACACTGTAAAAAATTGCTTTGTAAAATTACTATCCTAGTGGCAATTTTTGTAACTTACTCTGAGAACAGTCTTAGAAAGTACTAATATCTATAATGAAATTAAAATTACTGTTCTGAGAGTAGGTTACAGAAATTGCTATTCTGAGAATCAAAATTTTACTAACCAAATAGTATATTTAAGCGAGATTAGTAAAATTACGTTACTGAGAATAGTTAGTTTACTTTTCAACTTTAATATTACTAATTTCAGTTATTAATATTACTGTGCTCAGAATATTAAAGTATTTATTACCTAGTATTAACATTACAAAGCAATTTTTTACAGTGTAGTTAATCTTACGACCAATTCAAAAGGTACTTCGCGGTCTTGTGAAAAAGTAAACCAAACTGTGCAATTACAATGTCCGAAATTTACTCTTCTAAAAGAATTTCATGTCACGATTTTTTTCAAATGCATAAGAAGGTAGTTTATAAGAGTAGTAATTTACGTTTTAGACCGTTGGAAGATTTGGCCATTAATTTGGCACGACTTTATCCAGATTTAAAGATACTGCAATCTACTAATGTATGCACAAAATGTTATGAACGCATACCAAAAATGATTTTAAGTGATCTACATCTGAAAATGAAATCACTGAACTTTTTTGTGGAAAGAATGATGATTTTATTCCAAAGACACTCGAACGAATAGAGGAATTAAACGAGAGTTTTAATACAGTTTTACCTGGATGCGTCCCATTCTTAAAAAGAAAAACTGTAATACCTCAAAATTTAAGGAAAAATTATGTGTAAAATTAATGGCTAAATTTTCCAACTGTCTAAAACGTAAGGTACTGCTCTTATAAAGTATCCTCTTATGCATTTGAAAAAAATCGGGACATAAAATCCTGTTAGAAGAGTAAATTTTGGACATTGTGATTGCAGTTTCGTTTACTTTTCCACAAACCCGAGAAGTACCTTTCAAATCACTCGTAAGAAAAACTAGCTTCTGTATAACAGTTCAAATATGCTGTTTTGGTTATGCGATGTATTTTTCCGCGAGTTGCCCTCCCATTGTTTGTACATCGAAACGTACATAATATAAATATACACGAATAGAATTATTTTTTCCATTTTTAAGTATTTATTTTTATATTACGAATTTACATATATATGTACATACACACACACACACACACATATATATATATATATATATATATATATATATATATTTATATATATATATATATATATATATCACTATTGATGGTATATACATGCATACAAATGTATCCCTACTGCAAAATCTCATGTAACTTAAAAACGTGTAAAAATGTCAAAATAATATAGACTTTTACTTTCACAGTCATTTGTATGCATTGTAGAGCATATTTCTTCTCACTAAAATATTTAAATGCAATATTATAATTGAATTTCGAGGAAAATTTTCTGCAAAATCTCACGTGAGATCTCACGTGAGATTTTGCAGTAGGGATGCAAATGATGAGCCAAGCATGTGACAGCGTTTAAATGTAGATTGCTTGACTTCTGAACGTATATACAAGCATTTTTCAACAATAAAATTTGTGAAATTTTTTTTCGCTTCAAACCAAAAAGTACGGGATCAAACAGGTATCACTAGATAGGTAATTTGGTCCTCTATCAGCCAGAAAAATTTCAACAAAATAAAGATGATCTTTTTGAGGAAAATGCATGTGCATAAAAAGTGCATTTTTCGGTAAAATGCATATATCTTAGTCATTTTTTAGTCTTTTTTGTAATTTCTTGCACTGGATTGAATAGTGCTCAAAACAAAAAAAAAAGGTTCACCAAAATTCATTGAAAATTGGTAAAACGATAGCCCTCTAAAGTTATTGTAAACTTTTTCAGTTTTAAGATTTAGTTTTTGTATGCAATTTTCAAATGTGCATATCTTATGCAATTTTGATATTTCGGCAAAAAGAAAAATTCGTGTCCCCTTATTTTCAGAATAGAATAACATACTCCATCGGTGCAGTGATTGGTGACTTGAGTGTATACAGGCTGTTCGATTTGAAATGGAATCAGTCACATGTAAAACACTTAAGAGGACATTGGATTTCTCTATTTTTTTCTAATTGAAAAATGTAGATTTCAGAAAAAACTAGTGATTATTGATATAAATTAAGAGTTGTCCGCGACTTGCATGGTAAAAAGCAATAGTTCCTTTGATGAGGACAAATTAATTTTTTGGCTTTATTTTGAAGAAAAGTTTGACATTCTTAAAAATCATATTCTCTAGCTCAACTTATGACTTTGTAAGTATGTCAAACGTTTCTTGAAAACAAAGCATCAAAATTAATTTGTCCTCATCACAAAAAATATTGCTTTTTACTATACAAGTTGCGGAAAACTCTTAATTTATATCAATAATCACACCAAAAACCTACATTTTTCAATTAGAAAAGGATAGAGACATTCAGCGTCCTTTTAAAGACGTTTTCAAAAAGAAAAATTTTACAAACTAATCTCATGATTTGTAAACTGCGAAGCGTAATTTTAGTCTAATTTCCGTAGTCGCCTAACGTGATAATTACTCCTACTCAAATTTTCGAAGTAGAAGCGAACTGTCTTATCGCGTTACAGACCTTATATAGTACCTAGAATTCCAATGTCAAAGCGTTTCTTCACCACTATGCCATCTTCGATCTAAATACATACATACATACTATTCTATTTAAATTTTTTGTTTATTTTTTAAATTTTTGTTTATTTATAAGGTATTACTATCATACAATAAAGTTTCATGCAGTATTTTCAATTTTGTGAAAATTTTGATTGAAATTTGAATACATATAAGTTTTTTCAGTAGCTCAATAATTTTTATGAAAATTTATTAAATTTCTGAAATAATACGAAATTTTTGTAAATTTTTATGAAATATAAATAACTTTTACAGAATTCTTATAATGATTATGAAACGTAAGTTGTGCAAATTTTAATAAATTTTAGAACCTAAAAATATATTTAATAAAATTTAATAAACATTAAAGTTTCGTATTTCAATAAAATTTATTAAAAGTTTCTGAAACTTTACAAAAATTTTTGAAAGAAATTATCTACGTTTGGTTTATATTATAAGATGTATTTGCAAGATTACAATCATTCCCTTGAATTGTTGCTTTTTTGTATATCAAATCGTAACTCTTATAAAAGTGTAGTTAGGTTATGAATAAAGATAACCATGGAAAAGTATAAAAATATATCCTCTAGCTAAACGGCTTTTAATTTATGATGAATAATAATTTTTAAAATTGAATAGATCTGCCAGTCTTTTACGCTATTATGAATTTAAACTAAAATAATTAATTTTTATTAACTATTTAAAATTTCTATTACCTTGTTGATAAATAAAATCGGTTTATTGAAACTATTATTATTAAAAAATAATTAAGCATTTTAATTTTAGTTTTATTTTGCAAAATTACTTTTGAATTATTTTGTCTTTAATTTTTTATTACGATTATTTATTATTAGTTTCAAAACCTGATCAGAGTCTTGTGTAAGGAACAATTCGCATGAAAGAAATGACTGCAATCTTTGTAAAGCAATCATTTATTTATTTAACGGGATGTCGTAGTTGTTGGAATCGATTTTTGCTTTTTTTATCTTACTGATATCTTTTTAAATTTACTATTTGGACAAATATAATGACTTGTCCGCGGTAAAACTATATTGATACAATAATTTTTGTTAAATTAAAAATTCAATTTAGCTTCATATTTTTTTATGAACTTTGAATGAAAATTAGATATCAAGCTCGATGAACCTAACCTCAAAATAGTATATATCGAAAGTTTGTTTATAACTTTTTATGTATATTATTTTGGTAAATTTCTTGACTTGTCCGCGCTAAGGATTAATCTTTCGAATTTTCTTACTGAAGTGAAAGAATTTTATTTGACGCACTGTTTACTCATGAACTTTGAATAAAAATATTATTAGGAGAAGCAGAACTATGATATCCTCTTAAGAAGCTTACCTGCTTGTCTGTATGTACACTTAATCACGTAAAAAATCAAAGCAAAAAGCTATGTATGGAGATGCTTTTTGAAAGCTAAATAATGGCAAGCTGAAAAATAAGTAGCAATCCCAAAATCAATGATAATAATAATAGTAGCGTCGTTTAGAGAATACACTTCGCTTTATTTTACACTAAACAAAACTCCATTACACTACTTCAAACTTTTGATCATTATTTAATTAGAATGTAGCGCAAAAACAGTTCACCAACTCACTATAACTTGTTTTATTGTTTATAGACAGTTAATCGCTATGATATTTTATTTGAGCTTATTTACAGGATTTTGAACCTCAAATTTCGATATTAACATTAATTTATGTATTTTAACTACGATGTTTTATGATACAGTATTTTTTAAATATTTATTGAAACTATAAACTCTCAAGCTGTTAATACAACTATGTTAAATTTATTCTTATTCTTGAATTTATAGTATTGAAATATTTTTGCTATTTACTAACTTAATCATAATGACAATGATTAAATAAAAAAACCAATATGTACTATTACTCTGTCCTTATTAATATCTTCTTCTGTTTACGTCAACATATACTTCACAACTCCGTTTTTTTTCTTAATTTATTATTGATACCGATTTTAAAATTAAATAAATATAATGCTTAAAAAAATACCTAGATCTGTCCTGTTCGGTAGGAAACCCGAGACTGAATACGTTTGCTTCGTATCACAGAGAAGAGTACACACATTCACCATATGCTTCTCTCTTTCATTCTTTATTTCACCTGTGAGAATCAATGAGGTATAATGAAAGAAATAAGAGAGAAAGAGAAGAACTCATTGCCATTCCTTAACGGGAAAGCAAGGGAGAGAATAAAAGAGAAAGTAAGAAAACGGAAAAAAGAGAGAACTTGGCCTTTGATACCAAAGAAGTTAAAAGTATACGTCCTCTCTACAGTACCGACAGAAAATTATAACATCGAAAATTTCTGTTTGTAGAACAATATAATATTCAAATAATATTTCCTATCATAGGTCACTTTATTCAAGGGGATGTAAAACGGACACTACGCCTGTACTCATGAATTTCGCCTATCTTTTCATTTTATTGAAAAACTTGAGGGAAAGAAATGCTTTAGCCTGTGGTATTTACCACGAAGATTATTAAGTTAAATTTTCATATAAATTTGTTCATTAGATTTTCAGAATTCTGGGTTATTGAATTATAGGGGGAGGGGGGGGTTATAAATTTAATATACAATATTAAAACTCAAAATTCTGAAAAACTAAAGAATGAATTTATTTGAAAATTTAACTGAATAATCTTCGTGGCAAATACTACAAGTTAAAGCATTTCTTTCCCTCAAGTTTTTAAGGGGATGTGAAATGGACAGGACACTTGTACTCATAAATTTGGCCTATCTTTTTATTTAATTGCAAAACTTGAGGGAAATAAATGCTTTAGCTTATAGTATTTACCATGAAGATTATTCAGTTACATTTTCAAATAAATTCATTCATTAGTCTTTCATAATTTTGGGTTTCAATATTATTTATATATATATATTAAAATTTTTAGATTTTGTATAGCAAATCTAAAATTTTGAGAAACTAATGAATGAATTTATTCGAAAATATTACTGAATAATCTTTGTGGTAAATGCTACAAGCTAATGCATTTCTTTTCTTAAAATTTTACAATAAAATAAAAAGATAGTTGATATTTATGAGTACAGGTGTAGTATCCATTTTACATCTTCTTAAGATAAAAAAAATTTTGGAAATAAAAGTCAGAAAAAATATGTTGATTCCTCAAAATTTATTATTTTATAATTTTTCTCAGAATAGTTGTTACATTAGCTATGTTAACATGATACGGGTGTGCTGATAAGTCAAAAAAAAGGGTCCCTTCAGAAATTCTCCAATTAGATGATTCTAAGATGTTTTTAGTGTAACCCTAGCGGAAATATAAAATGTTTAAAAATGTTTAAAACTGTTCAAAACTGTTTAAAACAGTTTATAATTGTGAAATTTGGGATATTTTAAATAGTTATAAACAGTTTTCAATATTTTTAAAAAGTTTTGAAAAGTTCGAAATGATTTCAAACAGTGTTTAATAGTTTTGAATTTTTTATGTTTAAAAGTTATAAATTATTTTAAATATTCAAAATATTTCAAAAAAATTTTTAATCAATATAAACTATTTCTATTAACTTGAACAGTTTTAAACACTTTTAAACAGTTTTAAAAAATTCGAAATTATTTCAAACAGTGTTTCATAGTTTTGTGTTTGTGAAAATTTTCTTATATATATTAAAATTTATATAATGTATACGAGAAAATATTCACTTTAGGTTCAAATTATTCTGTATTGTTCAAAACTGTTTAAAAATGTTTAATATTGTTTATAACTGTTTTAAATGTCCCAAATGTCATACTTATAAATTGTTTTAAACAATTTCAAACAGTTTTTAATATTTTTATACAGTTTTAAATATTTTTTAACTAATGCAATCAGTAATGCTCATTTTATATTTCTACTAGAGAAACAAATACAAAAACGAAAATCCTACATAGTGCCATTTTTTACGCTCATTTTTTGTAAAAGTTTTTTAAAAATTTTATTTATTTTTATTAACGGGAAAATTTTGTTTATAAAACACTATCTAATATTAATTATGTCACGTTCATTTATAGAAATGTTATCCTCTATTAAAAAAACGATGACCGTATGTTGTGAAGCATTTTATACTAACTAGGAGAGTATCAGACCTCCGAATCACGGATTTTGCTCAAATTTTGGGATAAGTTTTCAGATGTCAAAATATGAAAGGAAACAGAATTTTAGATCCCAACACTCAATATTTCCCTAGTTACCGGCAATTAAAGAAAATCACTAAAAAAGTTACTAGGTTTTCAAACGCATATAGTTCCTTAGCATTGATAGCTAGGAGCTTGAAACTTTTTTTAAATGAAAGCTTAGCTCAAATCCTTTCGAAATAGGGTAAATGTGCCGGTTACCGTGGGTTTAACGTAACCTCTTACAGATTTTATCAAATTAAACAGATTTTTCTATTAATGCTCGATAACTATTGATATCAGTTATAAACGTTGAAGCATCTTTTATTTAATAAGCATGATTGATTAATTATGTATAGAAAAATATTTGAAATATTATTAAAAATATAAGAATTGATGCATGCGTCAAATACCGTGTTGCTCAATTTTCAGATTTCTATATACCGTGTGTCAGTTTCCGCGCCCCCAACTAAATGCGTTTTGTCAGTAAGCAAGCCCTCGATCAAATATCGAGCGTCGAATACCGTGCATTTTTCGTCGATTTATCTTTTTTTGAGGTTATGTTTTCTTCGATGCTCACATGTTAGAGGGCACGATAACTAAGATTATACCAAAAAATTAGTTTAGTTATCGTGCACGATAATTGAATCATATGCTTAAATCTGTTCCAGTTACTATATTTTATAAATAAATAATAAAAAATATTTTAAAAAAGCAAATTGTAAGTTTTTTCGAAATTTGTAAGTATTTTATTATAGTAAAATGCATATACATATTATTAATATACATTTTTTAATACTTTAAATGATTGAATTAAACATGCAATTCTTAAGCTTTTTGATAACGCGCGCACTAAAAACGCATAAATCACGTTACAAAAATTTCAAACACTATTTATACAATATAAAACGTCGATAAATTAAATTTTTATTTTTCTAATAGTTAAATTATACTTCAAAAATATTAAAAAAATTTTTTTGTATTATTGATTAAGGCTTAAACCTATCTTAATGTATTAAAATATCGAAGGAGCACGGTAGTCGGGGGGGCAACGATAACTGGCACACTTACCCTAGTAGTTATAGCATATCAAAATATTATTTCTTCCCAAAGTTGTAGCGTGATAAACATTAGACATGATTTTTCTTTTTAAAACATTAATTAATAACAAAAGCTGAAATTGGGTCTAATGTTTATTACGCTATAACCCTATTTAAAAAAAACACGTTTTTTGCGCGTGAAAAAAACACGTATTTTTTACACGTGTTTTTTACATGTAAAATTTGCGTGTTTTTTCACGCATATTTTTCACGTTTTTTTTCACGTGTATTTTTCACGTGTATTTTTCAGGTGTATTTTTCACATATTTTTTTATAGCTTTTCAAAAATCTTCTACCATCTGGTCTCTTATATCTGCGTCTTCCAAATTTGTGTAAGGGATGACAAAACTTAGAAAAACGCCACCTAGTGAGTTAAAATCGCTATTAATGATCGATTACGTTGGTTTGACTTTAAGTCACTAGTTTTTTCAAGTTTTGTCATCCCTTACACAAATTTGGAAGACGCAGATATAAGAAGCCGGGCAGTAGAAGCTCTTCGAAAAGCTATAAAAAAATATGCGAAAAGTACACCTGAAAAATACACGTGAAAAAACACGTGAAAAATATGCGTGAAAAAACACGAAAATTTCACATGTAAAAAATACGTGTAAAAAACATGTGTAAAAAATACGTGTATTTTACACGGTTTTTTTTCACGTGCAAAAAACACGTGTTTTTTTTAATAGGGAACTTTGGAAAAAATAATATTTTGATATGCTATAGCTACTATTTCGAAAGGATTTGAGCTAAGCTTTCATTAAAAAAAAGTTTCAAGCTCCTAGCTATCAATGCTAAGGAACTATATGCGTTTAAAAATCTAGTAACTTTTTTAGTGATATTCTTTAATTGCCTGTAACTAGGGAAATATTGAGCGTTGGGGTCTAAAATTCTGTTTCCTTTCATATTTTGACATCTGAAAACTTATCCCAAAGTTTGAGCAAAATCCGTGATCCGGAGGTCTGATACTCTCCTAGTAAGTACGTGATTGATGTACTGAACGGGATCATATTATCGGCGAAAAAAGAAATTTCATATACTATAATATGCTTATATAAAATCGTTGATTTAGAATTTAACAATAAAAATCATTGATAAAATAATAAAAATATAATTATTATTTTATAGTCTTATTTTTTAAAGAGATGTAAAACGGATACTACACCTGTACTCATAAATATTGATTACTTTATTGTACAATTTTAAGAAAAGAAATGCACTAGCTTATAGTATGTACCATGAAAATTATTCAGTTACATTTTTAGATAAATTTATTCATTAGTTTTTCAGAATTTTGCATTTTTGTTCAAAATCTAAAAATATTAATATATAATATTAAAACCCAAAATTCTGAAGACTTTATGAATGAATATATGAGAATTTAAGTAAATAATCTTCGTGGTAAATACTACAAGCTAAAGCATTTCTTTTTCTCAAGTTCTGCAATAGAATGAAAAGATAGACCAAATTCATGAGTACAGGTGTAGTGTCCGTTTTACATTTCCTTAAATAAAATTATTAATATAAACGTCGCACTATAGGCCCAAATGACTTTTTATTGGACAAAATTAGCTAGCACATAATAGGATAGGGTTACGGGGGTCTACCAGGGCACATTTTAAAGGTTTTATGATGTACTTTTATGGAAAAATATTTATGAAAAGCTTTCTGTGACGGAGATATCTTAAACAACCCGTCAAGACAATGTTTTTTTCAAATTTTTCGCTTATTTCTCCTTAAACGTTAGTACCAACGAAATGAGGACGAAAACACATCACAAATTATTAAAGTAGAGTGAAAAATCTTTAATTTGCTTTTCTGAAAACGTTTCTAGGTGCTATAGAACTCAATTTACAATGATTTTAAGTTAACAGTCTCCTTAAAAATAAGATTTTCCAACATATTCCGCTTGTTTCTCTTGAGGATTTATTGGAAAGAAAATCAGGATGATAATACATTATAGACCATTAAAGTAAAGTAAAAGAATTATTTTCTTGGTTTTTAAGTGCTACAAAATCGTCAGCCCAAATAAGCATAAATTTTTTATGTTATCCGACTGAATATTTTTCTATGTGATCATAAGTAGAAAAATTTGTAAATTAATTTTTTTTTAAGCATTTTTGTCCGTACTTTTCAAATCTGCTCTTAATTTTTGCCTATAATATTCCATTTTTTCAAAATGGCAACTTTCTTGCAAAAAACAGAATTTAGAAAAAATTTTCATCTTTTTATCGTACTGGGTTGTAATGTTCCCTCTATATAATCATTGCGAACATTAGTATTCCATGGAATAATTATCATACCTAAAATTTAAGACGTACAGGATGTCAAAATTCTAAATGGCTGATTTCATATGATGATGTTTACAAGAGTTTTTTTATTTTTTAAATTTTTTTATGTAATAAGATCATAACTTTCGCTTTCTAAATGACTTAATCATTTTTTAATTTTTTTAATAATAATTATCTAAAAAAATAGTGATATAAGAATATATAGAGTTCTAAATAGCGAAAAATGTTATAATTTTCTTAAATTTATTGTTTTTTTTTTCAAAAATTTACAAGTTTTTGCATACAATATATTGTTATTCCTTAATTTGTTAGTTCTTACATTCATTTTCCAAATTTGTTATTTATTTGTTTGATTGTAAAAATTATAATCATTCAATAATTTAATATTCTAAACCGACCGTTGGCCGTAAATTTTACGTTGCCCGACTTTCGTCAGAACATTTTTCTATCTTACTGAAAAAAATGACATGAGATGTCACGTGAGATACCTTATAACATAAAAAAAATAAAAAAATAAAAAAAACTCTTATAAACATCATCATATTAAATCAGCCATTTAGAATTTTGACATCCCTTAAATTTTAGGTATGATAATTATTCCATGGAATTCTAATGTTCGCAATGATTACATAGAGGAAACATTACAAGCCAGTACGATAAAAAGATGAAAAAATTTTTCTAAATTCTGTTTTTTGCAAGAAAGTTGCCATTTTGAAAAAATGGAATATTATAAGCAAAAATTAAGAGCAGATTTGAAAAGTACGGACAAAAATGCTTAAAAAAAATTAATTTACAAATTTTTCTACTTATAATTACATAGAAAAATATTCAGTCGAATAGCTCTGAAAACGATTTTATAGCACTTAAAAACCAAGAAAATAATTCTTTTACTTTACTTTAATGGTCTATAATGTATTATCATCCTGATTTTCTTTCCAATAAATCCTCAAGAGAAACAAACGGAATATGTTGGAAAATCTTATTTTTAAGGAGACTGTTAACTTAAAATCATTGTAAATTGAGTTCTATAGCACCTAGAAACGTTTTCAGAAAAGCAAATTAAAGATTTTTCACTCTACTTTAATAATTTGTGATGTGTTTTCGTCCTCATTTCGTTGGTACTAACGTTTAAGGAGAAATAAGCGAAAAATTTGAAAAAAACATTGTCTTGACGGGTTGTTTAAGATATCTCCGTCACAGAAAGCTTTTCATAAATATTTTTCCATAAAAGTACATCACAAAACCTTCAAAATGTGCCCTGGTAGACCGTCGTAACCGTATAACCCCGTTTGGGCCTATAGTGCGTCGCTAACTTCCGTTAACAAAAAAATTCGCATTCCTTTAGCGTGAAGATGTTGAGAGTCTGCATTCATTTGTTATTGCTATATATTTAAAATTAGCACATGATAACAATATTCTATGACATTACTTTTGAACTATCTTTTTAAAAATTGTACTATAAAATAGTAGATTGAGCAATAAAATTAGAAAATACAGATGTTATATTCAAACTTCTTAACTTATGACAGTACCATAAAATATTTATCCATTGACCTGGCAAGATTAAAAATATTTCAGAATGATTAAAAATAAATAATATAAAATAGATAAGTAATTTAACATTTAAAATATTTCTAGATTGACAGCTTCTCTATTGAAAATATCTAGATGGATATCGACGTGATATATGATGGATGATCCACGTGGATATCCATGTGGATAAACATGGATCCCACGTAGATTTTCTAGATACAATAGAGTAGATTTTGTTGAATTTGTTGTTAGAGCAGGCCGGAGTAGATTCGGTACCGACCGAGAATCGAAAATCCGTTGTTTAATTTTCTCCTACTATACGTAATGGAATGCATTGAAATTTTACATACATTCACGAAATTTATTTCTCTATTGCGTTCGCCAAAAATAATTAAAGAAAATTTTAAAAAATTAAAAATTTTATACTACAGCTTTTTATTAAATTCTAAATCCAGTTACTTACTTTTCGTTTAGAATATAGTGAATTTTATGAAAAAAACATCTATTATACAATCATGTATGTATAAAAATTTGCGCTCGATAGTAATTTCTTTTGAAAACAGTATAATTATTTTATTTATGATTAACATTTTCACTTCTCGGTCGGTAATCAAAACTGCTCCAGCCTACTCTTAACAATTAAAGATATTTTTGATCAAAAATATCTTTCATTATTAACAAAAAATTTAGATGAAATAACATAGATTTTGAAGTAGGTGAATTTATTATTATCAATGAAAGAAATTTTTAATCAAAAATATCTTTGATTATTAACAACAAATTTACCTACTCCAAAATCTAAATTATTTTATCTGGAAAATCCACGTGGATGATTCCCATGGATATTTTCAATAAGGTGAAATTTTTTTTCAAAAATACAGTATACATATATGGAAAAAATTTCTGGAAATGATTGTAAATAACTATTAATGACTATAAATGAATGCAAATAACTGTAAATAACTTTAAATAAGGGTTAACAAATGTCAGAATTCAGATATAAATAACAGTTATTTACAGTTATTTACTGTTCTTCACACTTTACAGTTATTTATATTTATTTATAGTTATTTACATTTATTCATATTTTTTACAGTTATTTACGATTATTTATAATTTTTTACAGTTTTTTACAGTTATTTGTAATTATTTAATTTTCGAAAATTTTTACAAATTTATTCAATTTTCTTATATATATCTGAAAACTTTTGAAAATGTGAATAACTGTAAATAATTGTAAAAAACTATGAAAAACTACAAATAATTGTAAATAATTATAAATAACTGTAGATAACTGTAAAAATTGTAAATAATTGTATAGCATATTACGTTCCAAAGTACGGAACAGGCTCATTACATGCGCGTGTTAGTTTGCTTTGCGAGGCGTCATCCAGCAAAACACACGCATATGGTGAGCCTTTTAAGAGCATGACGAAGCTGTCCGCCTTCTAATAATATTTCCAATCTTAACTTATGAATAAACGATGCGTTTAATTGAGTTTTTTTGCTACAAAGAAAAAATTTGTAAGATTAAACTCTAGTGCGGACAACTCAAGAAAACCACCAAAATATTATACATACAAAGTTATAATAAAAACTTTCAATATATCGTATTTTAAGGTTAGGTTTGTCGAGTTTGATATCTAATTTCCAATCCAAGCTCATAAAAAAATAACAAGTCCAAATGATTTTTTATTTTAACAAAAATTATTATACTAATATAACTTTAGTGCGGACAAGTCATTATATTTGTTTAATTTAAGAATTTAAAAAGAAATCGATAAAATAAAAAAAAGCAAAACTCGATTGCTGCAGCTCCGACATGCCGTTAAGGCTGTTACACTCAAAAAGATACAAGATACAGATACAGTGATAGATACAAAATTACATTGGCTAGTATATCTATATATAAAAAAATACAAGATACAACGCATTTGTTTTTCACATATATAGATATACTAGCCAATGTAATTTTGTATCCATCACTGTATCTGTATCTATATATTTGAAAATTCTTTAAAAAAAATTTTCATTTTTTTTGGGTCTTACGTAAACTACTCTAAGAATTTGTTTGGAAATTCGTATAGTAATTATTTGCTACTGTGAAAATAATAAAAACATTTGAAAACTGATTTTCTTGGCATACTATTAATTTTAGAGCATTTTGAAAATTTTTAAAAAAGTTGTTATTTTTTATTATTTTTCTATCTTCCGAAAACCATTCGATAGATTTGCTCCAAAATTTGTATGCAAGTTATTCGCTAGTGTCCAAAGAAAATAAGCTTTGGAAAATTTATTTTCTCAGCGCAGTTTTAATTTAAAAGAATTTTGAAAATTTTGAAAAAATGTTTATTTTTTATTTTTTTTTTATATTACACTAAAACCATCCAAAATAGATTTGCTATAAAATTATTATGAAAATTATTCGTTATTGCCTTAGTGAAACAAGCTTTGGAAAACTTATTTTCTTAGCGCAAGTTATAATTTTAGAGCATTTTGAAAATTTTGAGAAAAATTTATTTTAAATTTTTCATTTTTTTTAGATCTTACGTAAACTACTCTAAGAATTTGCTTAAAAATGTGTATAGAAATTATTTGATACTATTAAAATAATAAAAACATTTGAAAACTGATATTTTTGGTATTGTTACGAATTTTATTTTATTATTAAGCGACTAATATAATATTAAATTATAAAAAAGGCGAGAAAGCGTCCACGACGTGGATCGAACCCCGGGCCTCTTGCACGACAGACAAGCGCTCAAACGTTGAGCCATTCCCACCGATGCATTTCCATTTCTTTGGTCGCTTCATATTCTATAAACTGCATACTTGCATTTTTTCTATATTCGCTACTATACGGCACTCATAACAGCATACTATTAATTTTATTATTTTCCTATTTCACGAAAACCATTTGATAGATTTACTCCAAAATTTGTATGCAAGTTATTTGCTACTGTCTGAAGAAAACAAGTTTTGGAAAACTTATTTTCTCAGTGCACTTTTAATTTAAGAGAATTTTGAAAATTTTTATACAAATTTTTATTTTTTATTTATCTTCTTTCTTAGCGTGGTTAAGATTAGAAATTTCGTTGTCATCGTTCTTTTAAAGTACAAATTTATAAATAAATATTAATGTTAGACAATTTTTTTATATTGAAATCACATTTATAAATATAAAAAAATTAATGGAACTCAAAGAGCTCTATGAGAAAGCATTCCGCCAAAGCACTTGGCAGCGTTTTTCCATTTACGCGTGTGTATAATATCTTTTTTTTAGACATTGATTACTTGAGATTTTGATGGTTTACCTTATGTTTTTATTATACCAATGAAAAGATGAGTATTTCAAGATTATGATAGTAAAGTTTCGTCAAAAACTTTTAGGTTTACAAAATATCATTGCGAACGGATGATCCACCTTAAGTATTTTATTTGTATTTTTATTTCTAAAGTGTCTAAAAGCGTGCTGTGAGTGTCGTGAAAAAAATATTATGCGTTAAAAAAAATTGTGTATATATGAGAGAAATGTGAGAAAATCGAATACGTGTATCCTGCTAACATTATACAGTAAATATTCAAATGATAAATCATATAAAAAAAAAAATCTGCAATTATGATGTGTGTGTGCATTAGATAACTTGAACATTCGTAAGTCTATCAACGTTAGATGTGTAATAACAAAGGTTAGACATACTGAGTATATATAGGTATACACGAAACATACAGCAGACAGTGAAGCAACCGAAACTGCTGTAGTATGGAGGTGCGCAGTGACTTCTGAGCATGTGAATGTAAAGAAAAACACGAATATAATTTGCCCGTTCCCTGCCATACGAGAGCCACTTTTAGGCGAAGTTCCGGCACGGGTATGAAGAAAAATAACTGTGAATAACTGTTAATAACTGTGATAATTCTGACATTTTTTAACAGTTATTTACAATTATTTACTATTATTTACAGTTATTCACAGAAATTATTTCTATATGGGTGATATGCCATAGTTAAAATACAAACAATATGAATTTTACTTCATATAATGATAACAATGGTCATATATATCTTTAAAATTATTAATTTTAGTTATGAACTATTTTATTTATATTCATTTTGTGATTTTTGTATTGTTAAAAAAAATTCAAAACTTTTGTTAGTCAAAACTGCCGATGAAATACCCTCGATGGAAACATATTCTTGGGCATTAATCTTTTCTTTTTTATTAAAAAATTTTTAAATTAAAGAAAAAGAATGTCAGAAAATATATTTCCGTCGACTGTACTTTCAAGACCTGAAATTAAAATAGGCATAAGGTAAAGTAGCCTATTATAAAATGATTTCCGATAATTTTTTTTTAACACAAAATATAAATAAATAAATTACATAAATTAAAATACTATCATAGCTCATTGGATGCGCTTTTTCCTGTAGAATAAGTACTTTTTTTTAATTTTTAATTAATGCTATATTTAATAATTTATTTAAAAAATAGTGTTAAGGTTTCTAGAGCCTATTATTAAACGCAATAATCTTGTTGGCACCCATGTTTCATTCCCTATTATCAAACACTTTTCATTTTATAATTTACAGATTATTATTAATATTTAAATTAAAAATTGTTTAATATTAGAAAGGTTTTTATGTCAGATTAAATGTATTTTAGCCATTTATAAAATTTTAGATAGCTAAAAAGTATTACTATTTTTTTAGAATTTAGATTATGATTCCACGTTTTAAAAATAGGATTTCCTATGTTCCATAAATAGGAGTCTATTTAAATTTTGAATCCTATGAAAAAACACACGTTTATTTTAAGATTATTGTTTTCAAACAAATAAATGACGATATCGATTAATTCTATGGTCTTTTAACTAAAAAACAAATAAATGTTTAGGTCGAATTATGATAAAATAGCAATAAAACTAATAAAAAAATAGTTACGAGCTCATGATTAGCCAATCAGTCAGTATTATTTAGTGCTTATCTTAAACAGTCTCATTATATTAATTTTTTTCATTTTTATAGTTTGTATATGACTTTTATTTTAGACCGATTCCATCTCAAATCATGCAGACCGACTGCACCTATCTCTCTGAACTGCTTAAAAATTTTTTATATTATTCTACTTTGAAAATAAGCGTATACGTATTTTTTTATTTTTCAATATCATCAAAAATGCAGTTTTTATGCACTTTTTAAAAATGACTTATAAATTTTCAATTCTCAAAAATCGAAAATTTTTTTTTTTTTTTTTTAATTGTTTTTATCCCTGTAGTGATCTTTATAAATAAATTTAGGCTCGTTCAATGCTACAGAGGATGCTCTTTTAATTCCACCGTCTTTTATTTTTTTTAACAAAAAAACGGAAGTGCAATTGCACTTTTTGTAAAAACTGAAAAATGCATTTTTCTCAAAAAAGCCATTTTTTTTTGTCTCAAATTTTTTTTATGGATAGGTGGCCTTAAGACCTATATTTTCATCGGTGTGGAATTTATAATATTTTGGTTTAGTAAGAGATATAAAAAAAATTGAGAAAAAAATTTTCATATTTACATAAATGTAAATACGTCATAGATACAACAAATATTTCAGGAGTAAGCGCATTTCAGATATATATATATATATATATATTTGTACGTACATAGCTTTTATGCAACTCATAGGTGTTGTGCTGTACATATATATATATATATATATATATAGTGCATAAATTTTGCGTTAAGTATAAGAAATTATGTAAAAAAAAAGTTCTATTTTTTTTCTTTCTTATGAGTTTTGGACTTTTTCTTATTGCGCATATTCTTCTTTGACGTAATTTTTCTTTTCTTTTTTTTCTCTTTATTCAATAATTTTGTGAAAGGATGAGCAGCAGTTTGAGCCATATACAATTTTTTCTTTGTCCCTACTTTTACTTTCCATACGTGGGTTTTTTGAATGCCGGCCAATTTAGGGATCTTAAGCCACTTTTTTATTTTGCTTTGCCTAAAAACTTCAATATCTTCTTTTGGCAGTAAGATTAATTTAATAGCGTCAATGTTAGGTTGAACTTTTTTTACAAAAGCATTTGCATCTTGTATTGATTCAACATGACAATTTTGAAGATTATGTCTGGTTGCATAGTGTTTTACTAATCAACCGCACCTTTCCCATGCCCCGTAGCTGAAAACAACCATTTTTGATTGTTAGAAGCTTTTTTCATTTCATGTTTACATGCTGCTCATCCTTTCACAAAATTATTAAATAAAAAGAAAAAAAAGAAAAGAAAAATTACGTCAAAGAAGAATGTGCGCAATAAGAAAAAGTCCAAAACTCATAAGAAAGGAAAAAAAAAATAGAACTTTTTTCTTTACATAATTTCTTATACTTAACGCAAAATTTATGCACTATATATATATATATATATATATATATATATATATATATATATATATATATATATATATATATATATATATATATATGTACAGCACAACACCTATGAGTTGCATAAAAGCTATGTACGTACAAATATATATATATATATATATCTGAAATGCGCTTACTCCTGAAATATTTGTTGTATCTATGACGTATTTACATTTATGTAAATATGAAAATTTTTTTCTCAATTTTTTTTATATCTCTTACTAAACCAAAATATTATAAATTCCACACCGATGAAAATATAGGTCTTAAGGCCACCTATCCATAAAAAAAATTTGAGACAAAAAAAATGGCTTTTTTGAGAAAAATGCATTTTTCAGTTTTTACAAAAAGTGCAATTGCACTTCCGTTTTTTGGTTAAAAAAAATAAAAGACGGTGGAATTAAAAGAGCATCCTCTGTAGCATTGAACGAGCCTAAATTTATTTATAAAGATCACTACAGGGATAAAAACAATTAAAAAAAAAAAAAAAAATTTTCGATTTTTGAGAATTGAAAATTTATAAGTCATTTTTAAAAAGTGCATAAAAACTGCATTTTTGATGATATTGAAAAATAAAAAAATACGTATACGCTTATTTTCAAAGTAGAATAATATAAAAAATTTTTAAGCAGTTCGGAGAGATAGGTGCAGTCGGTCTGCATGATTTGAGATGGAATCGGTCTTTAATTGTATCAAAAAGAGGAAATGTTGACCAGAACGCGTATATTTTATTGTAGCTTTAAAAACATTCAAATTTCATATAAAATTTTACATATTACATGCGTGTTTCATAATCGGAGCCACTTTTCTTACTGTTCCATAATAAGCTACTTTACCTTATATATACATATATATTTCAAATATTATGGAGAAAGCAATACTATTCAATAATAAACTTGCCTAAAATATACTTTTTTTTAAAGTTTATTTAATTTTAAAGCTCAAATTGAATCACTCCTAGAGTAAACAACTTTTCTGTAGAACAAAATTTAAAAGTCCTTTTTTGAAAAAAAATAGTTCAATACTATGATTGGAATGTTGCATGATAATTTTGCTTTCTCATAGAAAAAGCATTATATCGATAAAAAAATTTTTTTTCTGTTTTTTCATTAATTTGTACGTATTTGAACTCGGAGAGTCAAATACGTACAAATTAAAAAGTGATTTCCAGAAAATGTCTGTATGTAACTGTGTGTGTGTGTGTGTGTGTGTGTGTGTGTGTGTGTGTGTGTGTGTGTGTGTGTGTGTGTGTGTGTGTGTGTGTGTGTGTGTGTGTGTGTGTGTGTGTGTGTGTGTGTGTGTGTGTGTGTGTGTGTGTGTGTGTGTGTGTGTGTGTGTGTGTGTGTGTGTGTGTGTGTGTGTGTGTGTGTGTGTGTGTGTGTGTGTGTGTGTGTGTGTGTGTGTGTGTGTGTGTGTGTGTGTGTGTGTGTGTGTGTGTGTGTGTGTGTGTGTGTGTGTGTGTGTGTGTGTGTGTGTGTGTGTGTGTGTGTGTGTGTGTGTGTGTGTGTGTGTGTGTGTGTGTGTGTGTGTGTGTGTGTGTGTGTGTGTGTGTGTGTGTGTGTGTGTGTGTGTGTGTGTGTGTGTGTGTGTGTGTGTGTGTGTGTGTGTGTGTGTGTGTGTGTGTGTGTGTGTGTGTGTGTGTGTGTGTGTGTGTGTGTGTGTGTGTGTGTGTGTGTGTGTGTGTGTGTGTGTGTGTGTGTGTGTGTGTGTGTGTGTGTGTGTGTGTGTGTGTGTGTGTGTGTGTGTGTGTGTGTGTGTGTGTGTGTGTGTGTGTGTGTGTGTGTGTGTGTGTGTGTGTGTGTGTGTGTGTGTGTGTGTGTGTGTGTGTGTGTGTGTGTGTGTGTGTGTGTGTGTGTGTGTGTGTGTGTGTGTGTGTGTGTGTGTGTGTGGATGTATGAATTCAGTTAGTGAACTGTATCTCGAGAACTACTCAATGGATTTGCTTCTAATTTTGCATGGAATTTAGTTTTGTGACTAACTTGCTGGGAAGCTATTGATAATTGGTTCTTCTAGCGTAGTTTTCATTCTAAAGTTAAAAAAAAAAAAAAAAAATTCGATTTTTCGTTTTTTGGTTTTTTTTTGTTTACTACTCGATAAATTTGCTTCAAAATTTGCATAGAATTTATTTGTGATTGCTCGGATAAAATAAATTTTTAAAAACGGATTTTCTTAGCTTGGTTTTAATTTCAGAGCATTTTGAAATTAAAAAAAAATGTTTCTACTTATAAGGCCAATGAAATCTTTAAAACTACTTGATGGATTTACTTCAAATTTTCCATACAATTCAATTTTTTGATGAACTGGTGCGAAAGCTATTGAGAATTGGTTTTCTTAGCGTAGTTTTTTTTTTAGAATTATTTCAAGAATTTTAAAAAAATTTCGATTTTTCATTTTTTTTGTATTTTACGTAAACTACTCGAAGAATTTGTTCAAAAATTTGTATGGAACTTAATTTCGACTACCAAAAGTATAAAAAATTTTGTAAACTAATTTTTTCAGCGCACTTTTAATTTTAGAGCATTTTTAAAATTTTTTTAAAAATTTTCATTTTTAATTTTTTTCTATTTTACGAAAACCATTTGATAGATTTGCTCCAAAATTTGTATGCAATTAATTCGTTACTGTTTGAAGAAAACAAGCTTTGGAAAACTAATTTTCTCAGCGCAGTTTTAATTTTAGAGCACTTTGAAAATTTTCAAAAAAATTTTTATTTTTTATTTATTTTCTTTTTTGCGTTAACCATACTATAAATTTTCTCCAAAATTTTTATACAATTAATTCACTATTGTCTGAAAAAAATAAGCTTTTGAAAACTAATTTTCTTAGCGTGGTTACAATTTTAGAGAATTTTAAAGATTTAAAAAAAAATTTCGATTCTTCTTTTCTTATTTTTTTTTATTCTACGTAAAGTATTCGATAGATTTGTTCTAAAAATTGCAGAGAAATTATTTGCGACTGCCAAAAGAAGGGAAATGTTCAAAAATTGATTTTCATAATGTTGTTTTAATTTTAGAGCATTTTTAAAATTTTGGAAAAGAAATTTTTAAAAGAAAATGTTATTTATTTAACCAGTTAGATCTCGAAAATTACTCGATGGATTTGCTTCAAATTTTGTATACTATCTATGTTTTTGTGTAACTAGGCGAGAAGCTATTGAAAATTTGTATTTATAGTGTATTTTTTTTTTCATAGAGCCATTTTAAGAATTTGAAAAAATTTTCGATTTTTAATTTTTTTTTTTTGTATTTTACGTAAGTTAATTGATGAATTTGCTTTGAGATTTCCATAGGAATAATTCGCATCTGCCAAAAGAAGGATAACTTTTATAAACCGATCTTTTTAGCGTAGTTTTCATTTTAGAAAATTTTAAAAATTTTCTTAAAAAATTTTCATATTTGTTTTTTTCCATTTTACGTAAAGTACTCGATAGAATTGCTCTAAAATTTGTATACAAGTTATTTGCTACTGTCTTTATAAACCAAGTTTAAAAAAAATAATTTTATCAGCGTAGCTTTTTGATCACTTCTTTTGATTTCTGAGTTACTCTTGAAAATTTATAATAGTACTACTGATTTAGATGTTGGCTTGTATTATTACATTCAATTAAGTATTTAAATATAATCATTATTAAATATTATAAATTAAATTGTTTTTTAATAAATGGAAAAAATATTTGAAGAAGAAGAATGAATTTCGTTGTTATTGTTCTTTTAAAGTACAAGTTTATTAATAAATATTAATGTTAGACAATTTTCTTATATTAAAATCACATTTAAATATATATAAAAAAATAATGAAACTCAAAAAGCTCTATGAGAAAGCATTCCGCCAAAGCACTTATCAGCGTTTTTTATATCCATCATTTAAAAAAAGAAAAAATAAAGGATATGTATTTTTTCTTTTATCATGAAAATAAAAACTCAAAGAGATAGAGGCCGTTAAATTATGTCACGATTGCCATAACAATCGTGACGTCATTTACTATGGTGTTATATCTATATATATATATATATATATATATATATATATATATATATATATATATATATATATATCTTTCTACATTATATCGTTATATTGAAAAATTTAGCTTCAGACCCCCACGCCCCCACGTACCCCCACGCCCCCCATTGTTCCCCACAGAAGTTTATAAAGCCCCCCCCCACAAAATAACGTAAAAATGTTTAAAATTATAAGATATTTTTTAAATATCAATTTGGCCTAAGCTGCCCCCCTCGTTTCTCTATGACCCTCCCTCGCCCCCCGCGATCCCCCACGATCCCTCACAACCCCATCTCATGCCCTCCCACTTACATAATGACATAATAAACATATAACAGTTTACAATTTTCTTAAGAATCAACTTAAGAAATCCATCAAAATACTATACATAAAAAGTTTAATACAACCTTTCAATGTATCTGTAATAAAAGAAAATTAAATAAAGACGTAAATGAAATAATTTCATTTAAAAAAACAAAAAACTAATGAACATAATAATTTTAAAAACATAAATAGAATTGAAAAAAATAAATTAATTATGCAACATAAAGATGTTATAAATATATTAAATACTAAATTAAATGATAATAAAACAAAGATTTTCGTTAATAATAAAAATATTGAAACAAAAAAAAAAATAACCATAATTTTAAAATTAATAGAAATTTAAAAAATTATTTCTAATAAAATGAGTATAAAATGTAAATATTGTGCAGCCATGTTTTGGAAAGAAGAAATAAAAAAATTCAATTGTTGTCAAAAAGGTAAAATAGTTTTATTACCGTTAAGTAAATATCATGAAAAATTGAAGTCTTTAATATTTTATGATACTACTTTCGGGCATTTAATTAGATATTATAACAATTTATTTAGTTTTGCAACATTTAACGCAAATGATGTACATAATAAGGAAAAAGGTATGTATAATTTGAAAATTCAAGGACAAATATGTCACACAATTCCAAATAATTTGTTTCCAAAAAAAAGAAGATCCAATTTGTGGTCAATTATATATTCATGATAACGTAACTGCTATTGAAAAAAGATTAAAAAATAATACAAAATTAATTAAAGAACATTTGCATACAATAACAAACATAATGAATAATAATCTAATTGCTAAAAAATTTAAACATTTGCATCAAATATCTAATATTGAAAATGTTCCAAATTATAAATTATATTTTCTAAGAAAAAATAATAAACAAAAACATAATTATAATAAACCTTTAACATCAGAATGTGGAGCTATTATTGTATCTAATTCTGGAATTCCAGATAATTATGATTTATGTATTGTAACGGTTATTTTGTCTGTTACAAAAAAAGAATTGGCTTTTAATTTAATATGAATTATAGCTAAGTCTTTAAATTTTACTATATGCAGAGTTGCTGAAATTTGTAAGAATTTCACTAAATATTGTACAGCAAACTCCGATTGTGCTAGCTAGTCAATCCTATTGATAAACGACAAAATTTTATGTGATATACTTGTCGCTCGCTGCACACACTGCGTCTCTCTCTCTCTCTTACCTGATCGAGAGACGCGTTGCCGGTAGCGCACTTTTCCTTCGTGAGGCAGATTCCAAAATACGTTATATTAAATTATATGATATTATGTAATTAAATAATTTATAACTGCTCACAAGGACCGCGAAGGCGTCGGAGTAAGCAACGGGAAATATATTTTGTTATATATAGTCAGGCAATATAAATTAATATGAAGCACGATTTAATAGAAAACAAGATTAATTTATTATAAGAAAAATATAAATACAAAGATAAAATATGAATTAAACGAAAATAAAATAATATAATATGTGAAAATAATGTACGCGTCTAATGAGAGAGCGAGCAAAGGGAGGACGCGTCGCGAACTAAATGATACTCGCTTATGACGCTGATCGGTTATATAACCGATGATACAATATACCTGAACAAGTATCTCTCGAGGAAGAGATACTTGGATATCGCACAGTATAATTATACTTACAATAACGCACTGGCCAGCTTACATTAATTACCTACGTGCACGTAGATGACGCTCATCCGTTATCGTAGCTTCTCCCCTATACGTAAGCAATACGTAGATGCTCTGAAATAGATCGGTGGAATACGTCTCTTCCCGATCGTTGAATTCCGCTGAGCCAACGTGGTTGCCTTGACGTAGATCGGTGGTATCCTATACACGCCGATCAACGTATATGTTGGCACTTAATGGCTGACCGCTAAGACGCGCGAAAAGCGGTCAAGCAAAACTCTACAGAAAGAATTCCTGAGAATTGCAACTAGCCAATATAATATAATACGCTAGTCGATATAAATTAACGACTTTTAATTAAGACAATGTCTCGCGCTATCAAATGCGAACTTAGTCTATCGTATTATACGACGACGTGACGAAATCTTTTAATAAGCACAGCGCGGCTTAGGTTTCGTGTTAACACAACGGTAGCCGGAAACTCTCTGAAGCGCCTCGCGGCCGGCAAGCTTCTCTCTCGCGTGCCGGTCGTCAAGATACGCATTTCTTTACTTGTCTTAGACGAGATATATGACCGAGCGTTCATCTTATTTTAATACCTAAGCACGCAAGATTCAAACACGGTAAAATACCGTGACAGTATAAATCCTAATAATAATTCAGAAGAAAAAGTTACTCAAACATATTTAAATAAATTATCTTATCATGTAGATCCTATGATTCCTTTATTATTTCCTCAAGGTGATTTAGGATGGAGTGTAGGTTATAATAAATGTCCTAATGTAAAAAATGAAAATTGAACTATTCTTTAATACACAATTTACATAGAGTAGCATATAGATTAGACGAAACAAATTTGAATCAAATTTTATATTGTGGTAGATTAACACAACCGTATATAATTTATGCATATATAATGATTGAAAATAATAGAATTAATTTTTTACGTAATAATCAAAAACAATTACGTATAGAATGTTATCAAGGTTTATTAGATCATATAAAAAATAGTGCTTTAAATGTTTCAAAAAATTTTGAAAATAAAGAAAGATTAGGAAACCTTTTTATTTTACCAGCTACATATATTGGAAGTCCAAGATATATGCAGCAATATCATCAAGATGCTATGGCAATAATGAGAAAAGTAAGAAAACCAGATTTATTTATTACAATAACATGTAATCCAAAATGGGAAGAACTTGAAGAAATTATAAAAAATTTTACAGTAGGAACAACTTCTAATGATATTCCTACTATTACAGTTCGTTTATTTTATGCAAAATTTAAAATGTTATCGAATGATATTGTTAAAAATAAAATGTTTGAAACTATTAAAGCTTACGTATTTTCAATAGAATTTCAAAAAAGAGGTTTACTACACGTGCATCTTATTCTTACGTTACATCCTAATAATTAATTATTTACTACAGATTTAATTGATAAATATATTTTAGCAGAAATAGCATCTTCAGATAATAAATATTCACAAAAATTAGTAATTAAACATATGTTACATGGTCCACATACTGAGAAGTCACTATCTCATAAAAAAAATAGTAATATATGTAAAAAGAATTTCCCAAAATCTTTTAGCGAACATACTGTACTTAAAGAAAATAAATATCCAGAATACAGAAGAAGAAATAATGTAAACGATAATCATGTTTATCATTTAAAATATTCTCATAAAATTATTCCAGTTGATAATTCAATGGTTGTTCCATATAATAGTTATTTATTAGCTAAATATGATAGTCACATAAATATTGAATTGTGTGCAACTGTACAAAGTATTAAATATATTTTTGATTATATACATAAAAAAGGAGATAGAGCATTACGTCAAATACGACAAAATAAACCAATACAAGAAGATAAAACAAAAGAATTCTACGGGATACAAGGAAATAGTGAAAAAAATGAAGATACGGAGGAAAATAATGATATTTATGATGAAATTACACAATATGTAGACGGTAGATATTTAAGTTCAATGGAAGCAGCTTGGAGATTAGAAGAATTCCCATTATGTGGTTAAAGTCATAGTGTCTTAAGATTAAATATTCATACATAAAATCAACAAAAAATTGTTTTTGATGAAAACATTCAAGGAAATATAATTTGGGAAAAATATAAAAAAAATTTTTTTGAAAATTTTAAAGAAAATAAAGCACTTTTTCATATTAATAAAATTTTAATGTCGGAAGAAATGTCATGGAAAGATTTTAGTATTCCTGAACCTAATGAAAAATACATAGAAGAAAAAATTGAATTCAGTACTGAAAATATTGAATATAGTGAAAAAATGTTTAATAAAATGTTTTATGAATTAAATATAGATCAAAAAAACATTTTTAATAATATAATAAATAATAAAAATAAAATATAAATATAGATAGTCCAGGAGGTTCAGGTGAAACATTTTTATATAAAACATTAATATATTACTTTATTTCAATTAAAAAAAAAATTGTATCAATGGCTTGGACAGGAATTGCTTCAATTTTGTTACCAAATGATATGACTAGCCATAGAATATTTAGACTTCCAATTGGTTTAAGTAATAGTGAGAGTGCATTTTTAAAATTTGAATGTGATAAAAAAAATGAAGACCAACAGATATCATCATTTGGGATGAAGCTTCAATGATTTTTAAAAAAACATTAGAAATTGTTGATAAAACATTACAAGATGTTTGCTCAAATAATATACCTTTTAGTGGTAAATTAATAATTTTAGGTGGTGATTTTAGATAAATTTTACCAGGAATAAAAAATGGATTTAAAGATACAATTATAAAAAAGACTATAAAATATTCATATCTTTGGCCATTATTTAAAATTTTTAATTTAAAAAAAAATATAAGATGTAAAGATAAAAAATTTTCTTCTTTTTTATTAGATATTGGAGAAGGAAAAATTAATACTTTTATTATTCCTAAAGAATATGAAACTAATGATGTATGTGATAAAATTTATAAAGATATAAACAATAATTATAATTTTTCTAAAAATGTTATTTTAACTTCACATAATGAAGATATGAATATGTTAAATAATAGAATATTAAAATTAATTGATAATGAAATGATTACTTATTATAGTATAGATCATGCAACATAAAGGAGTTGATCAAACTGATAAAAATATTCATTTAAATTATCCTATAAAAATGTTAAACAATATTAGAGAAGGATTACCTCTTCATGAAATTAAATTAAAAATTAATGCAGTTGTAATGTTAATTCAAAATCTTAATATAACTGATGGATTATGTAATGGAACTAGATAAAAAATAACTAGATTATTTAAATATAATATTGAAGCTGAAATTATTACAGGAGAAAATAAAGGAAATAAAGTTTTTATACCAAGAATAACATTAAGTACTAATGAATCATCTTCTTTACCTTTTATTTTATACAAAAAACAATTTCCTATTGTATTAGCATTCGCAATAACTATTAATAAGTCCCAAGGACAGAGTTTTGAAAATGTAGGTATATTTATTAAAAAACCATTATTCTCTCATGGACAGTTATATGTAGCTCTTACACGATGTCAAAATAGAAAAAAATATATATATTCAGAATGAATTGGAAAATAAAAATTAAATAATAAATATAGTTTGGAAAGAAATATTAGAACAATAATTTTATGATAAATTAACAAAAATTATAATTAAAAATATTTATTTTAACATATATCTTATCTTATGGACATTACAATTTAAGTTTATTATGTTAGTATTTTAATTTTATTTAATTGTTTTATTATTTAGTTAATTTTTACTATTGACAGAAAACGTTTATATTTATAGTTTAAATAAAAAAAAATTAATTTAATTTAACAAAATATTTACAAAAAATAAAATTAATTTTATAAGTATTTTAGAATCAATAATAAAAAAAACTGGAATGGAATCCACTAGAAGGAAATTATGTTGAAATAAATAATATTAATGATCAAGAAACTATGGATGATTTAAATAATCAAATTGAAGATCATTTAAGTTATGAGGAATAATTTAAATTTTATATAGAAAATTTTGATGATGATAATTTAAATAATACTGAAACTTCAGTTTTAAATTATATGATGAATTTTTATATTGGTGAAAATGATGAAAAACTCGAATTCAATAATTGGAAAGAAGTACCAGAATATTATAAATATTAGGCAAATAAAATTATAGAATTTAAAATAGAATTACAGGAACCCATAGCTGAATATTATATTAACCAAGATCATGATAAATATCCAAGATATTTATTAGGAATAATTAATATTCTTAAAAAAATTTTATGATATACTATAATATATAATTATGATATAAAAAATTTAGCAGTTAATTTTATTATATATTTAAAGTAAGTATTAAATAAATAATTAAAATTGTTTAATTATTATAGATTAAAACTATTAATAACGTATTTTGTTAATATTTAGTTAAATACTTATATAAAATGTTTGACATTTTATTGAAAATATTTAAAAATCATAGTGAAAAAATTATGATATATCTTATAAAATATAAAAAAAGTCAAAACATATTAAATAAAAAATATAACAAAATAATCCTCTAAATCTTAAAAGATTCAAATAAACATTATTATATATCAATTATTATATTAAAATAATTATAATTGAAACTATTAATTACATTTATGATTTAAGATTTATTTAATAATTATATAAAATGTTAAATATTTTAGTTAGATACATCTATTATAATACTAAATTTATAAAAATTTTATATTCATCAAAATCACTATTACCTTATTCAAAATCATGAAATTTATTCTCGACATTTATTAAGGTTAGCTAATTATATTAAGAAAAATACAAGATTAAAAAATTATAAAAGTAAGTATTGTACAAAATAAATCTAACATTTCAAAATTATTATATATATATATATATATATATATATATATATATATATATATATATATATATATATATATATATATATATATATATATATATATATAATACTAGGGGTACCCCTGCTCATAACCTTCTATTTGTTATTTAGGTTACATTATCTTTATTTTTTTATTTTTATCAACTGTAAAAAATATAATTATTAAAATATATTAAGTTATACTCAAAAATATATTTAAATATTTATTACAAACCCATTTTCGTTTTCCTTATTTATATGATGTTATATAATAAAAGTTTTTATTGTTTATATAGAACCAATTTTCATAAATACTAATATCTTATGAATGTCCGTAGCATTAATAAATTTTTGGTTTTTTTACCTAAACTAGCTACATTCATGCGCGCAAAGCGCGCAACAAATTTATACTCGAGGGTCAACTATGGATGTAATAACATTTATAAACATGATAAGTAATTTTAATAAACGAAATTATTTTAATAGCAATTTTATTGTTTTTAAAAAAATGATGAGTGGTCATCTATCAAAAATTAATTTTAAATAAAAACTAAAATTATGAACCTTAAAATCAAACAGTACGAAGTGCCGTTAATATATCATAGAAAAATAAAAAAATTAAATTAAAAGAAATTTTTAATATAATTTTTTACATACATAATTTTCAATATTTATATTAGTTCTTTGGCATGTAGGATCTAAGATCAAACTCTAGATATCGCAGCATACAACTGACCATGATCAAAAACTTCTCTTCATCAATCAATAATTATATTATTCTTTTGAGCAGCTAACAACAGCTAAAAATTTTTTTAAGGAACTGAATAAACTAATCGCAATATCTGTTTCAATTTTTCTTTATTTACAACATATAAGTGATTTGAAACATAATAGAGACAAATCTACGTTGGTTACATTCTGGCCACAGCTTTGCTACAAACATAGGAACCTCAAACATATTAAACATTGAATGCAACTATCAAAAAAGATTGCTATCAGAAATGATACATATTAAAAAATATGAAAATTGCAATAATACACGACACTAAAAAATTAAACAACGTATATAATAAATACATAGTTGAATTATTAAAAAGAAATTAATTTTTTTGATAAAACGGTTTCAAGAATAAATTATTTACAATAAAACGCAATAATTGTTAAATTGGATTAAATATAATTAAATCAAATTCATTCATGTGAATCAAAATCTTGAATCAAATACCAAGTACATAAAGGAACACACTTGCTAGTCACTTTGTACAAACGTAACTCACCTAAATTACCTATGTTAAAGATTTGTATAACCAAAGAAGATAGACGCTTATAGAAGGATTCTTCTGGGTTACATTTTTCGTCCGAAAGCCTGGGTAACACTTTAGCATTGTTTGTATATCTATATATATGAAAAATGTGCTATATATATGATATATATAGATATAAAAATACATGGGATTTGATAGCGTCCCCGAGTAGCTGGGTAACAGAACTAACTCATTTTTGGCAGAAATTTCCTAGAGTACGCTTCTATCAGCGTCTATATTCGTTGGAATAACTTATACTTCATACTGTCACGTAGATCATGACGACGCATATTAGATTGCGAAAATTTTTATTATTAATAGAAATATCTATAATTATATATTTTTATAAAACAAAAATAGTTTGACAGTTATGTAATACCACATGTTTAATACTTGTAAGTTTCATTTTTTATTTTTATTGTTGCTCCTAAAATGTATTGTTTTAGGTGATGTTTTTTTAATGTGTTGTTGATGAATTTAGAAATTTTTAATCATTAAGTAACTGTTATCAGTTGTTATTAAATTTTATGCTTTAGCACCTGAAGAGGCCTCTCTTAAAAATAGAGGAGACAAATCGTTTTTTCTCTTATAGAAATAAAGAAAAATTGAAACAGCTGCTGCTATTAGTTTATTCACAGTTATAAATATTAAAGACAAAGTCTGTTAAAACCAGTTAATTCGCCTTGGTAAGACCTCCCATAAGAGCAATGTATAAGAACCCACTATCTGCAGTTCCTATTTTGACCACCTCATTTAATTTACATTGTATCTCATGGCGCCACTTGAGGTCTTACCAAGGCGAATAGACAAAAACGTGTGTTACTTTAACAAACAAAATGTCTTTAAAGGATTTAACAAACAAATGTCTGTTAAAATTTTACTTATAAATTACAGACATTGTCTGTCAATGTACTAAACTCTTTTCCGTACACATACATACTCGTTTTATATATAGTTTTATTTTTTTAAATTCACGTTTAAATTAATAAATTTACAAGAACTCAAGAAATATTAGAAAGAACGTTTTTTATTATATCTTATACAATATTATATTCGTTTATAATATGATATTCATTGTCTAATGAATAGCTTTCGTGACATTTACAATGATATAATTTCAATAATTATTAACAATTTTTATAAACAAATTATAATAATGCCTTTTTTTGAAAAAAAAAAAAAAAAAAAAAAATGATATTTTTAGGTCATTTTGAGTAAAAAAGGTTTTCATGAACATATTGTTAAAATGAACTGAATCGGCAAAAAAAATCGCAGTTTGAAAAAACGCGATTTTTCAAAATTTTGACAGCATGTAGCTCAGCTTCTACTGATTCTCTCACTTGCAGCGCCATCAAGCGGCAAATGGTTCCGACCGCCTCTTAATTGCTCAAAAAAGTACCGTTTTTTAAAAAATCGCGTTTTTTCAAACTTTGCGATTTGTTTTCTGCCGATTCAGTGCATTTTAGCAATATGTTCATGAGAACCTTTTTTACTCAAAATGAACTAAAAAATATGATAAAATTTTTTTTTTTAAGCGCATTTTTATAATTTGTTTATAAAAATTGTTAATAATTATTAAATGCGCTATTTTCAGACATTCTACCCAAAAAAATTCGGATTCAGCAGGTCAAAATACATAAAAAAAAACGTGGGTAGAATTGAAAACCTCGATCGACCAAGACTTATGAAGTTTGCTCCTGGACTATCTGTTCTAGTCGTTTGTTACAGACATTTTCATAATCAACTGACATAAAGTCTGTTAAATCGTCACATTCTTGTTTGTTACTTCAACAGACAATTTAGTAACAGAAAAAAAAGGTTAACAGACTACACAATTGTTTTTAATCGTGTTCAGTTCCTTAAAACAATAATTATATTATCAAACGTTTGTCCATGTAATTTATTAATCGTCACAGCAAAAGATAATTCACATGAAAATTACGTTCTTTTAAATGTAAAAGGAATATTCATTTTCACAATATAATCTACTACGGTTTGGAAAAATATTATCTTATACCACCCGTCAAAATTTTACATTTTAATAAATAATTAAAAAATTCTAAAATTTGCAATCTCGCACTATTGCATGAACCTTTATTAATACTTAAATGGGTAATTCTTTCATACTTTTAAAAATCATGTTACTGCGTCATTTCTCCTAAATATGAGATAGCACATCTTGTTAGCAAATGTTCACTGATTTATTGAGTTATTAGAAACTAATTTTGCTATATTTTTAATGATAATTAGACGTGTCATTTTATGGCGGATGGGGAAAAGAGGTTTTTTTTTTTAATTTAAATGTTACCAGGCCATGTAAAATGATAAATTATCGCTATAAAAAAAATGACTACTGCTTTTTTGATTTGAAATTCACACCAAAGCTTTATCTATACACATACTTTTGGAAAATCAAGAGCATGGGTGTGTGCCTGTTAACAAAAGTACTTTCTGAAAGGTTATTAAAATGTTACCAAAAATTTATATATTTTACTTTTTTCTGGAAAATACGATGCTGTAAAAAAGACTATTCAGCGGTGACATTTTAAACTACATCAAAAGGTAATATTTAGAATCACAAAGAGAAATTTTTTTATTAGGAACGTGTGCCTAGTGTAGATAAAGTTCTTTGTTCGTTTGAAATTATACTTAAAAAACGTGACTCACTTTTGAAAATAGGTTTTTATCCACTAATATGAAAATCTAAGCTTTGATTCACCTTTTCTCTGTTGTGAACTTTGTAATTTACTATTTTATAATACTCAATGTAATCTTTAAGTTGCTTTTGAAGTATTATTTCGAGTATTCTGGAAATCATTGAATTTTTCCCGGTTATTAAATTTTCCAAATTTACATCGATTACCTAGTTTCTATCAATGTTTTAATTTTAAAGAGTTTAAACTTTAAAAAGCTCAGTTTTAGTATGTATTAATAGCTTACACCTAGAACGTTGAGTTGAATCATCACTGAAATTTCTAGATTTAAAAACCGATTTTCTAATTTCGAGATTTTGTTTATATAACCGTGATTTTTCTATTATTCATAATGCTACGATGCTAAGATTATTTATCAAAATTTTTCGATTTTTATATTTTTTAATGTTTATTAAATAAACTAAAATATTTGGTTAAAAGGAATATAAGTATTTTTATTCGAAAACATAAACTACACAAATCTATGTCAAATTTCATACTCTAAGATTGACAATTTTAGCAAAAATAAATTGATATTCCACTCACTTATGATTTGTAATCAGCAATCCCAAAAGCCATTGGGTAACTAATATCACTCAATTTTAATACCCGAATTAATTAATGAATTTTCCAAAAAAATTGCCATTTCTGGCATATTTTATTTATTACAAAAAATTTTGTAATTATTAATGTAAATTGCGTATTTAAATATTTTCTGTAACATATTAAACATGTAAAAATGAAAAAGCTCAATGGAAAATGATCTATTATAGCCCAAAATACTTAAAAAACTGATCTGAGATAGGTAAAATATTATACCTGGGTGTGATAATAATGAATATATTTAAATGTCTTATATTAAAAAAAGCTATCTTCAAAAGTGAGTAATGCGATTTTTTCTTTTATTATCATTTTAATATATCAATATTTAAAAAAAATAAATTTGATACATGTGTCTTCAATTTTTTTTAATTTATTGAAAGTAAATTTTAACACTATGAAAAATTTACTCGAAAATCTGTCTTTTGATGTTTGTTAAAAAGACTACCCTTAAAAGTGAGTAACACGATTTTTTTCTTTCATTATAATACGTCAACATTAAGAGAAAATTAGTTTTATACGTGTGCCTGTATTTTTTTTTTTTCAATTTGTTGCAGGTGAAATTTTAACATTATGAAAGATTTACCCATATTTCTTATAAGCATTACAATAAATTTTTCTCTCAAATGTAATTTACTGGAAGGATTAAAAGAATTTAAATATTCTAGAAGAAACATTTCATCTGATTCATTAATGATTTTCATCACTATCAATTTCCGAGTTTTAAAATAATGTATGAAAATAATATAAATTTTGCAATAAAAGATCAAAAAGTTTTTCACAAAAAAAAACTTTTTATTTTTTACTTTTGCATTAAATTCAATTACATATTACAGTAAATTAAAATTTTAAATACTATTATTGGTAATAAGAGTTTAAAAATCCCTCATTATTTAAAATTACAAAAGCATCTTTTATAGAGTGTCTGTGGCGTAACCGGCTAAGGCATACGCCTTATACGGTCTCTACACATTCGCTCCGAGTGGTCGGGGGTTCGATTCCCGGTGAAAACACCTGAAATTTTTTTCAGACGTTTTTCATCGGAAAAAGAACTTCTGATCGCGATGGGTAAAATATTCCTGGCGTAGGTTTTCTCCTGGGGGAGTTTTCCCTACGTCACAGGCTTAGGCCTGGGCAAATGCAGGAATCTACCGTAGAAATCTACTTACCGACTGTTCTAGGGACGCGGCAGTCTGTGATTTCTCGGGTATGGGTAGATTAAAAATAGGTAAAGAAATAGGTAGGAAAAATAAAAGGTACAGAAAACATATAGGTAAAGGAAAAAAGGTAGGCAAACATCCTGACACAGAGGTGGTCAAGGATGTCGGTAGCTTGGCCAAGAGGCTGCATCGGGCCAATAGGGCGAACCAGATAATAAAAAAAAGCATTTTTTTCATCTTTATATATTTAATGACTATTAAATAAATGACTTTACTTAGCTACTTCATAACCGCATTATAGGTAATAATAAATATATGTATTACATTTATTTGAACTTATTATAAAAACGCTGCCAAGTGCTTTGGTGTAATGCTTTCTCATAGTGCTCATTGTGTTAGAGTATTTTGATTTCATTTTGCTTTCTCATAGCAAAATTATTGTATCGGTGAAAAAATTTTTTCTATTTTTTCGTTAATTTGTACATATTTAGACTCAGGGAGTCGAAAAAAGTGGTTTCAAATTAAAATTTTTTCAAAATTTTCAAAATGCTCTAAAATTAAAACTGCGCCAAGAAAATTAGTTTTTAAAAATTTTTTTCTTCTGACAGTGGCGAATAACTTGCATGCGAATTTTGGGGCAAATCTATAGAGTAATTTACGTAAAATAAAAAAAAAAATGAAATTTTTTTTCAAATTTCACAAAATTATCTAAAACTAAAACCACGCTAAGAAAATCAGTTTTCAGAAGTTTTTCTTTTGGTAGTCGCAAATAATTTCCAAGCAAATTTTAGAGCAAATCCATCGAGTACTTAAAGTAAGATACAAAAAAAAAATAAAAATTAGAATTGAAAAAAAATATTTTAAATTGTTCTAAAATTAAAACTATGCCAAGAAAACCAGTTTTCAATAGCTTCCGTACCAGTTAGACAAAAAAATAAATTGTATGCAAAATTTGAAGGAAATATGTCGAGTACTTTTCGAGATCTAATTGACGTAATGAGTACATACACACGCACATACATAGACATTTTCTGCGCTACAAAAAAAAATCAGGTGAGAGATCATTACATGAGATTTTGGCATGATAGATCACCTAAGAAATCAGGTGATTTCTCGCCTGATTTTTTTTAACAGGGTGGAAACCACTTTTTTCCACGAGTCTAAATATGTAAAAATTAATAAAAAAAAATAGAACAAATTTTTTTATTGATACAATGTTTTCTCTATGAGAAAGTAGAAGTGTATCAAAATATATTTATAACTCATAAATCCTAAGACATGATACACATACAACATTATTTCATTTTGAATAGTGTTATTAAATAAACAAAATCAAATTTTTAACTAATCAAAAGGATTGTAAGCATCAGATAAGGGTTTTTAAAACTATTCATGTATCAAACTTTTTTATTTAATGTATATTTGAGCTAAAAAGAAGTTTTATTAGATAATATTATAATAACAAAAAATTATCAATCACATTTAAATCTGATTTTTTTCAGGCTGAAACTCAGGTCTGATAGCTCAAGTAACTACAGTTGAGTAGAAAGTGCATAGGCGCCCAAGTTATTTCAGCTTATGTCTGTATATTATAAAATAACCCACATGTATAAGTAAACTAATCAGTTAAATATATTATATTAAATATTAATTCATTGTATATTATAAACTAGCACACCTATATTAATAAATATTCAAATTTTTATTGAAAATATAGTCATATGGCTTGTTTGTCAACTGTAATGCAAATTTTATATACAAATCTATAAAAAAGATGCTTACTATAGTTATAATTTTATCAGCATGTTAATTATTTTCAAGCTTTATTCATTAAAACATAAATTGTTTTTCCATTTTTTAATTTCATGTATTAATATTTAGTTAAATAGTAATGTATATAATAAAATAACTAAATAATATAAGTAAATTATTCAAATTTTCATCAAAAATAGACATATAGCTTGTTCGTCAACTGTAATACAAATTTTATATGTTAATCTATAACAAAGCTACCTACCGTAGTCATACTTTTATCAGTGTCCAAATTATTTTCAAACTACATTTACTGAAATTAACACACATTTTATACTTCTATTTATTTATGTATTAATATTTAATATAATAAGTTTAACTAAATAGTATTGTATATTATGAAATAGCACACTCGTATAAGTAGATTCTTCAAATTTTCATTAAAAATAGACATACAGTTTGTTCGTCAATTGTATCATATATTGTTATCAGTTGCGACGATTCAAAAATCGCGCTAGACATAGTTCATATGCTCAGCCGCTACGAGGCGCTACTCCCGCAACGGGAATAGCGAGCTCCATAGCATATATAAGCAAGCCGCCGAGCCAGCCTTTGGACTCGTCTCCCCTTCCATTGTGTAAGAGTGGGATTGCTCGACACAGTGGGAGTTACCTTCACCCGTATTCCTGTCTTAAGCTACGTAAGGGTGGGATTGCCCTACGTTAGCCTCCAACCTCTCCGTCAGAGTAAGGGTGGGGTTGCCCGACACTGATTCCTGACAACTACCACCACCTTCTCGGTCGGGGTAGGTCCTCCGCTAGGCGATGCGAGTACGCACGACTAGTACATCCCCTCCATGTCTACGTTAAGACTTGGAGGTAACCTTTCCTGTCTCCCTCTGACACCAGCCTGTACCTTAAGCCTGTACCGAATGTCACGGAGACACCGCTCATATTATCCGCTGCCGGTAAAGTAGATTCCAACCGTGCTAACCGTCGATAATATTGTAGCCTGTAAATAGTTTATTTTTCTTTTTACGCTAGTTTGTAACCGATACCGTTCGGAATTTATTAATAATAAGATTGTTAAAAACCGCGCCAGCGGTAAAAATAAATACCGACTGCCAGAAAGAGATCAATTATATCTCGTAACCTGTAAATAGTATATCTTTCCTTTTAGTTTGTAACCGATACCGTTCGGAATTTATTGTTAAGTATAATTTTGTGAAACTGCATTAGGCCGCGATCACATGGTGCAGAATAGACACGCAGAATAGAGCTTGCGTAATAGAAATAGCCAATTAGAGCTATTCTGCAACTTTCTAACTTTCTTCTCATTGGTTATTTCTATTACGCAAGCTCTATTCTGCATGTCTATTCTGCACCATGTGATCGCGGCCTTACCGGTAAAACTAATACCGACCGCCTAAAAGATATAATTTAATTTTTGTATTATTTTGATTATTCATATTTTTGCGTACCGCCGTTTCCAGCCAATTTTCCCGAGATTATCATTTAATTGATCAACCTTGTATTAGTTTTAAGATCAACTCAATAAACGCAAAGAATATTTATTGTGAAAAATATAAAATGCACGACTCATACTCATTTACCCGTTCCGCTAAACCTGTCCTGTAAATCCGCCCCGTCATTTACCGCTTTAGTTTTAAGATTTGTTATTTCATCAATTTAATTGTTATTTAAACGCAATAGTAAATTTCTTTTTCCTTTAATATTAATTACAGTTAAATTTTTATACATTTCTTTTATTACAGTTAACTTTTCATTCTTGAACTCATTTTTATTTTTATTAAATTCAGTAATTTCAATTTAGTTTATAAGTTTGAACTTTGGCTTATTCGAACCTCTGACCGACCATCTTCCAGTATCAACCCTCAGGTAAAAGTAAAAGTCTGATGCCACCAACGTCAACGAGTTGTCTACGGCAACCGTCCGAAAAGCCAAACGTTACACAGTAAATTTTGATCTTGATTTATTCTAACCTTATTTTTTTTATTAAAATGTGCACATAAATTTATCTTTAAAACATTACTTAAATATATTACTTTTTTTTGGTACTTTGATGATTTTTAATCTGAGTAATAGAAATATAGAATAATAAAACTTTCATAACCTCAAACCTTCATAACCTCAAACCTTCATTAATTGCTATTATATACTTATTTTTAAATGAAAAACAATTAAAAATATATACATATTGTACCTCCATTAAGCAATACTTATGCAATAAAGGAATAAATTACTTATCTGAATTGTTATATTATTTGATGTTGTGGGGACACCCACCTGTCTCTGTATGCGAGCGGCGCTGTAAGCGCACCAACACACATGTAAGTGTGTACATGAAAACGCCTCTGCGCAGGCTCAACTTAGTCGAGGAGGAAGCAGCTCAACGACTGCTTCTCTGTACCTCAGTCTTGTTCCGCCAGCCACTGCGCTTAGTCGCTTTGGCTACCTAATAAAGTCACACTCAACTTATATAGTATCTGACTTATTTTCCAGATCCCGATCTCCTTCTGCATTATATATATATTCATTGCCACACAAGGCATTACATCTGGTGACCCCGACTGAAGGATTCAGCGACGACCAGGCAGCCATTTTAACAACCAAGCGACGGACCAAGAGGGACGCCTCGAAATTCCGCCATTTTGGGTTTCTGTTTGCTGGTCAAGCACAGAATTTTTGCTGCTCTCGTCGCTCATCCACACGCACAAGGAGTCTTCTTTCTTTCTGCAGGGATTGGAAAAGCGGAACATCGCACGTACGCATCGCACGGCCCCTACGAGCTCTAAGTGGAGGACGTTTCTTCTGCGGCATTCGCCTCAACGTCTTTGTCCGGAGCATCGTAGTACATCTTCTTAAGGTAGCGAGAGTTGCTAAGGTGCACTCTCTTTCATACATTTTATTTTTCTCTAATAGAAAATCGCGAGTGCGCGAATTAAAGTGTTAAAGTGCAAAAACTCGCACAAAAAACCTTTCTCTAGAGAATCTTGGCCACGTGGCGCCATTAATTTTTAACACGCAAAATCACGTGAAATCTTTCTTTGTTCACGGCAGTGCGTGTTGTGGCCGTTAAAGTAAAGTGAATCGCGAGTGAAATTTATTTGTCACACTAGTGAAAAAGCACGCCGTTGACACGCGTATAGGTTATGTACGCATTGTGTCTGGCGTTGGAAAATTTCTTTTCTCGCGCATATCACTCCTTTCATTTTTCATTAAAGAGTTAAAAAATTATCTTTATATAGTAAATTTTATGCCCTAAGACACGCGTCATAGCTTATGTACGCATTTTGTCCGGCATACAAATTTCCTTTTTGATCGGTAGTTACGCGAAATTGCTTAAAGACAAAGAAACGGCCAGTTTTAAGTCTAGCAAAACGCGTACTTTTAACTGAAATAAACGGTCAAAAAATTTAACATCGAAGTAACTACCTCAAGGTCATCGTGGAACATCTTTCAACATTAAGCGAATGCGGAGTGCGAGGAGTCGGTTTTTCGCGCTAACTAACTAGCATTAATTTTTTTTATATACTCGAATTGTGAATTATTTAATTATAAATCGACTCTAGACAAATTAGTATAGTTTAATTTAGTATAGAATTTTCTATGAATATATAAAAACTAGTCATATGTGTTTGTGTCGTACTTAACCTTTTATATATTTATTCAATTGTACTTTGTCCATATACACATATATATATCTTTTTTTTTATATACATATACTCTTTTATTTTTACACATATTTTTAATATATTTTTAACATACAAAAATTTTAACTGCGTACAGTTGGGGATTTCTCGTCTGAAAATTTTGAGATATCTTAAAATACACGCATTTTTCTTTATTATTGTGAGAAAATCTCACTTCAACTCGAGGCGCTGGCATTGCTTAAGAAAGCTCCTTCGTCGATTCCTCTTTGGATCTCTAACGGGGACTATCGAGAGTGGTGCGAGTGCCAAGAGCCCTTTTTATATAACTTTAACGCGGTAATAGACGAGAAAACCGCAATTGCTTTTTATCCGGTAGTGAGCCACGTGGAGAATTCTCTCCGATTTTTCACTCGCACAGCGAGTGCGCGTATTATTAATTATTTGCGCTTGTGCATTGGATAGCCCCTTTGTGCATCAGTCGCCGACCACTTGAGGTCTCTCTCGCTGAGCACGTGGAGGTAAATCCCAACTGCACAAGACGCCTTTTTACTATCCATTTAAATACACAAATCATACTTCGTATAATATTCGGAGAGAGTTTTCTCGAACTGGTCACTACGTAAATTTAAAAAGCGTTATTCCCTCTTTTGCGACCGCTCGTCCGCAAAAATGCCTCCCAAAGTAGTCCATACACCTCCTAAAAACAGCGAGCCCGGCAACACGGAACGTACGGAAAACGCGTTACGTATGCAACAGAACAGCTCTCCTTCAGAGAGCATGTACTCGGGTGACGGGGGCGTCCTGGGAACTCTAGAGAATGCTATAGGACCAATCGTTTCCGACAGTTCGCCCACCGGATTTCATGTAAATTTAACAAACTCAATTATTAATAAAAACCAAAAACCGTTTGAAAAATCTTTATCAACGAATAGACAAAGAACCGCGCATAGTTTTGATCAAAATAGGCTTTTATCCATTAGACCACCTTCTCATAACATATCAAACGAAAAAACAGTTCCACGAGAGGCTTATGAAAGGATGGAAAAAACTTTGACTAACAAAATTAAATTCATGCAAAATTCGTATAGCGAGCAAATTAATAATTTAACAGAGCAAATAGAGTCGTTAAAAACGCTTGTATTAAATCAAGCGAGGAACGAAAATTCGTTAGAGGCTCAGCAAAATTCAAATTCTAGACTTTTCGAGAACACAAGAAATGCTCAAGGTTGTTATAACCTTCCATCGGCCCCTACAACAACATATAAACAAACTTCATACCTTTTTCCTACAGAACAAAGCCCGACCTTCAATTCAATATCAAACATTCCAAACACACAAATAACACAACCTTCAATAATAAACAATCGAACTTTCTCCAATTCTAATCATCCTATAACCTTTCCCGTATACACAACAAATACGCCCAACATAAACACACAGAATCATAACACTCAACCGTCGGTCGCGGCTAATATAAAATTCAAACCAATCAAAATGCCCTTCTGGCAACACGATCCGGTAACATGGTTCGAAATGTTCGAGTATCAACTATCGATACAAAACATAACGGACGATAATATTAAATTCGTAAACGTCATGCCTAATCTTAGCAATAGTACCGTCGATGAAATATCTAATAGCACCAAACTATTAAGACCTAATCATCGTTATGCCGGGATTAAAGACATTTTAATTAAAAAATATACGCAATCGCAGGATTCCAAATTACAAACATTATTTCGCGGTTGTCAAATCGGAACAAAAAAGCCATCGGAATACTTATACGAGTTAATCAATCTTGCGGGAGAACAAATGCCACGCGCGTCAATTCTTAAAGCTTGGAGAGCCAATCTACCAGGCAATATCCGTCCGTTTATACGAGAAGACGTGACACCTGAAAACGAAATGGCGTCGGTCGAGCTTGCTGATCAAATTCATGCCGACTTACATGCAAATCATAACGTGATGCATGAAATCAAACAGAATGAAACACACATTTTAACGGAAATGATGACTAAAGTCGACGCGCTCGTAAGCCAACGCAATACAGTTAAAAGACGCTCGCAAGATAAAAAGTGGCACGAAGGTAACAAAGCAGGTGGGCGCGGACGTAGCAAAAGTAGAGAACGCAGACATTATTGTTACCATCATAGTAAGTACGGTAAAAACGCGTTCAAATGTACCAAGCCGTGCGACTGGGTGGATAATTCCATTAAACCAGATCAACAAAACGCGAGAAACAAAGACAGAGCAAACTCGGATGGTAACAAGGGAAACGTTAAAGATTCGTTAAACTAGAAACTCGGCGCGTCATGGAGACCAGCGTGGCCGGGACTAATTCAGTGCGTCTCCACGTAAAAGATAAAACTACTAATGAAATCTTTTTAATTGACTCGGCGCGGAAATTTCCGTAATCCCTAGACCAAAAAATTTTACGGGAAAAAAGACAAATTTAAATTTATATGCAGCCAACGACACTAAAATAAACACATATGGCACATTACACAAAAAACTTGATTTTGGGTTCACTCGGGAACTGCTATGGCTTTTTATTATCGCAGATGTCCCCTACCCTATACTGGGAGGAGATGTATTGAATCATTTTCATCTGTTACCAGATCTTAAGAAAAAATTACTAATAAATGCAAATACGAATGAAATAATTAATGGATTTAACAAAGCCGTTCCTGATCTACAAATTTCTTTGATTGACCCCAAGATCAAGTATGCACACATTTTAAACAAATTTCCTACGGTGATAGGCGTTGATAGGCCGAAAACTCTAAAAAAGAGAGGCATCTATCATTACATCAAAACCACAGGTCCTCCTTGTGCGCAGAAACCGCGACGCTTACACCCAGAAAAACTTAAAGTAGCTAAATCAGCGTTTGAAGAATGGTGTAGGTTAGGTGTGTGTAGACCCTCGAAAAGTCCTTGGGCTACACCCATACATATAGTGCCTAAGAAAAACGGGGAATGGCGAGTCTGCGGAGACTATCGGAAATTAAATGAGGTAACGGTACCGGATAGATACCCCATACCGAATTTGCATGATTTTTCGAGTAATTTACACGGTAAAACTATTTTCTCCGCCTTAGACCTGGAAAGCGCGTTCTTACAGATACCCATCTTTCCAGATGACATCCCCAAAACGGCAGTAATTACACCGTTTGGTCTGTACGAATTTCTCGTCATGACCTTTGGTTTTAGAAACGCGTCGCAAACGTTTCAAAGGTACGTCAACCTCGCGCTGGGAGATTTAGATTTCGTCTTTGCCTACATCGACGATATCCTAGTGGCGTCCGCCTCACCCGAGGAACATGAGAAGCACCTAAATATAGTGCTTGAAAGATTGCAGAACTTCCATTTGCATCTAAATTTAAAAAAATGCATCTTCGGAGCCGAAAGTTTAGTTTTTCTCGGTCATACAATTGACAAAGAAGGCCTTAAGCCCGACCCCAAGCTGGTCGATTCAATCAAAAATTTTCCACAACCACGAACCGTGGACGAATTACGTAGATTCCTTGGTTTAGTTAATTTTTATAGAAAAGCAACCCCTCAAGCGGCAGAAACGCAGCGCCATCTGCACGCGCTTATTAAAACTAACAAAAAGAAAGATAAAACACCGATAATTTGGACCCCAGACGCATTAGAGGCTTTCGAAAAAACAAAGATAGATATAACTAACATTACCAGCTTAGCTTACCCGTGCGCAGACGCAGAAATACGCGTAACCACGGATGCCTCAAATTTCGCCATGGGTGCTTCCTTGGAGCAATGTGTAGATGGCAGTTGGCAGCCATTGGCATTCTTTTCCAGGAAGTTCACTCCCGCGCAATCAAAGTACAGCGCTTACGATCGCGAATTAATGGCAATTTATGAAGCCTTAAAATACTTTAGCTATTTTTTGGAGGGTCGCAATTTTAAAGTTTTTACTGATCACAAACCGCTAATCTACGCGCTCGGGCAGAATTTGGACACATGCACACCATTGCGCGCGCGTAAATTGTCGTTTATATCGCAGTTCAATACGGAAATTTGTTACTTGCGGGGCGAAGACAATGTGGTCGCAGACTCGCTTTCGCGTATTGATCCCTCCATTGCGCCAGCCTCTTTTGACTGGAGCAATGAGGCATCAACTGGAGAACCCTTTGTAAAAAAGACCCTCGCAAGTATCACGACATTTAATTTTCCAACATTTTTTACTCTCGAAGAAATTTCGCAAGAGCAGGAACGCGACGACGAATTAAAAGAGATACTTGCGGACTCAAATCACCCTCTAAGACTAACGAAGCTGCGCTGGGGCCGAATCGAGTAGCTATCTATTGCAATTTTGACGCGCAAACGTTTCGACCATTTATACCTAAGATACTTAGACGCGAAGTCTTTAAAATTTTTCACATTAACAACGCGCACCCCTCGGGCCGTGTAACTGATAGGCTGGTTAGACAGCATTACGTGTGGCCTAATATGGCTAAAGAGGTAAAAGAGCAGTGCAAAAACTGTTTAGATTGTCAACGCGCTAAAGTTTCTCGCCAAAATAAGTTTTTGCCACTGCACTTCGTTGAACCAGACGCGAGATTTGCGCATGTGCACATCGATATTGTAGGTCCTTTGCCCTCGAGTGAAGGCTACAAGTATCTGCTCACAATGATAGATAGATTCTCGCGCTGGCCAGAGGCGGTACCTCTACACGACATTACGGCTCCGGTGTCTCTCTTTGAATCTCAGCTTTTTACCTCACTCTTAGAGCTAATAGGTTGTAATCGGACGCGTACAACGGCTTACCATCCGCAGGCAAACGGCATGATCGAAAGATGGCATAGACAATTAAAAGCTGCATTAATGTGTCTTGCACAAACTCATGAATGGACCAAAGTTCTTTCAAGTGTTTTATTGGGATTGCGTACTAGAATACGTCTAGATACGGATGCTAGTCCAGCAGAGTTTGTGTATGGCACAAAATTAACCATTCCAGGCGATATTTTGCAGTTTCGCGACACCCGCGGCTTCAATGATAACATCTTTTTATCGGAATTTCGGGATTATATCGCTCAAATGAAACCAGTTCCGGTAGTACACAGAACTTCTGCCAAACCTTTCGTATTTAAAGATCTCAACACCTGCACTCACGTGTTCGAAAGAGTGAGAGCCGTAAAACCACCACTTACACAACCATACACCGGTCCGTACAAAGTTATCTCGCGACACCAAGACGGGCGCACTTTCACCTTAGAGAAAAACGGCAAACATGTCGTCGTGAATCTAGAACGTCTTAAACCAGCGTACTTTTTAACCGAAGAATATAACGACGTCGATGCAAATATAAATTCCAATTCTGACATTAATGCATATGGAAGGTCTCTGCAACAGTTTTTATCTCCGAATTTTAACCTGCCTACAAGCGCCACGGTGCGCAAACTCGTCGATAACGCAGAGAGTGAGGCTTCGCAACTCCCTCCCTCCGCCGTAGATAAAAATAAAGTGCAGGACGATAACTGCGAATTAGATAAGCATTTGACACAGCAGTCAACAAATGAAGACTGTGATAATAGCACGGAGGATAGGACCTTGCGATCCCCACTCTCTCAGACTAATGACACTGCACCCTGTGCAACTAAAACAAATGGCCAAGAGCCACCTGGCGTCGGTAAATCAGATTCCGTTGCCGAGCCCCCTGTTACTACACATCAAGTTCTTGTACATAGGGATGATGACATGGACGAGTTGTCGCCGGGAGGGGATGATCGCGGCGTTGGCGGCGACACACAGACCTCTAGTGATGAGATAGTAGATGAAAGCGCGCTTCCGGAAGCGACTCATAGTAATCAAATTATTGATGCACCGGAATGCATAGAAGCTTCAGAGACTCCCACTCTAAATAGGGACAACCCTTCCTCTGTCATTCAGCCACAAGTAACTCCCTCCTTACCTAAAAAGAAAAAATTCATTCCTAACATCCTTAAAAGAAATAAAATAAATTCAATAGAGAATAGGGAGGTAGATAAAAAAGTTAGATTTTGCGATCAAATCTCGGTTAAATATATATGTAAAACCTCGCACTCATTTCCTAAATTGTATAAAAAACGCAAGCGAAAAGTCGCTAGAGAACTGGAGGATATTAAATGCCTCCTTACTAAATATCTAAGTATAACTAATCAAAATGCCTTTTCGTCTGTTCTCTAGCTCCTGCTGGTCCAGCTTGCTAGAAGACATGTCTTCCCATAGCGGTTGGGTCAGAACACAGGATGTCTCCGCAGAGATCCTCCGTCTACATGAGAGTCTTCTCAATGCCATTGTGGCAACACCAGAAGGCTCTCCCACGAGACACCATCTTCGTATGGCGGAGCTCTATCTCTCGGAGTTCAAAGAAGAATATCTGCGAACCCTAACCGAGACCATGAACGCCGCTGTTCGTGCCTCCCTACGCACTTACCCGTGCACTCCACCTACCTATGATCGTCGCCTTCCTATCTTGTTCATAGGCGGTCAGCATGTATGTACCCTATTAGTTTACAATTTACACAAGGTTTCAAAGAAGGTTTTGGGCGACATGCTGATCGCGCGTGGACAGAAGGACTTTAAGATCAACGCGATCTTTGTCAGGGGTTCGAGGTGTAGTGCACGGGTGACCTGCGATAACCTAGCGTCATCAACTAAAATGCAGTGCGACGCCCTTTTAAATAAACTTTTTTTTGAAAAGGAACGTGGGGGCAAGGTGTGCAGGAGATACGTAAAGGTATGTCCAGCTAGGAATTTTTCGACAACCACCGACTCGCAATCGGTGGTACAGGTCCCTCAGGACCCTACTTCTGCCTGCCTTGCAGCCCTACGACTTGATCCTATCGTTAAATGCATTATTAAGTACTTGGACAATGACTCCAAGTTGGCACTGGTCACTGCATTTGAAGGATGGCGCGAGGTCCATTATAAAATCGGCCACCTGCACTTTGATTCGGGTAGCGGGCGATACCGGACGGAGAATGGATGGCAAAGAATGCTTAAAGATGCGCAACAATTTTATTTTTCAAGTATCACCATCCGCGAGTGGTGGCCCATAGATGTGTCCGAGCTCCAAAAATTGTTGGATATTAATTTAGTTAACCCGTCGGGTCGGGAGGAGCGAACACATCTAACGGGCGTTGATTTGCGCGGCGTTGTGGTAACGCCTACGGCACTGGAGATGCTGTCCCGATTCTCCACTATTGAAGGATTGATTATTGGAAAAACTACCGGGTTTTTCGAGAATCGGGTCAGCCTTGAAGGTGTCAAGCATCTTGCCGTCCATGATAACCCGATGGTTCGTCTTGCTTGGGAGAAGAAGCGCGAGGAGGATAACTCCGACGAGCGCATTTGGATCCCATGGCTCAGCCGCCAGGCTGCTTGTATGCTCACTTCTTTAAGGTTTGTACAATGTCCACAGTTGCGTCTGAAATTTTTAATCGAGTTTCTCAAGGACAATGATAAAATTTCTGAGCTTAGCCTGGTGGATTGTTCCAACATCGACCCAATGTTGCAGATGTGGCAGCTCCCTGTATGGGTGTTCACTGAGCTTAACTTCTTGAGCACCTTCCGCATGGAGTATAACACCACGACCGCCGAACCGCTGGACTTTATTCACCAACCAGACCTCCATACTCTTCCTTCTTTAATGGAGTTGAGCCTTAAAGGCAGTAGATTCACCGAGCAGTACTTGCAAAAGTTTTTAAATCATGCTCCAGCGCTTCGTGTGGTCGATTACACGGGTTTGGACATTCCCCAGCGAAGATTAGATTTCTCGGGTCTTCAACATCTGACCACGCTGAGACTGCCTTACCATCGTGGCATTGAGGACACCCTGGAGTCTCTTTCTTCCCTCCAAGTACGTGACGTCACCATTACCAACACCTTGGGGAAGAATAACAAAGGTAACAGAGCGTTTAGCCCACGCTTCATTATGGACGTCATCACCAGGGTGCCTTCATTCAACTTCTTAGCGCTCAACTGCAAGATCTGCATGCGTGACACCATGCGTAGGCAGCTTATTAACCTCGGCGCCTACGTCACACAGAAGAACCCCATAACATCTGGGTCTTCACACTATGAGCGTTTCGAAGTTTGGGTCTTTTACAACTAGACCACAGCGGTCCAAACCCGCGTACCCTTTACTAACACCTTTGTAATTGTGCAATAGTTAATTAACCGGTTTATTTTTCTTATTTCACTTCACTTTTCATATTTTTTTGTACTCTGTTCATTCCTTTTTTTCTATTTTTTATTTTATACAGAGTCACATTCTTGCAAATAATTGCGTTCTAGTCAACGCATTACCCTTAAAGTAGAGCAAAGTAAACTCACGTTTATAATAATTTCTTTTTTAAAACAGTCAAGTGCACTACTTAAAATCTTAATTACTTAATCATAATATGCACTCTGCATTTTGCATTTTGTACACTCAACTCTTACTTTTGATTCATGCAACTTAGCATACGCCAAATAAGCAATTTGTATTATAATAAATTGATGCTACTTAACCTAATAAGTAATAATTATCTTGACAAACTAAAAAATTGCAATGCATCAACCACTCTTGTCAACAAATTATAATTTAGTGAGTTGTACACACACACAAGCATAATCTGTAACTTTATAGTGCATTTGACTGCAATAACTAATGCACAAAAAAAATTCTGCAATATGTAAATCTTTTGTAATATTTCACAGCGAATCTAATGTAGTACATAACTGCGCTCATACTTGAAAGTAAAGCACTATAAGTGCATAATATGTAAATATACTCAAGTACCTTAATGCAATCCGCAACAAGCACTAAACTTGTTCCGTGCGTACCATTTTTTGCGTAAAGCGCAATTGTATAAAAAGTTCCTATTTCACTGCACCTTTCAGTGAATTAATCAATAATAGCGATAAATAGCTAACAAACATTAACAGTTTTTACTGCAATAAAGCATTTTTTGCGAATCCTTTAAGGAAAAATCTCATGTAAATCCTAAAGGATCTATAAACTAAAAAATTAATAGTATTAACAGTTTTCACTGTAACAAAAACTTCTAGTCAAAGAAACCATAAATAAATCTTAAGAGATTGTTAAACAATTGTAATTGTTATGTACTTTAAATAACTATGCTGTGATAATAACTGCGATATTCATAATGTTATTGCGATCTTTTATATATTCATTTTTTATGAAATCTTAATGTCTAATGCGATTTTTTAAAATTATTATTATGCGATTTAATTCATATTGTTATTTCTTATTAAAGACTGATTTTAATTGTCATAGAGAGTATTGACTCTAAATTTTAACGAAAAGACTGAATGTAAACTTATCTGTGATATGCGCCTTTTTGCGCTCTTATAAATAAATAAAGTATCCTTAACAAAATTTAATTGTTGGGGGGGAGTGATGTGGGGACACCCACCTGTCTCTGTATGCGAGCGGCGCTGTAAGCGCACCAACACACATGTAAGTGTGTACATGAAAACGCCTCTGCGCAGGCTCAACTTAGTCGAGGAGGAAGCAGCTCAACGACTGCTTCTCTGTACCTCAGTCTTGTTCCGCCAGCCACTGCGCTTAGTCGCTTTGGCTACCTAATAAAGTCACACTCAACTTATATAGTATCTGACTTATTTTCCAGATCCCGATCTCCTTCTGCATTATATATATATTCATTGCCACCTAAGGCATTACAATGTCTTTACAATTTTACTGGAATTTTTAAATAAAAGGTAGTCACCTTGCTTGTGCTCATAGTTATGTATTTTATCATTAACCTATACATTGGTTATATACATAAATAATATTGCTTGGTTTGAAATAAAATATTCTTACTCTATTTTAATTGAGTTACTTCTATTATATTTAAAAAACAATGTCTAGAAATTAATTTTTATTTATTTAAAAAATCTAAACCCTTTAAAATTTAATTTTTGGCGCCTATTCTATATCGACCAATCAGGATTCGATCTTTAGATGCTTCAACATGGCGGCTCATCATTTTTTTAAGAAGGGATTATTAAATTTATAAAGTTTGTATTATAAATATATTTCTATATTTTCCACACCACCTAGTATTTTTAAATACTGAGGTATATATGTAGGTGTGTTTTTTTAGTGGTTTCCCCAGGAGGCCTATTTCCACTCACATTTTTAAAAAATGTTTTTTTTTTAATAAATAAATTGAAAAAATAATTTTTTTATTTATATATTAAAAATAAAAAATAACATCTTTTAAATATGTTCGCTGAAATATAAAATATTAAAAATAATATGTATATTAAATTTAATATATTTAAATATACAAAAAAATATTACTTATAGTTACTATTAAACAGTATTTAGAAATTCAAAAATTTTTTTAATTCATAAATTTAGAATATTAAAAAAATTTTACCTATTTTTATTATGACTAAAAATTTTGAAAACAGAAATTAAAAAAATTTTTATGTATTCTTTTTTTTTGTCAATATACTTAGAATTTTTTTCATCTTTTTGTTCTAATTTTTGTAAATATTGTAAAATTATTTAATATAATTGTTTATAAAATTTTATATAATTTTTTACTTACTTTTATAAATAAAAAATAATATTTCTGGAAAATACTTCTTGGAATTTTTATATGTAATATTAATTATATATACATAATTCATACATATATTGTGTGTAAAAATAAATTATTTTTTAGCATGTAAATTTTTGTGTCCTATTAGATTTCGTACTAAAATTTTTCTTACAATAAATACATAATTCTTTTTTTTGTACGTGAGTTCTTTCATGTCTTCTAATATTTTTAATTTTAATAAATAAGCCACATATTCTACAACTTATAGTTTATGAATTCTATTTATATGTATTTTTAAAAATTCAGATGTAGAATAAGAATTTTTGCAAAACGGGCATTAAAAAACATAAAATACATCCATTTTTCCCATTAATATTAAGTTTAAACATTAATTTTCATTAAATAATAATTTTATAAAAAACTTGGGAAACATTTTAATTATATTTTATATATGGGGATTTATAATTTCATTTAAGTTTAATTTTATTATGTTTCTATTATATTTAAAAAAAAAAATATATAATAAGCATAACACATTTAATAATTTACATCAATGACTTTTTAGGGGTCCACCTTTGCTTTATTTGACATTTTCATTGATTGCAATTTTCTAATGTGAAAGAGAGAAAAAGAGAGAGAGTCTACTAACTCTTTACTTAGCTGCCTACCCGACACTGAAGTGGCTTTTGCTGATCGCTTCCTCTACGCACGCACTAATATTCACAGTGAAAAATTTGTTAGCTTTTGTCGACAAAAATCGCATCATGAGTAGCGCGGCTCACGAAACAGTTACCACTCCGATATTTTCGACTAATTACTTTCTAACAGCTATGCAGAAACTGTTTTAGCTTTCAATTTAATTTAAAACAAGTTTTACAAAAGAAAAAAATCTTTAATTTTAGTGAAATAAAAATAAAATACCCTTTAAGTGAATCAAATTTACACAACAATATGAAATTTGAAAATCAATTAATCGTTAAAATTAAATGAAATGAATTAATAAAAATGGTAAGAATTTAAATAAATTATTTATTGAAAATTTCCGTCCAAACAATGTTATCTATTTTTGATGTATCATCTAAATTATTTTGAATATAAATATTATTAAAAGTTTTACATCTTGACAAAGTAAAAACAATGGTCTTTTTATAAATAAGCCTACATTATCGAAACTTTGACCTTGTGGTTTATTTATAGTTATTGCAAATGCTAATATAATTGGAAATTGTTTTCTGTAAAAAATAAATGGTAATGAAGAATTATTTCCTGTATTTAAAGTAATTTTTGGAAAAAAAACTTTATTTCTACTTTTATCGCCTGTTATTATTTCAGCTTCAATATTATGTTTATATAAATTTATAATTTTCAATCGTGTATCATTACATAATCCTTCCGATATACTTGAATTTCTTAACAACATTACTATAGCATTAACTTTTAAATTAATTTATGAGATGGTAAACCTTCTTTAATTTTATTTAAAAATTCTATTGAGTAATTCAAATAAATGTTATCATCAGTTTGATCAATACCTTTATGCGTAGCGTAATCAATACTATAATATGTTTCAGTTTTTCCATTTAATAAATTTAATACTTTTTTATTTAAATTATCAATATCTTCATTATGAGGAGCTAATATAATTTTTTCTTTGCAACAATTTTTATTAATATTTAAATCAATTTTAGAACAAATCGTTAGTTTGTAATTTGTTTGGAATTATGAAAGGGTTTATTTTGCCATCACCAATTTGTAATAGAAATGAAGCAAATTTTTTATTTTTAGATCGAATATTTTTTTGTTAATTTTAATATACTAAAAAATTGCCATAAATATGAACTTTTTATTGTTTCTTCTATAATTAAATTTTTATTTCCATGTTTAACAACTGGTAAAATTTGTCGAAAATCACCACCTAAAATAATTAATTTTCCACTAAAAAGAAAATTACTATTACAAACATCTTTGAATGTATTATTAACTATTTCTAATGCTTTTTTGGAATCATTGATGCTTCATCTCATATTATTATATTAGCTTCTCTTAATTTTTTTTTATCTGATTGTAATTCTAAAAATGCATTTTTAATTGTATTTAAATTTAAAGGTGATCTAAAAGTCTTATGACTTGTCATTCCTTTAGGTAATAAAGTAGATGCAATACCAGTCCAAGCCATAGACAAAATTTTTTTATTAATTGATATAAAATAAAATATTAAAGTCTTATATACAAAAGTTTTTCCTGTTCCTCCAGGACCATCGATAAAATATATTTTTTATTATCTTTTTCAGTTAAAATTTCAAAAATTAATTTTTGTTCATCGTTCAATTTATTGTACATTAATTTAAAATTTTTTTTTGCTTTCTATTTCATCATGATGATTATTGTTCAAAGTAATTGAATTTATTTTTGGTTCAGGTAAACCAAAATCTTTACAAGATATATATTCATTAATAAAAATATTATTAAGTTCAAATAAAGCATTATTTTCTTTATTTTTATTAAAATCTTCAACAAAATAATTAGTAGTGGAGGTTGGCACGCTTGCGCACAAAAGGCTTGCGGAATTTCCATTTTACCATGTTTGATGTCATTTATTTATTCTTTTAAGCAATAATTGTACATTTTATAAAATTCATCATAAAAATTATTAGCTTAATATGTTTGTTCTATATATTTAAAGTAAAAGCAGTAGGTGCAAACAATAAAAATTAGCACAGACTCTCTTAGGCCAGTCAATTGAGCTAAAAAATGGCTGATATTTGCAAAAAAGTTTAACAGCAAACTAACTCCACAATTATGTAAAGTAGGTTTGTGGGAGTAAAATATCCAAAATGGCCCAAACAGATGTTGTCCGTTTTTGTTTAAACAATGTTTAAACATTGAAAATTGACATTTTTTCTCTTTATCTGCAAATATTCCTGGAGCTTTAAAAGTTATCATATTAGTCCAATGAGATAAAATGTAGGTTTTTTGAAGACCTTTAAAATAAATTTTTAATCATTTTGATTGCATTTATAGTTTCCGAGAAAAATGCAAAACACCACGGAAAAAGGTTAATTTTAAAAAAATTTATAACTTTTTTAATTTAATGATTTAAGAATTGGGCTTGTGGCAATAAATAGTTCTTATTGTGCACAATAAGCATATGCAAGCAGAATCCTGTAGGACTTATAGTTTTTCCATAATAACATTTATAAGTTATAAACAATTAATTTTCAGTAGGCCACTCTATCTCACACGATTAACTTTTTACAATGTTCAACATCAATTCTGAAAGTTTAGATATCCCTCTACAAAATGTATATTTCAGATTTTTGATTAAGTGATTAGAAAGTCTTTAAAAATTCACTTAAACATTGGATCTTTCGCTTGGGCGCATGAATTAACGTTAGTAGTGGGGGAAACTCATAACGAAAACATGCTAGGCAGACTACCCGTTGTACATTTCCCCTTCGTTATGAGTTTCCCCCACTACTAATGTTAATTCATGCGCCCAAGCGAAAGATCCAATGTTTAAGTGAATTTTTAAGGACTTTCTAATCACTTAATCAAAAATCTGAAATATACATTTTGTAGAGGGATATCTAAACTTTCAGAATCGATGTTGAACATTGTAAAAAAGTTAATCGTGTGAGATAGAGTGGCCTACTGAAAATTAATTGTTTATAACTTATAAATGTTATTATGGAAAAACTATCAGTCCTACAGGATTCTGCTTGCGTATGCTTATTGTGCACATTAAGAACTATTTATTGCCACAAGCCCAATTCTTAAATCATTAAATTAAAAAAGTTATGAATTTTTTAAAATTTAACCCTTTTTTGTGGTGTTTTGCATTTTTCTCGAAAACTATAAATGCAATCAAAATGATTAAAAATTTATTTTAAAGGTCTTCAAAAAACCTACATTTTATCTTATTGGACCAATATGATAACTTTTATAGCTTCAGAAATATTTGCAGATAAAGAGAAAAAATATCAATTTTCAATGTTTAAACATTGTTTAAACAAAAACGGACAACATCTGTTGGGGCCATTTTGGATATTTTACTCCCACAAACCTACTTTACATAATTGTGCAGTCGGTTTGCTGTTAAATTTTTTTACATGAAAAAATCTAATTTGACTGGACTATCTCTGTCTCACTCTTATACTCACACATCAAGCATAAAAATCTACGTTGTGCTGTGCGACTCACAACGAAGATGGATATATGCGTATACTATATCATAGTATACGAGTAATTTTTTATCCTCGTTACAAGTGGTACACTTGATTCATTAGATACCCATTATAAAATAATTCAAAGTAATAATCAAAATATTAAAAAACATTGATCTAATTTAAAATATAAAAATTATAATGTTAAAAGAACATTTTGAATTTAAAATAATTTCAATGAATTAATATGTTTTACAGTTTTACTTAGTAGTGGAGGTTGGCGCGCTTACGCACAGGAGGCTTGCGAAATTTCCATTTTACCATGTTTGATGTCATTTATTCTTTTAAGCAATAATTGTACAAAATTTTATAAAATTTATCATAAAAATTATTAACTTAATATGTTTGTTCTATATATTTAAAGTAAAAGCAGTAGGTGCAAACAATAAAAATTAGCAAGAAGCTTTTTAAATGATGGAATTTGAATGAAATTAAGGATCAAAGAGGATGAGCTAAGGAGCAGCTAAGGAAGAGGAACAAAAACATAAAATAACGTAAAATAACACAAAAAAAAGGTAAAATTTGAGGATTTACCTGAGGAGGAGCAAAAATGACCTAAAATAGCGTAAAAATAACGGAAAAAAGTGATGGATTTTTTGAGGAAGAGAAAAGGAAGAGAAAATGAAGGCATGAGGAAACTCAAAAGAAGAGAAAAAGAAGAGGGGAGGAAGGGAGGAGGAAAAGAAAAGGAAGAGGAACAAATAACGTAAAATAACGTAAAAAATAAGGGAAAAAAAGAGGATCAAAATTAGGTAAGAGGATGAGGAAAAGAAGAGAAGGGGAGGACCTTGGTCGTAGAAAATTTCCTTATAACTATATTATATAGATATATATATATATATATATATAATAATTTTAATTTGTGTATATATATATATATACACAAATTAAAATAATTAGAATAGTGTAATGATTTAATGATCTTATAAATATTACTAATGATTATGTCACTTATTTTTGAATATTAAAATAAAAAGATTTTTTAATTTTAGTAGAAAATTTTTGATATATCTTATAAAATGTAAATGAAGTCAAGAAGATATCAAAAAGGACATATACTAAAATAATCCTATAAATCTTAAGACATAAATAAACATGATATATCAATAATAATATTGACAAAATTTTTATCAAAAGTAATTATTTAAAAATTTTATTATAACTCTGATCATTAATATCATTTCATTAATAAGTTATTTTTTTATTTATATTTTATATAATATCAATATTTTTATTCATATACAATACATAAAATGATTTATATTATAAATATATAACATGATATCATATAACAATAGAACAAAGTGGTTTTTAAGGCTCCTGGCGAAGGTTTCCATTAATCAAAAAATCTAACACGCCATAACGGTACCTCCATATTTCACAAAATTAAAATGCATTAGATAAATTAAAAATTATATTTCAAAATTGAATAAATTTATAAAATAAAATTAAATAAATAAATGCAATTCTTCATAATATTAACCAAAGTTTGAAATATAAGGTGGTGTGGAAAGTCGTTACTCGAGACTATGTCTTGTCTTTTGTATAGATAAACAATTAAATGTAAAATTACATTTTTAAAAATAAAATTTAATATATTACAAAGTAGTTTAAATAAGTATTAGATATTAAAAAAATATAACATAATATTTTTAGTTGATGTATAACTTATAAGCAATATATAACATTTATATGTGAAACATATTTATAATAAAATAATTTAAAAAATTAGAAAATGAATTATTAATTTTTTTTTCTTATATATAGAAAAAAATATTATTTAAAATAATATAATGTGATCTATGATTAATAAGATATACATGAAATATGACAACAGGGGCTTTATTGAATCGTTCGATATATCGCTCTTTCAGTAATTAAATTTGACATATCATTACATGAAGGTTATAATATTTTTATTGTTTTTTGCGATATATCGAATTATTCAATAAGGCCCCAGGAGGTCCATCATAAATCACCCCATTTTTACGGGGGTTGGCGAGCGGAGCGAACAGGGTCACCCCTTCAAGTATATATATATATATATATATATATATATATATATATATATATATATATATATATATAACCTCAAAATTGCATTAACATATACCGGCTATAACTTTTGCAATTCATCGTATTTTGGAAAACAAAAAAATACGGGTCTTTTATTTTTTCGTATTCTATATGACGGATATAATACATATTTTCATTTAAAATGATCATTGAGAAAATACAAATTAGAAGAATTCGTGTTTTTATTTGTATTTTAAAAACAGGAACGGTATACATATCTTTAAGAATTGATTTGATTTATTTTATTTTTTATATGGCTGATTCCATTTGAAATCGAACAGCCTGTATACACTCAAGTCACCAATCACTGCACCGATGGAGTATATTATTCTACTCTGAAAATAAGGGGACACGAATTTTTCTTTTTGCCGAAATATCAAAATTGCATAAGATATGCACATTTGAAAATTGCATACAAAAACTAAATCTTAAAACTGAAAAAATTTACAAAAACTTTAGAGGGCTATCGTTTTACCAATTTTCAATGAATTTTGGTGAACCTTTTTTTTGTTTTGAGCCCTATTCAATCCAGTGCAAGTAATTACAAAAAAGACTAAAAAATGACTAAGATATATGCATTTTACCGAAAAATTCACTTTTTATGCACATGCATTTTCCACAAAAAGATCGTCTTTTTTTTTTGAAATTTTTCTGGCTGATAGAGGACCAAATTACCTATCTAATGATACCTGTTTGATCCCGTACTTTTTGGTTTGAAGCGAGAAAAAATTTCACAAATTTCATTGTTGAAAAATGCTTGTTTATACGTTCAGAAGTCTCAAGCAATCTACATTTAAACGCTGTCGCATGATTGGCTCATCATTTGTATACATTTGTATGCATGTATATACCATCAATAGTAATATATATATGTGTGTGTGTGTGTACGTACATATATATGTAAATCCGTAATATAAAAATAAATACTTAAAAATGGAAAAAAATAATTCTATTTGTGTATATCTATATTATGTATGTTTCGATGTACAAACAATGGGAGGTCAACTCGCGGAAAAATACATCGCATAACCAAAACAGCATATTTAAACTATTATACAGAAGCTAGTTTTTCTTACGACTGATTTGAAAGGTACTTCTCGGGCTTGTGGAAATGTAAACGAAACTGCAATCACAATGTCCAAAATTTACTCTTCTAACAGGATTTTATGTCCCGATTTTTTTCAAATGCATAAGAGGATACTTTATAAGAGCAGTACCTGACGTTTTGTGTGTGTGTGTGTGTGTGTGTGTGTGTGTCGAATACCAAACGTAAAACTGTACTGAAAATTTTCTTACAAATATGATGAAGAGAAGAACATATTTCTCTAGTTAGGCCTTCTTTTACTCGAATTTCGTAAGGAATTTCCTGATTGGTGGAAACAAATTTTAGTTAATAATTAAACTTAATAAATGTTGGGTTTTCCCAAATCTTCAAATTCTTTATTATTGCATATATATGGAAATATACTCTGGAGTACATAATATTAACATAGATTTTTATTTAAATCCACGTAGATATCCAAGTAAAAAGTCTACGTAGATTGCCTAAGAATCCATATGGATTTCTAAATATCCACATGGATTTCTTAAAAATCCACAAAAAGTACATAAAATTAACACAGATTTTATAAAATCCATAAGGGTTCCTTGAAAGTCGACATGGATTCCATAAAATCCATATTGATTCTTTAACAGTCCACGAGGGTTTTATAAAATCAACATGGACTTTTTTACGTGGAAATCCACGTGGATTCCTATGCGAATCTTTATGGAATCCATGTGAAACCCACGTGGATTTCCACATAGGTAATCTACGTGGAAATCCAGGTGGATTTTTTCAGTAGGGTATTGTTGAGAACGTTAATGATTTTATATCTTCATTTTGTGACGAAATCCAAACCTTACAGCCACATACTTACATTTCAAAAGCACAATCTGAATATTTTAAAAAATTAAAAAGTGAATTACAAGAGGATGAGGTTATAGTATGTTTAGATTTTTCAGAAAATTATGCTTTTATTGCTCAAAATGCTCCACAAGGATTTCACTGGAATAATGATCAGGAATCAGTATTTGTTACATATATTCATTATGTGGAACATACTAGATTAAAGTCATTTGTAATAATTTCAAAAAACTTATCTCATGATACTGTGGCAGTCTATACGTATCAACAACTACTGATTATTTATCTAAAAGAAAATTTCAAAGGATTAAAAAGTATCCACTATTTTAGTGACGGAGCCCCTCAGCAGTTTAAAAATTTCAAAAACATTTTAAATCTTTATGATCATAATGATGACTGGAATATCAGCAGAGTGGCATTTTTTCCCAACTGCACATGGTAAAGGTGCATGTGATGGAGTAGGTGGTTCTATTGAGCCGCAGCTAAAGCAAGCCTTACACTTCCAGCAACGCAACAAATTTTGGATGCAGTTGCATTGTACACATGGTTAAAAAATAAAGGAGACTATACTAATGTTGCTTTTGCCTACTTGCCACAATCAGATTACAATAAAAATTTTAAAAATTGCAGAATCGGTTTAAAAATAGAATTAGAGTGAAAAACTTACAATATCAACATTTTATTAATCCAACGGAAAATGACAATGTGCAATGCAAATTATTTTCTGGTTCTGTAGAGTCTATTCAAGTAAATTTTATTGATTAATTATTATATTTACGTTTTTATAGTTTGATATATTGTTTATTACGTGATATTAAGTTATGAAATGTACTGTAAATAAAAAATTTGATAATCTATATTTTAATTACAATATTTTTTTAATACGATTAAATGAAATAGTTGCGGTTAATAAATTATTTAGTAAAAAATATTTCAAACAATTTTTAACTCGAAAAATTGACTGATTTGTTTAAAATAATAAGACTGATATAAATTTTGTTATAAATTTTTCTCAATTGTAAATTGGGCTATAAAAAGTATTCAGCGTAAGAGAGCATTCTTTTGATAACAGTAGAAGCGAATAACGTAGATGTGAATAACAGATGAATGACCTTTCAAGTTCATCTCTAAAATATGGATTTTGCCTTAATTACAATAGCTACCTGGTTATTCAGTACTATGGTGGACAAGTCTATTTAATGTTAGACACCTATTAGATTCAGCCATGGAAATCCTCTATGAAACAGTCCTTAACTTTGCTACGGATATCTGGTAACTCTTTTTCATAAAAGCAAATGGCTTTTATTTTTATGCTTTTTTATAATTCAAGTCATAAATTCAATTAAACAAATCTCAAGCCACAAGTGTATACCCATCTAAAAAATCTCATTTGATATTTTTTATTTTGGTATGTTTGAAATCATAAATTGGAGACTATTTTTAAAGAATTTTTAAAAAAGTCCGAATTTTTCAAAAATAGTTTCCAATTGATGATCTCAAACATACAAAAATAAAAAATATCGTCAAGTGAGATTTTGGCATGAGACCTCATTAGAGATCTCATTTGAGATATTTTAGTAGGGAAGCAACGTACAGGAAAGGCTTTGATGGTTTGATTTTTTATTCACAAATAATCATTTCCATATTTTTACAAGTGTTATTGATTTTTGATTGGTATTTAATTAGTGTAATATAATATAATTATATGTTAAAGGTAGATAGGATCACTTGAGGCTTTTTCTTAATTTTGCATTTAAAATAGAAAAGTATGAATCAATTTACGTAATCAAATATTCTTATGGTGTTAGAAACTTTTTATATTATTTTTCAGTTATATAAATCATTAATAGGTATTATTTATTATGAGATTCATAATATCTGTAATATAGTGAGGTTTACAAATAAAAGTGAGCTTGAAAGCTTTGTGGATCTCGATACCCTGTCGGAAAAATTCGTATGAATTTTTATATAAATTTTTATTATAAATTTTCTATATATTCAATGTGCGTTTTCGTTTCATTTTTATGTATTGAAAAAATCATATAAAAAATTCATATAAAAAATTCAGATGAAAAATTCAAATAAATAATAATTATGGTGATCATCTCATTCTTATATGAGAAAAGTATGAAAAAGCTTCAAAATCCAGCTTGCAATTTTTTATATGAATTTTTTAATATAAAAAAAAGAAACAAAAATAAGGTAAAAGTGTCCCTTAGAAACGGTTTTTATACAAGTCTTAATTCAAAATTAAATTATAAAAAATATATATTCATTCTATAAAAAATTAATATGCATTTTGATAAACTAAGTCTTTTTCTTTGATTTACAAGCTTTAAAATTACTTTTCATTTAAAAAAAAATAATATAGAGAAAAAACAAAAGTTCCAATATGTACCTCCTAGAAACGTCGTTTCCTAATGTGTACCGGTAAGAAACACTGAGTGTCCGTCTTAGAAACGCTTACCCGCGCGCACCGAAATTCTTTAACAAAATAATGATTATGTAAGAATGTGGTTTAAATATTAGATTATTTCTGAGGTATAAGTAAGAGGATGATAGATATATTTATTTTATTTTTTTTACATAAATTATAATATAATTAAAAACACCTATTATTACTAATATTGTAATAAATACATTAAATTTTTTAATAAATTAAATTTTTTTAAATACAAATAGTGAAACTTGTAAGATAGTAACATACAAAATCATTTACACATGTAAAAAACATAAGGTTAGCATAGATTATTCAATGATATTGAGTTTTTTCCTTTTTAATCTTCTTATTAATTTCGGTCATTTTGGCTTGTAATTGCTTCTTTTCTTCTGCCCATTTCCTTTTTTCTTCTTGTAAAAGCTTTTTCTTTGATGCTTTTTCTTCTTTGTTTTTCTTTTCTTCAAGTTTTTTCTTGTATTCATCTAAAAAGTGGTCCATATGTCCAGCACACAGTTTTTTTGGTTTCCCACTTGCCTTCAATCTAGTCCGATTTTTTTAGGTATTAATTCAATAGGCATAGTAAAACATTCCTTAAAAGTATTTACGTCAGATCTGTGTTCTTGATTTATATTCTCATCATTGATAGAATTTACTGTAATAAAGTTTTCTTTATTTTTCTTAGGAGTCTGATGAAACAGTAGCTAATGATAAATTTTGCTGCCTGTTTATTTGCTCTTGCAAGACTTTTTCAGAACTATTAGTTATATCATCAGAGCCTTTGAGGAAACGTTTATTTAAAATTTCTTTTTCTTACAATAATTTTTCAGAATTATGACTTGAATCACTATGACCTTCATAGACCTCTTTATTCAAAATTTCTTTTTCTTGCAATAATTTTCCAGATTCATTTAAATCATCATCATATTTTTCTGAATCTATATTCAAGCTAGATTCCTTTTCCAATACTGATTCAGAGCTATTTAAACTATCATTATCAATTTTTAAGTTATCATTAAAAATCATTTTTTCTTGTAATACTTCTTGAGAGCTATTTAAATCATTTTGACTCTCTTTTTAACTTTCATTACAAAAAAATTCATTACAATTTGAAAATATATTTTCATTTCAATAATTATTTAAAATTAATACATTTTCTGGAGACATTACATTATTATCTAATATCATCTACTATACTACTAAGTGAGTTTAAAAAGACTATCTATCTGTAATTCAATTTGATCATTCATATTTAACGTATTTCTACTTATGCATTCATCAATCACACTTTCAGGTGCGGTCGGAACCATATTGATGACTTAGTTCAGTGCTTACTATAAATGCTTATAATGATTTATTTATTCATTTGCTCGGCAAAAATATAGTCATTTTCTCTAACCATAATCATAATGAATAATTTGAAACGGTTACAGCAACAAAAAAATATAAAATATTGTCATGAAGCGGAAAATGCTAAATTGAAATCTATTGCATGCAAATAACAGACGCATCGACTGTTAGATGGCATTTTTCGCTTTATGACAATATTTTATAATTTTTTGTCACTGAAACTGTTTCAAATTATTCTTTATATACATGGTTAGAGGAAACCACTATATTTTTGCTGTGCAAATGAATAAATAAATAAATCATTATAAGCATTTATTGTAAGCATTAAACTAAGTCACCGATTTGGTTCCGACCGCCTCTTAACAACATTCTTAATTGTAGGTTTTGTTTTATTACTACTTGCGATATCTGTTTAAAGAAATATTAGTCTAGTCGTCAGAGGGGTCACCGTGGCCTTTTTAATTTAGATGGGAACACTAAGATTTCTCTTATGTATTTTGACTCGCTGAACAGGAATATCGATAATGTTTTACGATCTGACAGTGGAGTAATTTGTTATAAACAATTTAAATGTCGACAATTCACTCTCAAAATTAGTGTATGACAATTTAGAACGGGTAAAAGAAATCTCCGAGAGATGCGTTTCATTGCCATCGATGACGGCTGCTTGGCGGATGCCGCGCACCAACGCATAGCCGCGGCGCGAGCGATCGTTAAAACGTCGGAAACTTCAATTGTTTCAATATTTTTTCAAAAATCAAAATGGGTATTAATCTAGAAGTAAAACCCTGTCGTTAAGTATAATTTTTAAGTAAGTTTTTGACCCGAAACATTTATTTATACTCTTATAAACAAATAGACTAACAAAAAAACAGCAAAAATATCGACATTTTTCGGTTCCTGCTTGTTTCTATATCGATAAAAATGGTTTTTTATCACATATATATGTAGGATACACTTTTACCTTTAAAATAAGACCTCAGCCGATGAAAAATATTCATTAGAAGCTGAATTATAGTTGAATTTGTCCGGGCACCTTGACGTTGGGCCGACTTTTTGCACTTAATTAACAATATCTCCGGTTCTAATAACTTTATCTAGATAAATAAAAAATCGATTTGTTTGTTATGGATTAAGGCGACTACGGAAGTTCGGTTCGATTTCATTTTGTAGTTTACAAATTACTCTTTCAGTTTCTAAAATTTTTTGAATTTTTTAATTTTCCACCATTTATTATAATCCGTAGAATGGTGGAAAATTAAAAAATCTGAAAAATTTTACATATTGAAAGAGTAATTTGTAAACTCAAAAATTAAAGCTAACCTAAAATCCGAAGTCGCCTTAAGGAACAAAACTTACCTAGTCATACCTTTCCATCACTTTTAGTTCAAAAGATACAATGCTTTAAACATTTAAATTGTTTATAACAAATTACTCGACTGTGAGATCGTAAAACACTATCGATATTCATGTTTAGAGAGTCAAAATACATAAAAAAAAATCTTAGTGTTCCCATCTAAATTAAAAAGGTCACGGTGACCCCTCTGGCGACTAGACTATATGTAATTAGTTGAAGTGAAATATCACTATTAGAAATTATTTTCTAAAAGTATAAATGTTAATTGAAGTTATTAAATAGTTGTAAATAGCTTCACTTTTAATATATTTTTTAATAAAAATATAGTAATAAAATTGTAAATATTATATTTTATAAATAAAATATAGTGAAAAAATTGTAAATATTCTAATTTGTAAATAAAATATAGTGACACAATTGTATATAGTATTTTAAAAACTTAAAAATAGTTGTATGTAAATTAAAATTCTTATAATGATATTTTTAAAATAACTTAAAAATTAATGAAATGTACCATGAGTTCCATTTTTCATGCGAAGCCATTGATTGAACAATCCCAAAATCTCAATATCATTGATCCATACACCGCTGGGCTCTGCTTCTTTAAAATCATACAATAACCCATCAGGTAGGCTGTCTTCAAATAATTGCCACAGACTTATTTTATCGTCCTTTGGATGAGTGGTAATTATTGGTCGATTACCCTGTTTCTTATCTTTCTTTAATACATTGAAATTAACAGCATTTGGATTGAATGGCATTAGACGACTAGCCCTAAAACCACTTTGTACACATTTATTTTCTTCTACGAAAGCATCCAATGTTTCTTTCAAAACAATATTAAAGTGTTCCTGTTTCAGTCTTGATATATTATTATTTGTTGCCGTGCAACAGAAAAGTATATTTTCTTTCGAGATCATTAAAAATGAAGGGACAAAAATTAAAAAAAAAAAAAATTTTTTCTACTAAAATACCGTAATAAAGTATATATTTTAAGTCTAACATATCTATCTTAAAGCTTTAAAGTTTAATATATTTTTGCTTATTCTTAATCTCTATTCAGTGTAAAAGGAATATGCTTTGATATAAGAAAAAGGTGTACTATCGAGTTTTATATTTTTATAACATAGAGGAAAACACGTAGTAATCGGTACGGGTCATTTATTGCCGGAAAAACCCTTGATGTCAACTAACGTTCTTTACTTAAATGACAATTTAGATTTGTAAGAGTAGAAATTTGTATTTTTGTGCTCAAACGACGCTGTCATTTTTTTATTACACTAACCTTTCTAGCTTAGAAAATTTTGTACCTTCGTCACTCTTTGCTTAGCCTCTCGAGCAGGCAGTCATAACAAGTAACTTGTATTTGTATATTTCTTTTAATAAATTTAGATTATTTTACTTTAAAAAGAATATTTTTGTGTCTCATTAAGTTAACACAAAAGGTTTACACACTCGTGGATTCGAAATCAAGCTGTAAGACCTCATAACGCAACGTTTGGTCCTTCGAGCATAATACACGTGTAAAAAAGTATCGCATATTCATATCATTATTAACGTTATACAAGTGAATATTCTAAGTGTATACTAGTGCAAGTTCAAAACGAAAAAATCGAAGTCAATCTATCAATCGTGCAGTTTTTTAAAACTAGTGTCAACAATCAACGAAAGCAGAGGTATCATCATACGACAAAGTTTTGAACGCAACTTTGAGTCAAATTAAGGGGGCCAGATACTATTAGAAGATGAAAAGAAAAACATGTATAATTTGATATGAATTGCTGATGTTTAAAAATAACTGATTTCATATAAAAATGCATTCAATTTCAAACATTTTTTGGTTTAAAACATTTTCTATATCTTGAGAATTGAAGTGGTGGTGCTCGTTGACAGTCTGGAACAAAAAACCCTTTTCCGCAGGGTTTCTTCATGAGTTTTCATTAGATTCACTTGAAATTTATGGAGATATTCAAAATTATAGTAGAATCCATATAAGTGTAAAACATTCATCTAAAATTCAAATAAATAAAAAATTTTTGAAAAAAACAATTTTAAAAAATATTTTTTTATTAATTATTATAAATAATAAATTAATAAATAAACAGAAATAAATTAATTCAAAATCTACTCGACTTATATGGATTCTATTATAATTTTGAATATCTCCATAAATTTCGAGTGAATCCAATGAAAACTCATGAAGAAACCCTGCGGTAAAGGATTTTTTGTTCCAGACTGTCAACGAACACCACCACTTCAATTCTCAAGATATAGAAAATGTTTTAAACCAAAAAATGTTTGAAATTGAATGTATTTTTATATGAAATTAGTTATTTTCAAACATCAGCAATTTATATCAAATTATACATGTTTTTTTTTCAGCTTCTAATAGTATCTGGCCCCCTTAACCCATTAAGTCCGGGAAGAGCCTTATTTTCATACGATGTTTCAGGCTCATTTTCTGCAATGAAAAAATAAATAAGAAAATTCTAACAATCTTTTTCTACTATTTTCGAGGTCGCTCTTTCGATTGGCGCAGTCAGAATTGCAAAATAATAACTTTAACAACCAATATGGCGCCTTTTAAATAAAAAAACGCAGAATTTTTTTACATTTTCATTTTTTGTGATTTTTTTTCGCACCGATTAAGTTGTTGAATCAAGATCAAACCACAACCAAAAATGCACAAAATATCTAAACTATTACTGGAAATTTTTTTGTTTTGCTGTAAATTAACCTTATTTCTTTATTTTAACATCATGTACAAAAATTAACGTTATTTAGTGTATTATGGCAATTTTAACAAAAAATTCGATTTTCTAATGGTACAATCGTCCCGAAAATACACTTACCTAGGTTTTTGAGGTCGCTAATTATGAATTTGAGGTTAGATTTTAAAAATTCAAGATGGCGGATGCAATATAGCCGAAAAAATCTAACATTATGCTTCGAAATCATGAGGAAATGTGTGCACGGGGGTTTTTGAGGTCACTGATCTTGAGTATAAGGTCGAATTTCCCAAATTTAAGATAACGGATCTATTACTACCAACCAAATAGCTGAATATAATACGATACCGTCAACACGGGGAGTTTACGCAAGAAAATTAGTTGTTTTCGTCCGTCAGCCGTTTTATATAAGCTTTTCTCAATTGGAACCTTAGAATCTTTTATATTACTATATTTTCATTGTAATAAATTTTCACTCGTAAACCTAATTTTTCGAATAATGGAAATTTAGAATCTGTGAAAAATATTGAATATTCAATAATTGACAAGGGAAAACTAAAAAAATTGTTATTGAAATAGGCTAATTGTTATTGAAATAGACTAATCTCAGATTCATTTTCATTATTGAAAAAATATAAATATTTAATTTTTCGAATATTTGTTTGTAAGAACATTGGAAAATTTGAATATTATCCATTTTTTGAATTTTTGAAACTTGGAATTACATTCAATAATTAGATTTATACCAATCTTCGAAAGCGTATCATATCTACTATTGTTTGAATCATGGCACCAAAACGCAAAAAAAAGTCGACAGCTAATCGTGAAAATTATGAGGTTGACTCATCAGATGATACTTATGACCAAATATTACTCCTCCCAAATTCAAATGATTCTGGAAGCTCAGATGAAGAATCCGATAATGATCATGATGACGCTGTAATGAATAAAATTCTATCCGAGTATTCATACGCAAAAGTTTCTAGATCTTACGATGATAACCAAACAGAGTTGGAGAAAGATCATGAGTTCGTTTCGATTGACGGAGAGAGGAAATATGATAATGAACTAATAAATGAATGTTTTCTCAATAAAAATCAAATGAAATCCATACGTAATTCTTCGCATGTTCAATTATTTGAACACTTTTTTTCAATCGAAATAAAAAATTATATAGTGGAAGCCACCAAAAAAGTGGATATACTCTCCATTTGGATGATTTGAATACTTATTTAGGAATTTTAATTTTATCAAGTTTCAACAAGCGTAAATCTCAAAAAGATTTTTGGTCACTTGACCCTCTTTTATATTGCGATACAGTTCGAAGTGCAATGTCACGTGATACTTTTCTTGAAATTAAATCGAAAATAAAATATTCAAAAACTAGTGATGAAAACAAAGATGATAAAGCTTGGCGAGTTCCAATATTGCTCGACAAATTTCGTAAAAATATTCAAAATTTTGGTTTTTTTGAATCTGCGTTGTCAGTCGACGAAATGATGGCGAAGTCTTACGCCAGAACCAGCTTGAAGCAATTCATTCGAGGAAAACCGATACGATTCGGTTTGAAATTTTGGGGACTTCGTTCGGCAAATGGTTACTTATTTGATTTTGACATCTACTGTGGAAAGGGATCACAAGTAGATAAACTAAACAAATGCGCTCTCGGTACAAAAGTTGTCATGCATCTATTACAAAAATTTTTCAAATGTACACCCTCCTCTGACATATCAAAATATCATCCATATCATGACAATTATTTTACTAGCGTCGATCTCATGTTACACCTGCAAAATCTGGGATTGAAATCCACAGGAACTATTCGAGATAACAGAGTATCAGCTAAAAATATAATTGATAAAAAAGCCCCCAGAGGCACATATGTTTCAAAACATGATCGAAATAGTGGAATCAACTATATAAGTGTGATAGATTCTAAACAAGTCTATATAGATTCATCAGCTACAGGAGTGACACCGATGTCGTTTTTACAGAGATATAGCGTAGAAAATCATTCATAAAAGTCTATTCCATTCCCAAACGCTTTCCGTATTTACAACCAATTTATGGGTTGGGTAGATCACCACGACAGTCACTACAACAACGTACAGACATTTATCTGTAGTAAGAAGTGGACTGATGTAGTTTTCATTCGTCTAATTCAAGCCGCAATAAAAAATGCACTTGTGATTCATAATTTATCGAATGATAAATCTAAAAAGATTGGTACGAAAGAAATTGCTATGAGTGTTGCTAGACAATATTTGGATATTGGACAGAAAAAGTATTAAAAAAAACATAAGATTTGTCGCAACACGAGTCAAAAAAAGTGTTCCTAAAAGGAATGTGTTATTCGTACATACATATACTGCAGCACTTGTGATTTATATTTTTGTAAAAATTGTAGGCACAAATTTCATAAAAATCTTGAGCAAAAAGTAGAAAAATAAAGGGTCTAAAAGATGAGAAATTAAAAAAAAAAGTAATAAAATGAAAAAACAAGAAAAAAATGATTAAATGAAAAAAAAAAAAAAATAAATAATTAAATGAAAAAACCACAAAAAAATGATAAAATGAAAAAAATAAATAAATAAATAAATAATCAAATGAAAAAACAAAGAAAAATGATAAAATGAAAAAAAAAATAAATAATAAAATGAAAAAACAAAAAAAAATGATAAAATGAAAAGAATAAAAAAAATAAATAAATAATCGAATGAAAAAACAAAAAAAAAATGATAAAATAAAAAAAAAAAAAATAATAAATAAAATGAAAAAAAATTATATATATCGTCGGGTTGGCGGAACAAGGCGACACCTCGGTTTTTGGCGTGGAAAAGGATACACATCGTTCTTTGTTTGGAAAAGGCTACATCTCGGTTTTGGGCGTGGAAAAGGATACACGTCGTTTTTCGTTTGGAAAAGGCGACACGTCGATTTTCGATTGGAAAAGGTGACACGTCGATTTTCGTTTGGAAAAGGCGACACATCGGAGGGAAACTTCTTTTTCAAATTAATGTTGAGTTAAATAAATAAATCATTTTATTCTTTGTATAACTAGGAGCTACATTAGTTTCTAACTAGCAAAGTACTCACTAAAATTTATAAATGACTAAATTAAAATAATTTTTTACCAGGAAATTTTTCTTTTTTTTTTAATTTTCAAATAATTGTTAACACAACTAAAATAAAGTATAATTAGTGTAAATATTATTTACATATTATATGTTGTACAAAATATTGTATCTACAAAACGAAAAATTTTAATTGAAAATTACGATCATGGTACTCTTAAAGTTTATTGAATTTGTTACATAGTTTATGTTATTAGTTTTTAGTTACATATAATTTACGATTACATATTAGGCATATTATAGTTTACGTATAGCATACATTTACATCTTATGTTAAGTACATATACAAAAGAGTAGATATTTAGAAGAAAAGTATTAAACTTTTGACAAGTGTTTCAAGTGGTATCTTCTATTCATCACAATGGCTTAATAAACATATCACATAAGATGTAAATGTATGTTATATATATATTATAATATGTCAAATATGTAACCGTAGATTATATGTAGTTATGAACTAATAATATAAACTATGTAACAGATTCAATAAACTTTAAGAGTACCCTGAACGAAATTTTCAATTCAAATTTTTTATTTTGCAGATTACAATATTTTTGACAACATAATATGTAAATAATATTTATACTAATTATACTTTATTTTAGTTAAGTTACCAATTATTCAAAAATTGAAAAAAAAAAGAAAAATTTCCTGGTAAAAAATTATTTCAATTTAATCATTCATAAATTTTAGTGAGTACTTTGCTGGTTAGAAACTAGTGTAGCTTCTAGTTATACAAAAAATTAAATGATTTATTTTTTTAACTCAACATTTGAAAATAAAGTTTTCCTCCGACGTGTATCTTTTTCCACGCCCAAAACCGAGGTGTCGCCTTTTCCAAATGAAAAACGACGTGTATCCTTTTCCATTCCAAAAACCAAGGTGTCGCCTTTTCCAAACGAAAAACGGTGTGTATCTTTGTTCCGCCAACCCGACGATATATATATAAAAGATTCTTGTCGTCCATCTCCACGCGGTTTGAATTGGGAAACGTTTATGTAAAATGGCTGACAGACGAAAACAACTAATTTTCTTGCGTAAACTCCCTGTGTTGACGGTATCGTATTATATTCAGCTATTTGGTTGGTAGTAATAGATCCGCTATCTTAAATTTGGAAAATTCGACCTTATACTCAAGATCAGTGACCTCAAAAACCCCCGTGCACACATTTCCTCATGATTTCGAAGCATAATGTTAGATTTTTTCGGCTATATTGCATCCGCCATCTTGAATTTTTAAAATCTAACCTCAAATTCATAATTAGCGACCTCAAAAACCTAGGTAAGTGTATTTTCGGGACGATTGTACCATTAGAAAATCGAATTTTTGTTAAAATTGCCATAATACACTAAATAACGTTAATTTTTGTACATGATGTTAAAATAAAGAGATAAGGTTAATTTACAGCAAAACAAAAAAATTCCCAGTGATAGTTTAGATATTTTGTGCATTTTTGGTTGTGGTTTGATCTTGATTCAACAACTTAATCGGTGCGAAAAAAATTCACAAATAATGAAAATGTAAAAAAGTTCTGCATTTTTTTATTTAAAAGGCGCCTTATTGGTTGTTAAAGTTATTATTTTGCAATTCTGACTACGCCAATCGAAAGAGCGACCTCGAAAATAGTAGAAAAGGATTGTTAGAATTTTCTTATTTATTTTTTCATTGCAGAAAATGAGCCTGAAACATCGTATGAAAATAAGGCTCTTCCCGGACTTGATGAGTTAATGAAACAAAAATAACGAAAATAACGATAAAAAATAACAATCAGAAACATCAAGCCTTGTTACCTAAAAATCATCCTGCCACCAATTTGATAATTCAAGAAACACATTTAAAAAATTTTCATACTGGTGTACATGCGGTCTTAAATGCAATTAGACAGAATTATTGGATTATTAATGCTCACAGTTCAATAAAAAAAATTATTCGTCAATGTATTAAATACTTTAGAGCCAACCCAATCTCATCTAATTATCTAATGGGAAACTTGTCCGAAAATCGTATTAAGTTCGAGCGTCCCTTTTTGCACACAGGAATAGACTATTGCGGCCCATTTTTCGTTAAAGAAAAACGTTATCATAACCGTAATAAAGAAAAGGTTTATGTAGCTATATTTGTATGCTTTGCCACTAAAGCCATACACATTGAATTAGTATCGGATCTAACTACGGAAGCACTTTTAGCGGCACTTAAACGTTTCTTTGCAAGAAGAGGCAAGTGCTCAGACATTTATTCAGATAACGGTACGAATTTTATAGGTGCTAAAAATAAATAAAACGAATTATATAAATTTATTAATTCTAAAGAAAATACAAATGCGATCGCTAGCACACTTGCCAACGAAGGCAATAATTGACATTTTATTCCGCCTCGATCACCCCGTTTCGGTGGACTTTGGGAAGCTTCGGTAAAATCATTTAAAAAACATATGCTACGCATTATAGGTGAAACATTATTAACAATTGAGGCATTTATAACTTATATAACTGAAATGGAAGCCATTTTAAATTCCCGACCGCTCACACCTATTTCCTCTGATCCTAATGACCTTAATGTTTTAACTCCCGCCCATTTCCTTATTGGCGAATGCGTAACAAACATACCAGAACACGATCTTACAGGTATACCAGCTACGCGTTTATCCAATTGGTAACAAATTCAACAAATGCGACAAAACTTTTGGAAGCATTGGCATAAAGAATATCTTCACAACCTAACAGTGCGGAAAAAATGGCACACAGGAAGCGCTTAAGATATTGACATTGGATCCATCGTCATCATTAAAAAAGATGCAACACCATTAATGCGTTGGCCACTGGGTAAAATCACCGATGTGCACTTAGGAGCTGATGGAATCATTCGTATAGTTACTATAAAAACTCTTAGTGGTGAATATAAACGTTGCGTAAAAAAACTATCACCTTTACAGATAAATGTATAGCGAACATTAAATTTAAGAAAATTTGTATTTAGCGTGAACATTATGAATTTGTATTTCATATTAATTTAGCGTAATTCGTCACTGTATTGAACATTAACTATTTTGTATTTCATTTATGTCTCTTATAAAATTTAGTCATATATCATTTATTCATTTGAACTTGTCCGTTCAAGGCGGCCGGTATGTTGCCGTGCAACAGAAAAATATATTTTTTGCCATACCCTGCCCAAAAGTACTACTTCTACTTTCGGCTCAAAATCGCAGAAGTGGTACTTTTGGCCCGGGTATGGCAAAAAATCGTATATGCACCACGGAAGGTAAAATGGACAACCCATAGCACTCGTGCTATGGCCTGTCCTTTATTTTACCTCCCTAGGTGCATAATATACTATTCTTTCGAGATCATTAAAAACGAAAGGACAAAAATTTAAAAAAAAACAAATTTTTTCTACTAAAATACCGTAATAAAGTATATATTTTAAGTCTAACATATCTATCTTAAAGCTTTAAAGTTTAATATATTTTTGCTTATTCTTAATTTCTATTCAGTGTAAAAGGAATATGCTTTGATATAAGAAAAAGGTGTACTATCGAGTTTTATATTTTTATAACATAGAGGAAAACACGTAGTAATTAGTACGGGTCATTTATTACCGGAAAACCCCTTGATCTCAACTAACGTTCTTTACTTATATGACAATTTAGATTTGTAAGAGTAGAAATTTGTATTTTTGTGCTCAAACGACGCCGTCATTTTTTTATTACACTAACCTTTCTAGCTTAGAAAATTTTGTATCTTCGTCACTCTTTGCTTAGCCTCTCGAGCAGGCAGTTATAACGAATAACTTGTATTTGTATATTTCTTTTAATAAATTTAGATTATTTTACTTTAAAAAGAATATTTTTGTGTCTCATAAAGTTAACACAAAAGGTTTACACACTCGTGGATTCGAGATCAAGCTGTAAGACCTCATAACGCAACATTATTTGTTTTCCACGTTGGTACCATTTTCCTCCAAAGATCTCTAAAAGGATGAAACACAGAAATGTCAAATGCTTGAATAATATGTGTTGCATTTGGATACAAAATGACTAATTCTATGTTGTTTTCTTTATAAAATAATAAAAGTGGAATATTGATGTGTAATGCATGGCAATCTAAATAGAGTATAACAGGAAATTCAACATTGTTGTCTTTAAGCCAAGGAAAAAACACATTTGTAATATATTTAAAAAAGGTTTCAGATGTCTGCCATCTATTATATTTTAGTTTTTTTCACACGTTGAATATTTGCCTTTTTGACTTTATTTATAATATTTCCTTTTACTAATTGTTTCCTCTGTTTAGATATTATGAATCAAAACTGTAAAAAATAAATATACAAGTATTACTTATAAAAATTAGTTAAATAATCAATTACAGATCCATGTGTTTATTAGTTATAGGTTAGGTATGAGTTGGAATTTTTTAAGTGCATAAAGAAACTAAAATCATGTCTATTCACTTTTATATTTGATGCAAATTTGATACTATTTAACTTTCTATCACGTTTAGAAACAAATAAATTATTAATAACTACCGAAATATTAAGAAAACTTCACATTAAAATAATTGCATGCTAAGCCTTTCTAGAAGGTACGCGTGTGTGAAAACTATGTCCCTTTAGTCAAAACACTTACACGGACTGTTTCTATGAGGGGCATTTGAAACATAATATGTACGTCAAGTGGAACACCTATTTTATTAAAAAATATTGAATTGAAAAGCAATATCTTTATACACACTAAAAGTATGGTTAAAAAACGTTTATTTAAGCATGGAAATTACTTTTATCAACAATTATTTTTAAAAGAATTAACGATTGAAATCATCTGTTTTCTCGCGAATGGAAGTCCCTTTTGACTTTTTTCATCACATTCTGAAACTTGCGCAATTGACATTTTTTAAAAACTTTTTAGTATTTTTAACAATAAATGCTCTGTAAAATTACTATATATTAATATCAAATAAAACAATTACAATGTTTTCTATTCAAATACATCAACATTTAATTATTTTTTATTTAAATTTTATTATAGTGTTTCTTAGAGGGTCAGATTTCATGCGAGTGTTTCTAAGGGGTACTTTTACCTTCTATATTGAAAAAATGAAAAATTCATATGAAAAATTCAGATTCAAAATCCATATAAAAATTCATATGAATTTTGTCAACAAGGATACTTAACAACATGTATAAATAAATATTCTGACAAATTTGTTTAAAATAACCCCATTTAAAAAGTCCAATTGGAATTCCAATGAAATTTATAATTGTGAATGATTTTGGTTTTTCCCACTAATTCAGAGAGAGAAAAGTTCTTTACGCCCGCCAACATTAATTACTCTAAAAATAAACGGGAAAAGCGTACTCTTATCTTGCGAATTCATAGGGCGAAAAGTTCTTTGCGCGCGTCAACATTAATTACTTAAAAATAAGCAAGAGAAAAGTACTTTCCCCCGCAAAATTTAATTTCTCTTGAATTAAGCGGAAGGAACGAACCTTTTTCTTGCGAAATAAGAGGGCGAAAAGTTCTTCACGCCCGCTGAAATCAATTACACTAAAAAGAAGCGGGAGAAAAGTACTTTTCTCCTGCGAATTCGATTTCTCTTTAATTAAGAGGAACAAGCGTACTTTTTACTTGCAAAAACAGCCCACACAGCATGTAAGCTTCTTAGAAGCTTCCTGAAAGCTTCTCGGAAGATGTGGAAGAAAGGTTGGAAGTTTTCAGAAAGTTACCAGTGTAAACTTTCCGGAAGATGTCCTCGAACAGGAGTCTTCCGTAAGTCTTTCATGGAATATTTCAGTGGAAGCTCACTGGAAGCCTCTGTAAGTCCTTCAGGAAATATTTCAGTGGAAGCTTACTGGAAGCTTCCGTAAATTATTCATGGAATATTTCAATGGAAGCTTACCGACAGCTTCCCTAAATTATTCATGAAACATTTCAGTGAAAAGTTACTGGAAGCCTCCGTAAATCTTTCATGGAATATTTCAGTGGAAGCTTACTCGAAGCTTCCGTACATCATTCCTGAAATATTTTAGTGGAAGCTTCCAGGAAGCTTCGGTAAGTTTTTCGTTAAATATTTCAGTAGAATATACCAGAAGCTTCCTAGAAGAAAACGTGGAAGATTTAATTCACTGCAGAAAAAACATTGGAAGCTTCCAGGAAGATTCCAGTGAAAAATTCCCGGGAGATGGATATGTCCTCGATCAGGAGTCTTCTGCAAGTCGTTCATGAAATATTTCAGTGGAAGCTTACTGAAAGCTTCTGTACATTTTTCATAAAATACCTCATTGGAAGCTTACTGGAAGCTTCCTTAAATTATTCATGAAATATTTCAGTAAAATATTAAATAAGTGATGAACTAATATTTCTTTGAAATATTTCAGTTTATGAATATTAAATAATTCATTGAAATATTTCTGTAATATTGCTGGAACATTTCATGTTTTATTTCAAAAAATTTTTGAATCCAACACTGAAATATTCAAGTAAGTTGTTACATTATTTCTTGAAATTTTCAAATTAAAATTTCTCAAATCTTTCAAAAAACATGTCATGAAATATTCTTGTTATATTTAAAAAATATTTTATCAAGTATTTGAAAAAATGTTTAAACATAACACTGAAATATTGAAGAAATATTACTGCACCATTTCTTAAAATATTTTAAATCAATAATGCGCAAATTTTTCAAGAAATATTTCATAAAATGTTTCTGTAATATTCCAGAAATATTTCATGAAGTATTCCAAAAAATCTATGAATATAACAGTAAAATATTGGAGAAATATTGTCTAAATATTTGTAGTTATCTTGCGTGCGTAGTAATTTTTCCATCTTGCCAGCAGGTGGCTACTTGATTATATTTTCATGTAATCGTAAATGCGATTGACAAACTCTCGAAAGTGGTGGGACGTTCTCTCGTTTAGTATATAAGACCGAAAATTCTTGAGGCAAATAAATAAGCGCTTTAATTCTGAATAACAAATAAATGTATAGGTATCTAATATGGTTTGAGATGCAACTCTTACAAAATCAAAAATAATATCTGATAGAATCTTTCACCAATAATACAAATCAATATTTCATCAAAGATTTTAGAAATATTTTAGAAACATTTCTTGAAAGATTCATAATCTTCCATAAATCTTTCGATCAAATGTTGCTGCAATCTTTCAACAATATTACAAATTAATATTTCACAAAATCATGAAAGAATGTTACAAAAACATTACATGAAATATTTTAAATCAATCTTCTAGGCGGACATATCAATATTTCAGAAACATTTCATATCAATATTTCTGTTCCATTCCGAATCTTTCAATGAAATATTTCAGAAATATTTCGAAAATATTTCATGCTATGTGGGAAGTTATATAAAAAAGGACGTTATTGTTATTAAAAAAAGACGTAATTTTTCGTTAACATTTAACATACTAAACGACGTCATTTTTTGTCTTAATCCATAACATACTAAATGACGTTATTTAAAACGCCTTTTGGTGTGTCAAGTAATGTATTGGGAAAATGTCGTCATTAGATATAATAAAAAATTTGAATGGATAAGGACTTGTTTTTTGTCATTGCAATAAAGTCATTTTCGTTGAAAAAAATACCTCATTTTCATAACAATTATCTCAATTTTATAAAAATGTCTTTTTGGTGTAGCTATAGCGTCATTAACATTGTTTTTTATTAACTTATAAACAAGGCTAAGCCATATTTATGAGTGCTAGTGTAGTGTGCGTTATACATCCATTCAAAATAATAATCCCTGATTAAACTACTGATGAAATCTTCCATGGAATGTTTACAAAAGCCTTCAGCCCCAATGTTTCAGTCGAAATATTTCTGTATGTATTCTTCCGGTGCAATGCTTCATCAATCTTCCAACGGAATCTTCTTTGGAAGGTTTACGAAAACTTCTAGGAGACTTAAGTCGGAATATTCCAGTGACAATGCCCAATATTTCCCCGAAAAAAACAGAGTATTCTATAAACTTTCCATGAAATCTTTCGGTGCAACAATTAATCCATCTTCCAACGGAATCATCCTTGGAAGGTTTACGGAAGCTTTCTGGAGCTTTAAACTGAAATGTTTCAATGACAATTTACAATGTTTCGCTGAAAGGTAACCGGAAGTAAACAATTATTCATCAATCTTTCAACAGAATCTTCCTTGAAAGGTTTATGGAATCTTCCAGGAGATTTATGTCGAAATATTCCAGTGAAAATGCCCAATATTTCCCCGAAAAAAAAACAGAGTCTTCCATTCAAGCTTCCATTACATCTTCCGGTGCAATAATTAAACAATCTTTCAATGGTATCTTCTTTGGAAGGTTGACGGAAGCTTTCGGAAGCATTCCACGAGAATGTTTCGATGACAATTTCCAATATTTCCCTTTAAGGTAAACGGAGTCTTTCATTCAAGTTTCCATGTAATCTCCCGGTGCAATCATTCACCAATCCCCCAACGGAATCTTCTTTGGAAGGTTTACGGAATCTTCCAGGAGACTTAAGTCGGAATATTCCAGTAAAAATGCCCAATATTTCCACGCAAGAAAATCAGAGTCTTCTATAAAGCTCCCGTGAATTCTTCCGGTGCAATAATTCATTAATCTTCCAACGGAATCTTCTTTGAAAGGTATACGGAAGCGTTCAGGAGCTTTCCACCGGGACGTTTTAATGACAATTTCCAATGTTTTGCTGAGAGGAAAACGGAGTCTTCCATTCAAGCTTCCATAAAATCTTTCAATGCAATGATCGATCAATCTTCCAACGTAATCTTTCTTGGAAGGTTTCCAGAATCTTCCAAGAGACTTAGATCATAATCTTCCAGTATAAATTTCTAACATTTTCCTGAAAGGAGAACAAAGTCTTCTATAAAGCTTCCATAAAATCTTTCGGTGCAATGATTCATCAATCAACTAACGGTATCCTTCTTGGAAGGTTTACGGAAGCTTTTAGGAGCCTTCCGCTGAAATGTTCCAATGACAATTTCCAATATTTTGCGTAAAGGTAAACGAAGTCTTCCATTAAAGCTTCCATGAAATCTTTCAATGCAATGATTTATCAATTATCCAACAGAATCTTTCTTGAAAGGTTTGCGGAAGCTTTGAAAGGCCTTCCACTGGAATGTTTCAATGACTATTTCCAATATTTCGCTGAAAGGTGAACAGAGTCTTCCATTCGAGCTTCCATGACATCTTTCGTTGCAATGATTAAACAATCTTCCAACAATGTCTTTCTTGGAAGGTTTACGGAAGCTTTTAGGAGCCTTCCACTAGAATGTTTCAATGACAATTTCTAATATTTCGCTTGAAGGAAAACGGAGTCTTCCATTAAAGCTTCTATCAAATCTTTCGATGCCATGATTTATCAATTATCCAACAGAATCTTTCTTGAAAGGTTTGCGGAAGCTTTTAAAGGCCTTCCACTGGAATGTTTCAATGACTATTTCCAATATTTCGCTGAAAGGTGAACGGAGTCTTCCATTCAAGCTTCCATGACATCTTTCGTTGCAATGATTAAACAATCTTCCAACAATATCTTTCTTGGGAGGTTTACGGAAGCTTTTAGGAGCCTTCCACTGGAATGTTCCAATGACAATTTCCAATATTTTGCGTAAAGGTAAACGAAGTCTCCCATTAAAGCTTCCATGAAATCTTTCAATGCAATGATTTATCAATCATCCAACAGAATCTTTCTTGAAAGGTTTGCGGAAGCTTTTAAAGGCCTTCTACTGGAATGTTTCAATGACTATTTCCAATATTTCGCTGAAAGGTGAACGGAGTCTTCCATTCAAGCTTCTATGAAATCCTCCGGTGCAATGATTTATCAATCTGCAAACGTAATCTTTCTTGAAAGGTTTACGGAAGCTTTTAGGAGTCTTCCACTGGAATTTTTTAATGACAATTTCTTATATTTCGCTTTAAGATAAACGAAGTCTTCCATTAAAGCTTCTATGAAATCTTTTGATGCAATAATTTATCAATCATCCGACAGAATCATTCTTGAAAGGTTTGCAGAAGCTTTAAAAGGCCTTCCACTGGAATGTTTCAATGACTATTTCCAATATTTCGCTGAAAGGTGAACGATGTCTTCCATTCAAGCTTCCATGACATCTTTCGGTGCAATGATTAAACAATCTTCCAACAATGTCTTTCTTGGAATGTTTACGTAAGCTTTTAGGAGCCTTCCACTAGAATGTTTCAATGACAATTTCTAAAATTTCGCTTAAAGGAAAACGAAGTCTCCCATTAAAGCTTCTATCAAATCTTTCGATGCCATGATTTATCAATTATCCAACAGAATCTTTCTTGAAAGGTTTGCGGAAGCTTTTAAAGGCCTTCCACTGGAATGTTTTAATGACTATTTCCAATATTTCGCTGAAAGGTGAACGGAGTCTTCCATTCAAGCTTCCATGACATCTTTCGTTGCAATGATTAAACAATCTTGCAACAATATCTTTCTTGGGAGGTTTACGGAAGCTTTTAGGAGCCTTCCACTGGAATGTTCCAATGACAATTTCCAATATTTCGCGTAAAGGTAAACGAAGTCTCCCATTGAAGCTTCCATGAAATCTTTCAATGCAATGATTTATCAATCATCCAACAGAATCGTTCTTGAAAGGTTTGCGGAAGCTTTTAAAGGCCTTCCACTGGAATGTTTCAATGACTATTTCCAACATTTCCCTGAAAGGAGAACAAAGTCTTCTATAAAGCTTCCATAAAATCTTTCGGTGCAATGATTCATCAATCAACTAACGGTATCCTTCTGGAAGGTTTACGGAAGCTTTTAGGAGCCTTCCGCTGAAATGTTCCAATGACAATTTCCAATATTTTGCGTAAAGGTAAACGAAGTCTCCCATTAAAGCTTCCATGAAATCTTTCAATGCAATGATTTATCAATCATCCAACAGAATCTTTCTTGAAAGGTTTGCGGAAGCTTTTAAAGGCCTTCCACTGGAATGTTTCAATGACTATTTCCAATATTTCGCTGAAAGGTGAACGGAGTCTTCCATTCAAGCTTCTATGAAATCCTCCGGTGCAATGATTTATCAATCTGCAAACGTAATCTTTCTTGAAAGGTTTACGGAAGCTTTTAGGAGTCTTCCACTGGAATTTTTCAATGACAATTTCTTATATTTCGCTTTAAGATAAACGAAGTCTTCCATTAAAGCTTCCATGAAATCTTTCAATGCAATGATTTATCAATTATCCAACAGAATCTTTCTTGAAAGGTTTGCGGAAGCTTTAAAAGGCCTTTCACTGGAATGTTTCAATGACTATTTCCAATATTTCGCTGAAAGGTGAACGGAGTCTTCCATTCAAGCTTCCATGACATCTTTTGTTGCAATGATTAAACAATCTTCCAACAATGTCTTTCTTGGAAGGTTTACGTAAGCATTTAGGAGCCTTCCACTAGAATGTTTCAATGACAATTTCTAAAATTTCGCCTAAAGGAAAACGAAGTCTCCCATTAAAGCTTCTATCAAATCTTTCGATGCCATGATTTATCAATTATCCAACAGAATCTTTCTTGAAAGGTTTGCGGAAGCTTTTAAAGGCCTTCCACTGGAATGTTTTAATGACTATTTCCAATATTTCGCTGAAAGGTGAACGGAGTCTTCCATTCAAGCTTCCATGACATCTTTCGTTGCAATGATTAAACAATCTTGCAACAATATCTTTCTTGGGAGGTTTACGGAAGCTTTTAGGAGCCTTCCACTGGAATGTTCCAATGACAATTTCCAATATTTCGCGTAAAGGTAAACGAAGTCTCCCATTAAAGCTTCCATGAAATCTTCCAATGCAATGATTTATCAATCATCCAACAGAATCTTTCTTGAAAGGTTTGCGGAAGCTTTTAAAGGCCTTCCACTGGAATGTTTCAATGACTATTTCCAATATTTCGCTGAAAGGTGAACGGAGTCTTCCATTCAAGCTTCTATGAAATCCTCCGGTGCAATGATTTATCAATCTGCAAACGTAATCTTTCTTGAAAGGTTTACGGAAGCTTTTAGGAGTCTTTCACTGGAATTTTTCAATGACAATTTCTTATATTTCGCTTTCAGATAAACGAAGTCTTTCATTAAAGCTTTTATGAAATCTTTCAATGCAATAATTTATCAATCATCCGACAGAATCATTCTTGAAAGGTTCACAGAAGCTTTTAGGAGCCTTCCACTGAAATGTTTCAATGACTATTTCCAATATTTCGCTGGAAGGTAAACGGAGTCTTTCATTCAAGTTTCCATGTAATCTTCCGGTGCAATGATTTATCAATCTTCCAACGGAATCTTCTTTGAAAGGTTCACGGAATCTTCCAGGAGACTTCAGTCGGAATATTTCAGTAAAAATGCCCAATATTTCCCCAAAAGGAAAACAGAGTCTTCTATGAAGCTTCTATGAAATCCTCCGGTGCAATGATTCATCAATCTGCCAACGGAATCATTCTGGAAAGGTTTACGGAAGCTTTTAGGAGTCTTCCACTGGAATTTTTTAATGACAATTTCTAATATTTTGCTTAAAGATAAACAAAGTCTTCCATTAAAGCTTCTATGAAATCTTTCGATGCAATAATTCATCAATCTTCCAACAGAATCTTCCTTGAAAGGTTTACGGAAGCTTCTAAAAACCTTACACTGAAATGTTTTAATGACAATTTCTAATATTTCGCTTAAAGGTAAACGAAGTCTTCCATTAAAGCTTCTATGAAATCTTTCGATGCAATAATTTATCAATCATCTGACAGAATCATTCTTGAAAGGTTTACAGAAGCTTTTAGGAGCCTTCCACTGAAATGTTTCAATGACTATTTCCAATATTTCGCTGAAAGGTGAACGGAGTCTTCCATTCAAGCTTCTATGAAATCCTCCGGTGCAATGATTTATCAATCTGCAAACGTAATCTTTCTTGAAAGGTTTACGGAAGCTTTTAGGAGTCTTCCTCTGGAATTTTTCAATGACAATTTCTTATATTTCGCTTTAAGATGAACGAAGTCTTCCATTAAAGCTTCTATGAAATCTTTCGATGCAATAATTTATCAATCATCCGACAGAATCATTCTTGAAAGGTTTACAGAAGCTTTTAGGAGACTTAGATCATAATCTCCCAGTAAAAATTTCCAACATTTTCCTGAAAGGAGAACAAAGTCTTCTATAAAGCTTCCATAAAATCTTTCGGTGCAATGATTCATCAATCAACTAACGGTATCCTTCTTGGAAGGTTTACTGAAGCTTTTAGGAGCCTTCCGCTGAAATGTTCCAATGACAATTTCCAATATTTTGCGTAAAGGTAAACGAAGTCTTCCATTAAAGCTTCCATGAAATCTTTAAATGCAATGATTTATCAATTATCCAACAGAATCTTTCTTGAAAGGTTTGCGGAAGCTTTAAAAGGCCTTCCACTGGAATGTTTCAATGACTATTTCCAATATTTCGCTGAAAGGTGAACGGAGTCTTCCATTCAAGCTTCCATGACATCTTTCGTTGCAATGATTAAACAATCTTCCAACAATATCTTTCTTGGGAGGTTTACGGAAGCTTTTAGGAGCCTTCCACTGGAATGTTCCAATGACAATTTCCAATATTTCGCGTAAAGGTAAACGAAGTCTCCCATTAAAGCTTCCATGAAATCTTTCAATGCAATGATTTATCAATCATCCAACAGAATCTTTCTTGAATGGTTTGCGGAAGCTTTTAAAGGCCTTCCACTGGAATGTTTCAATGACTATTTCCAATATTTCGCTGAAAGGTGAACGGAGTCTTCCATTCAAGCTTCTATGAAATTCTCCGGTGCAATGATTTATCAATCTGCAAACGTAATCTTTCTTGAAAGGTTTACAGAAGCTTTTAGGAGCCTTCCACTGGAATGTTCCAATGACAATTTCCAATATTTCGCGTAAAGGTAAACGAAGTCTACCATTAAAGCTTCCATGAAATCTTTCAATGCAATGATTTATCAATCATCCAACAGAATCTTTCTTGAATGGTTTGCGGAAGCTTTTAAAGGCCTTCCATTAGAATGTTTCAATGACTATTTCCAATATTTCGCTGAAAGGTGAACGGAGTCTTCCATTCAAGCTTCTATGAAATCCTCCGGTGCAATGATTTATCAATCTGCAAACGTAATCTTTCTTGAAAGGTTTACGGAAGCTTTTAGGAGTCTTCTACTGGAATTTTTCAATGAAAATTTCTTATATTTCGCTTTAAGATAAACGAAGTCTTACATTAAAGCTTCTATGAAATCTTTCGATGCAATAATTTATCAATCATCCGACAGAATCATTCTTAAAAGGTTTACAGAAGCTTTTAGGAGCCTTCCACTGAAATGTTTCAATGACTATTTTCAATATTTCGCTGGAAGGTAAACGGAGTCTTTCATTCAAGTTTCCATGTAATCTTCCGGTGCAATGATTTATTAATCTTCCAACGGAATCTTCTTTGAAAGGTTTACGGAATCTTCCAGGAGACTTTAGTCGGAATATTTCAGTAAAAATGCCCAATATTTCCCCAAAAGGAAAACAGAGTCTTCTATGAAGCTTCTATGAAATCCTCCGGTGCAATGATTCATCAATCTGCCAACGTAATCATTCTTGAAAGGTTTACGGAAGCTTTTAGGAGTCTTCCACTGGAATTTTTCAATGACAATTTCTAATATTTTGCTTAAAGATAAACGAAGTCTTCCATTAAAGCTTCTATGAAATCTTTCGATGCAATAATTCATCAATCTTCCAACAGAATCTTCCTTGAAAGGTTTACGGAAGCTTCTCAAAACCTTACACTGAAATGTTTTAATGACAATTTCTAATATTTCGCTTAAAGGTAAACGAAGTCTTCCATTAAAACTTCTATGAATTCTTTCGATGCAATAATCTATCAATCTTGTAACAGAATCTTTCTTGGAAGGATACGGAAGCTTTTAAAATCCTTTCATCGGAATGTTTTAGTGACAATTTCCAATATTTCGATGAAAGGTAAAAAGAGTCTTTCATTTAAATTTCCATGAAATCTTCTAGTGCAATGATCCATCAATCTTTCAACGGAATCTTCTTTGGAAGGTTTACGAAATCCTCCAGACGACTTAAAACGGAATATTCCAGTGAAAATGCCCAACATTTCCCTGGAAGGACATCGGAGTTTTCTATAAAGCTTCCATAAAATCTTTAGGTGCAATGATTCATCAATCTTCTAACGGAATCTTCTTTGGAAGGTTTACGGAAGTTTTCAGGAGCCCTTCACTGGAATGTTTTAATGACAATTGTTAATTTTTCGCTTAAATGTTAACGGAGTTTTTTATTCAAGTTTCCATGAAATCTTTCGGTGCAATGATTTATCAATCTTTCAACGGAATCTTTCTTGAAAGGTTCACGGAATCTCACAGGAGACTTAAATCGAAATATTTTAGTCAAAATTCCCAACATTTCCACGAAAGGTAAACGGAGTCTTCCATCCAACTATCCATGAAATCTTTTAGTGCAATGATACATCAATCTTAAATCGAAATCTGTCTTGGTTGTTGATGGAATCCTTCAGGAGACTTAATTTCGAATATTCCAGTGAAAATTCCCAACATTTCCCCATAAGGAAAACGGAGTCTCCTATAAAGATTCCATTAAATCTTTCCGAGCAATAATTTATTAATCTTCTAACGGAATCTTCCTTGGAAGGTTTACAAAAGCTTTCAGGAGCCTTCCACTAGAATGTTTTAATGACAATTTCCAATATTTCGCTGAAAGGTAAACGGAGTCTTTCATTCAAGTTTCCATATAATCGTCCGATGCAATGATTCATTAATCTTCCAAGGGAATCTTCTTTGGAATGTTTGCGGAATCTTCCAGGAGACTTGAGTTGGTATATTCCAGTTAAAATGCCTAATATTTCCCCGAAAGAAAAACAGCATCTCCTATAAAGCTTCCATGAAATCCTTCGGTGCAATGATTCATCAATCTTTCAACGGAATCTTCCTTAGAAAGTTTACGGATGCTTTAGTAGCCTTTTACTGTAATGCTTAAATGACAATTTTTAATGTTTTGCTGAAAAGTAAACGGAGTCTTCTATTCAAGTTTCCATGAAATCTTTCGGTGCAATGATTTATCAATCTTCCAACGTAATCTTTCTTGGAAGGTTCACGGAATTTTACAGGAGACTTAAATCGTAATATTCTAGTGAAAATTCTCAACGTTTTCCTGAAAGAAAAACGGAGTCTACTAAAAAGCTTGCATGAAATGTTTCGATGCAATGTTTCATTAATCTTCTAACGGAATCTTCCTTGAAAGGTTTACGGTAGCTTTCAGAAGCCTTCTACTGGAATGTTTCAATGACAATTTCCAATATTTCGCTGAAAGGTAAACGGAGTCTCTTATTCAAGCTTCCATGACATGTTTCGGTGCAATGATTAAACAATTTTTCAACGGCATCTTCCTTGGAAGGTTTACGGAAGCTTTCAGGAGCCTTCCAACGGAATGTTTCAATGACTATTTTCAATATTCCGCTGAAAGGTAATTGGAGTCTTCCTTTCAAGTTTCCATGAAATCTTTTGGTGCAATGATTTATCAATCTTCCAACGGAATGTTCCTTGGAAGGTTACGGACGTTTTTAGGAGCCTTCCACTGGAATGTTTTAATGACAATTTTTAATTTTTTGCTGAAAGGTTAAATGGAGTCTTCCATTCAAGTTTTTATGAAATCTTTCGGTGCAATGATTAAACAATCTTTGAACGGAATCTTTCTTGGAAGGTTTACGGAAGCTTTCAGGTGCCTTTTACTGGAATATTTCAATAACAATATTCAATATTTTGCTGGAAGGTAAACGGAGTGTCTCATTCAAGTTTTCATGAAGTCTTTCGGTGCAATGATTCATCAATCTTTCAACGGAATCTACCTTGGAAGGTTTACGGAATCTTCCAGGAGACTTAAGTCGGTATATTCCAGTGAAAATTCCCAACATTTTCACGTAAGGAAAACGGAGTCTTCTATAAAGGTTCCATGAAATCTTTCGGTGCAATGATTTATCAATCTTCCAACGGAATCTCTCTTGGAAGGTTTACGGAGGCTTCTAGGGGTTCTTTGTAGAAAGTTTCTTTTGCAATATTCCAGAAATATTCCTGTTTTCTTCCATAAAGCTTCCACACATATTTTAATGAAATATTCCATTGGAATATTTCGGAATATTTCAATGATATCTTTAATGCTGTGTGGAAGAGGGCGAAAAGTTCCTTATAGCCCGCAAATATTAATTTCTCTAAATATAAGCGAGAGAAATGTACTTTTCTCTCGTAAATTCAATTTCTCTTAAATTGAGCAGGAGAAGCGTACTTTTTTCTTGAAAATTCAGGAGGCAAAAAGTTCTTTACGCCCGCTAACATTAATTACTCTAAAAATAAGTGGAAAAAGCTTATTCTTTTCTCGCAAATTCAATTAACGTCAACGGGCGAAAAGTTTTTTACGCCCGTCAACATTAATTACTCTAAAAATAAGCGAGAGAAAAGTACTTTTCCCCCGCAAAATTTAATCTAACTAAAATTCAGCGGGAAAAGCGTACTTTTTTCTGGCAAATTAAAAGGTCGAGAAGTATCTTACGCCCGATAATATCAATTTCTCTGAAAATATGCGGTGAAATAGGATTTTTTTCTCGCAATTTCAATTTCTCTTATACTAGACGGCAGAAGCGTACTTTTTTCTTACAAATTAAAAGGGCGAAAAGTTTCTTACGCCCACTAATATTAATTTCTATGAAAATAAGCGGGAGAATAGGATTTTTCTCCTGAAATTTCAATTAGCATTTAGAATGAAAAAATGTATTATATCCGTCAGATAGAATACAAAAAAATAAAAGACCCTTTTTTTTCAAAATATGATGAATTGCAAAAGTTACAGCCGATATAAGTTATTAAAATTTTGATATATATAGATGTGGCGCTATGATAAATGACGTCTCGATTGCTATTGGCAAAATGATAATCGTGAATTCACACCGGTTTCAACTGCCTCTATCTCTTCAAGTTTTCATTTTCATGAAAAAAGAAATAATACGTGTCTTTTATTCTTTCATTTTCTCAATAACGGATGTAATGGATTTAAAAAAAAAATTCCATGCAACATCCTAATTTCTCTTAAATTAGGCGGCAGAAGCGTACTTTTTTCTTGCAAATTTAGGGGTCGAATAGTTCTTTACGCCCGCTAATATTAATTTCTCTAAAAATGAGCAGAAGAAAAGTACTTTTTTCCCACGAATTCAATTCTTCTCAAATTAAGCGGGAAAAGCGTACTTTTGTCTTGCGAATCCAGAGAGCGAAAAGTTCTTTACACCCTCCAATCTCAATTTCTCTAAAAAAAAGCGGAATAAAAGTACTTTCTTCCCGCAAATTCTATTTTTCTTAAATTATGCGGGAAAAGCGTACTTTTTTTTGCCAATCAAGAGCACGAGAAAATCTCTACGCCCGCCAACATCAATTACACTGTAAATAAGTGAGAGAAAATTACATTTCTCCCGCAAATTCAATATCTCTTACAAGGAAGGGTCCCCAGGTGTACCTCACCGTTTTTGATAATTTCGTGATATGTTGTAGTACTCGAGAAGATAGTAGAAATGTGTTTTTCTTACGTGCTAACTCGTCGATTTAAGGAGTAAATATCACCATGAAGTTTGCCCCCAAAAACAGGTTTTTTCTAATATTTCAAAAACTATTTGGAGTTTTTAAATAAAACCAACGCCAAATTCTTTATTATAAAAAGACGCTACTATAGGCATAACTTTTATCTCGAAAAATGTCAACCCCTATTTTTTTAGGAGTAAATGTGCAATTTTTCGCTATTTTTTCAATATAAAATTAATCAAATCGGCTAGATTTGGTTAAAAATTGCACTATCATCAAGAAAATAAAAAATTAAAGTTGACGTGTTTTGAGATTTACAAAAAAAATTTGTTTTTTATTGTTTTACCCTTAAGGTAATTTTTTTATTTTATCCTTAAATAAAAAATTATATCCATTAATAATTTTCCAATTTTAAAATGTTTGGTAAGCGATGTAAAATTAAAACATTTACTTCCTGATTTTTTTCTCCATTTACTTGTAGTGTTTCTTTAATGATTTATTTTAAAATTCTATTATTTTAAACTATTGATTTATAAATCATTCTGACAGTTTTTAAAAGAATGGATAATTTTAAACGAAGACATTTCAGGATTCTTAAAATTTTTATCATACTAATAATAAAAAAAATATACTTTTCATTAAAAGTGCATTTATACGTAAACCTTATAGAAAATCTTATTAAAAAATTATAGGAGTCATTAGTATTTTAAAATTTTCCAAATACATAGAATATATATGGGACATTTCACACTAACTGGAAGAGCTAAAAAATTTAAATCCCTGAAACTCTGAGAATATATTCTTTTTGTTACTCAAGATATGCAAAAAAATTTTCAAGGATTAAGATTGGAAGGATCAAGAGCTATAGATCCTTGAAATATGAAAATTTTTCAAAATTTTTGGAGAATTCTCAACTTTATCATTTTTTTTGAAAGTCCTCATGTTTTAGAGAGAAATTCATGAGAATACTTCTTGTTATAAATGAAGAGGAGAGCTAGCAAGATTTTTGCTAGATCTAATTTTGAAGTTTTCTGTTGGTTTTTATATGTATTACATAGTAATTGAAATTACTCATCGTTCGCCATTTCAGAAATTGCTTTTCGAGGGCTTATTTTCTATCATTTTACATGAAATAAATTTTTGATCATGTAAGTGAGAGCCATCAATAAGGAGTTATGATAGTTTAAAATATATATTTTCATGTATAATTTATTTTCAATATGAAAAATAAATCATACATGAAAATATATATTTATATTCAATATAAAAAATAAATCATACATGAAAATATATATTTTAAACTGTTATAACTCCTTATTGATGGCTCTGACTTACATGATCGAAAATTTATTTTAAAGTTCATGTAAAATGGAAGAAAATAAGCCCTCGAAAAGCAATTTCTGAAATGGCGAACGATGAGTAATTTCAATTACTATGTAATACATATAAAAACCAATAGAAAACTTCAAAATTAGATCTAGCAAAAATCTTGCTAGCTCTCCTCTTCATTTACAACAAGAAGTATTTTCATGAATTTCTCTCTAAAACATGAGGACTTTCAAAAAAAAATGATAAAGTTGGGAATCCTCCAAGTATTTTGAAAAATTTTCATATTTCAAGGATCTATAGCTCTTGATCCTTCCAATCTTAATCCTTGAAAATTTTTTACATATTTTGATTAACAAAAAGAATATATTCTCAGAGTTTCAGGGATTTAAATTTTTTTGCTCTTCCAGTTGGTCTGAAATGTCCCATATATATATATATATGTATCACATTAAAATTTTAAAACACATATAATGATATGTTATTGAAATACATTTTAAATTAAGTAAGTATATCTACATATTCAATAATATTTAATAATAGTACTTATTATATCATCATATGCTAATGATAATGCTATTGACCTGTTAAAAATAGTTATCTATGATAAATTTATCTGTGAGTCTTCGTGATAAATTTATTTTTATTTGTAATTCTACAACTTGTGAAAGCATTGAAATCATCATTTTTAAAGAATTTTGTAAAGAACTGAATCCGCAAGAAAAAAGTACGCTTTTCTCGCTTAATTCAAAAGAAATTGAATTTGCGGGAGTAAAGTACTCCTCTCCCGTTAATTTTTAGAGAAATTAATATTTGCAGTCGTAAAGAACTTTTCGCTCTCTGAATTCGCAAGAAAAAAGTACGCTCCTTCCGCTTAATTTGAGAGAAATTGAATTTGCGGGAAAAAAGTACTTTTCTATCGCTTATTTTTAGAGAAATTAATATAAGTGGGCATAAAGAACTTTTCGCCCTCTAAATTCACAAAAAATAGTACGCCTTTTCCGCTTAATTAAGAGAAATTGAATTCGCGCGAGAAAAGTACTTTTCTCTCGCTTATTTTTAGAAAAATTGATATTGGCGGGCATAACGAGTTTTTTGCTCTCTCAAAACGCAAGAAAAGAATTAGCTAGTAAAGTTAGTAGATAAGCTATGAGGTTTCTGGCTTAAGGCATTTCTGGCTCACGGCATTCTGGCTCACGACATTTCCGGCTCACTACATTTCTAACTTAGTAACTTTGAGAGTCAGGTGGATTAGAAATGTAGTGAACCAGAAATGTCGTGAGCCAGAAATGCCGTGACCCAAGATCCCTATAGCGAGAAGACGAGCTGACGGTGACCGGCTGGTAGCTGTCATAAATTAATATTATAATATATTTTATATATATGTATATTATATTTTATTATAGTATTATTTTTTATTATTTTTTTTTCACGAACAAGGACTGATTGTTTTTGCCGTCGTGGCCCTGAAAAGGGCTGATTGTACTTTTCTTTATTTTTATATTTTATTTCACCTTTTTTGAATCCAGTTAGATCGAGTAATTAAGTTTTCTTCTAACGTTTCACAAACGTTTGAGCGTATCATCATCATCTTCCACGTCGATTTCTTTCAATTTTATTTTTGGTGTGGATTGCGATATTCCCTCATTTGTTTCTGAAGATGATGATAAAGAAATAACAATCTCTTCCAGAGGTTGAAGTGAGCCGTTATTAATAAATTTCTTTACCTTTGAAAAATCTGGTGATTCAATTTCAAATTTTTCTTCTTTCTTCTCTTCTTTTATTTCTTCATACCGTTGTAAAAACGGACCATAAAGAAGAATTGGTGATAAAGCTGGAGACTCTGGAAGTAATGGCGATCGCAGTGATTTTGAAATTGGTGAAGACGTTTTGGGCCGACATAATGGTGGTACTGGTTTTGTTTTGTCCACCTCTTCTTCTTCTCCTAATATAAATGGTTGCAAAGTTTCCAATTCGATGTCTTCAAAATCCAAAGCAAACTCATCTCCAAGCTCTTGAATGAGAAGCAGCTCAAAGTCTGCTAAGCCCTCTTGGTGAAATGCAAAAGTCCTTGAACTAAAAATGTTCAATTCTTCCAATTCTTGTGATTCCATGTCGATCTTTGGATTACCAAGTCGAAAAAACGAATGAAGTAACAGAGACTGAACGCTCTATTTTATACACACAACGTGAGACAAGTCACGAAAAGTGGAGATGTTACAAAATCAACGTAACACAAGTTGCTAAGAGGGGGTGAAACATAGCGACGCGTTATTGGTGCAGAGTAACTTGCTCGCAAGATATGATTGGTGTGCCGCAGCTGTGTGAAAGTCTATAAAAAGACGGTTTCTTTCTCGCTGCTTCAATCAGGCATTCCCCATTAAAAAAAATCAGGTGATAAATCACCTGATTTATCAGGTGATTTATCATGCCAAAGCATTATGTAACGATTTTGTTGGTCTTTACACATTTTAAACTATGCGTAGTCAATTTAGAACAATTTTTAAAAATTTTAGAAAATTTTGAACTTAGAAAATTTTTTAGATAATTTAGTCTTAGAAAAAATTTTGACTAATTTTACAAAAAAATTTTCTAAGTTCAACAATTTCAAAATTTTTCAAAAATTGTTTTAAATTGACTAACTAGGAGAGGCCCAGGCCTCCGGATCACGGATTTTGCTCAAACTTTGGGATAAGTTTCTAGGTGTCAAAATATGAAGAAAACCAGAATTTTGGACCCTAACGCTTAAAATTTCCCTAGTTATAGGTAATTAAAGAAAATCACTGAAAAAGATACTAGATTTCCAAACACTTATAGCTCTTTAGCATTTACAGTTACAAGCTTAAAACTATTTTCAAATGAAAGCTGACCTCAAATCCTTTCAAATTAGTGCTTGTAGCATATCAAAATATTATTTTTTCCCAACGTTACAGCGCTATAAGATTTTAACGTAAATTTCCTTTTAATAACATTAATTAATAATAAATGCTAAAATGTAGTACAATTTTTATAACACTGTAGCTATAGGAAAAAATAATATTTTGATATGCTGTAGGTGCTATTTCGAAAGGATTTGAGCTCAGCTTTCATTTAAAAACAATTACAAGTGTCTAGTTGTTAATGCTAAAAAACTATAGGCGTTTGAAAATCTAGTAACTTTTTTAGTGATTTTCTCTGATTGCCTATAACTAGGAAAATTTTGAGCGTTAGGGTCTAAAATTCTGGTTTTCTCCATATTTTGACACCTAGAAACTTATCCCAAAGTTTGAGCAAAATCCGTGATCCGGAGGCCTGGGCCTCTCCTAGTAAGCATGGTTCAAAACGTGTAAAACCCAACAAAATCGATACATGATATTTTGGCATGATAAATCACCTGATAAATCAGGTGACTTGTCACCTGATCTTTTTCACCAGGGTTATGTACGACAACAAGCAGCAGCTTTGTAAGAAGAAAAAGAATCGTCGCAGCACGAAAGAAATAAAAAGACATAATGCCATTCGGAGAGCCATTACACAATTGGAAGTCTAACGTCTAGAAGTAACAACTCGTTTACCATCTCCTCCTGTTGAGGTCTTTTAAGCTGATATCCAGAAACCTAAACTGGATATCAACTTGAGAGATCCAAGAGTGCAGGCAGAAATGGACAGATCAGTCAAGGATTTGCTTGAAGAAACAAAATGATATGAAAAAATCGACCCCTTCAGGGCCACCAATTTTTTTTAAAAACGTTGGAACGATATATTCGTTTTCAAAATGTTAAAATAATAAAATCCTTTTTTTTTAAATATTTTATATATCATTTATTATATATACGTATATATTCTCTCAAATACTTGTACCTTTGAGATTTACTTCAGTGGTTTGTTTTAACTTAGTGAAAGTCTCTGTTAAAGCAATATCTAACACATTTTGAAAATTATATAAAAAAAAGCTGTAGATTAAATTGAGTTTTTTCTGAACATAACCATCAATAGTTGCATTCAGATATTTTGAACTCAGATGAATTAAATATTCATCTCAGATTTTACATCAAAATATCTTATAAATATGGTTTTAAGTTTTTAAAGTTGTCAAAAAGCCTCAGAACTGACTATTTGAAAAAATGACCACAGTTGTTCCCATTTTAAGAATTTTTTCATATCTCTTGTTCTAATAGAATTATAACGATGAAATTTTGACTAAAAGTTAGTTTCAACTTATAGATTAATGGAAAATACTTGTTGAACCCATAGCTAGAGTAATTAAAAATTTCAGAAACAAAAGTTTCAACTGAAATGAGTTTTTTGAAAAATTAAAGTTAATTCACATCTAGTCATTTTCTTGTAATGATTAATTTGATATTTGAATCGAATTAAATAAAAAATACTTTAAAAATATGGTTTAAGCTTCTTAAAGGTGTTCATAAGCTTCGAAACTCATTATTCGAAAAAATGACCAGAGACGTTCCCATTTTAAAGATTATTCCATATCTTTTGATCTAAGAGCCTTATAGCTTTGAAATTTTAACTTAAAGTTAGTTTCAACTTGTAGATTAAAAAAAAATATTTGCTATAACCATAGCTAGAATACTTTAAAATTTTAGAAAAAAAAGTTCTCACAAAATTAGCTTTTTTGGGAAAAAAACAAGTAAATTTACACTTAGACATATTTTTGCTATGATTCAATTATTATTCAAATTAAATTATATAAAAAAATACTTTCCAAACATAATTTAAGCTTTTTCAAGTTATTAATAAGTTCTTAACCTTGTTATTTGATAAAATAGCCCTACGCGAAAGACACCCTAGTGGAAATCGAATCTGTGAATAACTGGGAATAACTGGAAATAACTGGAAATAACTGGGAATAACTGTGAATAACTGGGAATAACTGTTATAAACTGTTCAGTTTGAGACAGGAATAACAGTTATTCCCAGTTATTCCCAGTTATTCCCAGTTATTCCCAGTTATTCTCAGTTATTCCCAGTTATTCACAGTTTATAACTTAAAAATAATTTAAAAAAACAGAGGTACGAATAACAGTTATTCCCAAATATATTTATAATAAAAAAAAAAATAAAAAAAATATATATTTTTTTCATTTTTTCAAATTTATATTTTTCAAATTATGATTAAACTAAACTGTAAATAACTGGGAATAACTGTGAATAACTGGGAATAACTGGGAATAACTGGGAATAACTGTTATTCCTGTCTCAAACTGAACAGTTTATAACAGTTATTCCCAGTTATTCACAGTTATTCCCAGTTATTCACAGATTCGATTTCCACTAGGGCATTTTAAGAATTTCTTGATTTAAGAAAGTTATATCTATGGAATTTGAACTAGTACAATAATAAAAAAAAATATTTGTCCACATGAGCATAGCTATATGTTTTTAAAATTTATGAAAAAGGAACACTAAAAAAAAAATATTTGTTCCCATGTTTAAATTAGTTGTGGCCCTGAAAAGGACCGAATTTCGCTAAATCGTATTTCGCCTCATTCTTTTCACAGAAGACTGTTCATCATCATTTTTTCTTTTTTTCTTTGCTTTATCTCCCTTTTCGCTAATATAATCAATTCGTATACGATTGTTATTTCATCTTTCAGTTGAAATAACGGTAATTTTTTTTTTTTTTTCTTAAAGTTAATTATATAGAGGATATTGTCATCTTATATATAATTAACTTTTTTCATATGATAATATCAGATAGATTCTAACCCGGAACCGTTTAACACATTACATCAGACTAGCCCATCCGATACACCATACCGAAATCTTTGACTGCCGATCGATGGTCAGTCACAATTTTGTGACCAACGATCAATCGATACTCAATGAGATCGGATTTTTGTAAGAGCCGCGCAATATTGTTAGCACATACACTAATTTTTCGTTAGAAAAAAAAAGTCAGAGGTACCTGGCCACGATTCGAACCCATGCCCACCGCGTTGAAGGCAAGAGCTCTATCCGTTACGCCACCGCGCTCTCTGGTGAAATACCGGTAATTGAATATCATCAATTATTGGTAATTGAATATCATCAATTATCGGTATTTCAGTTGAAGGCTGTGGATCCGGCGATTCCGGGGACTCTAGTGAGTCAGGTAATAGCTGCGGTTCCCAGTTCAATATGTCCATCCCTGATGATGATAATGATGATGATGGACTTGGCGGAATAAAGGTCATGTCTGGCACATCTAAATGAATATAAAGTGTTAGTGCTTCATTTTTCATTGTTACGATTCGCATAACGTATGAAAAATTATTTCAATCACGTCATTCTGCCTCTTTTTATACGAGCGTGCAAAGCAATGCCGAAATGATCAAACGAAGCAGCGTTGGACCAATCAGCGCTGAGTACGAATGAAGCGAGTGAGCAGTGGGGATAGAAGCGCGACATAGACTACAGTGCGCACAGCAGTAGAGGTCTCAGTAACAGCCAGTATCCTGTGGAGTCATACCGAACCATGTGAGTCAACTTTTGTTAATTGTGTAACTACTGTTTTAAAAATTAATCGGCTCTTTTAAGAGCCAACAAACTATTCGTTTTTTATTTTTTTTTTTCATTTAATATTTTTTTTTCTGTAAATGTAAGACAACCGGATCTCTTTGTATAGAAAGTGATCGCTGTTTTCCCGAATGGAAATTTTTCGGTGTATCAAAATGTATAAAAGTGTATGAAAGTGTATTGAAGCATACAAAAATGTATCAAAGTGTATGAAAATGTATCTAAGAGCGATTTTTCAGACCTTATTCTCGATCCATTTTGATACACTCTGATACACTTAGATACACTTTGGTACACTTTGGTTCATTTCTTAAAAAGTGAGCTGAAATTAAATTTCCTCAATTTTTTTGATGTTATACACTTTGACACATTTTGATACATTTTGACACATTTTGATACACTTTTACACACTTTGATACACTTTTACACACTTTAATATACTATGGTACATGTTGATACACTTCTGAGTATTTGCTTAAATTGTTTTTCCTGTTTTATTTTGCACACGTTTGTACACGTTGATACACTTTTACACACTTTTCAAGCTATTAATAGCTTGAAAAGTGTGTAAATTAATAGCTTGAAAAAGAATTTCAAGCTATTAATACAATTTTTGATGTGAGTAAGATTACTGAATGTGTGTCTTATAATAGGTTTATTTATAACGGTTGTCGATACACATCATCACAGTATTCCAAAAAAAAGAGAATTAATGATTGTATTTTACAAACAAATAATAATAAATATGGAGTAATTTCCCGAATATGTAAAATAACACATTCTTACGTTGATTATATTATTATAATAATGTTTGAAATTCAATTAGATACTGGATTCATTATTTCAACGAGCGATGTTACAATTAATCATATAAAATCTTGTACAAATAATGTGAGTAAAAAATTGAGAATTATATTCCCTAATGATATTGCGAATCCATGTATAATTATGCACAGTACTGATAAATATTTTGTAAGCCCCATCATGAAAGGAATAAGGGGAAAATCTCTAAACTAGATAATAAATGATTTTACTAAATCACGTTTTTTATTTTACTTCATACTTCATTTATATTACCACTAAAATATTATACTTTTAAAATAAAAAAGACGCTTCTATTTCAATTTTTTTAAATGTTTTAAATTATATGAAAGTATCAATAACCAATTATTCAAAATAATATTTTTTTGCCGTATCCTGTCCAAAAGTACTACTTTAACTCCCAGCTCAAAATCGCAGAAGTGGTAGTTTTAGCCCGGTATGGCAAAAATAGCATATTCACCATGAGAGTAAATTAAAAATGCCTTAAATGTATTTCGGAATTAACTCCTTTGCTGAATAATGTACTATTCCTGCATTTCAAAAATGGGAAAAATGAATAAAAGTGTATTAAAGTGTGTAACACATAGCAAATCTAAAAATTAATTGTAGTTAACTTTTTTCGAAATGTATCAAAGTGTGTAAAATGTATCAAAGTGTGTAACACATAGCAAATCTAGAAATTTATTTTAGTTAAAATTTTTAAAATGTATCAAAGTGTGCAAAAGTGTATCAAAGTATGCAAAAGTGTATCCAATAAAAACGACATTTTTCCTTTATTGGAAAAATGTATGAAAGTGTATCAAAGTGTATTAAAGTATGCAAGAGTATATCAAAGTGTATCAAAGTGTGCAAAAGTGTATCAAAGTGTGTAACACATAGCAAATGTAGAAATTAACTTTAGTCAACATTTTCGAAAAGTGTATCAAAGTGTGCAAAAGTGTATCAATGTATGCAAAAGTGTATCCAAGAAAATCAACATTTTTCCTTTATTAGAAAAATGTATGAAAGTGTATGAAAGTGTATGAAAGTGTCCAAAAAATATATGAAAATGTGCAAAAGTGTATTAAAGTGTATCAAAGTGTATATCATTAACGAATATAAAAAATTGATACCAAGAAACTTTTTTTTGGAAGTGTATAAAAATGTATGAAAGTGTATCAAAGTGTACCAAAGTGTATTAACATTTGGTCCGAAATATCGCTCTTAGATACACTTTGATACACTTTGATACACTTTCGTATGATTTGGATACATTTACCATTTTCACTGGGGTTATATTTTTCTGGATTGAAAGATAATCAGATTTCTTTGTATAAAAAGTAATCGCTATTTTTCATTTAATACTTTTTTCTTTTATTATATAAGACAACCAGATCTCTCTGTGTAAAAGGTGATCATTGTTTTATATTTTCCTGGATTGAAAGATAGTCAGATCTCTTCCCTGTTGAAAATAATGACGTCTTTCCAGTACGTCTTTGAAAGCCGACTTTAAAAACGTCTTTGAAGACGTCTTTGGTCGTGTCTTAGATTGGAACAAAATAAGAGGTCATTTTTTTAATGTTCAGGAAATATAGTAACCAAATTACGTCTTTTTTATAAGTAAAATAATTTCAAAGACGTATTTTTCCAATAAATACTCATAGTAAAAGACGTAAATTTTCAAAAAACAATTCTTTTTTTTAAACGAATGACGTCTTTCCTGTTGAAAAAAAATGACGTCTTTCTAAAACGTCTTTGGTCGTGTCTTAGATTGGAACAAAAAAAGACGTCATTTTTCCAATGTTTAGAAAAGCTATTTTACAAATTACGTCTTTTTGTTATTTCAAAGACGTATTTTTTTATAAAAATGACGTCTTTTCTTACGAGTTTTTATTTAAAAAATACGTCTTTGAAATTATAAAAAGATGTCATTTATTAAATAGCTTTTCTAAACATTGGAAAAATGACGTTTTTTATGTTCCAATCTAAGACACGACCAAAGACGTCTTCAAAGACGTCTTAGAAAGACATCGTTATTTTCAACAGAGTTTTCTAAACATTGGAAAAATGACATTTTTTTTGTTCCACTCTAATACACGACCAAAAACGTCTTCAAAGAAGTCTTTGAAAGACGTTATTTTCTCCAAATTTAGGAAAAAAACGTCATTTTTCATGAATTATGTCATTGAAAAATGACTTTAGATAATAATCATTTTCGATTTAAAGGAAAAAACAAAAACGAGGTAAACCTCGAAGTTTCAACTCTTCGAAAAAAGAAGAGCATTTTCGATTTAGCTGAGATCATTCTGGCCTTATATATCTGCATCTTCGAAATTTGCATCAAGGATCAGAAAATTTAAAAAAACGCCACCTAGTGACTTGCAGTCGTATTGATGGTTGATTGCGTCAATTTAATTTTAACTTACCAGGTGGCGATTTTCAAGTTCTGCGATCCCTTATACAAATTTCAAAGACGCAGATATACAGTGGGGTCCAATAAAAAAGAGCCACCCTTGAGAAAAAAAAGTACTAATTTAAAAATTTTGTATCTCAACAAATAAGGGTCGCACAGAACTCCAGGACCACTCATTTTAAACGCATTTGTAAGGACTTTTTAATGGTGTATTGGCAATTTAATTTTGAGTACTTGTCCGGAAAATATTATCACTTAAAAATAGAAAAAAAAAATTTTTATTCGCCTGTGTTTAAATTCCAATCATTTTTCGGAAAATGATGGTAGAAAAATTTTGCATGGCTAGTTTTAAAGGTATTTTGCTTAACTTGAAATTTATATTGAAGTTTTCTTTCTAGGTTAAAAATTGACCGAGATTTAGCGATTTTTGTTCAAAAAAAGGGTCTTTTTTATTTTTCACAATATATGGTAATATTGAAGTATACCATGGTAATATTGAAGTCTGAAATTTTTGCTTTCTTCATGTGTATATGTACCCAATCATTCCCTAAAATTAATGCAAACTTGGTGATATGAATATGATAAATGTATCGGCATTGTATATATTCTTATGTATTATTTTTGCATCTGTTCTATAATTCAATGGATGTTGAAAATATTTAAGATTGTATCTTTGATTTCTGCCATTGAAATCCTCGATTATTAAAACTATGTTATATTGGTCAACTAATAAAAATATAATATAGATACAAACAAAACCAATAGAATGAATCATGATACCTCAATAATCACTTGTTACTTCACTTGATTAATCACCTGATTTTTCATTTCCTTTCATTACCTGATTTTTCATCTGATTAATCACTTGATTTTTCACTTGATTAATCACTTGATTTTTCATCTAATTAATCACTTGATTTTTAACTTGATTTTTCACTTGATTAATTACCTGATTTTTCATTTGATTTTATTACCCGATTTTTCATCTGATTAATCTCATGATTTTTTACTTGATTAATTCACCTGTCAGATCATGCCATAAAGTCAGGTGATTTATTAGGTGATTAATCATATGATAAATAAGATGATAAATCAAGTGATTAATCACTTGGCTTTTTTTAGTAGGGGAGATACATGACCTGCTCTTAAACAAGTAATAATACTCAATATTCATCAATATTATTGAAATAATGGGAAATTATTAATTGAAATTACCCTATGAAATCATACATTTGAATTAGGCTTTCATTAACTATTAGTACCGTAGAAGTAGTAAGTGGGTAACTTGTATGTATTGAATTAGCCATCGCGTATAGCAATTCAAAATCACAGACTTGAGTTATATTAGAGCATCGAAATAACTACCTCTTGGCTTTCGCATACTGTTTTTAACTTTGGTTTTATTCGTATTTCACGTATTTATAATTGTTATTAAATTGGAAACATTAAACTTTTCAAATTAAAAAGTAAACAAACCCTGTTCCTTGAGATCTCCAGCCACGAGTTCTGATAACCGAGCCAATACCACACTGTTATTCGCACGTTTAAGGTAGTACTATCGTTAAGGGATTGACGGTTCAGAAAAATCTGAAATCGGGTATATAAGTAGATTTAAGTTCAAATAAGACGTAGTTAAATTTTAGTAAACTTTTGGAGCATGAGAGAAAAATGACAAACATTTTAATTTTCACACTTTTAACACGCGCTCTTATGGTAACCACACAGAAATTCTTTTTCAACTTTTGATTATAAGCTACTGATGGTTCAAAATTTCATCAAATTTAACACGTAATTAATTAAAGAACTGAAGAATAAATTTTTCAGTATCGAGTTTGAAACGATATAAACATCTTAGACTCAATGCACGCCCGTGTATAACTATATATACACTATATATAGATAGAGAGCGCATGTTCAAAGATGAAAATTAAAATGCTTATAATTTTTTTATCATGCTCTGAAAGTTAACCAAAATTTAACTGTGCTTTATTTGAATTAAAATCTACTTATGTGCCCAATCTCAGATTTTTCTGAACCGTGAATCTCTTAACGATAGTACTACCTTAAATAATATTTGTTACAACATTTGTCGTAATTATATTATACAATAAATAAATCAGATAAATTTTATGTCATTTGAACTAGTTTTGCTTAACAGTGGTAAAAACGTTTTTTTAGAAATAAACTTCAATAAATGTTTCATAACGATTCAAATTTTTTTTTTACTTTTGTTTTTCTTGTAATTGTTCTACTCTCATTTTCATTAATGAATCATTTAAAAGTCATGTAACGAGACAATAAGTTTAAGGTTATTTAATAATGTGCTTACTTAACTCTTCAGCTTTGCACCTGTTCAAATAAGCTTGTCTAATGAATTATTGAAATATAAATCTAATAAAAAAACCATTATCAGTGCTCATGAAGTTTAAATATACATTATATTTCAGCCTTCAAAACATGATTAGTGCTTCAAAAAATTTTAAATAATCCGTTATTTAAAAAATAAAATCTTAAGAATATATCTTGTGTCTATGAAATTTCATTAAAATGTGTTACTAAATAAATTTTAGCTAAAAATTTAGCAGGTAACCATAACAACTTATAACTTCAGAAATGTCATCAGCACCCATACATTTTTCTAGGAATTTTATATTGTATAAGTTCTAATTCTTCTAAACATTTGGAGTACTTTAAAATGATAGTATAGTACGTAAACATACATAATTGGATATACTTATGAATATTAAATATTTTATTTTTTATAATTAGAATGATAATCAATTGAATGACCTGAAAAGTTTATTGATAAATCAACTGATAAATCAATTGATAAATCAACTGATAAATCAACTGATAAATCAACTGATAAATCAAGTGCGAAATCGACTCAAATCATCAACTGATTAATCAACTGATTTTTTACCAATTTTCAAAGTTGACAGGCCACTGAAAGATGCTTTTGGAATAAGTTTCCATACAGAACTATTAAAACTTTCATTGGAGTTCTCCGTATATCCACCAAGATATCTTTCAAGTAAATCTTGTTTTGTCAGATCTTCGTAGATTGGTTTTATTTTCTCCGTGATGGAAGATGGAATGCCTTGTGTATGTTTGAAATTTTGAAGTTGATTTCGAGCCTTAGCTTTCTGCCATTTGCACCAACTGGCAGATCCTTCAGGGTATAACTGATGTTGTGGCTGCTGGTCCGTTGATTGTTTATGGTAGAAAGAAGCCCAGATTGCATTTGACATGTCCTGAACATAATCTGGGTGATCTCTTATAACTTTACCATAATAAGAGGTCAGCTGATCGATCACTTGGGCTGTTAATCTACCTCTTCCACTGATAGATTTTCCATCGCTAAGTTTCTTGCCAGCAAGTGATTTCTTCAGATTTCTGAGTCGAGTCCCCATTCTCTTTTAGACATGACCAACGCACTCTTTTTTTTTATAGTAACAGAGTCCCCGTATGGCTTAGACTCAGAAATCTCTTTGAAAACTTTGGAATCTCCATCTCCAATATATTTTTCATATTTCACACTATATTTTTCTTCTGATCTTGCGAACATTTCACAAACACCTGTTAATTCCATGCTTCTAGCGTTGCCTTGATGGTTGGCTGTACAATTTGGTTCATGCGACTCTTGCCATTCTTCATAAGCAGAAGTCCCTTGTTTATTTTCCCAAAGTGTACAACCTTTGCAGAAGCTATTTTTAATGGCAACATCTATCACTTTGCCTGTTTGGCTTCCGATGATACTAGCTAGCCCTTGTAATGAAGAAAATCCTCTTTTTCTCCATGATCCATCACCAGAAACAGACAGTCCATCACTATTTGGAGAAGTCAAATCAAGTTCTTCCTTAACAGCTTCAGACATAGATTCTTCTGCCACTTGTTCACATACTTCACTAAGTTGATCATTAATAACATTGAACGCTGACTGTGCAACTGGCTTTGGCAAATCCATTATACGACAGAAAGTAGATAAGCCAGCAAATCCACAGCCAAGAGCACGAGCAGCAAGAATACTACGTCTATTCACTTCACATGCATTATTCATAACATCCACTCTCTTGCTAGAGTTTATAGATGCCAATTCACCACAAGAATCACAAATCAAAATGGAATAAAATATGAATATAAAACTTTTTAGAGCTTAAAATAAGATAAATATTTTGTTAAAATTGAAAAAATAAACTCTTTTTTTTCAATTAAATCTAAAGAAAATCAATAAAAATTTTAAAAATTTAATTTAAAATAATTCTTAAAATTTTTTAAATTTGTAAAAATTATATCTTATAGACTTAATAAATAAAAACAAAATTAAATCTCTTAAAAAAAACTTTTTGGAGATTAATTAATGATTTATGAATTATTGAATCAAGCAATAAAAAAATAAGTTCTTATAGTGTTTCAATAAGATTAGCTAAAAATTTGAGAAAAATCTCAAAATAGCAAAATTAACAAAAAAATCAATTAAAAGTTTATCCTACTAATTTCTTCATAAAAACGAAACTAGATGAGATAGGGTAAAAAAACTTGTTGGAGCGTATTCTACAGTAAATTTCCTATGAAAAAAAGCAATAAACCCAAATTCGATGGTGGGACCAAAAAAAGGTGTTTTGTGCCCTTAATCAAATTGATATATTCTTTAATCAAAAACTCGTCTCACCACCAAACAATGCTTGCCCATACAGAGCCTATATCAAAACATTATTAAATTACTCAAGCTCTGCAATGAATTCACATCTAACAACGTCTCTGTGGTATCTCGATACAGTTGGAAAAATGGAAGCTCTACCAAACGTGGGGCGCGCTGATAGTGAAGCTGATCATAGACTATTAAACCGATCATATTGTACGGAAAATTAAAAAACAATTGATTTAATAGGTCATTTACATTGTGACGTTTTCAATCAAAATGAATTTTTATTAAATGGTGTTGAACTAAGAGTACGACTTGTTCGAAGTAAAGATGCATTTTGTCTTATGGATGCTTCCGAAAATGATACTTTTAGTGTTAGTATGAAAGAAGCCTCTTTGAAGATACGTCGTGTAAAAATTAGCCCAGGAATATTACTTGCCCATGCCAATGCTTTAACAAAAGCGACCGCAAAATATCCTATTACACGCGTTGAAGTAAAATCATTTACCATGCACAGAGGTATACATGGTAATACTTTGGATAACATAATTTTAGGACAGCTACCAAAAAGAATTATAATAGGATTCGTCGATAACAGAGCGTTTAATGAAAATAGACAATTCAATCCATTCAACTTTCAAGATTTTTCCATTAATAATCTTTCGCTCTACATTGACGGAGTACAAGTACCGAGTAAACCCCTACAACCAAAATTTACAGGTGATAATCCACAGTTTGTTGAAGCTCATCACACTATTTTCAGGGACTAGTATACATTTTTCTAATGAGTCCCTTTGTCTCAGCCAAATAGATTATTCTAAAGGTTTTTGTTTGTTTGCATTTGATCTGACACCCGATCTTCCTGCGAATTCTGCTTTACACTTTAATTTTATCAAACGTGGTAGTATAAGAGTAGAAGTGAAATTTGATCAGGCCTTGAAACAAACAATAAATTGCATCATTTACGCAGAAAGCGATAACGTTCTGGAAATAGATTTAAGTCGTAATATTATAACGGATTTTAATGCTTAAGCTAAAGAAGTGGGAGTAGAATCACAGATGGGGGTGATCAGTATAAAAGATCATTGATGAACTGCGTTGATCATCAGTCTCTTTCTGGAGTCTCATTCTGTACAGTGAAAGTGATCAAAAGTAAAGTCATGAATTTCGTCATTAATATTCAAGGTCTAAAAGACCGAAACAATAATTTTTTTTCAAAGGAAGTGGCAGTACTTAGTTTAAAAACTAGAGTTTTTTCCCATTGGATAGTAATATCACCACATGATTTCTCTGAATTGCCATCAGGAGTAAAACGGAGCAACGAATTTGTGATAAATCATCATCATGGTATTCAATGGATAGAAGGCGACGTTTCCATCGATCAACTGTTACTCAATTTATACAACATTGCAAAAGTAGCTGCAAAAATCTATACTAGAGGTTACGAAAAAGCAACGTATCTAGAAGCAACGATGTCGCGAAGAATCATCAATCTAGAAATATACTCACCATCATTCAATGAACACTTTACAAGATATCATAAGAATGCATTTTCATGCGTCACTCATAGTACAAAAAATAAGTATAAAAGAGTTGTATGTGCCCTCAATCAGGCATATATGCTGAGGAAGTGGTTCAGTGTGGATGAAGTTGATTGTCCTGCATCACCAACAGACTCCATTAAGGCATCGAAAGATAGCAATTCAGTAGCAGATGAAGATGATGATGATGATGATGATGACAAACAATGAATACTCGTAAAATAATCAAAGCACTTACTGCAGTCAACGCGAGAACTGTAGGAGTATATGCAGCAGATCGAATTCCGAACATTCTCGAATTTCCAGCAGCTATAGTTGCAAACGTTGATGATCATACAAAAGGTGGATCTTATTGGATTGCTATATACATAAATAAAAATGGCTATGGAACCTACTTTGACAGCTACGGATTGCCACCGTTCTCATCACATCATCTCGATAGACTCAAAAGAAATTGTGCACGATACGAATGGAATAAACAACGAATGCAAAGCTACGATTCACAAGTTTGCGGTCAATATTGTATTATGTTTTTATACCATATGTCTCATTTTCATAATTTACGTACGTTTTGCAGTAAGTTTTCAAGAGAGTCTAAAAAGAACGATAATTTAGTTATATAATTTTATAATAAACTAATGAAGAATAAAATTAAGCGTAAAAAATCTGTAAAAGCTTTTAGTAACGAACGTTTATTAGGTTTTGGCTTATGTAATCAAACATGTACTTCGAGAATATAATATCAAATCTATTGTTGTAACATGAAATTTATATTTAATAAATATTAATCAAATTTACATTTTTCTTCGTAATATTTATTCACCTACACCTTATCCCTTCCACGTTAGTATTATTATTTAAAATTATTTAACTTATCATTGAACAGAGAAAATATATATTTATTCTATGAAATTCCGTTATACTATCTTTTTTATAATATAATTTTTTCTCATACCCCGGCTAAAAACACGTCATTAATGGTCGAACGCAAGCAGTAAAAATTTATGCTTTCAGGCCGGCACACAGTGGCGAAATCCGAGAGAAAAGTGGTCATTCCAATCTGTAGATAATACCATAAAAGATAGCGAAAAATACCTTTGACAAAATTGTTCGTTGGAAAATTTCTTTTCGATCTGTCAGAGTCGATTTTTTATTTTCGACCTCAGAAATTTTTTTAATTACTCCAAAACCATGAACATGTGGATTATTACTGTAAATGACTATAAAGTACTGAGAAAATTTTTTTTTATTTAATTAAATAAAAATTTTGTATAATTATATGGGTGAAACTCAAAATCATGTTTTTTAAAAACTAAAAAAAAATTCCTAAATTTCACTTGATATTTTTTTATATGTTTATCAATACTATAAATAAGAAGAAAACAATAATGTGCGAGCTGTATTTCAATTTTGGAAATATAACATGTGTAAATGTAAATAAACTTATAAAGTGTGACACGAGGACATTTTTTTTTCTTTTGTATACATTAAAAGGGATTACTTGGCAAGTAATATATATAATAACAAATATATTTCACAGTCAATTTAAAGCTCTTAAAGCCTACTTTCTTTTCCCATAATCCAAATCCTAATTAGATTTTTTTTTCATTAAGAAAATCAGCGTTACACGAAGACATGAGAAAAGGTACGTTTTTTTATGATTTGATTTGACAAAAATCATTACAGTAAAATTTTAATAACTATGTATTTAGATACTTTTTATTTTGAAAACAAAATACTTGTACGCTCCAGATGCCTGACACGAGGAAATTTTTGTTTATTTTTCTTATTTATTCCTTTGGATCAGTCATTTAATCAAAGTTTTAATGATTGAACAAGTTGATTAGGATTACTAGCTAACTGTTGGGTTTAGACACGTACATATTATTTACATAAAAAGTTATTACGTATAAACACCTATTTTCAATTTTTTGAATTTCACCCATATATAAATATATATATTGTAACGTTTTGCTTTCTTTTTATTTGATTAGAATAGATATATTATGTGCTTTTATTACTACGTATAGATATCTGATAGATAAAAAGAGTGAGGATAAAAGAAAGAAACGTTGCCTCCTGTTGCTAGATGCTTTAGAGAGCAATCTGGATTCGGAGCAGGAGGCGGTTTAGAACAGACGGCGGAAGAACAGGAAAATAAAGGGTTTTGACACCATTAATTTAATGCTCGGGAGTACCTAGGCTTTATTCTTTTCAAAAGACAATTAAAGAAAGATACAACGACGATAACAATTATAATCTAAACAAACATAACCTATCTCCATATAAACCAATGCTAAAATGAATTATGACGCGTCACAATGAAATTAATTTGGTTTTCTTTTAGCAAATAAGAATTAATGAAAATTAAAGTAATGATCTGTAATTGCCTCTTATCGGCTAAAGATAAAGAAATTCAATTAATAATAATGATACCAAAGATGCTTTGAATAAGAGACGTTATTCGTCTATGGTAACGGCCCGGGCGGTCGGTTATACAGTAGCGTCCTCTACCTGAAATATAGGTCGTGAGAAGAGAAATTTATTAATATTAGTTATTAATCAAAAGAAATGTTTGAGCGGCCGGACTCTTAGAACTTAAATATACTAATAACATTAGCTTATAGACTGACATTATAATAACGAAAAACATTAGGTGGACGACACCCTTAATATACTAATTTTACACTAAGATGGAACAACTAGTTTACAAGTGGGTATACAGAACTCTTACGGTAATAAAGCAAGAAGCGCTCTACAATAACGGCGGTATATAAAAGTATTATCAAATTTTGGGTGGATGGCACCCTTAATTTAATCGCAACGGAGGCGGCGGGAGGAAGCGCATATGCGGTTTACTCGATTGCATTTAATCTAAGCCAGCGAGCGCACTCGGCAAAGATTAACTGCAATTTGACTTGCTACTAATGGTTTAATACATTAGAGCGAGTGAGAGAACAAGTTTCTCTTATAAGGAGTAGGAGCCCCATATAAGAAAGCCAGTACTGTCATCTACTCTCTCTCTCTCTCTCGAGGCCAGCGAGCGCACTCGGCTAAAGGGGAGGGAGAGCACAGTCCACAATGCTTGCCTTGTTGGCTGAGCCGTTGGTCTTATATGTTCTTGAGCTCGCTGTTCCTCTTGCGGGAGCAGCCAGACTGACGCCACCTAGCGGCTGTGTCTGCTACTACCGTGCCTCGCGGGAGATTTGAAATGTGCTTTCTGCACGATTATAAATAATTGTTGCAATATATATATATATATATGTGTGTATACATATATATTATATATGCATATGAACACACATATCTACATCGAAGTATACCGTTCCGGGACATTCCTGATTTTTAAGGGGGTACTTTCAGGACATTTCCAACTTCCAGGACATGTCCTGGAAGTTGCCATATGATTTCTATATCTATATCTGCGATTAAGGTTGATTTACGATTATTTCTTTAGTAAATTTTTAAAATTTCGTGGGTTATTTATTATGTATACTCGGTGGGAAAAAACCACGTCCCGAAACCATCCCTTTAACGTAATATATATATATATATATATATATATATATATATATATATATAATTATACAAAATTTTTATTTAATTGAATAAAAAAAAATTTTTTCATAGGACTTTATAGTCATTTACAGTAATAATCTACATGTTCATAGTTTTGGAGTAATTAAAAACATTTCTGAGGTCGAAAATAAAAAATCGACTCTGCCAGATCGAAAGGAAATTTCCCAACGAATAATTCTATCAAAGGTATTTTTCGCTATCTTTTATGGTATTGTCTACAAATTGGAATGACCACTTTTCTCTAGGATTTCGCCACTATGCGGCACGCTCCGACTTATTTTTCTGCTCTGGAGTCTCTTTCAAGCGTTTTAAGTGTGGGGAGTATATACGCTTATCCTTTTCTGTTTACCGGTTATAAGCTTCAACTCTCTCTCTCTTTCTTTCATGTATATTGTAGCCTATTCTTTTCAATTCATCGGCTACAACATTTGCTCTCTCTTTCTCTCTTTCTTTTATATGTATTATAGTCTCCCTGGTAGAAATCTACTCTAGATCTGTCTAGTTTTGTATGTTAAATAATCGAGGCCTCGATAAAACTAGACAATTTTCTACCAGGGCTATCCTGTTCTATTCATCGGTTACAAACATCGAATCTCTCATATGTATCATAGAAAAGTTTGTAAATAATACTTTTTGTTATAAAAAGTTGTGAGATTATAAAAGAATGTGTGATGTGATTGATTGTGTAATTAAATTTTTTTTAATTTTTTGGAATTATATTTGTTTTATTTTTATGAATTATACTCTATCGTGTGTTATAATAAGTGTATAATAAGAGCGTATTATGATATATTGATGGTTTATTTAATGAATTATCATCAGTAATGCGATTGATTGTGTAATTTAATTTTTTTCATTTTTCAGAATTATATTTGTTTTATTTTTATGAATTATAATCTATAGTGTGTTATAATAAGAGTATAATAAGAGTGTATTATAATGATATATTGATGGTTTATTTAATGAATTATCATCAGTGAGAGAGTAGCAGACAAAGAGGAAACATATTCGACCGAGAGTAGCAGATGATTTTTCGCGCTGGTTTTTCATTAATGATGAATTATCAATGAGTCTAAGTTGTACGTGTTTTTAGTCCGGTATGAGAAAAAATCGTTTATGCCACTTGGGATAAAAATGCGACACTGTAGGCCGGTATTTTATCTCTCTCGGCTTCGCCTCGAGAGCTAAATCCATGCCGGCCTAGAATGCCGCATTTTAACCCCACATAGCATAATATACTAATATTTATTTAAACTGATTTAATGCAGAAATTTAATATTTTAATAACAAAAGGAAATAATAAAATAATCTGATGTACGGTGCATATTCTTGAAATATATCACATATTACGCAATCAAAGTTGAGAATGGAATCTTTTATTTATCATTTTATGATTAAATATAAATCTCTATTGAACCGACAAAGGGTACCAATATTTTTATCAAGTTATGACAAAATACGACTTAACAGGAAATGATATAATGTGATCGTTATATTTTGTTTATCAACGAAGTATAATAATACATACTACGGAATAAGATGTGACATTTGAATCTTTTATTCCTGATAGGATGTTGCGAAATAACAATATAACTGAACTAAATATCACAACAAAAGATGTAAACGACACATACGGCATATCAAGGGAATATAATAATACGCGGTATCAGAAGCGATAATGGAATATTTTATTTTGGACAGGATATGATTAAATACGTATCTCAACAGGAAATAATAAAATATAACCACTATAATTTGATTTTCAAGGAACCATAATATTTTATTCTACGAAAACAGTACCCAACTGTTGAACCTTTTATATATTATCTTTTAACATAAACATAATATTCTTGTATCGTATGATATACTTTTATATGTATCGATAGATATACTTTTTCCCACATGCTTTTGAACTTGGTAGGGATTAGGAATATAAAGCACAAGTGAGACCTCAAGTCAGATCAGTTCCAGTTCAGACACAGTTCAAGTAAGACTCGGTTATACCTAAGTCGACAGTTTTATTTCTCTTTCAAGTTATCCATAATAATAATCAAATATGGCGCAATCAACGAGTGAAAATTGCCGCGACAAAAACCGTTTTAAAGAGTACGGTATGCTTCTTCTAGATAGGATGCTCTTGTCAACAACGTATTCTCTCAACAAGTCGCAGACCAAACGTGTGGCTGTTCGTTTACAATACGACGGTGGTTATTACAAACCTTGTGTAAAAAAATCGACAAATTTTTCATCCAAATGGGTTAATTTTGATATCAATGCCTGGAGACTATTGAAAAATCATTTTGACTTGATCAACGCTTATTTTTAAGAGAACTACATATTCAAAACTGAGTGTGGAAACACATCAAAACTTTATTTAGAGAACCACGAATTTTTATTTACGAGATCATACCATACAAAAACTATAGTGCTCGAGGAGAGAGCAGTATTCCGACCACCAGTACATGTTCTACCAGTAGATGAGGAAGAGCAAAGTGAATCACCTCACAAAAAAAGGAAATCTATGTACGAAACGCCTTCAACCTGTTTGCAAAAAGTGTCATTTGATGGTCTTACGCTCGCAGTGCCTTGTATAGATGAGCATCTGGTGCAATTGGAACTTCGTGCTGGAAAAGTCAATAGGATTATCGACTACATTCAAAAATACCTTAAGGAGCAGTTCAAGAAAGATGGTGAGGAAGATATAAAGTCATTTACATTGAAAACCTTTGCTAGTTTCAATCGATATTACACTGTAAAAATTCACGAAGTAACAACATTTGTTTTAACAAAAATGCTTGTCGATAAAGATTTAGGTAAATCTACATTGGATATTTTAATTTTAGAAATTAATGCGTATACTTTACCAGACATCTACAATGACTTATATGCTTTAATGTATGAACCTTAATGTGATTTGTGATGTAAATATAATAACAAATGAAGCGTGTACATTTTGAGAAAGGTAAACCAACTATTAAAGTTATGTATGTATGGACTTATGCAAGTCAAAGTGCGCGTCGTGGTGAGTGGGTACAAATAGGTCGTGACAGAGAGAGAGATTTGGAATGAAAATTGAAAGAATTAAATCCGTTATCGAACCTGTATTATTAAAAAAATATAATAAATACTTAAACAATGAATAATTAAAATATTCGATTATTAGTTAATCATATTTGTATTACAAGAAATCATACATTAATAAAATTACAAAATACTTAACAAAAATTTTTTAATTTTATCCCCTCCACTTTTTTCATTTTCAATCATAACATATTTAGTATAAATACACTTACACTGTGTAAAGACTTTTATTTTCATTTCATTATTCATAGAGTACGCGAGAGATGAACAATGGGTCAGGTTAAAGGAACACTAAAACAACCATCTTACTTGGATTTAGATGGAACCAAGGAGGACAGAAAACCTCTGCTCAAAGATGAAAAATCTAAAAATACACAATTCCATACTAAATATTCAATAAATATATATTCATTCCCAAAAACTCAGGGGTATAAAAAAATATCAATAATATACTTACCATAATCGGTCCATTTCAGGACTACCAACAAAAAAACGTAGAAACTTCTATTTTTATCTTGAGTGTATGCATTGTGTGTGTGTGTGTGTGTGTGTGTGTGTGTGTGTGTGTGTGTGTGTGTGTGTGTGTGTGTGTGTGTGTGTGTGTGTGTGTGTGTGTGCGTGCGTGCGTGCGTGCTTGCGTGCATGCGTGTGTGTGTGCGTGTGTGTATATATATAAATACAAAGTTACCTCAAATGTTTATTTAAATAAGTAATTATCTTATCCTGATTGTTTGTTTAAATAAATAAGTCACTATCGTATCTTAATTGTTTTGTTTAAATAAATAAGTTATTATCGTATCTTAATTGTTTGTTTAAATAAATAAGACATTATCTTATCTTAATTGATTGTATATGTAATCAAAGTGTTATCTTATCTTATTTGTTATGTAAAGATCGTTCTCCTAATGGGTTGTTCATGTGAACATAGATAGGTATAGCGAGTGACGTCATTTGTTATGACTCGCTATACCCGTCTATATATTACTCACATTGATACGATGATTTCATAAATAGACACATAAAGTCAAATTATTTATTTTCAACTTTTATCCCACTTCACAGTAACACAGATTTTGATTATTCTGAAATTGAGTGATCAATTCTATAAAAAAAAGTGAATCAACTAATTATAATACAATTTGCGTAGTATCATTTTGTAAATTATTTTGAAATAATTTCAAGTTTAAAACAAAAGAAATTCAGCTAAAAATCGTATTTTTTATTATTTTTAATTACATTTTTATTTTTTCCAAGGGATCGCCCAGGATGTCAACTCTGAAATTTTTAGGCCATATTTATGCATATATTACCTACTTTGATGAGTTTTTTGGACATGAAATCATGGTTCAAAATCTTGAAAAGTGGTATTTTATTGTTTTAAATGATTTTAGCTCAGCGAATGGCTACATTAGAACTTATGAATTAATTTTTTCTCAAAATTTATAATATTTTGAATTAAAAAGTTTCTCAGTAATATATTCCTGAAATGCAACCCAACTGAGTAATTTAAGCCTAAAAATAGTCAAAATATCAAAAATATGGTTTCAGCCTAACTTTAAAGCTTTGTAGCTCTAAAAATATGTACTAAAGAGATCTATAAAAATTCTGAGTGGCCCATAATATGGAAAAGAACCAGTTTACTAATCCATAACGAAAAACAATTCTTCGTTCTACAATTTGACAGAGAATGGGCGATATATATATATATATATATATATATATATATATATATATATATATATATATATATACACTAAAAAAAAATTTTCTTCAATCAAGCTAATGTATTTTCTAGAAACTTCCTATACTTAATGTAAATAGGTTTGTTTTACTTTAAAAATATATTTCTTAATTCACAGGAATATTTTCTTAATTTGAGATATTTTATTTGCTTAAAAAATATTTCCTTTTACCAAATTACTGAAGTCTTGAATTTAAGATAAATTTGTTGAATCTGTAACGTAGTGTGCTCGCATTTGGGGTCTAGAAGACATGCTGTAATTTTTACTCGTTTTTACTATTTTATTCACCATAAACTTCATAGATGTTTTAATCACTACTGATGCCCTATTCCCCGACTTTAGAGAGGACGAGCACACTATGATACAAAAAGAGTGAGAACTTTCTCGCTCTTGCTCCTACTTGCTGAGTCGTAGACCAAGCGACCCCAAGTATATGTATGCTTCAAATATAGTTATATTTTCTCTAGGGTGAATTCTTAACCCTGATACTTTATTATAAAGAATGAAAAGAAAAATAAAGTAGCATGCAGGATTATGATTTTAGGTTATATTGAATTTTTAACATCGTATTTATATAAAAGAATCTTGCAAGTATATTCTAAACGATGAAATATGTACGATGAAAACTTAGTATTAAACCTTTACAAAGTATTCTAATTGTTTTTTCGATTTAAATGAGGTATTATGCTCGTGAAATAATTATAACAAAATCACGTGAAAGAAAAAGATAGAGATTACTTTACTGTACTGTGACTCGCGCCGCGTTTTACAATGTAATTCTTTTTGAAGAAACTTACGCTACCGAGATAGACAAAGCGGGCCCACCTCCCGCAGACCTTTCTCCCTGCAACTTCCTGGCCTTATGGTATGAGCTCGGGATGAGACACCGAACACGTGGCAATGTGAAGAGACTTTTCTTGGTGCGTTGAAACTCAGGCCAGAGTCAAATGTACAGGTGACTGGCTCAGCTGGCGGACGGGCGAGAAGAGAGCGAGCTTCGCGCTGCGCTTGCTGTGCGGGGCTCTCTATGCTATCCCTACCTACTTCTTAATCATTAGCTTATCCTTTTCAACTTGCTGTCTCCTTAATTAATGTCTCTCTTTCAGTTATCTTTCTTTCTCACGCTTTCGCGAATACATATCTTTCATTCTTTATTTACACGTGCGAACAGCGCCTTCTGGTGTTATTTATAATATTTAATTTAATCTAGTAACCATGGTTTGGTACATGGTTACACACCGCCAGTGATGGATTTCGAGGATGCTTTATACATTTATGTATATCTATATATTAGGATATCCTTTAGCCAACTTCAGAGTATACCGTAGAATTAGAGTATAAGCAGAATATAGTATTCTGTAGTATATACTCTGAAGTCGGCTGTTGGATATCATATAAGCATCTTCGAAATCCATCACTGCACACCGCCGCTGCTTAGACTTGAGCCCAGCGAAGCCGTTAAAGTATCCCAAAATCTTAAAAAAATTATACGTAACGATAAAAAAAATTTTTTTACTGCAATGTAATCTTGTTTAAATTGTTACCTCTTTCTCTCTTTTTCTTACATATTTTTTTTCTATTATTATTACTAGAAATTAATTTTTCGTGGTTTGCTTACTCTTATTTGTAGTCAAATGTTATGAAAGTGAAAGAAAAATAACAAAATAGTACATTATTGACCAAGGATGCATATTGATCATTCTCGGCGAGTGCGAACTTTTATGGCCGAGCGTAGCGAGGCCTCGAAAGTTGCACGAGCTAGGATGATCAATATGCATCCATGGTCTAATATACTATTTTTTTGTCCCGAGGCCGAGACATTTAAAGTTTTTCCGTAGGACGCAAAATGGTAATTTTGTGGCCTAGGGCAAAAAAATAAATATTTTATCTAATTTTCTACTACTTTGATTTCTTTTAATTATCCTAACGTTTTTCTTTTAAACATTTTTTCTTTTATAAATCAATTTAATTTTCAATAAATTAAGATTTCTTTGTTCCCTTTTTTTTATTCTTTCTTTTTTTTTTGTTTTAATTATTTTTCTTCACTTTTTTTGTTATTGTTATTTTTTCATTTTGTTGTAATGATTATTAAAAAAAGGGATTTGGTTGGTTTTGTAGGTTACTTTATTACTATCAATGTTTAATTATTTATTTTTATTTATTTTGAAAATGAGAAATTCAATATAGATTTAGTTTTTTTTTTTTGGTTGATTAAGTTACACAGCGTTTAATCATATGATTAATTTTTTGATGTTTTAATCTTGCAATTTATATTTTTCTTCTGTTCCTGGTTTCCTTTTCCAGTCTGTGAATAGTTCGTTGGTTTTATCCAGTCTCTTTTTCCATTCTTGTTTCGGCAACTTCCAATCGGGTTTCTTTTTCAAAATTTCCTCTTTCTCGCAGCTGTTATTTTTTTCTTGTTCCGTTTTTTCTGCATCTCCTTCTCGTAGTTGAGATCTGTATTCTTGCAGTGCGATTTGGCATTGATTTTTCTTTTCTTTATGTTGTCTTTCTAAATTTTTTTCCCATTCTGTTTTTATTTGTTCTTTTATTTTTTCTTTCTCTTCTTCCAATTTTTCCTTTCTTCTTCTATCTTTTTCTTTTCCGCGTTGATTTTTCTTTGTTTATTAGAGATGTGTGTCTGTATATCTAATATACATATTAATTTAATGTTTTATTATTTTGAATTTTTAATTGCTTGATTATTGCGGTTTAATGATTATTGCACTCTCATTATATTCTTGAACGCATTTATTTTTTTTCTTCGCTATTTTTTCGTCTATTTAGTGTAACTTTTATTCAATTTGTAGAGATAATATTTTTCAATTACTTGCTTATGTTTTTTTTTTAATTTTATTCAATTTCGTAATGTTCGTTTAAGTTTGTAATTTTCTTTTACAATTTTTGTTTTTATTTATAAGTTAAACTTACTATATTTATTTCAAATTCTTTCCTTTTTTTCGGTTTGTCTTTACTTAGTTTTTTTTTGTAGATTTATTTTATTCTTTTTCTTTCGATGATTTTGCGCGATGTTAATAATATTAGATTTGTAAATTAGAGGATATTGAAAAATACTCACAATTAACAGATCTATTACATCTAAGTCAAGTATCATAAAAATGTGCGTTGTAATTAAAACTTATTTTTTCTCTTGTTAAGAAAGTTTTTGCGTTCTAGTTATCTACTATTATTCTTGGACTACCTCTTTTTCGATTTTTTCTATTTTGTTTTTATTTGATTCATCTACTTTTTGCTATATGTTTTCTTTGAAATTTTTTAAATTTTTTGCGTGACAAGTGGTTTTAATTTCTTTTTTTTCCATCTGACAATTAGTAAATATTTTTTGAAATTTTTTCTTTTATTGTAAAAGGTGCTAAAAATTAAGGTGCTAATTTCGCGTTTATATTATCTTTGGCTGATGAGAAAATTTTATTTCTTTTAAGTACTTTTCTCCTTATATTAAATTGTATTTCGTGTTTTCTTAAATTATAGTGTTTTGTTTGCCGATCTTTTTCTATTTTTTTTATCTATCGTTTTTTATGTATTTCCTTAATTTTATTCATACGTTTTGCCCAATTATTGCTATTTTTTTTTGTTTCTGATATCTGCTGATTGCTTTGCATTTTCTTAATTTTCATCTGCGTTGCTTGTATAATTTTCAATTTCGTTTTCTTTTTTTTTCTTTATTTCTTTTATTTTCATTTATAATTGCTCTATAAATTCTGCTTTTCTTTTCCAATTTTTAGGAGTTTGTAATTCTTTTCCAAAATATCAAAAATGCAGGTGAAAATCCTGTCGATGCATTTATGCTTGAATTATGTGCAAATTGTATTTGTGGAATATATTTGTCCCATTCTCTATGATTTTCTTCAATAAACGATGATATCATTGTTTTTATTACTCTGTTTATTCTTTCTACTGGATTACTTTGTGGGTGATAAGCTGGTGTTTTTTCATGGTTTATTGCATTTTTTTCAGAAATTTTTTCAGTTGCTGCTTTATGAATTCCTTACCTTTATCTGTCAAAATTGCTTTTGGTGTGCCGAATATTGCACATAATTTATTTTCAATGGCATTTTGTACCATTTTTCCCGTTTTGTTTCTTAACAGCGGGCCGAACTATCTGTCTTTATCTAATAGCGTTTTTCACCATTTATGAAAACACCATCCGTTGTAGCGAGAAAAAAATAGTAGCTTCTGCTAGATATTAGTATAATAAGTAAATTTTGTAATAACAATCAAATTATTTTATCGCGCAGTTTTTGAATAATATGAGACCTACCAAAAAAGATAGGTTATATTCTAATTTGTTAGTAGGTCTCATATTATTCAAAAACTACGCAGTAAAACTATTAGGTTTATTATTACAAAATTTACTTATTATACTAATATCTTGCGGGGGCTACTATTTTTTTCTTGCTACAACGGATGGTTTTTATATAAATGATGAAAAACTCTATTAGACAAAGACAGATAGTTCGGCCTCCTCTTAACGGTTCGCGTATTCTAAATCTTGAGAATATGTCTTCGTTCATTATTACGTATTTGAATTCTCTTTTGCTGCTTGGTAGTTCTCCTATTAAATCTATTGATATTATTTTCCATGGTGCATTTATTTGTCGAGAGTGCATGAAACCTATTTGACTTTTCTGCTCTACCTTGCATTTTTGGCATACTAAACAGCCTTTTATATATGAAACTGCATCTTTGTACATTCTAGGCCAATAATAATTCTGTTTCAACCTTTTATAGGCTTTACCTATATCTAAGTGTCCTGCACTATGTTGTTCGTGATTTTCTCTTAGGATCAATTCGTATTTTTCTTTTGGTACTACCAGCTTCCATGCATCTAAATCAGCTATTATCTCTTCTATTTTATTATCTAGTATGTATTTATATATTTTATCATCTATTATTTTCCAATCTCTGTATTTCTTTGGTTGGTCTCTAATTTTGAGATATTGTTTTCTGTAACATTTGTCGTTCGTTTCATCTATCATTTTTATTGATGCTATTTCCATGAGATCTTCTTTCTTGTAGACGCGTGATAACGTATCTGGTACTCTTACATTTAAAGTACCTTTTCTATGTTCTACGGTAAAGTCGTAATTCATGAGCTCATGCACCCATCGACTTAAACGACCTGTTGTATTTTTCTTTTGAAACAGCCATTTTATCCGTAATAATTTTAAATTTATAAGCTTCAATAAAGGGTTTAAATTTTTCTGTCGCCCATTTTACTCCTAAGCATTTTTTTTCCGAGGTGCTGTAATTTTTTCGCAGTCTTTGAGGGCTCTGCTTGCAAATGAAATTACTCTTTCCTGACCGTCGACGTTTTGTGTTATTACAGCGCCTAATCCTGAGTCACTAGCGTCAGTTTGAATAATGAATTGTTGTGATGGCGTTGATTTATGCAGTAATGGTGCGTTGCAGAGTATCTCTTTTAACTTTGAAAATGCATTTTCTTGATCTCCTTCCCATTTAAATATTTCTAAGTTTATCAGTTTATTTATTGGACTTGCTATTTGTGCAAAGTCTTTTATAAATTTTCTATACCATGAAGCTACTTCAATGAACCTACGTACTTGTTTTACTGTAGTAGTTGGCCTTTGTTTCTTATTGGTTCCATTTTCTCTGGATCTATCATAAGACCTTTTTGATTAACTATGAAGCCTAAATATTTTACTTGATTGTATCCAAAATTTCTTTTTTCTTTGCTTATTGTTAGCACTGCTTCTTTTATTTTTAATAACAACTTTTTTAATATTTCTAAGTGATCCTGGAAGCTTTTTGTTACCAGTACCACATCATCTAGGTAGGAATATGCATAGGTCTCGAGCTCTCCTATGACTTTTTCTATTAACCTTTGAAAGCAAGCACCTGCTCCTGATAAACCCATTAGTAAGCGCTTATATTGCCAAAGGCCTTTTCCAGGAACGGTGAAAGTTGTAATTTCCCGTGATTTTTTATCTAATTCAATTTGGTGATATGCTAATTTTAAATCTATAGTTAATATATATTTTGCTTTTTTTAGCTTATTTAGAATTATATCCATATATGGTGATGGATACGTATCTGTTTTTGATACTGCATTCACTTTTATAAAATCTATGCACATTCTGTATTCATTATTTTTCTTCTTTACCATTACTACGGAATTATTCCACGGGCTATATGATTCTTCTACTATATCATTTTCTATTAATTTTTCTAATTCGTTAAGCATAATTTTTTTAATTTTATCTGATACCGGATAGTATCTTTGTTTTATAGGCTTTGTATTTTCTACTTATTCTATTTTATGTTTTATTAAACTTGTTGTTTTTAATTTTTTATCTTTTTCTACATCTTTTGGTGAATATCTATTTATTAAATTTTCTAACTTCATTTTTTCTATATCCGATAGATTATTTGTTCCGGTATCATTATTTTTCATTTCTCCTTTGGATACATTTACTAAATATAATTCGAATTTAAATTCTTTTTTTTGTTTAAATCAGCAAGAGTGTACTTGTCTCTGTCGGCTAATATATACATGTCGAAATATCTTATGAAATCATTCCTTAAAATTACATTTGTGGGCATTGAGGAACATGCAAGCACTCTCATTGGTTTTTGACGCCGGCTATGTCAATAACTAAATTCTCCATCTATTAATTCAGTTGCACTGTTGACCATCTGGGCCAACTTTTTAATAGATGTATCTAGATATGTTCCCGCTATTTAATGATTATTTTCCATGGTGCACCTATTAATGTGCGTGCTGCACCTGGATCTAGGAGTGCCTTAAAGGAACATTCTCCTATTTTAACGTTTAACCAATATCTTGGGTAGTCCGTTGGTTGATCGACACAGGCTAATGGAATGATTTTAGGTTTGATTTCTAATGGACTTTTCTTAAACTTACTGTTTAATTGGACCTCCTGGTTATTAGCTAGTGCAACGGTCCTATTTACACTGCTTTTTTCTTGCTTTCCGTGTTTTGACTATTTGAAGCATTAACATTGGAATTTTCCTTCTTTTTTGCTTCTTGCGTATCTATCCGTATGTTATTTCCGTTTTTACTATCTATTCCTTTATTTCTACCTTGTTGGTAGGTATAGCTGTTACCTTTCCCTCTTGGATTGTTTCCTTGGATATTACTATATCTTTGATTTTCTGGTGGGTAGTTTTGATTTCTGTTATTATTTTCATATCTTCTTGTCGTATCACTATTGTTATATCTTCTATAATTATTATATTCATTGCGAAAATTGTTATTATTATACTGTTGACTTGACCCTCTTTGATTTTTATAATTACTGTAGTTGTTCCTTTGATAGTTATTTCTATTAAGATTGCTACTTGGATAATAATAATAATTATTGTTGTTGCGACTTGCATTAAATGTTCTTTTCCTATTATTATAATTGGGTGTGTTTCTTGTTCGTTGATAGGGTTTATTATAATTATCCAAATTTTTTCTCTTTTCTGATTTAGGAGTGTTATTTACTTTCGTTTCTAGCTTTGCTAGTGCCTTCTTTAGAATATTATATTCTATCCTTAAATCATTTTTACTTTCTGTTGGGTGTTGCAGTGATGCTACTTCTGTTTGTTAGTATTTTTATTGTTTACGTGTGCATCAGGCACTACATGGAGAAACTTTTTAGGGCGAAAGACCTTACTAAATCTTGAGGTGTAAGACTCTTATTAAAGGAGCGATTCGATGAGGCATCGTGCCTTGAGTACAAAGGTCTAAGATCTTTATTTTGAAGACTGAAGGCATAAGGCCGGAAAAAACCGAATCCGTGTGTACATCAGCCAAACGTAATAAACGCACGGTCTCGGTGACAAAGATCTCAGACCTTTATGCTTAAAACGGGACGACTCATTTGCTTGATCAAGGTGCCTGGCCCTACACTACCACAGGTGTCTCGCCCCAAAAAGTTTCTCCGTATAACGTCTGTTACAGCGTTGGTATTCTGTTTATGGATTTTACCATTTCGAATGCTTGATCAACATTTGTAGTTTGTGCAATGAATGCGTCCAGTCCTAAACCTTTAAATGAATACAGTAATGGATGAAATTCTTTTCTCATGTTCGTGTAAATTCTGTCTACCTTCTGATTTTCTGACAGCTGATTCGGCATTCTGTTGAATATTGATTGTATTGCTGTGATATAATCTAACACTGGTTCTTCTAAGCCTTGCATTCTTGCACGTGCTTTATCTGCTAACCTTTGTGCATACATGTTGTCACTGTATTGCTCTTTCAGAAATTCAGAGAATTTTGCCCATGTATTCCATTTATTAATGTTTATTTTGTAAGAATAGAGAGCTGGGCCTTGCTGTAACATTGGTACTGACCTGAGCATTTCTGTGTCTGTCAGTAGAGCTACTTTCCTTTTTTCGCTTATTCGCATTGAAAATTCGTTGATGTTATCTTTTTTCCTCCTGTGAATTTTATATTTCATGAGGCTCTTATTTTGGATAGATCTCTTGGTTTACTTTCTTTCTCTACTGTTTCTTGTCTTGTGATTTCGTTTTGTGAATATGCTGCCGCTTTTTTTCTGTCTAAATGATTTTGTAGTGCGTCGGCGTCTTTATTGAAACTCCTTAGTTTGGCTATCTTTTAGTTTAGTGCCGTTTTTCTATCAATGTAAAACCTATACCTTCTTCAATATTCTATTTCCACCATTGGTATCTAGCATTTTTCTCCTGTTGGTAATATTATTACTGAAAATTGCGCTTCTGCGTCCTCTTGTTCCTGTAAACTATAGTTTGCAATTTTGCTTGCACCATTAATTTTTTTTATTTCATCGATGATTTCGTTGTTTAAATTTACAACTTCTTCTGATAACATAGACTTTCTATTTCTTCTCTGAACTTTTTGTATTTGTTTAGTTTGACCGCCGTCCGTTCCTGATTCTGTATTTGTATTCTCACTATCTGATGATATTTTTCCTAATTAAAAAAGTTTCGACCGCCGCGTCTCTTTCTTTTATTATTTCCTCCTCATCGCCTTCCTTTGGTTCGAAATCATCTTCGACGTATTGTTTGTTTAACCTGTTTTCTATTCTTCTTTTTTCAACGTCTTTGCCATCTATTTCTAATTTCAATTGTATTAATTTTTCTTCTGAATCTTCTGCTGGCAACGTGTTCACGTACTTGTTAATCGATTTTGTACAGTTGACTGACATCTTTATTTTTATTAATTTTTCTTAATTATCTGGAAATTTTTTATTTTGTTTTTCTAATTTTCTATCTTCTAATGTAACTAATTATTTTTTCCTTTTATATTTTATTTTTGTTGACTATATTTTGTTGAATCGAGAAATTTCCTGTAGTTCGGAATGAACAAAATTAAGGAAAAACAAATATTCTCACTAATTAGTGAATAATTCTCCCATTAACCATTTAAAATTTTTATCCATGTTTTCATGTTTGTTTAACTAATTCTTCATTTCTAATGATATTATGTATCTCACTGTTATTGGTTTTTTTTTTTACTGCTAAAATTATTATTTGCTTGAGTTTCAAGTGAATATTGATATTCAGTTAACATGTGCTACTTTTGCTTGACTTTCTAAGAATTATCTTTTGTTTACAGTATTGGAATGTGGTTACTTTACAGTTTTGATTTTGAGAATACTTTATTTCTTATAAACTTGTGTGTTAAACAAAATAATATTTCGGTTTTCTTTTATAATTTGATTATTTTTCCTACTTAACAATTTAAAAATTTTTCTTTAAGCCTTTTAAACCATTTAGCTATAATTTATTTTATATTTTATTTCACACTATAACGTTTTCACTTTTAACCTTTAAAGGGCCGGAAAGCCGATATATCGGCTCAAAAACATAACGCTAGGATAGCCTTTTAAACCATTTAGCTATAATTTATTTTATATTTTATTTCACACTATAACGTTTTTACTTTTAACCTTTAAAGGGCCGGAAAGCCGATATATCGGCTCAAAAACATAATGCTAGGATATCTCTTTATCCTTAAGTAAATTGATGCGCTAAGTTCGTATCTGAAGTTGGTTTAACCTTATCACTTCAGAGTCAAGGTCAATGAAGGTCATTTGAAGGTCAAACCTAGCAATATGGTTTGAATCATTGCAAAAGATATATCATTATGTTTTTGGAGTCACTGAGTTAGGGTTTTACGTTATTTTGACCTCAAATGAAAAGAGAGATAAAGATTTCTCCAAGGTCAGATTGAGAATATACTCAGGAAAATATTTAAAATTGGTTTTTATGTTTTTGAGAACGCTTGACACCGAATTTTCTCATTCAACCAGAAATACTTTTTGCTAGAAACGCATATATCATCATAATTTAGATCGTACAATTATAACTAGAAATTTATTCTAGAAGAAAAGATAGTGAATAGAGAATAATGCTTGATTTCTGAGCATACGTATGACATAAGCAGATAATATGTTTCTATCTAATCGTTTTCAAACAGTATCGTAATAAAAAACAACGTAGTGATGTAGTTTAAACAGTATTTCAACATGATCGTATGATAGAAAGACACCAGGTACAAAATCATAGAGGATACACTTGACAAAAGCGTATTCATTCTGTGACATAAGTCACTTATAGAATGCCTGCATACAGGCAACTACTGACGTGGAAGAGAGGCTAATTCCACTCTCGACCGCTACGTGGCGAAACACCGTCGTTGAGCGTCCTAACACAAGAACAGTCATCTCAACGGTATAAGTCCGGGGAAAAGACAAGACTCAACGATTCGCTTGCGACAAGCTTTTGCTAACCGTTACTCTACCGTCACTCTACCGTTACAATATTACGTTGTGGTATTTAGCGTAACAACTCATAGAATCCATCACTAGTCTACAACAGAAATTTCCTTCCTTAAGCCAAAATAATGAGTGCTTGGAGTAGTGGTGAATCAGAACCAGAAGAGGAGTATGCTGACGATCGGACTGGTGCATCACAACCAAATGCTTCTTCAGAAATCTTTGATGATCTTGAGAGAGATGACGGTGTATTTTTCGATTTTGTCTATTTCTCTTCTATAAAATACTTTGACCTACTACGATTCATTATCTATACAGGAGCTGATACAAATTATGAAAAATTTGATTTGGGAATCTCTGGAGATATGGTAGTTGATTTCCTAACATATTTCAACAAAGGTCACGTTATCTTCATAGATAATTGGTACTCGTCTCCTCAACTTGCTAATTTTCTCCATGACAAAGATACTGGTATGTGTGGGACCGTGAAGAAAACCAGATAAGTAATGCCCAAGCTTGTCAGTAAATTGAACCGAGGTGAAATTGAAGTAGCCCATACCCATTCTTGGTTAGCAATAAAGTGGATGGACAAGAAAGAAGTTTACATGATAGCAACAGTCCATAAAGTTGGTTACGCCAGTACAGGGAAGAAACATTGAAGTACTAATAAAGATATTATAAAGCCAATATGTATAGTAGACTACAATAAAAATATGGGAGGGATTGACAACATAGACAGACAACTTTCATTGGCAGAAACGATTAGATAATCTACTAAATGGTATCAAAAACTTTTTTTTCTCTTACTTGATTTTGTTCTGGTAAATTCTCATGCATTACATAAAATGAAAAGTACCACTGACAAAAAGATTTCTTATCCTCATTTTCGTTAGAAAAGGCTTACTGGGGATAAATTCTGATGACTTGCATCATTCATGTCAGTCGAATGACTCTCGACTTACTGGGAAACACTTTCCTAATAAAATTGATCAAGGGAAAAAGAAAGAAGGCAATTGCCGTTTATGTCTCATGAATGAAACCAGACATCGAAGCACTTATGAATGTAAAACTTGTCAAGTTGTTCTATGTATGGATCCGTGTTTTGAAACTTATCACACCAAAGAAGTCTTACCTTGATCAAGCTGGAAAAAATTATAAAAAATAAAAGAAAGTCATAAAGTCAGATGTTATCGATAGATTCATATGGATCTTAAAAGAGCAATGTGAGAAAAATACAAAATAGACTTCTGAAAAAATGAAAAAATGTATAAAATATGAAAAAATGTATAAAAAAAATAAAAAAAATTGTATAAAAATGTATTAAAAAAATAGAAAAATATAAAAAAAAAAGAAAATGAAAAAAGGAGCTACATTACTCTCTACGTCCACGTCGTTAACTCTGGGTAAAGCAGAAGGAGAGTAGAAGGCCTAAAAACTCCACATTTCTAAAAAAAAAGCATGAATCGAAACACACAAACCCTGAGATGGCCATATACTCAGAAGAATGAGTATAATTATGTCTATTCACAATCAAGTGTCAGATTCAGATATAGCATCTCGGGATACTCTTAGATATAATTTTTGTTCGAATATATATGATACTTTCTGCATTTGACCTTGAAGTGACCTTGTTTGACCTCGAATGATCGTGATTATGAGCAGTTATAACCGATCAGACTCCAGATTTGGATTCAGCACCCCACAAAACATTTGAATATCATTTTATTTTGAATATCTATAATATTTTCTGCATTTGACCTTGAATTGACCTTGTTTGACCTCGAATGACCATAATCATGACCAGTTATGACCGATTAAACTCCAGATTTTGATGCAATACATCTCAAAACTTGAGAATAAGATTTTATTTCTATTTTACCGAACTAAAAATTTTTCATAACTCTCCAGGGCCGGAGAGCCGATATATCGGCTCGGTCCATGATAGGAACATTATACATAGTTGATGGGTGATACAAGACATGAATTTGGGCACTTTCAAAGGAGGTTTCAAAATCTCAAAACCCGGCCCTTTAAAGGTTAATATTATTTCGTTCACTACACACTTTTCTAAGCTGATTTGTTTTAGTAACTATCTATTTTCATTTATTTTTTTTTTCAATAACTTTTCCATTTACTAAATAGCTTTCTTTGAATGAATTTTATAATAAATTAATGCTTTATTATTTTGTTGACCATTATTTTGTAATGTACGCTGAACTTTTCTAATTAAATATCTTGTAGTAAATTATTTTAATAAGTTTTTTATTTAATTAGATACATAAATTATTAAATTTTTAATGATTTTCTTAGGCGTTATTTTGTATGACACCTATACTTTCACAAGAATTTTTTTGACTAAATATTTTTAATACATTCTTATATCTTTAATGATTTTGTTGGACGCCATTTTGTATGACGCTAATACTTCTTCTTATAATTTTTTGTTCAGTTAAATATTTTTCTGATTATTATCTAAGTATATATGATTTTGTTGGGCGCCATTTTGTAACGTACGTCAAACTTTTTTAATAATTTCTTTTGACTAAATATTTTTAATAAATCTTTTTATTCTTTAATAATTTTGTTGAGCGCCATTTTGAAACGTAGCGTGCTCGCATTTTGGGATCTAGAAGACATGCTGCACGGAACTGTAACTTTTACTCGTTTTTACTATTTTATTCGCCATAAACCTTAAAGACGTTTCAATCACTACTGACGCCCTAGTCTCCGACTTTAGCGAGGACGAGCACACTATGATACAAAAAGAGTCAGAACTTTCTTGCTCTTGCTATTCCTAGCTAAGTCATAGACCAAGCGACTGCGCGTATATAGATGCTTTAGATATAGTTATATTTTCTCTAGGGTGAATTCTCAATCCTGATACTTTATTATAAAGAATGAAAAGGAAAATAAAGGAGCATGCAGGATTATGATTTCAGGTTATATTGAATTTTTAACATCGTATTTATATAAAAGAATCTTGCAAGTATATTCGAAGTGATGAAATATGTACAATGAAAACTTTATATTAAACCTTTACAAAGTATTCTAATTGTTTTCTTGATTTAAAGGAGGTAGTAAGCTCGCAAAGTAATTATAACAAAATCGCGTGAAAGAGAGAAATAGAGATTACTTTACTGTACTGTGACTCGCGCCGCGTTTTACAATGTAATTCTTTTTGGAGAAACTTACGCTATCGAGATCGACGAGGCGGGCCCACCTCCCGCAGATCTTTTTCCACGCGTTTCTCTCTCTGCAACTTCCTGGCCTTATGGTGTATGCTCGGGATGAGACACCGAACACGTGGCAACGTGAAGAGATTTTTCTTGGCGCGCTAAACCTCAGACCGGAGTCAAATGTACAGGCGGCTGCCTGCTGGTGGACAGGCGAGAAGAGAGCGAGCTTGGCACTGCGCTTGCTGTTCGAGGCTCTTTATGCCATCCCTACCTACTTCCTAATCATTAGCTTAGAAAGGATAACTTGCTGCCTGCCTAGTTAATCTCTCTTCCTCGTTATTTTCCTTATCGTGCTTTTGCGAATACATATCTTTCGTTCTTTATTTACGTGTGCGAACAGCGCCTCCTAGTGCTATTTATAATATTAATTTAATCTAGTAACCATGGTTCGGTAAATGGTTAGTAATATAGTAAACCATTTGTTTGAGAATAGTAACTGAATTTTCTTAAATCTAAAAACAAGAAGTAAGTAAATAATGACTTACTTGTAGGTCCTAAAATATTTAATTTAAGTAAATGTTAGTTTTATCTAAGGATATCAATCAATTGAAACAATCTATCATTAAAAAAAAAAATATTTACTTAAAGAGAAATACCTTTTTTGGAATAAGGAAAATGTTTATTTTCATCCACTATTTAAATCTTAAATGAAACTAGCGATTGACTTGATATGAAAACAATAATTTTTTGGATGTATGTAAATAATATTTTTTTAATATAAAACAACATATAGAATAACTTGAAAATTCCATCAATTAAAATTAAATTTTTAATGTTAAGAGCAGGCCGAAATTATGCAAATTGACGGTCGCGGGGAAGAAGGTGTCATTTAATTTTTTCTTGGAAAAAGTTGACATTTTATTTTGAGTTGAAGAAAGGTGTCATTTCATTTGGGGCTAAAAAGAGGTGTCATTTCATCTAGATTTGAAGAAAGGTACCATTCCAAAATGAATTTTTTGTTTTTAATTTTGTAGTGGCAGCTTTTGATACTCTTTAAAAATATTTATTATTTCAGAAACTTGAATGACAAGAAAAGTATTGTAATACGTATTAATTATTTACATTATAAATATAACACATTACACAAGATAAAAATGTTTTTTTAATTGATTGTCAACCCGTTATACTCGAATATTGACATTAGTTTTAAATTTGTATGATCGAATATGGACTTTCATGTAGGAACTTAGAGCATATATACCTGGAGGGAGCATGCAAAGCCAAAAAGTGTAGAAAATAAAAGAAAGTAAGGTAGCTTAAGGTGAAGTGCTTTCTCTCTCACGCGGATTCTCATTGGCTGTTGCTCTCCTCCTTAAAGCATATACTAATTATGAGTGTCAAGAATGAGATAGCCAGGCTGAGAGGAAATAGCAGCCAATGAGAATCCGTGCGAGAGAGAAAACACTTCACCCCAAGCTACCTTTCTCTCTCTGTTTTTCTTACACTTTTTGGCTTTGCATGCTCCCTCCAGGTATATATGCTCTAAGTGTGGGAATAAGTTTTTTATTCCTGTTATTCCTCGCATACTGGCAATGTATTTTCTTATTCTTTATTACTTATGTCGGCTTACGTTTTTAGCCTGCGTAGGCCCATAAAATATTATTAGTTCCTAATCCTCTTTTGCACTTTTATGAAAATCTATATTCGATCATACAAATTTAAAACTATCCAAGTATAAAGCGCTAACAATTAATAAAAAAAAACGTTTTAGTTTTGTGTAATGTGTTATATTTATAATGTAAATAATTAACGAGATGTCGGAGCTGCTGGAAACAATTTTTGCTTTTATTATTTTATTGATATCTTTTTTAATTCGTCATTTAAACAATTGTAATGACTTTTTCGCACTAAAGCTATGTTAATACAATAATTTTTGATAAAATAAAAATTCATTTATTTTAATTTAAAAAAATTAGCATAAATATTTCTTTGGAAGGTTTCAAAAACCTTTAAAATTGTTCAGTTACAGGAATCTTTCGGGAACCTTTCACAGAATAATTTACTTGCAGGCTCAAGAAATCTTCCATCGAAAAGTTTCATAAAAAATTCCAGAAAGATTCCATAAATATTTATTTGGAGGGTTCCGAAAAACTTCAAGATTATTCAGCGGAATATTACAGGAGTCTTCCGGGAACCTTATACGGAATGTTTCACTTAAAGGTTCAAGAAATCTTCCATCGAAACGTTTCATGGAAGATTCCAAGAAGATTTCATAAATATTTCTTCAGAACGTTCCAAAAACTTTAAAATCGTTCAGTAATATTTTACAGAAATCATCCGCGTACCTTCCACAGAATAATCGTTTCAAAGGCTTAAAAAAGCCTTTAATTCAAATGTCTCATAAGAGATTCTATAAAAATTACATAAATATTTCTTTGGAAGGTCTCAAAAACTTTAAAATTGTTCAGTTACAGGAATCTTCCGGGAACCTTTCACAGAATAATTTACTTGCAGGCTCAAGAAATCTTTCATCGAAAAGTTTCATAAAAGATTCCAGGAAGATTCCATTAATATTTATTCGGAAGGTTTCAAAAAACTTTAAAATTGTTCAGCGTAATAGTGCCAAAATCTTCCGTAAACACTCCATGAAATATTTCACTAAAAGGTTTAAGAAATCTTCTATCGAAATGTTTCATGAAAGATTCCATGAATATTTATTTGGAGGGTTCCGAAAAACTTCAAGATTATTCAGTGGAATATTACAGGAGTCTTCCGGAAACCTTATACGGAATGTTTCACTTAAAGGTTCAAGAAATCTTCCATCGAAACGTTTCATGGAAGATTCCAAGAAGATTCCATAAATATTTCTTCAGAACGTTCCAAAAACTTTAAAATCGTTCAGTAAAATATTACAGGAATCATCCGCGTATCTTCCACGGAATAATTGACTCAAAGCCTTAAAAAAACCTTTAATTCAAATATTTCATGAGAGATTCCAGAAAGATTACATAAATATTTCTTTGAAAGGTTCCGAAAAACTTTAAAATTGTTCAGCGGTATATTACAGGAGTCTTCCGGGAAACTTCCACGGAATATTTCACTTCAAGTTTCAAGAAATCTTGCATCGAAATGTTTTATGAAATATTTTAGGAAGATTCCCTAAATATTTCTTCGAAAGGTTCCGAAAAACTTTAAAATCGTTCAGTGGAATATTACAGGAATCTTCCGGAAATCTTCCATAGAATATATGGTGGGGGGACAGTTTTCCCAATTCGTGTTTCCCGAGTAACATTTTTCCCAATCTTAGGTTTTCCCAAGGGAACTTTTTTCCCAATCTAAATAAATAAAATATACAATAAGAAATTTTATTAAAAAATTTTAAAAAAACAAATTTTATTATCTAATTTTATTATCAGTAAATATATCAAATTTTAGTCTGATTTGATAGCCAACATTTTTCAAATAAGTAAGTATATCATCTTCATATAAATATCTATGATATACTTCAACAACTGAGCGTATATGTTCCTCTGTTTCTCTTCTTTTTCTATCTTGGCTTTTCTTTACACGCTGACCTAGCTGCAGTTGGCGCAACATGATTTCTGTATCTCCTTGTTCTTTCTTCAACTCATCAAAAAATACATATAAACTTGGATGATGTTTGCCTACTACCATTTGAAACCTGTTGTGCCAACCTTCTGATAAATTATAATATAAAAAACCATTAATGTTTGATAAAATACTTTTCCGCGCACTAATAATTTCCACGATTTCCATTGCAATGTTTTTGCTTACTAGAAATTTAAGTTACTCTGATGAGGTTCGAAGTTGTTTTGACAGAATTCAAAAATGTTTTGATAGAATAAGAAAAAAAAACACAATAATACTACGAAGTTAGTTACATGTTAAAAAGCGAAAGAACTCGAGTTCTCTTCTTTATTTAATTCATTTATTTAATTTTTTTTTTTTGGGGAAAAATGTCCATTTTTGGAAAACTTTGTCATTGGGAAAAAAGTCCACTGGGAAAAAAGCTACTTAGGAAACGCGGATTAGGAAAAGTGTCCACCAATCGAATATTTTACTCAAAGATTCAGTTAATCTTTCGTCAAAATATTTCATAAAAGATTCTGGGAAGATTCCATGAATGTTTCTTTGGAAGGTTTCAAAAAACTTCAAAATTGTTCAGCGGAATATTACAGAAAACTTCCGTAAATATTCCATAAAATATTTCACTAATAGGTTCAAGAAATCTTTTATCGAAATGTTTCATGAAAGATTCCATGAATATTTCTTTGATCGATTTTAAAAAACTTTAAAATCTTTCAGTGGAATATTACAGGAGTCTTCCGGGAATCTTCCACGGAATATTTCACATAAAGGTTCAAGAAATGTTCCATCGAAATATTTTATAGAAGATTCGAGGAAGATTTCATGAAAATTTCTTTGGTAGGTTCCAAAAAAACTTTAAAATCGTTCAGTCGAATAATACAAGAATCTTCCGCAACTCTTTACGGAATATTTCACTAAAAGGTTTGAGCAATTTATCATTAGAATATTTCATGCAAGATTTGAGGAAGATATCACAAATTTTTTTTTGGAAGGTTCTAAAAAATCTTTAAAATTGTTAGGTAGAATTTTAGAGGGTTATTCCGAAAATCTTTACGTAATATTTCACTGAAAGGTTTAAGTAATCTTCCATTGAAATAATTTCTGCAAGATTCCAGAAAATTTCCATAAATATTTCTTTGGTAGTTCAATGGTAAATTACAGGAATCTACCGGAAACCTGCTACGGAATAATTCACTCAAAGGTTTAAGGAATCTTCTTTCGAAATGTTTCATAAAAGATTCAAGGAAGATTACATAAATATTTCTTCGAAAAGTTCCGAAAAATTTCAAAATTGTTCAGCGTAATATTACAGGGATGTTCTGGAAACCTCCCACAGAATATTTTACTCAAAAGTTTAAGAAATCTTCAATCAAAATGTTTTATGAAAGATACTAGTAAGATTCCATAAATATTGCTTCGAAAGGCTTCAAAAAACTTTGAAATCGTTTAGCAAAATATTACAGGAATTTTCTGAGAATCCTCCACAGAATATTTTACTCAACGATTTTGATGTAATCTTCCATCGAAATATTTCATGAGGGATTCTAGAAAGATTCCATGAATATATCTTTGGAAGGTTCAAAAAAACTTTAAATTTGTTTAATGGAATATTACAGAAATTTTCCGGAAATCTCCCACAGAATATTCCACTGAAAGGTTTCCAAATATTTCAATGTAAGAAGAATCAAGGACATACGATTATTACAGGAATTTTTCATGGAAGATTTCTAAAATATTCTAAATCTCCTGTGCCAATATTCTGAGCATATTTTATGAAAGATCCCTAAAATCTTTCAGGCATATTCCATGGAAAGTTTATAAAATTTTTTTAAATCTTTCGTTTTAATATTCCAGAAATCTTCCATGAATGTTCCAGAGGAATATTTCTACAAGAAAATTCCATGAAATATTCCTACAAGATTCTTGAAATGATTTAATAGAAGATCCTGAATGTCTTAAAAATTCCATAAAATATTCCTGAAATCTTCCATAAATATTCCATGAAAGATCTAAAATCTCTGGATCTTCCAGCGTAATCTCCCAAGAATCTTCTAGGAATCTTTCATGAAAGATCTGCGATATTCCAAACCTCGGATTGAAATATTTTTGGAGTCTTTCAAGAATATTCCGTGGAATATTCCAATGTAAGAAAAATCAAGGACATGCAAATATTACTGGAATATTCCATGGAAAATTCCTAAGATATCCCAAATCTTCCGTACCAATATTCGATGAAGCTTTCATAATTATTCCATGCTGTGTGGGGAATAAATAACAAAAAATTCAATTAGACGAGGCCAGTGAATCTGGCCTGCTCTTAATAGCTCAATTTCTCTAATCTAGCCAACTATATGCTTAAAAATATAATTAAGTTTTTTCAACTAAGGTAGTGATAACTTAGTGAATGATTACTAATTTGTAAATTCTAAAATATTTGATATGTGTAAATGTTTATTTCATCTAAGGATATTGACTACTAAAAGAATCTTACATTGAGAAGCAAGAATATATTTACTTCGAAGAAAGTAATATATTTTCTTAAATAAAGAAAATATTTATTTAAAAAAAAACTTTAAAAAATATTTTTAAGAAAACATTTATTTAAATCCAAGATTTAAACCTTTTACTAAAATAGCAATTAACTTGACATGAAAACGATAATGTTTTTAATTTATCTAAATAATATTTTTTTATGGAGATGTAAAATGAACACTACACCTGTATTCATAAATATTGACTATCTTTCTATTTTATTGCAAAATTTTCAGTAAAAAGATCCATTGGCTTGTAGTATGTACCATAAAGATTATTCAGTTAAATTTTTAAATAAATTTATTCATTATTTTTTGCGAATTTTGGGTTCTAAAATTATTTATTAGAATTTTTCGATTTTTAACAAGAATCCAAATATCTTAAAAACTAATGAATGGATTTATTTGAAAATTTAACTAAATAATTATCATAGTACATACTAAAAGCCTATGCATTTATTTTTTTGAAATTCAGCAATAAAATGGAAAGAAAGTTATTTATAAGTATCGGTATAGTGTCCGTTTTACATCTTCTTGATATAAATCAACATATGGATTGATTAAAAAGTTTAATTACTTATATCTAAAATAGTATTCATTGAAACTAAGAAAATGAATTTTTTATCATAATTAAGAAAGTAATACAATGTTAAAAAATTTTCTTGAATCATAAAAATATATTTACTACAAAACGAATGTACCTAACCTAAATAAGTTTGTCTTATTCCAAAAATGTTTTTTTTCTGTTCTAAATACATATTATCTTTATTTTAGATGTTTTATTTCTCAAATATTTTCTTCAACCAAATTAATAAAGCTTTAAGATGATTTTCTTAAGTATAATAAACTAATGGTTTCGAAATAGGAACAAAAGTAAGAAAATAATTACTTACTAAAAAGTTCTAAAATATTTGATTCAAGTGAATGTTTATTTTACTTAAGGTTATTGACCGAATAAAAAATTCTTTTATTAAAGAAAGAAAACATTCATTACAAAAAAAATTAATTTTCTGAAATAAAGAAGATATTTATTCAAATTAAAAAAAATAATTACTTTATTTTAACACTTCACCACAAAAAAGAACAATTCGCAACCAAAATTTATTAAAATTAAAATAAAATTGTTAATTTTAGGAGCTAAATTTCTAAAATATAGAAATCTGTTTGTTTAAAAGTAAAATGAAACTTTCTTAAAAATATGTATACTTTAATTGACAATTTAAATTACTTGAATTCACAGAAAAAAAAATTAAAAACAAGTAAATTTAACTTGAATGAAGTAAATGATTAGCTAAAATCGAGGCTAAAATAATGGCCAGTGCATCTTATTTCAATTAATAAAAATTTTGGTCTAAATTAAAAAAATATTTGCTTGAAAAGAAAATGATAGTTATGTATATCGTAAATTTCTAAGTGAATATTTAACTACATTTTTTCTATTATACTTACATCTACAACTTAAGAGGAGGCCGTATAGCTCTGTCCTTGTCTAATCTAAATTTTCGTTATTATTAATGAATTAAATATTGTTATACAAAAATAAGGGTATAGCCCAATAGATTTCAGGATGAGCAAACGATCCTATTCTATGAAAAAATATAAAATTTTTATTAGTTTTCAAGTGAGGTCTGAAACGGAATAACAGCTATCAAATTCAATTGTTTTTCCGTTTCAGACCTCACTCGAAAACTAATGAAAATTTTATATTTTTTCATAGAATAGGATCGTTTGCTCGTCCTGAAATCTATTGGGCTATACCCTTACTTTTGTATAACAATATTTAATTTATTAATAATAACGAAAATTTAGATTAGACAAGGATAGAGTTATACGGTCTCCTCTTAAATGATTTACACGCATACCGCTAGAGGGGTGCACGTTTGACACATTTCGCAAACGCAGAGAAGTCATATCAGTTGATATATAAGAGGCGAAAGGTTCTTGCTTCGTAGAAGCGTATGTGTAGCGAGCATCGTATTTATTTATTATATAAATGAAGCGACTATATATGCGACTACTGATTGCTTATAACTTTAGCAATCTAGTAATAAGTAAAAGTAATAATATGATTGTTTACAAAAATAATTTTCAAAAGCAAGTAAGTAAATATTGATTCAAATTCTATCATATCTGATCATTGTAATAAAATAAATATTAATTTAAAATTAAAATTTAAATATATATATATACTAGGGGGTACCCCTCGTTCCGCTCGCCAACCCCCAATATTTAATTTAATTTACGTCAAGAAAGATTTATTTATGTTAAAATATATGTTACATGGACCACATGGTCCAGAGACACTTTGTTATGATTTAAGAAATAGTAAATTTTAAAAAATTTTTTCGAAAACATTTTGTAATTTAACTATTTTTGAAGATAATGGTTTCCCAAAATACAGAAGAAAAAATAGTAAATCAAAAAACTATTATTAGGGGAGTCTTTCTCTTTAACTCTAACGAGGTTTCTCTATTGTACTCTCTTACCGGCGCTCGCTGATTTCGTATGGATACTTTACTCGAAACCTTACTGTATGTATATATACATACAGCGTGGATCTGTAGGTATATGCGTGCGTGTGAGTGTAAATATATATATATATCTCCCTATATTATATAGTTATATGAACCAAAATTCAGTCGATGCCCCCCCCACATCCCCCCACGCCCCCCACAGCCCCCCCACATGATTTTTATTAATTAAATAACGTAAATTTACGTTATTTTATGTTATCGATCATTACCCACCCCAACGTCCCCCCACGTCCCCCCATAGACCTCCCACTAACCCCCTCTTGCCCCCCACAATCCCCCCCCCCCCACAATCCCCTCAACAACCTTTTAGAACCATCAAATATTGCATAATATAGTTTTATATTTTTTTATTATATTTTAAGTATAATATTACATAAAAATATAAAAATTTTAATTTTTTTTTTGTTGAAAACTCGAAAGTAGTTGCATGAAATTACAATTTATTATATTTAAAATGAAAAACATGTGCCTCATCAGATATCTTATTACCATTTTTTACATAGTTTATCTGAAATTAATAAATATAAATTTAAATTAATTCTATTACAATTCCTCAACACTATAATTAATTCATTTGTTGAAAACATAATGATTTTTAATAATTTGTTCATATTATAAATATTTTATTGTATTAAAATAAAAATAAGCATATAGTGTTGAGGATTCAGATTTCCATACCACCTTACATTATAAACCTTTAATAGTATTGATTTATACAACTTCTAAAATTAATTGATATTAATATTTATGTTTAAATTTATATAACTTTCAAGATTAATAACTATTTATATTTGTTTTACAAAGGTGTAGATCAAACGGATGATAATATTCATTTGAATTATTCAATAGAAATGTTAAATAACATAAGAGAAGGATTACCTCCACACGAACTGAAATTAAAAGTAAATACCATAATTATGTTAATTCGAAATTTAAGTATAAAAAATGGATTATGTAATGAAACGCGATTAAAAATAACTAAATTATTCAAATATAACATAGAAGCACAAATAACTCTTTCACGTTGTAAAAATGTAAATAAAATATATATTCAAAATGAATCGAAAAACAGAGATATTGTACCTAACATAGTTTAGAAAGAAATATTAAAAAAATAATACGCGAACCAATAGCAGAATATTACTTTAATCAAAGTCATGAAATTTATTCTAAATATTTATTAAGATTAGCTAACATTATTAATAAAATATGAAAAATTAAAATAAATCATAAATATTTCAATATATAATAATAAATTTTAAAAAATTTTTAAACATTATCAATATTATTAAAAATAAAAAAAAATAAAATATTTAAAAATTAACTAAAATATTTAAAAGTTATGATTATTTAAAATTTATAAATCGAAATTTTAATAAATAAATAATTTAACTACTAACAACAATAAATAAAAAAAACATATTCATAACTTTTATACAGGTAAATGTAATATAAGTAAGTATAAAATAATTTAAAATTATTTTATTTATTTATTTGTTATATAAATAACTAAATTTTAAATAAAATATGATATAATGATCATGTAATAATTTCATTTACAATATCATAATAAATTTATAAATTTCAGTATGAATTTTTGATATATCTCATAAAATGTTTAAAATGAGAAAAAAGATATAAAAAAAGAATTATAACAAAATAATCCTATAAATCTTATAAAACTCAAAATCATTACGATATATCAAATAATATACTAAATTATCAACGAAACTAAAAAAAAAATGATTTAAAAATTTAAAAATGATTTAAATGTTTAATATATAATTATATTTATAGCACAACTGGGGGTTGGCGAGCAGTGCGAGCAGGGGGGTACCCCCCCTAGTATATATATATATATATATATATAAGTATACTAGGGGAGGTACCCCCCTGTTCGCTCCGCTCGCCAACCCCAATATTTAATTTAATTTACGTCGAGAAAGATTTAATTATGTTAAAATATATGTTACATGGTCCAGAGACACTTTGTTATGATTTAAGAAATAGTAAGCTTTAAAAAAATTTTTCGAATACGTTTTGTAATTTAATTATTTTTGAAGATGATGATTTCCCAAAATGCAAAAGAAAGAATAGTAAATCAAAAAACTATTGATATAATAAAAAAATTGACGAACAACAAATAAAAGTTGATAACTCTATGTTAGTACCATATAATTCAACATTACTTAAAAAATACAATTGTCATATAAATGTAGAATATTATGCATCAATAAAAAGTATATGATCTCAAGTACTAAGATCTCATTAATGTCTATAGCATTGATAAATTATTTTATTAGAGCGTAATAAAGATTGGATCTGAATTTTTTGTTTGAAACATTAATTAATAATAAAAGCTAAAATTGAGTTCAATCTTTATTACGCTACAACTTTGCGAAAAAATAATATTTTGATATGCTATAACTACGATTTCGAAAGAATTTGATCTCAGCTTTCATCTGAAAAAAGGTATAAGCTTCTAGCTAACAATGCTAAGATACCATAAGCTTTTGGAAATCTAGTGACTTTTTTAGTGATTTTCTTCGATGGCCTGTAACTAGGGAAATATTGAGCGTTGGCCTCTAAAATTTTGGCTTTCTTCATATTTCTGCATCCGAAAAATATTCTCAAAATTTGAACAAAAACGGTGATCCGAAGGTGAAACACTCTCCTTGTAAGATTTATTCTTCTTTCTGGCGGTCGGTATTCATCTCTACCGGTGACGCGGTTTATAACAATCTTACTATTACTAAATTCCGAATGGTATCGGTTACAAACTAGAATAGAAGAAAAATAAGCTATTTACAGACTACGATATTATCGACGGTTGTCCGTCTCCGTCTTTCCGTCTCCGTCGTTCCGTCTCCGTCTTCCCGTCTCCGTTTCTCCGTATCCATCTCTCCGTCTCCATTTCTCCGTCTCCATTTCTGTCTCTTTGTCTCCGTTTCTCCGTCTCCGTCTCTCCGTAATTACAATTATATGAAAGTGAAGTACCGACCGCGTTATAAATAATAAATTAGTTTAACTCAATATAAGTTTGTATTAGTATTAAAGGTGCTTCACATCCTACTATCATGACACGCGCCGTTGAACCACTGTACTAGCCGCCTTATAAATAATAGCTAGATTAGTTTGAATATAATTTTTGCATTAGTATCAAGGGTGTTTCACACCATATAGCTTGTACCGTCGAGCCGCTGCAACGGCCACCTTGTAAATGATAATTAGATTAATTCAATATGAATTCACATTGATATTAAGGGGGCTTCACACTGAACTGTCCTAGCTAGCGCCGACTGCGCCAACCTGTATATAAGACAGTTTGATTAAAATAAATTTATGTTAATGTTAAGGGTGCTTCCCACCTATTATAACCGTAGTATTAAGTTAATTAAGAGGGTCGCCCACCCATCGTCGCCGCGTTACTCGCATACATTTAAGTTAGTTTTAAGGGTGCTTTTTTCATACTGCAGCCACTAGGACAAAGCGAGGTAAGACTTCTCTACCCATGTGCATCCGCCGCGCATTAGAGAGTCGTAGGCCTTTAGCCGCATTCCGCTCCACCGCATCAAGGGTGCTGTCTACCTATTGTTATTATAGTAATTAGTTTATTAATATTACGTTTTTCTTGTTTGTTATATGATTACAGAATTAAGCCAGCATACCGTCCAGGCCGTTAGCTACGATTTAGTCTGATTTGATTAACTATTAAAGATAAAGTTTATTTTTGATTAAAAGAAAGTAACATAAATTAGTTAGAATTATTTAAATTTCATTCATTTTACCGCCAACAAGTAACTCTATAATCAAATTTGCTTCTTACTTTATTGTATCACGCGTATTTCTTTTAGGTTAGTCATTATTTGATTTATATAATTTAGTTTAGTATATCACTTTCTACTATGACATGGTTATACGTCGTTGTAAGATATAAGTATTTTGAGTAGAATAAAGCCCAGGTGCTTCCTACAATAAACAAACGTGTTACACCTATTTACTCTCCTTTATCATTCCATCGTCCATCCCGTTTCACCTCCTGCCTTCGAACCCTGCTTACTTGCTGAAGCGTCCGCCAAGAGAAGGCAAAAATGTCATTTCCTCATCCGAGGAAAATGAAACGTTACAATATATATATATATATATATATATATATATATATATATGGGACGTTTCACGTCAACTCACCAAACAAAAAAATAGAATTCGTCGAAAATCTGTGAAAATGTTCTATTTGATACCCAAAATATACAAAAAAAATTTTAGAGGTCCAGGTCAAAGGAGTCAGGATTTAAACGTGATGAAATATTTCGAATTTTCCAAATTTTTTGCTAAATAAATATTTTAATGAATTTTTTCCTCAAAAACTATCAATTTTTCGTTAAAACTTAATAGAATACTTTTTCTTGGAAATTAGATGTAGAATTCACCTGAATTTTTGCAAATTATAATATACTGATTTTTATGTTTACTTGATCGATTTCAGCATACTATTTAGTACATCTAAAAATCGAGCAGGTTAAATTGGCTTTTTAAAGTCTTATTTTTTTTGATTTTTTATGAGGAAAAAATTTACGAAGCCCTCAGTTGGGCAGCCTTCTCAAAGTTACTTAATTGTGCAAAAATGTCTGAAAAAATCGTTATTTCGGATCAATGATGAGATTCGTGATTTTTTTTTCTGAAAAAGTATTGATTTTTGGGACAAATGTATGAAAATGTTTTTTATTGGAAATCACGTGTAGAATATGAAAATATTTTTACAAATTGTAATTTAAGACATTATGAACCATATATACTAAAAATTTAACAAAAAATAAATTTTAAAATTTCAAAATTTTATTTATAATTTGTGATGTTTAGCAAATAATCGTTTACAAAAATTTACATACATTCTACATACAATTTCCAATAAAAAACATTTTAATACATTTGTCCCAAAAATCAATACTTTTTCAGAAAAAAAATCACAAATCTCATCATTGATCCAAAATAACGATTTATTCAGACTTTTTTGCACAATTGAGTAACTTTGAGAAGGCTGCCCAACTGGAGGCTTCGTATATTTTTTCCTCATAAAAAACAAAAAAAATTAGACTTTAAAAAGCCAATTCAACCTGCTCGATTTTTAGATATACTAGATAGTATGTTTAAATCGATCAAGTAAGCATAAAAATCAGTATATTATAATTTGCAAAAATTCAGGTGAATTCTACATCTAATTTCCAAGAAAAAGTATTCTATTAAGTTTTAACGAAAAATTGATAGTTTTTGAGGAAAAAATTCATTAAAAAATTTATTTAGCACAAAATTTGGAAAATTCGAAAAATTCCATCACGTTTAAATCCTGACCCCTTTGACCTGGACCTCTAAAATTTTTTTTGTATATTTTAGGTATCAAATAGAACATTTTCACAGATTTTCGACGAATTCTATTTTTTTGTTAGGTGAGTTGACGTGAAACGTCCCATATATATATATATATATATACAAGGGGTACCCCCTGCTCACTCTGCTCGCCAACCTCCGTGCATATTTACATTAGTGAAAATATCAGTCAGTAATAAAATTTGTACTGACGAAAATTATTAATAAAATTAATAAAAATTATATATTTGTTCAGACAGATTTTCACACCACTCGAAAAGGTACTGTCAATAATACCTTACAATTAATAATTTATAATATAAATTAGATAATAAAAAATGTATGGTATTACGGCGCGTTCGTTTTTTTTTTTTTTTATTTAAAATAATCATATAAAATCAATATAATAATTTTAAGTAATTTTAAGATGTTAAAATTAATTAAAATTATTCCATTTTTTTCATACAATTATTTAAAATAGAACCATGGTTCCTTTCGCCTATAGCCCTACACAACCATAAGAGTCTATATTACTTCCTCCTTATACCATAGACTCTATTTACAACCCATCCTCCACCATTAGTATTACATATTTAAACAGAGTTTTAAAAGTCATTTTATTATTTGTACAATTTTATTGTACAAATAATAATGTTATTAAATTATTGTTATATAACAATTTTCCAATTAATATTTATCTCTTTTAAATCTTTATTTAAGTATGTTTATTAGAATAATTATTATAACTTAATAGTTTTCAATTAAATATCATTGTAACATGTCTTATTATATCTTTTTTCATTATAATTATTCTAAATTCAAAGTTTAATACCTAATTAAACTTTATGTTTTCTAATATTATTATTATTTAAAATTTTTCAATTATTTCTTATATTTGAATATTAATTATTGTTAATATTGTTACGTTCAGTATATAAGTCAAACAATTTTTGTAATGGATGGCTGTATTTTAGCCATCCATCGACTTCCGTTTGACTAACGCGCGAGCGCTACGTCTCCGGGGTTGAAAGTCTTAAAAAAAAAGATGCAGCAAGGATAGGTGGAACAACAAAAAAAAAACACCCATGTCGTTGCCAAAATTTTATAAATTTATTTCTTTTTCCCTCTTCAATTCACACAAGAAGCCCTGCTTCGTACATAGTTAATTATTTTTTTTTTACTATACTTGCTTTACTTCGTGGCAAACCGTGTTACCCCATACCAAGTTTATTTAAATTTTAATTTTCAACAATTTGCGACGCTTAGCATTTACTTCGCGAATTTGCAATAGAAGCAACGCGTTTCCGTGACATGTTTCCCCCCCCCCTTGAAATTTACAATAAAAAAAAACAAATTGAAAGACTATCTACCTTGTTCTTTTTTTTTCTTGTTCTGGTGTGTAGATCTCCGCTTCGCCACACTTCCACCTTGTTCTCTGGTTGATATCTTTAACAGTTGACTAGTTTAGTTGACTCTTGACTGGTATAGTTGACTGTTGACTGGTATAGTTGACTGTTTACTGGTGTAGTTGACTGTTGACTTATAGTAAAGGGTGGTGGCTGATTGCTGCAGGCTCCGGTGACGGGTCGGCTGCTTGGCTGATTTGACGTGGTGAGCAAGAAGTTGGTCGGGAAAAAGAGGGCCCACGCCTGCAAGCTTGGAGCTTTATACTCTAAGTCAAGTTTCTAGAAGCTTCGTTGTTGCTAGCGGCGGTCTATGTTTCTGCCTATTCATACGATTTTCAGCTATTCTGATTGGTTGCCAGTCGGCCCTCCCTGTATGGTTTTTTTCTGGACACCATAATTTCAGTTGACTAGAAAGAGGTCAGTTTGAAGTTTATTGGCAATTACTTTTGCCGTTATCTTTTCGGTAACTTCGTATAATTGCTCACATAAATTGGTTTTAATGTTCCTCCACTCTGTATTTTTCTTCAGGGACGGCCTTATCTATTTTCATACTGCGCTTTATTCCCCTACCGCTTCGCTGAAATCTTTTCATGCTCCCCTAAGTTAACTTCATGTTTTTCTGTGAAGCCGTTCATCGTTGTCAGGCTTATTGCTTTTTCTAAGCTTGCCGCCTGCCCGTATCTTTTCATAGCATGCTATTCAGCTTATGCTTCTCCTTCCTTAGCTTTTTCATTCTGCCGCCGAGCCTTGATCTTCATTGAGGCCAACTGAATTTGTTGCTATTTATCCCTCGTATTTATTATTATTTTATGGCAATTATTTCCGCTTTTATTTGTTATTAATATTGTTATTCTTATTTATTTTTCGTCTGAAAAATTCATTGTCTTAAATTCGGTTTCTGTCGCGTATTTTTTTCTTTTTTATACTGTTTTACTCGGCCGCTGTTTTGACCTGAATCGTTTTCATCGTGTTATTCGTCTCCTGTTTTCGTTTATTTATCAATTTAGCAATATTTCTTTTATTTTTTTCATTATTATTATTGTTCTAGCTTTTATATTTTAAAACATTCATTAATAATAAACTCTGTTCCTTCAGCTTATGCTTCTTTCTTTCACTGTTTCATTCAGCTACTGCTTGATCTCAATTTGCTTGCGTTGTGCTTTTTGTCTCTTGCATTCATTTTCTTTTTATTTCTTGATCAATATTATTTTTACTCTATTATCTCTTTTTATCATTGTACTTGTAATTCTTTTTCTGTTGTTTTAACATTTATTGGTAATGAACTCAGTTCATTACACCTCCTCACCCATTAAAGAACGCGGGAGTTAAATGAGAGCGTTCGGAAACAAAAATCTCTTTTACTGATTTATTAATTATGTTTTTTTTTTCTTTATTTTTTTCTAAACTTCGAATGTGGTAGCCTAGTTGGCCACTTCTTGGTACAATGTATATTTATTAATTTTTTTATTCTTTACGCTCAATATTATAATTTGATTATATGTTTTTTTGTATCATAATAATTTTTTTTTATTACTCTCCTTTCCTTTTTTTCTTTTTTTTTACTCTAAGGTCCATAATGTATTTTGACCTTCTATCAAATTTCTTTAAACATATTAGTTTACATGCAATTTCTACCTTGTTTACTATTTCTACTCTATGCACTCAATATTATAATTGATTATATGTTTTTCTTTTATCATAAAATTTTTTTTTTATTTTCTTTTCTTTTTTTTTACTCTAAGGTCCATAATGTATTTTGACCTTCTATCAAATTTCTTTTGAAATACTAGTTTTCAATGAGTCTGAAGTTTTAAACGTTCGTAACAACGAAAAAATTTTTTTTCTTTTCCAGTCCGGGGAATGACTGGAATTAGATTATAAGGACCTAAAATGATAACATATAAATTTTCAGCAAGTTTCTATGTCCGGAACCTTTTCAAAATGGCGACTGAACATATGAAAAATTCAATGAATAGAGAAAAAATTCTCCTTTCTACATTCCAGTCTCGAAGATGATTAGATATTGAAATTAAGCATGAAACTAATCCGTATATAAATTTTCAGCTAGGTAATATTTCCGGAACATTTTCAAAATGACGGCCATACATAGAAAAATTTTAGTTAATAGAGAAAAAAATTCTGCTTTTGACATTCCAGTCTCGGAGATGATTGGATATTAAAATTAAGCATAAAACTAAGCCGTATATAAATTTTCAGCTAATTTCTATTTCCGGAACATTTTCAAAATGGCTGCCAAACATAGAAAAATTTAAATTAATAAAGAAAAAAATTCTGCTTTTGACATTCCAGTCTCAGAGATGATTAGATATTGAAATTAAGCATGAAACTAATCCGTATATGAATTTTCAGCTAGTTTCTATTTCCGGTACATTTTCAAAATGGCGGCCATACATAGAAAAATTTCAATTAATAAAGAAAAAAATTCTGCTTTTGACATTCTAGTCTCGGAGATGATTGGATATTAAAATTAAGCATAAAACTAAGCCGTATATAAATTTTCAGCTAATTTCTATTTCCGGAACATTTTTAGAATGGCGGCCTAACATAGGAAAATTTCAATTAATGGAGAAAAAAATTCTGCTTTTGACATTCCAGTCTCGGAGATGATTAGATATTGAAATTAAGCATGAAACTGATCCGTATATAAATTTTCAGCTAGTTTCTATTTCCGGAACATTTTCAAAATGGCGGCCATACATAGAAAAATTTTAATTAATAGAGAATAAAATTCTGCTTTTGACATTCCAGTCTCGGAGATGATTGAATATCAAAATTGAGCATAAAACTAAGCCGTATATAAATTTTCAGCTAGTTTCTATTTCCGGAACTTTTTCAAAATGTCAGCCAAACAGAAAAATTTTAATTAATAGAGAAAGAAATTCTGCTTTTGATATTCCAGGCTCTGAGATGATGTATTCTTCTGCTTAATTTGAATATTCAATCATTACCGGGACTGGAATGTAGAAATCAGTATTTATTTCCGTATTATTTGAAATTGCCCTACGTTTTGCCGCCATTTTTAAAATGTTCCGGATATAAAAGGTAGCGGAAGATTCTTATACCACTTAGTTTTATGCTTAATTTTGATATTCAATCATCTCCGAGACTGGAATGTAAAAAGAAGAATTTTTTTCTCTTATCATTGAAATTTTTATATGTTCAACCGCCATTTTGAAAATGTTCCAGGTATAGAACATGCTTGTAAATGTATATAGGACTTATTTTCATGCTTACTTTTGATATCCAATTATTTTTGGGACTGGAATGTAGAAATTAATATTTATTTCTCTATTATTAAAAATTTGTCTACGTTCGTCCGCCATTTTTAAAATGTTCCGGAAATAGAAACTAGCTGAAAATTTATATACGGATTAGTTTCATGCTTAATTTCAATATCTAATCATCTCCGAGACTGGAATGTCAAAAGCAGATTTTTTTTCTTTATTAATTTAAATTTTTCTATGTTTGGCCGCCATTTTGAAAATGTTCCGGAAATAGAAACTAGCTGAAAATTTATATTCGGATTAGTTTCATGCTTAATTTCAATATCTAATCATCTCCGAGACTGAAATGTCAAAAGCAGAATTTTTTTCTCTATTAATTTAAATTTTTCTATGTTTGGCAGCCATTTTGAAAATGTTCCGGAAGTAGAAATTAGCTGAAAATTTATATACGGATTAGTTTCATGCTTAATTTCAATATCTAATCATCTCTGAGACTAAAATGTCAAAAGCAGAATTTTTTTCTCTATTAATTTAAATTTTTCTATGTTTGGCAGCAATTTTAAAAATGTTCCGGAAATAGAAATTAGCTGAAAATTTATATACGGCTTAGTTTTATGCTTAATTTTAATATCCAATCATCTCCGAGACTGGAATGTCAAAAGCAGAATTTTTTTCTCTATTAATTAAAATTTTTCTATGTATGGCCGCCATTTTGAAAATGTTCCGGAAATATTAACTAGCTGAAAATTTATATACGGATTAGTTTAATGCTTAATTTCAATATCTAATCAACTCCGAGACTGGAATGTCAAAAGCCGAATTTTGTTCACTATTGATTTAAATTTTTCTATGTTTGGCAGCCATTTTCAAAATGTTCCGGAAATAGAAATTAGCTGAAAATTTATATACGGCTTAGTTTTATGCTTAATTTTAATATCCAATCATCTCCGAGACTGGAATGTCAAAAGCAGAATTTTTTTCTCTATTAATTATAATTTTTCTATGTATGGCCGCCATTTTGAAAATGTTCCGGAAATAGAAACTAGCTGAAAATTTATATACGGATTAGTTTCATGCTTAATTTCAATATCTAATCATCTTCGAGACTGAAATGTCAAAAGCAGAATTTTTTTCTCTATTAATTTAAATTTTTCTATGTTTGGCAGCCGTTTTGAAAATGTTCCGGAAATAGAAATTAGCTGAAAATTTATATACGGCTTAGTTTTATGCTTAATTTTAATATCCAATCATCTCCGAGACTGGAATGTCAAAAGCAGAATTTTTTTCTCTATTAATTATAATTTTTCTATGTATGACCGCCATTTTGAAAATGTTCCGGAAATAAAAACTAGCTGAAAATTTATATACGGATTAGTTTTATGCTTAATTTCAATATCTAATCATCTCCGAGACTGAAATGTCAAAAGCAGAATTTTTTTCTCTATTAATTTAAATTTTTCTATGTTTGGCAGCCATTTTGAAAATGTTACGGAAATAGAAATTAGCTGAAAATTTATATACGGCTTAGTTTTATGCTTAATTTTAATATCCAATCATCTCCGAGACTAGAATGTCAAAAGCAGAATTTTTTTCTCTATTAATTAAAATTTTTCTATGTATGGCCGCCATTTTGAAAATGTTCCGGAAGTAGAAACTAGCTGAAAATTTATATACGGATTAGTTTCATGCTTCATTTCAATATCTAATCATCTCCGAGACTGGAATGTCAAAAGCAGAATTTTTTTCTCTATTAATTTAAATTTTTCTATGTTTGGCAGCCATTTTGAAAATGTTCCGGAAATAGAAATTAGCTGAAAATTTATATACGGCTTAGTTTTATGCCTAATTTTAATATCCAATCATCTCCGAGACTGGAATGTCAAAAGCAGAATTTTTTTCTCTATTAATTTAAATTTTTCTATGTTTGGCAGCCATTTTAAAAATGTTCTGGAAATAGAAACTAGCTGAAAATTTATATACGGCTTAGTTTTATGCTTAATTTCAATATCTAATCATCTGCGAGACTGGAATGTCAAAAGCCGAATTTTTTTCTCTATTAATTTAAATTTTTTATGTTTGGCAGCCATTTTGAAAATGTTCCGGAAATAGAAATTAGCTAAAAATTTATATACGGCTTAGTTTTATGCTTAATTTCAATATCCAATCATCTCCGAGACTGGAATGTCAAAAGCAGAATTTTTTTCTCTATTAATTTAAATTTTTCTATGTTTGGCAGCCATTTTGAAAATGTTCCGGAAATAAAAACTAGCTGAAAATTTATATACGGATTAGTTTCATGCTTAATTTCAATATCTAATTATCTGCGAGACTGGAATGTCAAAAGCAGAATTTTTTTCTCTATTAATTTAAATTTTTCTATGTTTGGCAGCCATTTTGAAAATGTTCCGGAAATAGAAATTAGCTGAAAATTTATATACGGCTTAGTTTTATGCTTAATTTTAATATCCAATCATCTCCGAGACTGGAATGTCAAAAGCAGAATTTTTTTCTCTATTAACTAAAATTTTTCTATGTATGGCCGTCATTTTGAAAATGTTCCGGAAATATTACCTAGCTGAAAATTTATATACGGATTAGTTTCATGCTTAATTTCAATATCTAATCATCTCCGAGACTGGAATGTCAAGAGCAGAATTTTTTTCTCTATTAATTTAAATTTTTCTATGTTTGGCAGCCATTTTGAAAATGTTCCGGAAATAGAAATTAGCTGAAAATCCATATACGGCTTAGTTTTATGCTTAATTTTAATATCCAATCATCTCCGAGACTGGAATGTCAAAAGCAGAATTTTTTTCTCTATTAATTAAAATTTTTCTATGTATGGCCGCCATTTTGAAAATGTTCCGGAAATAGAAAGTAGCTGAAAATTTATATACGGATTAGTTTCATGCTTAATTTCAATATCTAATCATCTTCGAGACTGGAATGTCAAAAGCAGAATTTTTTTCTCTATTAATTTAAATTTCTCTATGTTTGGCAGCCATTTTGAAAATGTTCCGGAAATAGAAACTAGCTGAAAATTTATATACGGATTAGTTTCATGCTTAATTTCAATATCTAATCATCTTCGAGACTGGAATGTCAAAAGCAGAATTTTTTTCTCTATAAATTTAAATTTTTCTATGTTTGGCAGCCATTTTGAAAATGTTCCGGAAATAGAAACTAGCTGAAAATTCATATACGGATTAGTTTCATGCTTAATTTCAATATCTAATCATCTCCGAGACTGGAATGTCAAAAGCAGAATTTTTTTCTTTATTAATTTAAATTTTTCTATGTTTGGCAGCCATTTTGAAAATGTTCCGGAAATAGAAATTAGCTGAAAATTTATATACGGATTAGTTCCATGCTTAATTTTAATATCTAATCATCTCCGAGACTGGAATGTCAAGAGCAGAATTTTTTTCTCTATTAATTTAAATTTTTCTATGTTTGGCAGCCATTTTGAAGATGTTCCGGAAATAGAAATTAGCTGAAAATTTATATACGGCTTAGTTTTATGCTTAATTTTAATATCCAATCATCTCCGAGACTGGAATGTCAAAAGAAGAATTTTTTTCTCTATTAATTAAAATTTTTCTATGTATGGCCGCCATTTTGAAAATGTTCCGGACATAGAAACTAGCTGAAAATTTAGATACGGCTTAGTTTCATGCTTAATTCTAATATCCAATCATCTCCGAGACTGGAATGTAGAAAGGAGAATTTTTTCTCTATTCATTGAATTTTTCATATGTTCAGTCGCCATTTTGAAAAGGTTCCGGACATAGAAACTTGCTGAAAATTTATATGTTATCATTTTAGGTCCTTATAATCTAATTCCAGTCATTTCCCGGACTGGAAAAGAAAAAAAATTTTTTCGTTGTTACGAACGTTTAAAACTTCAGACTCATATTTTTTTTAATGTTCTTAAGGGGATTGTTGGTGTCGATGTGGACTCGGCACGTGGTGTAAACTATCGAATTCGTTTGTTTCCTTGCCCACGAGTTGTGGCTGCGCTGGCTGCTGGCAGTCATATGCCTAATATAAAAATTTTTTTTCTCATGCGATAAGTAGCACGTGCAGACTGGGGGGAGTATAGAAAATCTCTCTCTCACTCTCTTCCTTAATAGAAAAAAGGGGAAGTTATATATATAAAAAAGAAGAAAATCTGTGTAATACATATAAATGTAAAAATCGAAAAAAAATAAGATTGTTAGTAGGAAAAAGTGTAATAAGAAAAAGTGGTTCGATTTTGCGGGTATAGTAAAACGGTTAGAAAGAAACGCGTAGAAAATTCGAGACACGCCGGTTAAAATAAAGTTAAATAGAGGTGATTCGAGGTTAAGTTTTGTGCGCGCGTGGAAATAAATAAAGTCGTATAATGTATAAGAATAAAGGATTCGAATATATCGTTGCTGGCATGTTGTAGGCCGATGTATGATTTTGAGGGATACATCTAACCATTACATTTGTGTATCTCTTTAGTGTTCTCAAAGGGTCATGCTGAGGTCGTACATGCCGGTAAGACGCGAGTATAGTTCAACATTGTAAATATCACATGCCCACGCACACGGGACGAATAAACGATAGTTTTAAATTTTAAATTGTAAATAATTGTTAACGTATTTCATTTGTTATTTTATTTCGTGTAGGCCCTATACACCTATAAGGTCGACCTTGAACGGTAATTTTAAACGATTATTTATTTATTTAAATGTTTGTATCTTCGTGATTATTTATTTAATTGTACGTGTAACGTAAATTATTTATTTATTTACTTATTTAAATGTTTGTATCTTCGTGAGTATTTATTTGATTATTTGTGTAACGTAAATTATTTATTTATTTATTTTAGTGCCGTATTAACTTATTTATTTATTTCGTGTTGTATTTAATTTGTTTATACAATGTAGTCAATATAAGACTGATTAATATCGATCAAAGTCGGTTGAGATTTGTAGTTTGGATTACTTTGCGTTGTACAGGATCTTGAATCACAAAATGGCTACCGCGAAAACGCAAGCGAATGTAGCATTAAATAGTGGGATGGATGAAGCCACAGCGAATATATGGAATAGCACGCCGAATGATAGAGAACGTAATGCATTCAAAGAACAAGTTGATAATAATAGAATTCTTGCGGATCAAGAAACGATGAATAGTAGTAGTATATTAGGAGCGAGCGGTACGCAAAGAGTAGAAGATTATTATGAAAAACAGATGTTAGTAATGCAAAAAGATTACGAAACTAACTTAGGAGTTTTAATAAAGAAAATAGAGATGCTCGAATTAAACTGAGATAAATCGGGAGAGAAGTAAGAAACACACGACGTGCATAACGAGCAAATACCGACACACGCAAATAAAGATAATATTGATGACGTGCCAAATAATTTTAGGTTAGGTGAACAACATAATGGTTCATAGTAACCTCGAGCAAACCCGTCAAATTGAGTTTTTCTTTTGGAAACACAACCCGAAAACGTGGTTTGATTTATTCGAAACGCAGGCTAAATTGCAAAATATTATGGACGAGAGCGTGGCGTTCGTGTTACTTATGAACAATTTAGATAATGACATAATTCGTGAAATATCGAATTTAGTAAAAACATTAAAACCGGGATATAGATATAACGGGTTGAAGAAATATCTTATAGACACGAATGGACAATCGCAAGAAGAAAGGTTTAATAAATTATTCAGAAAATGTCGGGCACGCGGAGAAAAACCGTTGGAATATTTAGGAGAATTGCTCGACGTGGCAGATGATAAAATAGAACGCGAGGTTATCTTAAGGGTATGGAAATATAATCGTTCACCGGGTATTAAATCGCATCTGGTGGGAGAAATAAATCTAAGAAACGAAGCAACCGTGGTAAAAAACGCGGACGAAGTATATAAAAATAAATGTGAGGAAGAGGTCGGTAAAATGGTTAGTATAGTAAGTCAAGATAAGAAAGAAAATGATAGACCGTATGCAGATAATGTAGGTAACGAAGCTCATATTGAAGCCGTTATCAAGAATATGCTCGGTAAAGTAGAGAATGAATTTAGAAGTAGAGGACGTTCGCGAACTAATAATCGAAATAATTGCAAACGTTATTGTGTATACCACGCGAAATATGGAAAAAGCGCGTATAGATGCTTGGAACCATGCGATTGGATTAATTATGAGAAAAGGCATGAGTTCGTTCCACGTACCGTAGATGGAAAAAGTCAAGGGTCTAAATCACCCATACACGAGATAGCAAGAAGTAATAGCGTTAGGAAAGAAGGAAGTCAAACGCGAAGTAAGAATAAAGATAGAGTACATTTAAACTCTCGAACCGACGGGTAGAGGGGACAACCTCGTCGGATACAGAAGGAATAAGTCTCCACGTCGTAGATAAAGTAGTCAACGAAACATTTTAGTAGATACGGGTGCGCAAGTATCATTAGTTCCGAAAAAGAAAAATAGTAAAAAAAGCAACACACGTTAAATTGTACGCAGCGAATAATACGCAAATAGATACATATAGTATAGTATACAGGAAATTGGACTTCGGGTTCAAAAATAAGTTCAAATGGACGTTCATTGTAGCAGTCGTACCATACGCGATACTAGGTGGTGACGTCATCAAGCACTACCATTTGCTCCCAGATCTGATCCGACGGGAGCTGGTGAATGCAAAAACTGGTGAGTCAGACGCAGGCACTGCAAAGAAAGTAACGTACGTGCAGGTGTCGTTAATAGACCCGAAGAGTAGGTACGCCCATATAATAAAAGAATTTCCATCGGTACTTGGGCTTGAAAAACCAACGATTAAAAGAAAGATGGACGTGTATCACCATATCACCACAGTGGGATCGCCGGTAGCGCAGAAACCGCGCAGATTGGCACCTGATAAGCTGCAGGCAGCAAAACAGGAATTTCAGAGATGGTGTAAGGAATGTATATACCAACCTTCAAAAAGCCCTTGGGCTACACCTATCCATATGGTTCCCAAGAAATATGGTGAGTGGAGGATCTGAGGCGACTATAGGACGTTGAACACAGTCACGGTACCAGATAAGTACCCTATTCCCAATCTCCAGGATTTTGCGTATAATCTAGAAGAAAAAACTATTTTTCCCGCACTCGACTTGGAGAAAGCATTTTTGCAGATCCCTATATTTCCAGAGGATGTACCAAAAACAGCGGTGACGACTCTATTCGGACTTAATGAGTTCCTAGTGATGACGTTCAGATTCCGGACTGCCGCACACACATTTCAGCGATACATAAACCAGGCCGTGGGTGACCTGGATTTTGTGTTCGCATTCGTTGATAATATCTTGGTTGCATCTTCATCAGACGAGGAGCACCAAGAACATCTTAAGATCGCCCTAGAGAGGTTAGAGAAATTCCACCTCAAACTGAACATAGATAAATGTCAGTTTGGAGTCGATAAACTTATCTTCTTGGGCCATTTAATCGACAAAAATGGATTCGAATCAGATCCATCTAAGGTCGAAGCGATACAAGCCTTTAAGAGGCCTCAGACTAAAGAGGAGATGCGTCGATTTCTGGGAATGGTAAACTTTTACAGAAAAAGCTTACCAAGAGCCGCAGAAGTACAGAGGCACTTGATAGCTATAATAAAAGATATTAAGAAGAAGGACAAAAGACCCGTGGAATGGACCGAAGAAGCAGAACGAGCATTCAAGACAATTTTAAGAAGAATTAGTGAATATTGCGTATCTTGCGTTCCCAGCTAAGAATGCGGAGATTAGGTTAGTTACAAATGCGACAAATTTTGCCATGGGCGCAGCTTTAGAAGAGAAAGTAGGAAATATGTAGAAGCCGCTAGCTTTCTTTTCAAAAAAATTCACCCCCGCACAATCGAATTACAGCACGTATGATAGGGAATTAATGGCAATTTATGAGGCCATAAAATATTTTGGTTACTACTTGGAAGGTAGAGAATTTAAGGTATGCACAGACCATGAACCACTGGTATATGTGTTGGGTAAGAGTTTAAATAGCTGCACAGCATTGCAAGCAAGAAAATTAACATACATTGCTGAGTATAAGGTGAAAATCTGCTATTTACCAGGAGAAGATAATTTAGTGGCAGACGCATTGTCGAGAGTTCATTATTTTCGATTTCCGACAATATTTTCGTTAGATGAAATAGCTAGACAGCAAAGGGAAGATCAACAGCTGCAGGATATAATAAATAATCTGCAGCATCAATTAAAACTGGTAAAATTGCAATATGGCATAGAAAACACGCTATTTTATTGCAAAATAGCGCAAGGCCGTATATACCGGAGGCACTGAGAGCAGTCATCTTTGAACTCTTTCATAGTAAAGCACACCCATCTACTAGGTCAACTAGTAAGATGATGAGGAAGCAGTACGTATGGCCTAATATGAACAGGCAGATAACATCCTGGTGCAAAGCATGCATGGAATGCCAACGATCGAAAGTAACTAGGGAAAACAAATTTTTACCTATGAAATTTAGCAAACCAGATGGACGGTTCACCCACGTGCATGTCAACTTAGTTGGTCCGTTGCCGCCAAGCGAAGGTTACAGATATCTTGTGACCATGATGACTCATGTGCTAGAGAAAATAAAAGCAGTTAAACCACCTCTTGTGCAACCATATGCAGGACTATATAAGGTCATCTCTAGGCACGAAAATGGTCATAATTACGTCATAAGGAAAGGTAATAAAGACGTAACCGTGAATGTGGAAAGATTAAAACCAGCCTACTTCTTAGCGAATGAAATTGAACCACAATAAAGCGAATTAGGTAGGGAAGTAGCACCTCAGAGTAGTGACAGAACAAATAGAGTAACCGAAGCTCAGATCCACAGTGAGGCTCCACCCACAGATGGGGAAGATGATGAGACACCTGGAGCATTGGACGAAGGTAACCAGATACAGGAAGTACCAGAGTATAATTTTAACGACGTAAGCAATAACAAATACGACGAGCTCAATGAAGAGCAAATAGACATTACGGATACGTGTAAAGAGACAGGTAACGTAGCAAATAATAAGAAAACCAGTAACAGGGTAGAACACGAGACCATAGGTAGCGAGAAAAATAATAAAAATAATAAAAAAAGAGAGAGATTTATACCTAACATTCTGAGACACAGAAAAATAAATGATGTAACGTTAAATAGGAAAATTAATTGTAAAAAAAAGGTTAGATTTTGTACAACAGTGTCTCACTTCAAAGTAAAATGTGATTAATTTTAGGCAATATTGTAATGCGTATATACTAATAATGTTTGTTTTTTATGTTATATATAGATGAAGCTGATTGGGCTTTCGTCCGATATTTATATCGTTAAAGAGTTCCATTAACCGAGCCAAGACGTTTTTTTTCTGGAAGAATTGATCAGAAGCCTATTATATATAAGCAATGAAACGCATGATCTCACCAAAAAAGCGGACTACAGATTGGCACAAGAATAATTGCGTAAGTGCATATAATGTAAAATGGTATGAGTGAGAGTAATCGCATAAAGATAAATGCATGTAAAAGAGTAATTGCGCGAGTAATTATGTAACATGTAATACTATTAAAATATCAAAAGTCGCAAGTATGTAAAAAGAGATCATATGTAAATAAGTACCCACGGGTTATGTAAAAATATGCATATATTTTTTATGTAAATAACCATAGATGGTTATTTAGGGGGGAGTACTGTGGGCGCACAGACATAGTATGTATGTAGAAGTAAGCACATATGTAAGTGTTATGCGCAACCTGCGGTGCGCAAGTAAGCGATGAGAAGCGTAAGCTTTGTGATACACTGAGAAAAAAATTTAGTTGAGTCAATGAAATAAATTTAGTTATTAAATATTTTGTTGATAAAAATTAATTTTGATTGAAATAATATGCAAGGTTATTAAATCACTGAAATATTTAGTTGGGATAAAAAAAATTGATACCTAAGTTAAAAAAAATAAATATTTTTTTAAAATAAAGAAAAATTTATTGTTTCGGATAAATTATTTGATTGATTTAATCAAATCAATTTCATTAAGGCAACTGATAAAATTTTATAAAATATTTATTTGTAACAATAGAATATGTTTGTGAATTATCTATATATTTTGTTACAGTAATTAAATATTTATTTTAGTAAATCGTTTGTTGAATTTACAAAATCTTTTATAACAATAAAAAAATATCGGTCAATCATCAATATAATATTTGCTTGAATCAACGGTCATCCGATCAAGTTAAAGAAGCTTATATTGTAAATAAATGCTTCACTAAGTTAATAACATTGTCATTTAATTAATAATATATGTGATTGTATAAAAAAAAATATTTTGTTGTATATAACACATAAAATTTGATCAGCATTTCAATAAAAATTACAATTAATTTAAAGAAATAGGTTCCTTAAAATCAACAAATCCGATTTCAATGAATTCACAAAAAGAAAACCAATAAATTATTTTTTTAAAGTCAAGAAAGGTGCAACGTAAAATCAGATAATAAATTTTTTTTAAAGAAATATTTATTAAACCGAATATATTTATTCTATTATTTCTATCAAGTTGTTATTGAAACAAGAATATAATTCACTGATTTAATTAAATATTATATTAACACTTCCATTAAATTACTTTAATGTTCAATAATGTATTAGATTATCTTAATGAAATATTTATTAAACCAAATATATTTATTTTATTATTTCTATCAAATTGTTATTGAATCAAGAATATATGTCACTGATTTAATTAAATATTGTATTAGCACTTCTATTGAATTACTTTAATGTTTAATAATATATTTGATTATCTTAATGAAATATTTATTAAACCAAATATATTTATTCTATTATTTCTATCAAGTTATTATTGAAACAAGAATATATTTCATTGATTCAATTAAATATTATATTAACATTTCCATAAAATTACTTTAATGTTCAATAATATATTTGATTATCTCAATGAAATATTTATTAAACCGAATATATTTATTCTATTAATTCTATCAAGTTTTGATTGACATAAGAATATATTTCACTATTTCAATTAAATATTATAATACTTCTACTAAATTACTTTGATGTTTAATAATATATTTAATTATCTTAATAAAATGTTTACTAATTCTAACGTATTTATTCTATTATTTTTATCAAATTTTGATTAAAAGAAGAATATATTACATTGATTTAATTAATTATTATATCACCTTTATTAAATTACTTTACTGTTCAATAATATATTTTATTATATTAATGAAATATTTAATAATGTCAAAATTATTGTTTTATTCTTTCAATAAATTTTGAATAATAACAAAAAGATATTTCATTGTTTTAAATAAATATTGTATGACTTATATTAAATTATTTCACTGGCCAATGAAATACCTAATCATTTAATTCAATATTTAGTTGCTTTGATGAATGCGTTTTTTCTCTTTATGAAATATATGATTGATTCTATGAAATATCTCATTGTCTTTTACTCAAATAATTTCATTGCTATATTATAATTAATTGGATGCATTAAATTAATTAAATTTTTAATTGATTCAAATATTTGATTTATTTTGTTCTATAAAATTATTTTATTACTTTTATTATTTAATTATATTGCGTCTATGAAATCAGTGATTAATTGAATTAATTATTATTTTTAACAATTAAATATTTTATTATTTATGTCCCAATTAAATATTTTGTTGTATTAATTAATTTCTTTATCAGATCGATTAAATAATTATTTGATTATCTTAATGAAATATTTATTGAAACAAGCAGTTATTATTTAATAACATATTTACTAAATCAAATGAAATATAATGTTAAAATTAATATTTAATATTCTTGAAAAATACTTTTTTGTATAAGTTATCATCCTTTATACTCAAACAAACTCATGTTTTAAATACGTGTCTTGCTAAGTGAATAACTTAGCAAAATATGTACTAAAGTTAATAAAAATTACAGAGAAATCTGATTAAATACTTGTTAAAATCAAGTAAATCTACTATTTGATTCATCTATATAATTTATTTCATTCAAATAACACATATTTGAACTAAAAGAAACCTTTATTGTTTTAACAAAATCATTTAGTTCGATGGTTTGATGATACTACCGCTTGGTGGCGTCGTTAATTTTCGATCTCGCAAGCGGTAAGAGGGCTTCTAAGTTGATATATAAGGAAGTTAAAAATTCAAGATAATATGTAAATTGTAATGCGAGCGAAATTTATGTTAGATTTACTGCGTGTGCGATCACTGTATAAAGCATACTAATGTTAATAAATAAATGGAATCATATTCACCTGTCCTTTAATGAGTCATCAATTCATTGATGTTAATAAATAAATGTAAATCACTGAAAGCAAATACTGTTGATTAAAGACAGTATTTGTTCGATTAATATATCTATAAATCGAATTAATTAAATATTTCTTTACTTTGAAGGAATATTTTATTTGTGAAACCGAATAATTAATCAATTTATTGTTAAGACAATAAATTAATTTTATTAAATCTTAAAATTTTATTAAATTAAAAATATTTAATAAATTAAACTTTCATTTGAAAATATTAAATATTGAACTAATTTAATTTCAATATAGCATTAATATGATGAAATAATTAATTAGAAGAACAAATGGACATTTTAATCGAAAATTTTTTTTATTAAAACAATGAATTAATTTTATTGAATCAATCTTCGCGACATTTAATAAGTCAAATATTTAATTGAAAATATTAAATATTGAACTAATTTAATTTCAATATAGCATTAATATGATGAAATAATTAATTAGAAGAACAAATGGACATTCTAATCGATAATTTTTTTTATTAAAACAATGAATTAATTTTATTGAATCAATCTTCGCGACATTTAGTAAGTCAAATATTTATTTGAAAATACAAAATATTATTTTTAACCAATATTTGTGATGTTTAGTAGAATCAAATATTTATTTTAAAAAATGAAATATTTATTTGACTCAATTAAAATATTTGTATTAATGTAACAAAATATTTTATGTGCCGCCCGCACCTAAGGGATTTCATTGATTCAATTAAGCCTTACTTAATCCAACTAAATTTTTTTCTCAGTGTACGCGAGACGAACAAAGTAAGTAAGAGCGTTCTCGACTTCTATTGAGATAAGTAGCCTTTCTGTTGTCCTCAGGTAATAAAATATAGTTTAGACTTGTAATAAAGGAAGTTCTTTCCTTTGTCTACCTATCCAGCAACCTGTTCCTTTTGGACCTATTACAAGCAAGCTAAGCCTTCTACGAGGACAAGAAGCTTACAATACTAATAAAAATCCGTATAAATGTCCCGCCAGGTGAAACTCGTATCATAATCCATAAAACTATGCATATATTCTTCTACAGTATATTTAAATATATATGATTTAATACTATAAACAGGAATATACAGATATACTGAATGTGTAAAAACTTATTCCAAATTAGATTTGTGCAGCTACCGGCTGGTTCACCCTATACCTACTATCTATTTCTGTAAATAGAAATGCAGTACACATGAGTTTGGGTGTACTGGGAAAAATTAGGATGATTGCTTCCGTTAGGTGGTGTTTGAATGATAACCCAAAACAATACATTCAGTATATCTGTATATTCCTGTTTATAGTATTGAATTATATATATTTAGATATACTGTAGAAGAATATACGCATAGTTTTATGGATTATGATACGGGTTCCACCTGGCGGGACATTTATACGGATTTTTATTAGTATAATGGGTTTTTAAGGTCTCTGGGAGCGCTTTAACGTGAAAATTGGAAAATTCCGAGTTATTCTCGATATGTTACAACCCAGAGTGTCTCCAAAAATAAAATTTCACTCAAAAATATTGCAAATGAAAGTGTAGGATACGAGGGTTAGGCCGGGTATAGGCAATCTGAAAAAATGTTTACATACTTTTAATGCATAAATTAATATTATATATTTTTATATCACTGCGTGATTTAAATCCGCGCTTAAATCCCGCTGAGCCGATGAGTTAAACGATAAATTTTTACGCTGTTCAATAGTGAATATGATGCTGAATTCACTTAAGTCACGCACTTATAATAAGCGATATTCTGATATCTGGATTATTTTTAAAAGTTTATTCATCGATAATAATAAGGTGTAGATTATTGCAACACTTTTATATCGATATTTTTCAAAATAAATAACAATTATAAGCGTGTAAAATATGTGTAAAACCAAAGTTAATATCAGTATAACATGTGATGCGAAGAGGTAGTCATTTCGACGCTTTAAGACTCCGTCGCGACCAACTCTTAGTAGAGGAGTAGAGGGGTGAGAGTCATAATAACGCTGCCTCGGAGAGTAGGAGATACTCCCCAACTTTTAAAGCATAATTTACTTGCAATCTGCGATATAAACACAATTATTTAAGGTTAGAACTGTTTATGAGAGATAACACTGCAAGCAGAATCTTTATTTAAGACTATTAATTACATTGTACTACATAAAAATGTACATAATTGGAAAATCCTAACCTTATTTTTAAGAAGCTTATATTTAAAGAATAAACGTATAAACAAGCAATATAATACTTTTTAATAAGTTCCTTTTTTAATTATTTCTCAATATAGTTTTGTAAATGCATTAAATACACATTTTGCTTACTTACATTTTTTATAATTTTATAACCTAAAATACTTGTGTTTACATTGCGAATTGCAAGTAAATTATGCTTTAAAAGTTGGGGAGTATCTCCTACTCTCCAAGGCAGCGTTATCATGACTCTCACCCCTCTACTCCCCTACTAAGAGTTGGATTTACGCCGACAGGGAGTGAGTGTGACTCGCAAAGTCTTTCAGTGCAGCGTTTACCTCGCTGACACTCAGGCCCTAACTTAGTCGTGTAATAATAGGTGATTTAAGTCGCCCGTATCGTAATATACTATTTCCAAAGTGTCGTCTATCTTAGCTTTCGAAATATTTAAAAAAAAAAATGTTTAAACGTCTCTCGAAATTTGAATTTAGCACCTACAAAAAATCATCAGAAACTATTTTATAGGGCTTCAAAAAACCTAAATTGAAAAAAAAGAGTATTCTAACTTAAAAATTGACGGAAATAGAGCTCAGAGACTCAAAAAACGAAAAATTGCGTTTTTGAGGTTAGGTTTAGGTTTAGGGGGCTGAAAATTTCTATGGAGGTATATTTTTTTATATAGAATATGATGGCTATATCAGTTTTTCTCTTTGCTTCTGGGACCAATTCACCTATCTTACCCGGCTTGACCCTTTCTAACTATTATTACCTACATTTACGCGCAATACATATCACAAAAATATGCAGCTAGATTTTGACATAAATTCAATCAAAAAAATCCAGCTGGATGTGACTGAATAGTCGATGGATATCCAGCTGGATATTTAGATTAGTAATCTACTTGGATTTTCCAACTATATGTTTAGATAGGAAATTTATCTGGATTAGATGGTGGGTAATCTGCCTGGATGATCATTATAACATGGATAATCTAGCTGTATAATCAGATGGGAAATCCACCTAGGTGCATAGATGGGTAATTAATCTAAATTTTAGATAGGTGATCCGCCTAGATATTTACATGAATAATCCAGCTGGATATTCGGATAGGTAATCCACCCAGATACGTAGATGAGTAATCTACCTGGATACATGGGTATTATCCAGCTGGAAAATTCAGGTTGATCATCCAGATGAATTACCTATCTAAATATTCAGCTGGATATCCATCGACTATCCAGTCACATTTAGCTGGATCTTTTTGATAGGGAAAACTATAGATTTTCCGCCTCGAAAATCTATCTGAAAATCCAATTTAAAAAAGTGAGAATCCACGAATGGGACGGAATCTAATTCAAAATAGGACCTTAAATCGAAATAAGAATCCACTTAGTAATTAGTAAAATCTACAAGTTAAACAGAAATTTGCGTACATTAAGGACGGAAATCCATATAAAAATCTAGTTGCGAATAGGTGAGATATATTACGCGTAAATTGAGGTAATAATAGTTAAAAATTTATCGAATACACAAGATTTGAATCGATTACTACTTTGGTATGGACAGGAATTCACGTCATCGAGGTATGTATGCTCATTGGGAATTCCAGACAAAAATAGATGGAAAACCCTTAATAAGCGAATTGAAAAGGTGGGATTCCGCTTCAAACCCATACAGCATGAAAGGACTTTGAAAGAATTCTGAAAGGATTCATGAAAGGACTACAATCTTTCAGAAATATTTCACTGGAAGGATTCTGAAATAATTCTATGTCCGAGGTATTATTCTTTTAAAAATAATACAAAAAAATATTTCATAAAGAATTCACAAGACATTTCAAAATCCTTTCAATGAAAGAATTCTGTAAGGATCCATGAATTCTTTTGGTAATAATTCGTAAATCTTTTCATACATCTTCCATTGAAAGGATTCTGTAAGAATAATAAGAAATATTTTTAAAATATTTCATTGTATTATTTCTAAAAGGAATATACCCCGGACATAGAATTATTACAGAATCCTTTCAATGAAAGAATTCTGGAAGGATCCATCAATTCTTTTGGTAATAATTCGTAAATCTTTTCATACATCTTCCATTGAAAGGATTCTGTAAGAATGATATGAAATATTTTTATAATATTTCATTGTATTATTTCTAAAAGGAATATACCCCGGACATAGAATCATTACAGAATCCTTTCAATGAAAGAATTCTGGAAGGATCCATGAATTCTTTTGGTAATAATTCGTAAATCTTTTCATACATCTTCCATTGAAAGGATTCTGTAAGAATGATATGAAATATTTTTAAAATATTTCATATCATTCTTACTTATTCTTACTTATTAGTACACAGCAAGCGTTGATAAACGAAGCTTATAAGATAAAACAGTATTGCCCCAAGCACAATAGTCCGCAATTTGTTCGGCGGACACGCCAATTCACTAGATCGTGCCTAGAGAATTTTTGGAGCCAACCTTAAGAAAATAAATTAAATTTTATGTAATTCATGCTAACACACCAATAACAAAAATTTATTTTCATAAGGTTGGCCCTAAAACTTCCCTTGGCACGATCTAGTGAATTGGCGTGTCCGCCGAACAAATTGCGGATTATTGTGCTCGGGACATATGAATACTAGCATTACAGCGCCATTACCATAGCGGACTTTTCGAAAGCTCGAATTCATAGTCGACACTCAACACTCAGACTCAGTTTTCACGTGTGTCTATGGGAAATAAAATATTGGTGTAGATGGTAATAATAGTTATTATCCGACTCCAATCGTAATAATAAATCCTAGCCCCAAAACCAGGAATGCGTGTAGAAAAGGAAGAAAAACTATAACAAAAGAAATATATGTTAATTCTTATTTATTCAGCAAGCGACTGCGCTGAACCTCTTTCACTGTGAGTCCAAACGCTACTGACTCCGCAACATGGATGCTTCGTCTTCTTCGGCTGTGAAGCCGGTTCGCGCAAGCGCAATACGGGAACGCACGTACGTGTCCCCACATATCTACGTTTATAGGGAACATGGAACAATGAAACTTTAAGATCTTAGGGTTGAGAACTAAGTGCTGAGTGTTGAGTGTTGTTATGAACTCAGCCTGAAACTATATTCATATTAAAATAGATAAGAAACTCGCTATTTATTCTCGTTATGATATTAGAATTTTAATATTGATTAGTAAAGATTTTACAAGATTTTATTAATTCGATAATAAACTTTAATCGCGTGAATAATTAATGATTTGATTATTGACAAGTTTAAGCAAACTAATAATAATAATAATAATAATAATAATAATAATAATAATAATAATAATAATAATTTTTTTTTTTTTTTTTTTATGGTGGTAAAAAAACGGGAAATCTGCCTAAACCAGACCTTCAGCGACAGGATCCACGCCCGCCGTGCGATTCCGCAAAGCGTTATCGCCGTGCAGGAGGGGATCCTGCCACCGGTGTGACGGGTTCCTGAGTGCACGTCAGCCTTGACTGTGGAATGGACCTCCCATTCCACATCCAGGGCATCAGAGTCCCAGGGGACCGTCTAACCCCCTGTCCTTCTGACCGCGGTACGATTGCAAGAAGATGCAATCGTCACGCGGGCAAAAGGCCAGTAACATCCACCTCGTGACCTTTATTCCACCCCGGCACTTAGGCCTTCTCGGCATTACTTCGGGGTGGGGTCACCAATTCGCAACAGCGCCGTCCATTTCAAAACTATTTCTTGACTTTCAATCAACTTCTTTCAAGCGTCTCTTCTATTAGCATTCTTTCTAGCTTCAATGTTCCTTTTCTTTTCTTCTTCCAGCGCTCGCCTGAAGACCTTGCATACTCCGCTACCGGCCACGTGCTTAGCAGCTTCGCTCTCACTTCCATCCTGTAGACATAAAAAGCAGCAGGCATCGTTAGGACATGCCGCCCTTGTGTGGCCCGCGTCTCCGCACTTGTAGCAGTGCGTGGACCTGTCTGGACCAACGCACTGATCCTGCCTGTGACCGAAGCCTAGGCATCGATGACATCTTATCACCATTGTTCTTTTCTGTACCTTACAGTTAACGAATCCGATTTGGATTCGCTCCTTATTCAAAAGAACTGTTGCCTCAGCCTCATCAAGAACAACAACTGCCATTTTAGATCCGAATCGACTGGGTCCAAGGATGATGACCTTCCGAGCCCTTTGCTCAGAACCCAGGATCCTACCTAACGCTTCCTGTACCTCTGCCTCCGTTGCCATCTGATCAAGGTCGCGAATCTCGATCGTCCTTCTCCGCCCATCCATGCTAACGATTCCTATGCCCTCTACAGCAACTTTGACCTTGTCAGCAAAGGCCATTCTATCCGACTCTTTCGAGATCTGGATCAGAAGGTTTCCCTTGGTTGTCGACCTGACACTTAGGACCTCCGTGCTGCTTTCCTGCGGCTTGACATCCTTGCGGAGCTTTCAAGGATGTCTGCATATGAGGCCCCTTGGGTTGCCTTTACGACCACCGTTTCTGTCTTCCTGGAGTTTGTCTTCTGAACTTGGGGACGTGAATGGCGAGAAGGCGCAATCTGCGGGAGAGATTGCGCACTCGCAGCACACGATGTAACCTTTTTCTTCTTTCTCTTAATTTGCCGCACATCCTCCGGGCTGTTACCTGCACTGCCTCGCTCTCTTTTGGAGTTCATGCTCGCGATAACAGTGTCCCGTAAGAGTTCCCCTTGCATCCTTCTTCGCGCCGTCTTCCTTACCCTATGTTGATTGAAAACTTGGTCAACTCCATCCTTAATAATATTAACTTTCCTTTCCAGAACTTCCTGCTGATCAGTAGCTTGCTTCAAATGAACTTGCAACCTTTCGACCGCGGTTTGGATCTTGAGGTTTGTGTTCTTTTTCAGAACTTCCTGCATCCCTTTAACTTCCTTTCTCATTTCCTCTATCCAAGACTCTTGATCCCTTGTAGCTTCCAAGAGTGCGTCCATGTCCTCTTGAAGTGCGTTGTGCTCGAAGCCTGACGCATCACTAAAGGCGCTTTTGGCACTTCGAGAGCTAACAGCACTGCTCTGACTGCAGCTCCGTACCCTCGGTACCTGCAGCGTAGACATTTCTTGTTTTTTATGCGAGGTTGTCTCCTCTAGCATTTCCGTCGTTATAATTGCCGTCGAAGCCTGGTTACCCAGTCCAGCGACTATATGGTCAGCGTAAGAATAGCTCCCCCCAGAATCCATGGAGCCAGCTCCGCCCACCAGGGCTTGCACCTGATCGGAAGCGGAGATGAGATTTCCCTGTAAAGGGGTACTCACCTGGGGTAATCCTGTTTTATCGTCACACATCTTCCATAAAAATAGTTAATTTATTCAGGGAACCACCCCTATCTTGTAACCCAAAGCGGGACCCTTACAGGGTTTCTACCATCCGGGTCAGATAGTCCCTGGTTTTTTTGCGAGGTTATTTCTCCTCGAGTCATTACTGCCTATTTGCCGTCATCGTTATAGCATTGCTGCAAAGAGCATTGATGCGACGATGACGCCCAGGAGCGGTTGGGCAATGCCCGGAACCTGAAAGACAACACTTGCTTAAGGGGCCTCCTCAAGCCAACTCCCTCTCTATAATAATAATAATAATAATAATAATAATAATAATAATAATTTTTTTTTTTTTTTTTTTTTCCATTGGTTGAACGAATAAAATCTGCTGTCAGACCGCCGTCAGTTCGCTGGGCTCGGACATATCCGGGAACAGAGTACAGACGGTTGAGAGGGGTTCTAGATAAACTAGCAAACCTCTAAAATTACGCGATCCTCATGCCTGTCTAATGATAGCAAAAAAATGCAGTCACTGGACGTGCAAGAGATTCTCCAATCATCACTCACGGCGTTTGTTCCACCCCGGAAACTGTTTATCACATTACTTCAGGGTGGCACCGCGTTCTAAGTCTTTTGGACCTTTTCCTTCTGACTTCTTCTGTAAATATACAGATTTCCAATAATATAGATCTATGCCTAATAAGCAACATGATTTAAAAGGCTATCTTCTGCCTGGCGATCGGCTCTGTAAAGGGGAGCATAAATCGATCGCATATATATGGTATGGTATGGACTGGCTCTGTAAAGGAGCAAAATCAGTCCATAATTTTCTCTTCAGTCTTGATTCTCCTGTTCTAAGATGGATCTTATGCCTCTTGTGGGGCTATCCTCTCTACCGCGTCTGACTCATACTAACATTCAATCTCGCGCTTATTTACAACGACACTCATTCATACCACAGCTAAAGCTTGCGCTTTTGCTGCTATCTCAAACATTTCCTGGGTGCACGATTCGTTCTCGTCCTTAAGACGAGTCCTCGTCGTCACCCTCCGCACCCGAATCTATGGGACCGGCTACTGCCTCTAGGTTATGGTGAGGTATAAGCCTGACTCCCCGCTCCTCATTCGCACTTAGTTCGATTGCCCTATCTAAGAACGGTTTCTTCTTTCTTAGGACGCTTTCGACAAATAGTGCCATAGCGTCCCACTTTTCTTTGGCCGACAACATTTCACTGATAATGTTATCTGGCGTTAACGCTTCGAATATCCTCCCAACCTGGCGTCTTTCTTCGTTCCACTGATGGCAGACGAAAAACGTATGATACGCATCGTCGCGATCCGCGAAACAGAAGATGCAGCCCGGGCTCTGGGTCTTTCCCATTTTACTGAGATAAGCGCAGAAATACCCGTGGTTACTAAGGAACTGGGTGAGGTAATAGTTGACCTCCCCGTATCTTCTATCGACCCATGGAGCCAGCTCCCTAATGAGCACGTGTGTCCATCGGCCTTTCACCATCTGATTCCATGTTTTTTGCCAGGTTTCCATGGTCACCTGTCTTTCTTCTTTCTGAACGATTGCAGTTCCATCTTCTGTTTTCTTCCCTTCGTAGGTTCGCTTGCGTTCCATCGCCTGTAATTCGATCGGGATGATTCCTGCGATGACTAGCACCGCGGGTCCCGAGACAGTGCGATAGGCGCTGGTGACTCTAAGAGCCCCTCTCCTTTGAACAGAAGATAGTACGCTTCGGTGCGTCTCTTTTCTCATTTGGTTAGCCCATATTTCAGAGCCGTACAATAAGATGGACGTCGTGACTGTCATTAAAAGTCGTCGTTTGCTTGATTTCGGGCCGCTGGTATTGGCCATAAGACGACTTAACTGCAACGTTTTCTTTATCGCTTTATTAGCGACGTGTTTTAGGTGCGTCAAAAAGTTAGTTTTGCATCTAGCTTTATGCCGAGATACGTCACCTCACTTCTTGTCTGCACCACGTTTGTGCCTACTGTCATGGGAAACTCGATGTTGATGTGTTTCCAAGTTAAGGGCACGATTTCTGTTCTGGCCATCGCTATTTCGAGACCATGCTTCACCATCCACTCGGAAATTCTTCTCATCGCCGTGTTTAGTATGTGCTGGGCAATGTTTTCGTTTTTCGCGGAGATGACTAAAGCGACATCATCAGCGTACGCAAACATTTTCACCCCATCCGGCATTGCAAGTCTGAGTAATGCATCGAACAGGATGTTCCAGAAGTCTGGGCCGAAGATCGAGCCCTGTGCCACGCCTGCGCTAAGGTCTTTTTCACGCCAGCCTTCTTCTGTTTCATAGCGGAGGATACGGTTTCTCAGATAGTCTCGTATCACTCGCATAAGGTATTCTGGTACATTAAACTCTTTCAACGCAGCAAGGAGGTCAGGCCATTTTGCTGAGTTGAAAGCGTTTTTCGTATCCAGCATGACTAGAAACGCAATAAGACGGGAATGATGGTTCCCAGTCCATCCTTCTTTTGCTACCTTTACTACTTCTTCTACTGCATTTACGATAGACCGCTTTTTCCTGAAGCCGTACTGGTTGTCAGCGAGATCGCCAGCCGCCTGTACAGCTCCTTGTAATCGCGGTTTAAGCAGCCTCTCGTATAGCTTCCCTGCTTCGTCCAACATGCAGAGTGGCCTGTGGGACGATGGATGCCGGGGATCACCTCCCTTTCCTTTGTTGATCAGCACAAGACGCGCAATCTTCCAGGGAGTGCTAAACACACCCGTCTGGAGGCACGCGTTGTACATGTTCAACAAGAGAGATGGCGCTTTTACCGCTATGCATTTAAGGACCTCGGATGGTATTCCGTCAGGCCCAGGTGCCTTATTGTTCTTCATCGTTCTTGCAGCTATCTGTAGCTCTCCGCTTGTAAAGAGCGGGATCTCTTCTGGTTCTCCTGTATTCTCCTGTTCTTCGAGTGGTGGATGCGTAGGGAACAAGTGGTTTACGATGTTCGCCATGGTCTCTTCTTCGAATGGCAACGTGGGGGCGGCGTTAAGCTTCTTGGTCACGATCTTGTAGGCCAAGCCCCACACCTCTCTGTTGACGTCTTCGCTCAGGTCTTTCCAGCATTGTGCTTTGCTTCGATTGATCTTCTTACGAAGCTTTTTATGCACGTCTCTGTATTGCGCAGACAAAAGATCTGCTGCTGGTGAGTTCTTCTTTCTTGCTCTCTGTGATGATCTTCTGAGACTAAGAGCTTCTGACCTCGTTCTAGCGATTTCGTCATTCCACCAATACGCTGGACGCTTATGATGTCGCGATCCCTTGCGCGGCATAGATGCATCACAGGCTCTGTGAATGAGACTCATCGTCTCTTTTACGAGAACCTCTGCAGCGTCGGCGTTTCCGGTGGCAGTTGTCGCGTCCGGTAGATAGTCTGATCCTTGCTGCAGTACTTGGACAAGTTTCTCAGAGTCCAGCTTGGCAACGTTCCATCTGACTGGTCTAGCGACATTTCGCCTCGATGATTGGGATCCATCATGGATTTGAAATGTGATGTACTGGTGGTCACTTCCATTGTATGTCTCTAGCACCTTCCAATCTGACACTTTACGTGAAAGATTTTCTGATGCGAAGGATACGTCAGGAATCGTACCGCTAGCTCCTCGTCTGAATGTTGGAGTGCTTCCGGTGTTTAGCACTGTTAGGCCGAGTCTGTCTGCCATCTCCATGATGTATCCTCCTCTGCTGTCCTGCAGTGGCATTCCCCACTCTAACGCTTTCGCGTTAAAGTCTCCTGCGACGACGACGTCACCTTCCATTCTTCGGACAGAGTCTTCCAGCAGATCCAGACGGCGCCTAAACGTGTCTGCTGTTGAGTTTGGTGTAAAATAACAGCTCACGTATGTAACGTTTCTGCTTTTAACCCATACGAAGCCTTCTTCAGCTCCATTTGCGTCTTCTCTGATGGTCTTCGGGTCTACGTAAATCGCAGCAGTGCCAAGCTTGTCTCTAAACCAGGTCTTAACGGTCCAGTTTGTGTACTGCTCGCTTATCAAGAGCACATCAGCCTTTGTCTCGAATTTGATTTGAGTCAAAAGGCTGTTGGCTAGGTCGCTTCTGTGCAAGTTGGCTTGAAGGACCGTTATACGGCCCATCATTAGCGTTTTTGTTTAAATCGGTTTAGTGTCTCGCGAAAGACTTTGCACTGACCTGACCCGGGGATGTGTTTCCGCTCTGCTGGGTCTACTTCGCGCTCAGTACATAGTATGCACTGAGTATCAGTAGCCTTGCAGGCCGATCCCTTATGGCCGTCTTTGCCACACTTGTAGCACATCTTGCTACGGTCAGGTCCTCGGCAGTCACGTGCCTGATGACCGTAGTTCAGGCACCTAAAACAGCGCTGAACTCTTTGCCAACTTCTGATACGGCAGCTGGTGTAGCCGATCTTTATTTTCGTTTTTGCGAGCAAAAACGCTGCTTGGTCTTGTCCCATCTCTACAATGGCCAAGCGAAGCGCTCTGCTGTTGGGGTTGGTTAGCGAGACACTAAACTCCCCTATTTCATTGTTGGATTCAGTAAAGATAGCTTCAACAGCCTTCCTTACTTCATCTACTGTGGCTAGGCAGTCGATGTCTCTAATTTCAACCGCTTCCTTAGGGCACATTTCCTTTACGCTGCCCGATTCACCGACTGTCCTTTTCAGGAAATCGCTAAAAGTCTCTAGTCCTTTAGTGGAGCCCAACTTAATTAGGACATCACCAGCCCTGGTTTTCCTAATCCCTTTGATGTTGGTCGTTGGGCTCTGATCAATAATATCCTGGCGGATACTGCTGAGAATGTCACTGTATGACTTTCCTTCTCCTAGTTTAATAAGGACGGCGGTCGATCTTTTCTTTGTCTTCCTCTTCCTTTTTTTCTTCTTCTTTGGCAGCTGTTGTGCAGGCTGCTCGGTAATGGCCGATGTTCTGGCCGCCGGTGGTTTGATGTAGGGCTGCTGCAATCGCTGCTGCTGTTGTTGCGTTCGTTGCTGCTGCTGCTGTGATTGTTGTTTCTGCTGCTGCTTTTCCTGTTTTTTCGCAGCCCTAACATCCTTACGACTCTGGACGGTCTTAAAGGACTCGTTCTCTTCTCCCTCAGCTCGGCCCTTCTTAAAAAGAGCTCGCGGTTCAGAATTATTTCCTGAATCGAGCGAGTCTTCTTCTCTGGGTCGCTTAGCTGCGGCGCTTGCCTGAGGCGTTTCGGTCACTTCCATCTGTTCAGTGACCGTTCTTGCTTCGAGCAAGCGGGAAAACTCCATCTTCATAGCATCCACGTGCTCGATGAGCTCTGGAAGGTTGTCCTTGACATCCAGGGAGATGCCGGGCATCGACTTGCAGGCTCGCTTCATCAGCATAAAGATCTCATTCATCCTCTGAGACCTCTCCTCGACTGTCAAGCAGGCGATCTCTACCCCTAACTTCGGTGGGGGATCAGCCTGCGTCATCTGGCCTTCATTTTTTGTTTGGCTATTTCTAGCTGCTTCTGTTTTGCTTTGTTTTGGTTTTTTGTTAAGTTTGACATATGAAAACGATACTTTGGTTTAAGACGGTTCGCCCATCATGGGAGCTCCAGACGCATTGGAGCCACTATCCCCGCCTGTGAGGAGCCCTATTTATAGGTGCCGCAGCCGAGAAGCGGTTTTCAGATGGTCAACCCTAGCGACACCAAGTGATTCTAAGAAAGATGTTACGGGTTAGGCCCGCGCCATGTTGATGCTAAAGGTTTTACGTCATCCCTATTGAGTGGGCAACGTCTGGTCCGTGCCGCGCCTGGCCCTAAACTTCAGGCTAGACGTTCCGCAGTTCTCCTGCGCGGACTCGGTATAAGGAAATACTGACCAGGTAATCCTTCACACCTGCGCCTGTACGAACCAACTTCAACCCCATCATTGGCTCTGGTTACGTTAGTAGAAGTACGTAACAGCTCCTAACCAACATGTGGTTTCACGGGACCTTTGCCCGTCACGACTTTCGCCGGAGAGGGGACTAACGTTTACCCTTATTACTAAACAGAGGTCAGCAAGTCACTATCAACGTACAACCCCTGTAGTCTGACGGGAATATCCATTGGTCGACAGCCGCAGCTCATTCATACATCCACTCATACTGTGTTGCTTCTTAGTACACGTACATACGGACACAAAATTTTAACATATTAGCAGCTCCGTGAAGCGGAAGTGCCTACGCGGTCATCCAGATATCCTTAGCCATCACTGAGGATTGCTAGCGATATGTGGATCGTGCTTAAGCCTCCGCCCCGCCACCACATGGTAGGTGGACACTTACAAGGTCAGCAACATGCGGAGGAAAATGGTGCCGTGACCAGGATATAATAATAATAATAATAATAATAATAATAATAATAATAATAATAATAATAATAATAATAATAATAATAATTTTTTTTTTTTTTTTTTTTTTTTTTTTCTATTGGTTGAACGAATAAAATCTGCTGTCAGACTGCCGTCAGTTCGCTGGTCTCGGATATATCCGGGAACAGAGTACAGACGGTTGAGAGGGGTTCTAGATAAACTAGCAAACCTCTAAAATTACGCGATCCTCATGCCTGTCTAATGATAGCAAAAAAATGCAGTCACTGGACGTGCAAGAGATTCTCCAATCATCACTCACGGCGTTTGTTCCACCCCGGAAACTGTTTATCACATTACTTCAGGGTGGCACCGCGTTTCAAGTCTTTTGGACCTTTTCCTTCTGACTTCTTCTGTAAATATACAGATTTCCAATAATATAGATCTATGCCTAATAAGCAACATGATTTAAAAGGCTATCTTCTGCCTGGCGATCGGCTCTGTAAAGGGGAGCATAAATCGATCGCATATATATGGTATGGTATGGACTGGCTCTGTAAAGGAGCAAAATCAGTCCATAATTTTCTCTTCAGTCTTGATTCTCCTGTTCTAAGATGGATCTTATGCCTCTTGTGGGGCTATCCTCTCTACCGCGTCTGACTCATACTAACATTCAATCTCGCGCTTATTTACAACGACACTCATTCATACCACAGCTAAAGCTGGCGCTTTTGCTGCTATCTCAAACATTTCCTGGGTGCACGATTCGTTCTCGTCCTTAGGACGAGTCCTCGTCGTCACCCTCCGCACCCGAATCTATGGGACCGGCTACTGCCTCTAGGTTATGGTGAGGTGTAAGCCTGACTCCCCGCTCCTCATTCGCACTTAGTTCGATTGCCCTATCTAAGAACGGTTTCTTCTTTCTTAGGACGCTTTCGACAAATAGTGCCATAGCGTCCCACTTTTCTTTGGCCGACAACATTTCACTGATAATGTTATCTGGCGTTAACGCTTCGAATATCCTCTCAACCTGGCGTCTTTCTTCGTTCCACTGATGGCAGACGAAAAACGTATGATACGCATCGTCGCGATCCGCGAAACAGAAGATGCAGCCCGGGCTCTGGGTCTTTCCCATTTTACTGAGATAAGCGCAGAAATACCCGTGGTTACTAAGGAACTGGGTGAGGTAATAGTTGACCTCCCCGTATCTTCTATCGACCCATGGAGCCAGCTCCCTAATGAGCACGTGTGTCCATCGGCCTTTCACCATCTGATTCCATGTTTTTTGCCAGGTTTCCATGGTCACCTGTCTTTCTTCTTTCTGAACGATTGCAGTTCCATCTTCTGTTTTCTTCCGTTCGTAGGTTCGCTTGCGTTCCATCGCCTGTAATTCGATCGGGATGATTCCTGCGATGACTAGCACCGCGGGTCCCGAGACAGTGCGATAGGCGCTGGTGACTCTAAGAGCCCCTCTCCTTTGAACAGAAGATAGTACGCTTCGGTGCGTCTCTTTTCTCATTTGGTTAGCCCATATTTCAGAGCCGTACAATAAGATGGACGTCGTGACTGTCATTAAAAGTCGTCGTTTGCTTGATTTCGGGCCGCTGGTATTGGCCATAAGACGACTTAACTGCAACGTTTTCTTTATCGCTTTATCAGCGACGTGTTTTAGGTGCGTCAAAAAAGTTAGTTTTGCATCTAGCTTTATGCCGAGATACGTCACCTCACTTCTTGTCTGCACCACGTTTGTGCCTACTGTCATGGGAAACTCGATGTTGATGTGTTTCCAAGTTAAGGGCACGATTTCTGTTTTGGCCATAGCTATTTCGAGACCATGCTTCACCATCCACTCGGAAATTCTTCCCATCGCCGTGTTTAGTATGTGCTGGGCAATGTTTACGTTTTTCGCGGAGATGACTAAAGCGACATCATCAGCGTACGCAAACATTTTCACCCCATCCGGCATTGCAAGTCTGAGTAATGCATCGAACAGGATGTTCCAGAAGTCTGGGCCGAAGATCGAGCCCTGTGCCACGCCTGCGCTAAGGTCTTTTTCACGCCAGCCTTCTTCTGTTTCATAGCGGAGGATACGGTTTCTCAGATAGTCTCGTATCACTCGCATAAGGTATTCTGGTACATTAAACTCCTTCAACGCAGCAAGGAGGTCAGGCCATTTTGCTGAGTTGAAAGCGTTTTTCGTATCCAGCATGACTAGAAACGCAATAAGACGGGAATGATGGTTCCCAGTCCATCCTTCTTTTGCTACCTTTACTACTTCTTCTACTGCATTTACGGTAGACCGCTTTTTCCTGAAGCCGTACTGGTTGTCAGCGAGATCGCCAGCCGCCTGTACAGCTCCTTGTAATCGCGGTTTAAGCAGCCTCTCGTATAGCTTCCCTGCTTCGTCCAACATGCAGAGTGGCCTGTGGGACGATGGATGCCGGGGATCACCTCCCTTTCCTTTGTTGATCAGCACAAGACGCGCAATCTTCCAGGGAGTGCTAAACACACCCGTCTGGAGGCACGCGTTGTACATGTTCAACAAGAGAGATGGCGCTTTCACCGCTATGCATTTAAGGACCTCGGATGGTATTCCGTCAGGCCCAGGTGCCTTATTGTTCTTCATCGTTCTTGCAGCTATCTGTAGCTCTCCGCTTGTAAAGAGCGGGATCTCTTCTGGTTCTCCTGTATTCTCCTGTTCTTCGAGTGGTGGATGCGTAGGGAACAAGTGGTTTACGATGTTCGCCATGGTCTCTTCTTCGAATGGCAACGTGGGGGCGGCGTTAAGCTTCTTGGTCACGATCTTGTAGGCCAAGCCCCACACCTCTCTGTTGACGTCTTCGCTCAGGTCTTTCCAGCATTGTGCTTTGCTTCGATTGATCTTCTTACGAAGCTTTTTATGCACGTCTCTGTATTGCGCAGACAAAAGATCTGCTGCTGGTGAGTTCTTCTTTCTTGCTCTCTGTGATGATCTTCTGAGACTAAGAGCTTCTGACCTCGTTCTAGCGATTTCGTCATTCCACCAATACGCTGGACGCTTATGATGTCGCGATCCCTTGCGCGGCATAGATGCATCACAGGCTCTGTGAATGAGACTCATCGTCTCTTTTACGAGAACCTCTGCAGCGTCGGCGTTTCCGGTGGCAGTTGTCGCGTCCGGTAGATAGTCTGATCCTTGCTGCAGTACTTGGACAAGTTTCTCAGAGTCCAGCTTGGCAACGTTCCATCTGACTGGTCTAGCGACATTTCGCCTCGATGATTGGGATCCATCATGGATTTGAAATGTGATGTACTGGTGGTCACTTCCATTGTATGTCTCCAGCACCTTCCAATCTGACACTTTACGTGAAAGATTTTCTGATGCAAAGGATACGTCAGGAATCGTATTGCTAGCTCCTCGTCTGAATGTTGGAGTGCTTCCGGTGTTTAGCACTGTTAGGCCGAGTCTGTCTGCCATCTCCATGATGTATCCTCCTCTGCTGTCCTGCAGTGGCATTCCCCACTCTAACGCTTTCGCGTTAAAGTCTCCTGCGACGACGACGTCACCTTCCATTCTTCGGACAGAGTCTTCCAGCAGATCCAGACGGCGCCTAAACGTGTCTGCTGTTGAGTTTGGTGTAAAATAACAGCTCACGTATGTAACGTTTCTGCTTTTAACCCATACGAAGCCTTCTTCAGCTCCATTTGCGTCTTCTCTGATGGTCTTTGGGTCTACGTAAATCGCAGCAGTGCCAAGCTTGTCTCTAAACCAGGTCTTAACGGTCCAGTTTGTGTACTGCTCGCTTATCAAGAGCACATCAGCCTTTGTTTCGAATTTGATTTGAGTCAAAAAGCTGTTGGCTAGGTCGCTTCTGTGTAAGTTGGCTTGGAGGACCGTTACGCGGCCCATCATTAGCGCTTTTTGATTCGGTTCAGTGTCTCGCGAAAGACTCTGCACTGACCTGACCCAGGGATGTGTTTCCGCTCTGCTGGGTCTACTTCGCGCTCAGTACATAGTATGCACTAAGTATCAGTAGCCTTGCAGGCCGATCCCTTATGGCCGTCTTTGCCACATTTGTAGCACATCTTGCTACGGTCTGGTCCTCGGCAGTCACGCGCCTGGTGACCGTAGTTCAGGCACCTAAAACAGCGCTGAACCCTTTGCCAACTTCTGATTCGGCAGCTGGTGTAACCGATCTTTATCCTAGTTCTAGAGAGCAGGAACGCCGCTTGGTCTTGTTCCATCTCTACAATGGCCAAGCGGAGCTCTCTGCTGTTGGGGTTGGTCAGTGAGACGCTAAACTCCCCTACTTCCTGTTGGCCTTCGGTTAAAGCAGCTTTTACAGCGGCCTCTACTTCTTCTGCTGAAGCTAGACAGTCGATGTCTCTGATCTCGACCGTTTCTTTGGGGCACATCTCCTTGACGTTGCCCGTTTCGCCCACCGTCCTCTTAAGGAAAGCACTAAAGGTCTCTAAACCCTTAGTTGAGCCCAACTCGATCAGGACATCTCCGGCCCTGGTTTTCCTTATTCCTCTGATGTTGGTCGTTGGACTCTCAGCGATTAAATCCTGCCTGATGCTCTGCAGGACGTCGCTGTAGGTTTTTCCCTCTTCTGGTTTTATGAGGACGGCGGCAGACCTCTTTTTTGTCTTCCTCCTCCTTTTCTTCTTCTTTTTCAACAGCTGCTGGGCAGGCTGCTGTGTCTCGATGGCCGATGTTCTGGCCGCTGGTGGACTGTTGCTGTTGTTCTTGGGCTGCTGCGGCTGCTGCTGCCGTTTTTGCTGTTGTTGTCGCTGGTGCTGCTGTTGTTGTTTCTGCTGCTGTTGACGCTGCTGCTGCTGTTGTTGTTGTGCCGCTGCTGCGTTGCGTTCTGGACTAGATTTTTTGTAGCCGTCTTCTTCTTTCTATTTTGGACGACCTCGAACGGATCATCCAGACTCTCAGGGCGGTTCTTTTTTAATGCTTGCGATTCAGCATTGCTGCCAGAATCGAGCGAGGCATCCTCTAAAGTCCGCTTGGCTGAGGAGCTTGCTTCGAGCGTCTCGGTCACCTCCATCTGTTCAGTGACCGTTCTCGCCTGAAGCAAGAGGAGATGCTCCGTTTTAAGGGCATCCACATGATCGATAAGCTCTGGTAGATTATTCTTAACATCTTTATGAATGTTAGGCATCGACCTAAGAGCTTCTCTGAAGAGCGCAAAGATCTCATTCATCCTCTGAGATCTTTCTTCCATTGTTAGGCAGGCGATCTCTACCCCTGACTTCTTTTGGGGATCAGCCTGCGAAAACTGGCCTTCGTTATTTTTTTGAGCTATTGCTAGCCGCTTCTGGTTGGTTTTTTGGTTGTGTTGATGTGGAGTTTAACATAATAAAACGTATACTTGGCTTAAGACGGTTCGCCCATCATGGGAGCTCCAGGCGCAGTGGAGCCACTATCCCCGCCTGTGAGGTGCCCTAATTAAAGATGCCGCAGCCGAGAAGCGGTTTTCGGGTGGTCAACCCTAGCGACACCGAGTGATTCTAAATAAGAGATGTTTACGGGTTAGGCCCGCGCCATGTTGATGCTAAAGGTTTTACGTCATCCGTATTGAGTGGGCGACGTCAGTACCGTGCTGCGCCTGGCCCTAAACTTCAGGCTAGACGTTCCGCAGTTCTCCTGCGCGGACTCGGTATAAGGAAATACTGACCAGATAATCCTTCGCACCTGCGCCTGTACAGACCAACTTCAACCCCTTCATGGGCTCCGGTTACGTTAGTAGAAGTACGTAGAAGCTCCTAGCCGACATGTGGTTTCACGAGACCTTTGCCCGTCACGACTTTCGCCGGAGAGGGGACTAACTTTTACTCTTATTACTAAACAGAGGTCAGCAAGTCACTACTAACGAACAACTCCAGTAGTCTGACGGGAATATCCATTGGTTGGCAGCCACAGCTCATTCATACATCCATTCATACTGTGTTGCTTCTTAGTACACGTAAATACGAACACAAAATTTTAATGGGTTGGCAGTTCCGTGAAGCGGAAGTGCCTACGCGATCATCCAGATATCCTTAGTCATCACTAAGGATGGCTAGCGATATGTGGATCGTGCTTAAGCCTCCGCCCCGCCACCACATCGTAGGTGGACACTTACAAGGTCAGCAACATGCGGAGGAATAATAATAATAATTTTTTTTTTTTTTTTTTTTTTTTTTCATTGGTTGAACGAATAAAATCTGCTGTCAGACCGCCGTCAGTTCGCTGGGCTCGGATATATCCGGGAACAGAGTACAGACGGTTGAGAGGGGTTCTAGATAAACTAGCAAACCTCTAAAATTACGCGATCCTCATGCCTGTCTAATGATAGCAAAAAAATGCAGTCACTGGACGTGCAAGAGATTCTCCAATCATCACTCGCGGCGTTTGTTCCACCCCGGAAACTGTTTATCACATTACTTCAGGGTGGCACCGCGTTCTAAGTCTTTTGGACCTTTTCCTTCTGACTTCTTCTGTAAATATACAGATTTCCAATAATATAGATCTATGCCTAATAAGCAACATGATTTAAAAGGCTATCTTCTGCCTGGCGATCGGCTCTGTAAAGGGGAGCATAAATCGATCGCATATATATGGTATGGTATGGACTGGCTCTGTAAAGGAGCAAAATCAGTCCATAATTTTCTCTTCAGTCTTGATTCTCCTGTTCTAAGATGGATCTTATGCCTCTTGTGGGGCTATCCTCTCTACCGCGTCTGACTCATACTAACATTCAATCTCGCGCTTATTTACAACGACACTCATTCATACCACAGCTAAAGCTGGCGCTTTTGCTGCTTTCTCAAACATTTCCTAGGTGCACGATTCGTTCTCGTCCTTAAGACGAGTCCTCGTCGTCACCCTCCGCACCCGAATCTATGGGACCGGCTACTGCCTCTAGGTTATGGTGAGGTATAAGCCTGACTCCCCGCTCCTCATTCGCACTTAGTTCGATTGCCCTATCTAAGAACGGTTTCTTCTTTCTTAGGACGCTTTCGACAAATAGTGCCATAGCGTCCCACTTTTCTTTGGCCGACAACATTTCACTGATAATGTTATCTGGCGTTAACGCTTCGAATATCCTCTCAACCTGGCGTCTTTCTTCGTTCCACTGATGGCAGACGAAAAACGTATGATACGCATCGTCGCGATCCGCGAAACAGAAGATGCAGCCCGGGCTCTGGGTCTTTCCCATTTTACTGAGATAAGCGCAGAAATACCCGTGGTTACTAAGGAACTGGGTGAGGTAATAGTTGACCTCCCCGTATCTTCTATCGACCCATGGAGCCAGCTCCCTAATGAGCACGTGTGTCCATCGGCCTTTCACCATCTGATTCCATGTTTTTTGCCAGGTTTCCATGGTCACCTGTCTTTCTTCTTTCTGAACGATTGCAGTTCCATCTTCTGTTTTCTTCCGTTCGTAGGTTCGCTTGCGTTCCATCGCCTGTAATTCGATCGGGATGATTCCTGCGATGACTAGCACCGCGGGTCCCGAGACAGTGCGATAGGCGCTGGTGACTCTAAGAGCCCCTCTCCTTTGAACAGAAGATAGTACGCTTCGGTGCGTCTCTTTTCTCATTTGGTTAGCCCATATTTCAGAGCCGTACAATAAGATGGACGTCGTGACTGTCATTAAAAGTCGTCGTTTGCTTGATTTCGGGCCGCTGGTATTGGCCATGAGACGACTTAACTGCAACGTTTTCTTTATCGCTTTATTAGCGACGTGTTTTAGGTGCGTCAAAAAAGTTAGTTTTGCATCTAGCTTTATGCCGAGATACGTCACCTCACTTCTTGTCTGCACCACGTTTGTGCCTACTGTCATGGGAAACTCGATGTTGATGTGTTTCCAAGTTAAGGGCACGATTTCTGTTTTGGCCATCGCTATTTCGAGACCATGCTTCACCATCCACTCGGAAATTCTTCTCATCGCCGTGTTTAGTATGTGCTGGGCAATGTTTTCGTTTTTCGCGGAGATGACTAAAGCGACATCATCAGCGTACGCAAACATTTTCACCCCATCCGGCATTGCAAGTCTGAGTAATGCATCGAACAGGATGTTCCAGAAGTCTGGGCCGAAGATCGAGCCCTGTGCCACGCCTGCGCTAAGGTCTTTTTCACGCCAGCCTTCTTCTGTTTCATAGCGGAGGATACGGTTTCTCAGATAGTCTCGTATCACTCGCATAAGGTATTCTGGTACATTAAACTCTTTCAACGCAGCAAGGAGGTCAGGCCATTTTGCTGAGTTGAAAGCGTTTTTCGTATCCAGCATGACTAGAAACGCAATAAGACGGGAATGATGGTTCCCAGTCCATCCTTCTTTTGCTACCTTTACTACTTCTTCTACTGCATTTACGGTAGACCGCTTTTTCCTGAAGCCGTACTGGTTGTCAGCGAGATCGCCAGCCGCCTGTACAGCTCCTTGTAATCGCGGTTTAAGCAGCCTCTCGTATAGCTTCCCTGCTTCGTCCAACATGCAGAGTGGCCTGTGGGACGATGGATGCCGGGGATCACCTCCCTTTCCTTTGTTGATCAGCACAAGACGCGCAATCTTCCAGGGAGTGCTAAACACACCCGTCTGGAGGCACGCGTTGTACATGTTCAACAAGAGAGATGGCGCTTTCACCGCTATGCATTTAAGGACCTCGGATGGTATTCCGTCAGGCCCAGGTGCCTTATTGTTCTTCATCGTTCTTGCAGCTATCTGTAGCTCTCCGCTTGTAAAGAGCGGGATCTCTTCTGGTTCTCCTGTATTCTCCTGTTCTTCGAGTGGTGGATGCGTAGGGAACAAGTGGTTTACGATGTTCGCCATGGTCTCTTCTTCGAATGGCAACGTGGGGGCGGCGTTAAGCTTCTTGGTCACGATCTTGTAGGCCAAGCCCCACACCTCTCTGTTGACGTCTTCGCTCAGGTCTTTCCAGCATTGTGCTTTGCTTCGATTGATCTTCTTACGAAGCTTTTTATGCACGTCTCTGTATTGCGCAGACAAAAGATCTGCTGCTGGTGAGTTCTTCTTTCTTGCTCTCTGTGATGATCTTCTGAGACTAAGAGCTTCTGACCTCGTTCTAGCGATTTCGTCATTCCACCAATACGCTGGACGCTTATGATGTCGCGATCCCTTGCGCGGCATAGATGCATCACAGGCTCTGTGAATGAGACTCATCGTCTCTTTTACGAGAACCTCTGCAGCGTCGGCGAATAATAATAATAATAATAATAATAATAATAATAATAATAATAATAATAATAATAATAATAATAATAATAATAATAATAATAATAATAATAATAATAATAATAATAATAATAATAATAATAATAATAATAATAATAATAATAATAATAATAATAATAATAATAATAATAATAATAATAATAATAATAATAATAATAATAATAATAATAATAATAATAATAATAATAATAATAATAATAATAATAATAATAATAATAATAATAATAATAATAATAATAATAATAATAATAATAATAATAATAATAATAATAATAATAATAATAATAATAATAATAATAATAATAATAATAATAATAATAATAATAATAATAATAATAATAATAATAATAATAATAATAATAATAATAATAATAATAATAATAATAATAATAATAATAATAATAATAATAATAATAATAATAATAATAATAATAATAATAATAATAATAATAATAATAATAATAATAATAATAATAATAATAATAATAATAATAATAATAATAATAATAATAATAATAATAATGATAATGATAATAATGGTAACAGTAATAAATAATTTATTTATTAATTAATTATATTAATAATAATTAATAAGCTTGTTCAGAGGAAAAAGCTGTATACAATGGAAATGTTGATTCTAAGAACTAACGGACTTTTAATGTAAACAAGAGTTTCAGACCTTTATGGAGTATCAGGTTTCAATATACATCGAAATTACGAAAAAGGGCCACTTGAAACTATAAACAAACCCCAAGGTCACCTTCTGGGAAATGACGCAAGAATTGTCTAAAATGATGCAATCAATATTTAACCGTCGTCCAAGATGTAAACAACTACAAGGTCACCTTCTAAGAAACGATGCAATCAATATTTAACCGTCGTCCAAGATGTAAACAAGCTACAAGGTCACCTTCAAAGAAATGACGCAATCCTGCTAAAAGAAAGGGAAATTTCCACCATTGGATATTTGATCCTAAAAGGAAACGCCTACAAGGAGATGGAGGGGGGAACTCGTATCCAATACCAAGACTACATCGGCACCAAACACCTCTTTGACGGTTAAACGTCAATCATAATTTGATGGTTAAAACCGTTACAAATCTTGAATCCCTTCCACTTTCCATGCAAGACAGGAGGGTATAAAAGACAACCAGCAAGTACCCAAGATCAACATTCGACGTATAGTCTTCTTACCACGTATATCTATTGTTCCATTACTTGAATTTATTAAAGTTCAATTATTAAAACTTAACTTGCATTATTTTTATTTCTTTCGCGTCACCTTGAATTTCTATTCTTTACGAACAGAGAATCCACCTGCAAGAAAGACGATCAGAAGCTAACGCCACCTATTAGCATCAACTTTGATTCTACAGCGAGAGGACCATCTATATTCCATTGGTTCGTGGAATAAGGCTCGGGTCGTAACAGTGTCGACTATTCGCTGGGAGAGTTTATGATTATTATTAGTCACGTGATGTCCCCAAAATTTTTTGGACGTTTTCTATTGAGTTGAATACAGACTGCATTATAATTTAATATTTTGCTGAAAGCAACAAATTATTGATGTAAAATTGTGAAGAAGATAATTAAGTATTTGAATATTTGTTTATTTTTATTTGCAATAATTGCAATTAATAATCCTAAATCAATGTGAATTGAAATAATCATAGGATAATGGGGTTATGTTATCGTTAGAGTAACGAAGATAGACGCTTGCGTCGGTCAGAGTAAATACGTTTTCATGAAACATATGATCACATATATACACTTACGTATAAGTAAAAGTGAGGTTAACCGACTTTATCGTTTTGATTACATTGATCCATTTAATTATTTGATCCCATTTACTTTTTAATATAGAAAATAAAATGAACTTTACTTTACTATTACTCTACGTGTTTTTACAATCGATTATACAGTAACAACCGTTATATGGCATTATTTTAAAATCTTTCTATTTACCTAATATACAAAACGTCCCATTTTTTTTTTGACATGTTGCCACCATGAGAAGAACAGTCGACTTAAATATCCCCACTATGTAAACTCTCGGTGCGAATAAATTCGAGCCTACCTTATTTCAAGAAAAGGCCGATCCCCACCATGAGAGTTTCACGACCTGTTTATACGACCGTGGTTCGGATTCTCCTGTCCGGTTCGTGAACCGCTGTTTCAGTTTTTACTCTCGAAAAAATGGTAGATGAAGCGAGTGACAGGTTTGTTTAGTTAATTTAAATATTTTTTTATATTTTAATTACGTTATTATTACAATTTAAATATATATATAATGTATACATATACATATATATATATATATATATATATATATACACATGATTATTTATATTGTATTTATTTGTTTTAGTTTTGACAATGATTGTCACTAACCTCTAAATTCTAAATGGCTATAAGTACTTATTTACAGTGTATCATTCAGTCTTTTATTTTATTTTGAAATTAATATAAATTATTCAAACAAACAATTTGTTTTTGTCATATTTAAATTCTTTAACTTTTAATTGAAAATTACTTTTATTGTTTGTATAAGTTTATATAAAAAAGTAACAATATAGATAACTGCTTATTTTTGTTTATAATCATTTAATTATTCATGATTTTTTCTGGGTATAAAACTAATAATATTTCATAAATTTTTACCTTTCAAAAAATTGCTATTTATTAAAAGAATTAAGTTGTTTTTAAGTATTAAATTTCAATCAATCAATATCTTATATAATATCTATAATAATAAGCTTTAATGAGGATTCTGATATTTATTTGTTTTCAAAAAGGTCGATTTTCAAACCACCAAATTAAAATCTCTTAATTTCAACTACACTTTTATTTTGATAAGCATTGGTAAATATAATTTAATTTTATTATTTGTTTTGTATAGTGAAGACTCTAAGAAAGTCGCTATCATTCGTGAAGTATATGATGGAGAAAATGCTCATGAAGGCTTTGAATATGAACTTGAAAGAGCATTAGAATCTGAATGTCAATTAATTGTTATAGAGCCTTCCAAGTTAGGAGATGAAACATCTCGATGGATTTCTGTTGGTAATTGTCTTCATAAAACAGCATCATTGTCTGGATTGACAGCAATTGTTACTGGTAAATAAGATTGTTCATCAATAAAAATTTTTCTTTTTTTTTCAAAAAGTTTAATAATTATTTGATTTAGGACTTATATGGGGTGATCGGCCATATGTCTGTGGTCCTTTTGGAGTTGCAGCTGCAATATCATGTGGTCTATATACTGTATCTTGGCAATTTGATCCATGCTGTCAATATCAAGTTGAAACAGATACAAGCAAATTACCTCATGTTGAGGTATTAGCTATTTTAGGACCTTCATCACCTACTTTTCTCGTTAGAAAAGATGATACCAGAAGAAGAATTTTACATACTTCTATAACAGTTTTGGCACTTAGCATCAGTGCTTGGAGGATATATCAAGCTTTTAAATGAAACAATTCTCTGCTAGAAATGAGACAAAACTAAAGGGCTTAGAGGTAGGCAACATTAAAGAATTAAATGTGATCATAGATCTATAGTAGATGTTAAAATTGAAAATTAAGAAAAAATTATATTTTCTACATGAATATATATAAATATAAATATATATATATATATATATATATATATATATATATATATGTACATATAAGGATTATACACAATATTCATAAAATTGAATACGTAATTATTTATTGTCTATATGCAATAGATTTGTGTATTACATTAAACTTGATTTTTTTATTTATTTTCGTGATACTCATATGCGATTATACCTTTTTAGGATGCCCAGTTAAAACGAGTGGTGTATATGAATGTAACAGTATCGTCCTTGACAAAACCGGTAAAAGGTCAAATTCAAAAATATGTATTTTGAAACTGTACAGAAAGACTAATGTAATATATATACTGTATACAGCATGGGTTATGAAAGGAATAGTTTGATGTAAATTCTTGCAGCTGATGATGTATAACTTTCATAAATTGTTTAAAAGCAAAAATTTAAAGTTGCACATTGAATTTATTTGTTATATAATAAATTACTATTGGTTTATATTCATTAATTTTTTTTATATGTATACACATAGTGTGTATTATTTTATAATTTTGATTTTCTTAACATTATGCTATGATTAATATCCTGTTTTAAGAATCCTTAAATCACACATTACATCCTGGTGTATTTATTCAATCAATTGGCACATATGGAAAAGAAGAAAAAAAATATTCTACAAAATTATACAAAATATTTTGATCCAATTTTTATTTTATTATAATTACACTTAAAATATATTATTTGCTTTAAATAAAAGCTTAAAATCTATAGCAATTGATTTTTTATGTATAATGTAAATTAATTTAAAATTTTTATTTGAAGAAAAAAAAATTTATATTAGATTCAACATTTATGACAACTTAGATTTTAAGATCAACCTGATTTCAAGTACAATTAAGCAACAATGTAAAAATTGTGATAAAATTACAAAGTTTAGACAAATTTTTTTTTAAATGGTTATCAAATATAATTTGGATGTTATTTAATTTATGCTTAAAAATAAGAATAAAAAGAATTGTGAAAATGACAGGGTAAATCACTGGTCATATAAATTCTATATGAAATAACTTACATAACTAATGATTTATTATTTTGTATATTAACTCTGCATAATATAAGAAAGCGACTAAAATAAAATAATACATGTATCATTCGAAAATATTATTGATATAATAATAAAAATGCTGCCAAGTGCTTTGGCGGAATGCTTTCTCATAGAGCTGTTTGAAGTGCATTAATTTTTTTATATTTATTTAAATGTGATTTTAAAATGAAAAAATTGTCTAACATTAATATTTATTTTTAAATTTGTACGTTAAAAGAATGATGACAATGAAATTTCTAATTGTAACCATGCTAAGAAAGAAGATAAATGAAAAATAAAAATTTGTATGATAATTTTCAAAATTCTCTTAAATTGAAACTGCACTGAGAAAATTAGTTTTCCAATTCATATTTTCTTTAGACAATAGTGAATAACTTACATAAAAATTTTGGAGGAAATCTATCAAATGGTTTCCGTGAAATAGAAAAATAATAAAATTAATAGTATGCCAAAAAAATCAGTTTTCAAATGTTTTTATTATTTTAACAGTATCAAATAATTACTATACACATTTTTAAGCAAATTCTCAGAGTAGTTTACGTAAGATCCAAAAAAAAATGAAAAATTTAAAATAAATTTTTTTCAAAATTTTCAAAATGCTCTAAAATTATAACTGCGCTAAGAAAATAAGTTTTTCAAAGCTGTTTCATTGAAGCAATAACGAATAATTTTCATAATAATTTTATAGCAAATCTATCGAATGGTATTAGTGTAATATAAAAAAAAATAAAAAATAAACATTTTTTCAAAATTTTCAAAATTTTCTTAAATTAAAACTGCGCTAAGAAAATAAGTTTTCCAAAGCTTATTTCCTTTAGACGATAGCGAATAACTTGCATAAAAATTTTGAAGCAAATCAATCGAATGGTTTTCGTAAAATAGAAAAATAATAAAAAATAACAACTTTTTCAAAAATTTTCAAAATGCTCTAAAATGATTGGTATGCCAAGAAAATCAATTTTCAAATGTTTTTATTATTTTAACAGTAGCAAATAATTACTATACAAATTTTTAAACAAATTCTTAGAGTAGTTTACGTAAGACCCAAAAAAAATGAAAAATTTTTTTTAATAATTTTCAAAATTCTCTTAAATTAAAACTGCGCTAAGAAAATAAGTTTTCCAAAGCTTATTTTATTAAGGCAATAACGAATAATTTGCATAATGATTTTAGAGCAAATCTAACGAATGGTTTTTGTGTAATATAAAAAAATGAAAAATAAACATTTTTTCAAAAATTTTTTAATTGTTCTAAAATTAAAACTACGCTAAAGAAATGAGTTTTTCAAAGTTAATTTTCCTTAGACAATAGCGAATAACTTGCATAAAAATTTTGGAGCAAATCTATCGAATAGTTTTCATAAAATAAAAGAAAAATGAAGAAAAAATTTTTTTTCAAAATTTTCAAATTGCTCTAAAATTAAAAGTGACTTTTTGGCAGTCGCAAATAATATCCATACAAATTTTCAAGAAAATTCTTCGAGTAGTTTATGTAAAATACCAAAAAAATGAAAAATAAAAGTTTTTTTTAAATTATTAAAATGGCTCTAAAAAAAACTGAGCTAAGAAGATCAATTTTCAATAGCTCCCCCCCCCCCCAGTTAGACAAAAAAATAAATTGCATGCAAAATTTGAAGCAAATCCATCGAGTAGTTCTCGAGATATTTTCTTCTTCTTCTTCTTCTTCTATTTTCTCTTGGCGCTTGGCTTTGCGCTCAGCGCCATCACCCGATAATTAATGTATTACTAATCTTCTGTTGTAGTTTGTTGGGTTGTTGATATGCTGGTTTTGTATGTTATCCATTTATGGCAAACATACATAGGTATATACATGTTTTGCTTCTCAAGGCCGATGAACGGCTCCGTGGAGTTTTGGATTTGCTGGTTTGGTAGAAAATATTGAGTTTTGATGGTTTAGAATTCTAATTTAATTTAATTTTTAGTTTAGTTTATGTTAAACAAATAAATTGCAATAAGCTGTTAGGAAGTCTGTGATTATTGAAGCTTCTGGGCAGTTGGGGTTTTTTAGTATGTCATTGATATCCGGTGGTATTTTCATTTTTTTTTCTCTTAAGTTAATTATTAATTTCGTTCTTTGGTGTTCTCTTAGTGGGCAGTCAAGTAGCACATGTTCTGTGTCCTCTTTAGTGTGATCGCATTGGCAATCTGGCGAGTTAGTTATATTTTTTCTGTGCAGGCTGAAAGCCAATGAGTAGTGGTTTGCTCTTAGCCTGTTAATCATCACTATGTGTTTTCTGTCTTTTTTGGATTGACAGAACCAGGGTTTAGATGTTTGCTGTAGAAGTTGTCGAAGTATAATTTACCCTTCGTTACTCCTCTTTTGTTTATCCTTTGGTGGAAAGTGTTGAGAGTTTTTTCTTTAGAGTGGTTCATAAACTCAGTGTATGGGAGTTCAATGTTTAGCATTTGTCCTGTTGATATAGCTTCTTTGGCCAATTTGTCGACAATTTCGTTATTACTAATCTTATAGTGAGCTGGGATCCAGTAAAGTGTTGTGTTGCTTAGGTCCTTTAAGGGGAGACACAAGTAAAACACGAAAAAAATGAGGTTTTTTAGTTTTAACTTTTGATCCGTAGCACCTACAATGTTATCCATGCGTAATGTTATTCAAAATCATTTAAAGAATCTATAAAAAAATTTTCAGCTCGAAATATTAAAAACTGTGGGACTAGTTCCATTTTAACGACTGCTCGATTCAGTGATAAGTGAGGAAGCGTTAAAATGGAACTAGTCACAGTTTTTAATATTTCGAGCTGAAATTTTTTTTATAGATTCTTTAGATGATTTTGAACAACATTACGCATGGATAACATTGTAGGTGCTACAGATCAAAAGTTAAAACTAAAAAACCTCATTTTTTGTGTTTTACTTGTGTCTCCCCTTAATAATTTTTTAATTTCTAGTATTAAGTAAGATGTTTTGTTTGTTTTATAAAGTGTAAAGTGTATTAGGGCTAGTAAGACAGACATTGAGTCTGTGGAAATTCTAGATTTGTTGTTATTTTTGTTTTTGATCATTTTTAGCGTTTGCAGAATGGCAACTGCTTCTGCTGTAAAAATAGAGGCTTTTAGAGAAATTTAGTATTTTATTTTAAGATTTGATGAGGGAGAGTAAATTGCTGATCCAAGGTGGTTTTTTCCTTCTATTTTAGAGCCATCTGTACCCGGTTGAAAATAAACACATAGTTTTATTACATGATATTATCATATGGTTTTATTATGTGGTTTTATCATATGGTTTTATTACATGTTTTTTGGTTTCAATTTATCATATGATGAAAGTATATGATAAAATCATATAATATAACCCTATGATGAAATCGTATGGTGAAACTATATGGTGAAGACAAAATAAAACCATATTCACGGAGAGAAGTAACAGTTAACAGCTACTCAAAAAATTTAGAATTATTACTAACTTTGTTTGGCAATAATTAAAGGTAAAGGAATAAATACAAATCTATAATTTAGCGCCACGCGATAAAAGTAAGGTTATGATTTTACAAATGATCTGAGAAAACTAAGGACTGATTACTAAAGAGTTAGATAGCTAGTCATAAAAAGTTGAATGAAAAATCAAACTGAGAATTATTGTCTGCAGTCTGCCTATAGGCAAACTACAGACAATAATTCTCAGTTTGACTCATTTAACTTTTTATGACTAGCTACCTAACTCTTCAGTAATCAGAGGGGCTATTCAAGTAGTGATACACATGTATGTATTACGCGAATTCTATGCGCGCGCAGACTTTTTATTCTCTTGCCGACAACTATCGTCGCGATACATACATACATATCGTTACTTGAATATCCCCTCAGTCCTTAGTTTTCTCAGATCATTTGTAAAATCGTAACCTTACTTTTGTCGCGTGGCGCAAAAATATAGATTAGTATTTATTCCCATTCCTTTAATTATTGTCGAACAAAGTTAGTAATGATTCCAAATGTTTTGAGTAGCTGTTAACTGCTTTTTCTCTCCGTGTGTATGGTTTTATTTTGTCTTCACCATATAGTTTCACTATACGATTTCATCATAGGGTTATATTATATGATTTTATCATATACTTTCATCATATGATAAATTGAAACCAAAAAACATGTAATAAAACCATATGATAAAACCACATAATAAAACCATATGATAAAATCATGTAATAAAACTATGTATTTTTTTTCAACCGGGTAAAGTAGTCAGTATAGTTATTATTATTGAAAAGTAGATTAAATTGATCTTGGGGATTTGTTGCATTTTTTATGATGTTTCCTTCATGTGGCGATATTGATTTATTTAAGTCTGAAATGTACGTATTATATTTATATGGGTATGGTAAAGGCAGATGGAATTTTTTGATGTTCTTGTTGTAGTAGAAGTGGTAGTGTATAAATGCTTTGAGTAATGGAAATGTTGTAAGGATATGATGTAGTTTGTTCTTATTCTTTGCTAATGAATACAATTCAAGGATTGCTTTAGATAAACTGTTTGTTTTAATAGATAGAAGTTTTATGGCTAGGTTATTATTCAGTTGTTCCATTCTCAGATTAAGAGGAGCCTCATTGGCTTCTGCCATCATGACATTAATGGGGGTCGATAATCTGTATCCAAGGGCGAGTCTGAGTAATACGTATTGAAGCTTATCTATTTTATTTCTTAATTTTGGGTCTTTTATATAGATGCAGCATGAATTGTATTCGATGTTGGTTCTAATTAACGATCTTTAAACGTTTAAGAGAATTTGAGGGTGGCCCCCCACCAGGTTCCTCTTAAACCTTTAATTATTCTTGTTAGTTTTTGTATTTTTTCTATTAGAAATTGAGCATGAACATGCCAGTCGAGTTCTGAGTCAATCCATATTCCGAGATATTTGACTGATTTGACATTTTTTATGTCGTTGCCTTGTATATTAATGGTGATGTCTGGTGAAATATTCTTAGATTTAGAAAATATAATAAATTGAGATTTTTGGGGAGCCACTATTAGTCCCAGTTATTCTAAATAATTAATGATGTCTTTGATGTTATTTTACCGTGTTGTTAGTCCTTCTTTTATTAATTTGTTTGAATTCATTATTATGGTGTCATCTGCGAATTGGATCATATCATTGATGGGGGAGATGTAATTTTTAAGATATATCACATATATAATATATAGTATGGGGCTCAGAACGCATCCTTGAGGAGCTCCTATATCTCTTATGAGAGGTCCCTTAATATCATGGTTAACTTTAAAGTATAGATTTCTATTGTACATTATATTGTATATAAATTTTCTGATGTTTATTGGGATTTGAAGGTCAATCAGTATTTTCTGTAGAATGGATGGATTTATCATGTCAAAAGCAGATTTTATATCTATTAATAGAGCCAGTAAATGGTTGTTTTCTAGGAATGCTTGTTGTATCTTGGTGACCAAATAGGCACAGCTTGTAGTGCATGAGTGGAATTTTCGAAATCCATGTTGGCTATCAGGTATCAATCCTTCAGTCTCCAGGAAGTGAGTAAGTCTTATCTGTATCATTTTTTCCATTATTTTTAAAATAGATGAAGCGAGGGTGACTGAACGAAATTTATTTTTTTCTTTTTTTGGTATTAGAATGACTAGAAATTCCTTCTACTCTTGGGGGATGGAATGTTCAATAAATATTTGGTTGAACATGTTCAGTAGTAGCTGTCTAAAATTTTTGGGGGTGTTCTGCAACATTTGGTTATCTATTTGGTCCAAACCCGGTGCTGATGTTTTATTGCAAGACTCTATTGCCAGGTTTAGCTCCTCCATGGTGAATGGAGAGTCCAGTTGTAGGTTAGATTCTGTATGATTTCCAAGATTTGTCTGGCTATTATCTTGTATTAGATATTTTGGATCAGTAAATTCTTGAATAAAGTTGTGCATGCTGGTTGTAGTTTCTTGGTCTTGTTGATTGTTGTTGTTTGAGACTTTGGTGTGATTAAATTTGTGTATAGTTTTCCATATTTCTGATATGTCTGATTCTCTGGATAGTTTGGTTTGAGTAAATTCTTTGAAAGAGTTCATTTTTATTTCTTTTCTTCTGGCTTTGGATGTGTTGATGAAATTTTTGAGGTTATTTACAGTGGCGTTGGAGGGGTGATTTAATACCATTCTTTCCAACTGTCTTTTTTTTTGGTTCATATCAGCTATCTCCTCATTCCACCAAGGAGATTTGTAGTATTGCTGTTTGAATTTTTTTTTCAGTTTTCCTTTTATAAGAGGCTTCCTGCTATTGACTGGCTGCTGCTCTTGGATATTAGGATCGATGGAACTCGTTTGTTTATCCTTTTTTTAGAGAAGATATAGAATTTTTAATTACTCCTGTTGAGTATGCATATTTTTCTTTAATTGATAAGATATTAAAGTTTTCCATTTTTTCTTCTGGGTAATCTTCTTTGATGTAGTTCGAGATTATATTGGAGAATTGATACCAGTTTATCTTTTTGGTGTTTATCTTATAAGTTGATGAAATTGGGTTTATTGGAATTTTTTGGTTTATTGTTATATAGATAGGGTAGTGATCACTGAGCATTCTATATGGGTCTGTTTTCCATTTAGTTTGCAACGCTAGATTTTCAGATACTATGGTAAGGTCTATTGCTGAAAAGGAGGTATTGTCATCTTGAGAGTAACAATATGTTCTTGATCCATCATTTAGTATGAATAGGTTGTTCTCTTCGATCACTTCTTGGAGGTGAACTACTGTTGGTGAATTAGAATTTGAGCCCCATGATGTATGGTGAGCGTTAAAGTCGCCTCCTATGATAATGTATCTATAATCTTTCATAGAGTAAATTAGTTGGTTCCACTCTTGTTTGGAAGTGCAGCATCCAGAGATCCTGTAAATAGAACATATTAATAGTTTCTCATTGTTTTCAAGATCAACTGTTATTGCGACAGTTTCGATAGATTTGTGTTTATAGTATATTTGGTCGATTCTGTTAAAAGTGAATTTTTCGTTGATGATAATATAGACTCCACCACCCAATTCGGTAGCATTGCCCATAGACCTTCTGTCATTTCTAATTATATTGAAGTTTGGTATCTTAAATGTCGCATCTTCAGTAAGCCAGGTCTCTGATAAAAGAATAATGTCAAACTCTTGAGCTTTAGATTGGAGTAAGTCAATCTTATTTCTTATAGATCGACAGTTCCATTGAAGAATTTCGATACACTCTTTGTGGATATTTGTTTCAAGTTGCGTATTATCTGAAATATTATAATCCATTATTTGTTTATTAAAAAGATAGTTTGATTAGTGTATGTTAGTAAATGTGAAGTTTGTAGAGGTATCTTGATGCTTCATATCTATTCTTTAGTGACGTTAATATCAGAGTAGTCGATTTGTCCTCTGTACTGATATTTTTTTTCTTCATTTATAAATAGTTCTTTAAAACTGTTATGAAAGTTGTGTATAAATTCAGCTGTATATCCAATTTGATACATAAATTCAATTATGACGTTTAGGTTATCGTCTTCTTCAGCAGAGGCGAACGTCATGTTATGATTGTTTACGCTAGGTTCGAAATTTAGAGGTTCTTGTGATTTTTGTGTAAATTGGAAGTTAGGGTTACCATTGTAGTACGTCAAGCAATCCTTATGTTGCTGTAGGAGCTTCTGGTATTTTTCTCTATTTTGATTAAACTGATTTTTGTATGGGGAGGTTTTACTATTGTTTTTTTGATTTAGGGGTCAGAATCGGTTGGTTTTGGTAGGTGTGTGGTTATTATGATGATGATGATTATGGTCTCTTAGTGTGCGTGGTTGTGTGTGTGTGACTGTGAGGGTAAGCGTGTTTGTGAGGTTGTGTCTCCTCCTTGTACTATGTCTGCGTAACGTTGTGGTCTGTTGCTGTTGTTGATGTTTATGTTGTTTCCTTCATTAAATTGGAAAGCGCCATCTATTAGCTGGTTTATGGGAGGGAATTGTTATTTTTGGATTGTGAAATTGTTGTTGTTTATAGCTTTTCGTGCCTCAGCCATCGATATGTTAGACTGAGTGGCTAAATCTCTGATTTTTTGCTCTCTTATTTTAACTGTGCAACTTTTATCGGTTGGTAAGTGGTTAGCAGTACAGTTCAAACATTGTGGTTGAGCTTCGACGAATTTGCATTTCTCATTTTTATTATGTTCTGGTTCTCCGCATCTGATACATGTAGCGACTGAAGCTTTACAGTTTTTAATTATATGACCGAATTTGTAGCACCTATAGCACTGCCTAACCTGCGGGTAGTATGTCTGCAGCGGGTATATAACTTTAAAGATTTTGGCTTCTGCTGGCAAAAATTGGGCTTTTACTGTTAATTGTACTGTTGTGGTGGGTAGAATTTCAGATTCTATTTCATTTTTTGTATTTTTTTTGGTTACTTTTTTAGTGAATCTTCTTACATGGCTCACCTCCACTTTACCGAATGGTGAATCAATTTCGATATACTTTTTAATGTCTTCTTCTGCTAGGTGTGTTGAAAGTCCCTTGACAACTGCTTGTCTGAATAGTAAATGGTTGGGAACGAAGGCTTTAAATTGTGAGTCTCTTAACTCTTGCATCGCTAGAATTTCATTGGCCGCATTTTTGTTTTTCAGAAGAACGCTTACTTTATTGAAGCTAACTTGTTTGATTTCAGTGATAGTATCTTTTTAATTAAATTTTGGTACAATAATTTTGGCTATTTTCATAGCATCAATTCTCTGATCATCATTTTGTGTCTTTTGTATAAAAATTTTGTAGGGGCCGCGAGTTGATTCATCGAATAAAGTTGTTTGGGGCCTTGCACCCTCTGTCGTCTGTTCTTGAGTATTGGTGTTAATTGGTGGCGGTATCAATGGAGTTAATGGGTTATTAATTGACTCTTGACCTTTAGGTCCTTCGATCAATCCCTTGACATTTTCATTTTTATTTTTATTTTCATTGTTGTGTTTGTCAGATTTGCTGTCCCCTATAAGATGTTGTTTACTTGGGAGAGAAGAAAATCCCTCGTTAATATTGCCGCTCTCTACGGTTTAAGATCGAGATTTTCTTTTTCTACTATTATCTGTTTCCCAGTCTTGCTCGTTTTCGTCGGTTTCCATAGATGTTGGTTCTACCAGTGTTAGTGATGATGTTGGTGTTGATGTTTCTTGGGGTTGCGTATGAATGATATTTTGTATATCCTCTCTAGAAAGCGAGAGATCTGACAGATTCAAATTTCCTTCTTCATTAAAAATGGCGGATTTTTGTCCGTTGTGAATTGTATTGTCTATTCTTTTTGATGTGTTATTGGGATTTTTGAATGGCTATTTTATCTGATTTTGGTTGTTCGATTTTGTTTTATTTTTGTTATCTATAGTAGATTTTATAAATTTAGGCAGTAGATTACTCCTAATAACATTCTTGCGCTTCTCGAGACTATTATCCGGGTGCTGGCTTAATTTCAAGAAGGCGTCTTTTTGCGAGCGTGTGCCCGCCATGGCGGGAGCACCCTCCCTCGGGTTCGCGGTTTGCGCACTCTCTATAGGTTTAACGGTTAGGTTTAGTTATGTTTCAAATTAACTTTTATCCCGAATCTTTTATTATACTACACTTTTTTTAGAGTTTATCTATAACGTCAGTAATTAAAGTTTTTACAATGATGTCAACACCACCACATCATCTGTTTGATTTATAGAAATTTATTATTTTAATTTCTCTCGTCCGACAGACGTCCGCCATCCATCGCGTCTCGAATCAAAACCCGCAATCTCGAGATATTTTTGGCGTACTGAAATCATACACACACACACACACACACACACACAGACATTTTCTGGAAACCACTTTTTTCGATTCCCTGAGTCTAAATATGTACAAATTAATGAAAAAATAGAAAAAAATTTTTTTTTTGATACAATGCTTTCTCTATGAGAAAGCAAAAAAGAACTAAAAATGTTGATTTTACGCTTAAAAAAAAATTGGTGAAAATACATATTAGAATAAAATTATTTATATTATAGAGATGTAAAAATTAGTTCATAATCTTTCAAATATTAATAAAATGAATGCTCTTGTGGTAATACAATCATTTGTGTTCAATGAGGAATATAGATTAATTAATTAATTTTAAAACGTAATATTATATTCGACTCTTAATAATTAAATTTATGAATAGATATGCCAGCTATATTTTATATTTTTTAAAGTACTTTTTGCATTTGCTAAATATTTGTTATAAACAAATTTTTATGAAATATTAATTTAGATATAATAAATTAAAATTATTTGATTTATAAATATTAAGACAATACAAATATTGAACATTTAAATTTATACTTTCAAATGTAAATAATGTAAAGACATTTAATTTATTTGTGTAACAAAGTGAGTAATAATATAAACTATAATTTGAAATTTATAGAGAAAAAATGGATTTATTTGTTAAAAAATTCGCTGGCATCAATGATTTTGTTAAAAATTTTATTAAAGAATAAAGTTATGCCTCTAGAATCATTCCTGTATATTATATGAAATAATAGTTATATATGTCCTTTGGCCGTATTCAGGTGGAATATGAATCGAGGACAATGTTTGTCGCTTGAGCTGAAATTGCCGAGGGCGCGCGAAGCGCGCCCGAGGTAGATTTCTGCTCAAGCGGCAAACATTGTTCGAGATTCAGATTCCACCTGAATAAACGGCCAAAGGACATAGATGATTTTATGTCCGAAGTAGGCCGTATGAGGAAATATAACTTATTAATTGAAAATATTAATCTTTTTTTCAATACTTTTAAAATTAAATTTTAGTTCTATTGATTTTTTCTTTTGTTTCTTAGATTGACATTTTGTAATGAGTATAGCTGCTGTCGAAGCGCGAGTCATTTTTTTTCACTAACCTACGTTCAATATGATTGCTCTTTGACATATTGAACGAAACATAGTAGGATCGGTGATGCCATATTGATTTCTCCTGAGACATATTGAGTCTCAATATGTCTCAGGAAGACATATAATTCTTGCAATAAGTCGAGGAGCGCGTCTGAGACATATGGGATGCCAATACAAATTTAGCATGCTCTTTACATACTGACACGAATACGGCCTACGAGGACATAAACATATATATATACATATATATCGCGACTCTTAAAAAATCCGACCTTATTGAGTATCGGTTGATTTGTTGGTCACGAAAGTGGCTGATCATCTATCGGTAGTCAAAGTTTTCAGTATGGTGGGTCTAACAGTCTAGCCTGATGTAATGTGTTAGAGGGGTACCAGGCTGGACTCCCTCGACTTCACCATATAAAAAAGGTTAATCATATAGAGGACAATATCCTTTATATATTAATCTTAGAAAAAAAAAAAATACATGTACACACATATATATGGGTCAAAATAATACTTTTTTACGAAACGTCTGGCGACTATATCACGAATTTTACTGAAACTAGAATATGTTAAAAAAGTATAAAGAATATTAAGCTAGCCGAAATTTTAGACCTCAAAGTGCAAAGGAAGAGAAGAAACATTTGATTAAAATTGAAAATTAGGCCTCTTTCATCTATTTTGAAGTCACTACGACAATCGGAACGCCACAGCTATCAAAATCGTATTTTAGTTAATTGTAATCTTTTGAGAAATTTTAAATTCAAATGTTTTTCCAGACAAAAAAATCCAGCTGGATTTCCTAGCTGGGAACTAGATTCCAGCTGGATTTCACTAGATTTTCTGAAGGAATCCCAGTCAGACAATTCACGTATATTCATTCCTGGATGTCTACCTATTTTTAACTGAAATCCAGTCACAAATAGGTGGACATCCAGGAATGAATATACGTGAATTGTCTGACTGGGAACCTTTCAGGAAATCTAATGAAATCCAGCTGGAATCTAGTCCTTCCCAGCTAGGTTGGGAAATTCAGCTGAATTTCTTTGTCCGGGTTTCCCAAGTACAATAAATTCTTAATTTTATTTACAAAAAAAATTCAATATTAAAATAAAATAAATAAAGCTGTAGTTTGTACCAGCGCCGAGTTTGTAGAGAAAAATAAAAATTAGTTTTTATAATCGCTACATCGCCCTGTTAAAAATAACCAGCTGGATATCCAGGTGGATCATCTACTTGGATATCCAGGTGAATATCTCTCTGATCTTCATTCACCTGGATGCAGCTAAAATCCATTTGGATATTTTTTACGATAACTTATAATTAGGCATTATAAACATCTGTATAACATAATAATACTACCAATAAAAGAAAATTGAAAATTTTACCCAAATTAAAATTATCCAGAAGGATTATTCTCTTAGATATCCAGTTGGATTGATAAAATCGAAAATTTAAGAAGTAATTTTATCAAATAATTTACTGAAAAGCATACTTTATAATTTTTCGATTTTATTAATCCAACTGGATATCCAAGAGGATAATCCTCCTGGATAATTTTACTTGGAGTAAAATTTTTAATTTTTTTTTTTTTTTTTTATTTAAATTTTATAGTTGCATCCCCCCCGATGAATGAGTTGAAGTCTTGTATTTTGATCCGGGACACGGACAAGCTTGTTCCATTGAATATGTTTGGTATTTCTCTATTTTGTATTTTTTTGCGTTGGTGCTGAATTTGCAGTAGAACGGTTTTTTTTGTATTTCTTTTGAGATTATAGTCTATTGTGTTGTTTTGTTTTATTAAAATTCCATGTACTTGATTTTTGGGTGTCGTTAATATTTTTGTACCATAGTTGAGTGTGTTTTGGATTTTTCTGTATTCTAATGGTATCATGTTGCATTCACTTAATATACTATTGATTGTGCTGGTTATAGATGCTCCTGTTGCGATTCTCATACTTGTATTTGAGACTGTGTCCAGTTTTTTAAGTATATGCTTTTTGGCTGAGCCATATACAATGCTACCATAGTCAATTTTACTTTGGATTATGGCTTTATATATGTTTTTAATGATGTTTCCGTTTCTTTCCCGGTTTTTAACCGATAGTGTTTTGAGTATGTTTATTTTTTGTATGCACTGTGCTTTTAGATTTACTATGTGGTTGTTCCCTGTTAATTTGTTGTCGAATGTCAGTCCTAATATTTTTATTTCTTTGACTATTTCAATTAGATTTTTTTCTGTATATAGTTTGAGCTCTTCTGGTTTGTGTTTGTTGTTGAATAGGGTAGCTTTAGTTTTATTTTTTGAAAATTTAAATTCAGTTTGGTCAACAAAATCATTTATTTTTTGTAGGGTGTTTTGCATGATTATTTGACTTGTTTTAATAGTTTTCCCTTTAATAAAGAGGGTTATGTCGTCTGCGAATATGGTAAAATTGACCGGTTTTTGTATGCAGTCTTGTATATCATTTATTGCTGTTTGGAATAAGATTACACTTAGTACGGACCCCTGTGGTACACCATTGTCTATGAGTACTGACTTAGATAGTTCGTTTTCTACTCTGACTTGAACAGACCTATGTTTTAGGAAATTTTTAATGAAGTGGTACATTCGGCCGTTTATTTTGTATTTTTTTAATATTTTTAAAATTCTATCCTTCCATACTAGGTCATATGCCTTTTCTAGATCCAGGCAAACTGCTAATAGATGTTGATTATTTGCTAATGCTTCACATATTTCTGATTCTAGTTTAACTAAACAGTCTGTGGTGGAGTGTTTTTCTCTGAAGCCACTTTGTTCCTTACATATAATGTTGTTTGCTTCCAAGTACGATTTGAGTCTTTTACTTATTATTTTTTCGAGACACTTGCATAAGCAAGTGTCTCGAAAGTGTCTTTGTTAAGGCTATAGGTCTGCAACTATCCTTGTCATATTTGAATTTTCCTGGTTTGGGTACAGGGACCACTATGGCCTTTCTCCACTCTTTAGGGAAAACTTGGTTGTTCCATATGATGTTGTAGATTTCTAGAAGGCATTCCATGGCGTTTGTAGGTAGGTTCTTTAAGAAGATGTTTGGTATTGAGTCTGGTCCTGGACTAGTGTTTTTGCTTTTTAAAAGTGTTTGTTGTAGTTCTTCTATGTGATGTTGTTATCTAATGGGTTTTACGGATTATCTTCGTTTTGTGTTATGTGGAAGGAGTTTTTATCTTCGCTTATTTTGAAGTTTAAAAATGTCTGATTATAGTTGTTGTTACTGGAGTTTTCTGATAATTTATTGGCTAAGGTGTTTGCTATGTCTTCGGGTTTGTTTAGGATCATGTCGTTCTTTATTAAAGCTGGGATCTGTAGTTGTTTATGTCTTCTGTTGATGGCCTGAATCTTGTTCCATATATCTTTGGTTTGCGTTTTCTGGTTGATTGAGTTTAAATATTCTAGCCAGGCCTTGCGTTTGCTGTTTTTTATGGTTCTTTTGGCTATTGCTTTGAGTTTTTGATGTTCGATTTTGTTTTCGTGAGTAGGTTTTTTTTTGTATTTGTTGTATCCTTTTTTTGAATCTTTTATTGCAGTTTCACATGTATCGTTCCACCATGGTGCGTATTTAGTCTGTTTTGTGCCTGTTGTTTTAGGTACGCATTCATGGGCAGTTTCTATAAGTATGTCTGTGAATGTGGTTACTATCTGATTAATATCTATACTATTGTCTTTTTTGTGCTTTTGTATGTAGCGGAGATATTCTATCTTTTGAGAGATTGTATTTTGATATTTTGTCCAATCAGCTTTTTGTGTTTCCATCTAGGTGTATGAACGTTTTGTGGTGGATTGGTGCATGTAATTGTTATGCAGATCGGGAAGTTATCGCTGCCATAAAGTTCGTTGTTAACCTCCCACTCTATTTGATGTGCTATGCTGTTTGAACATAAGCTTAAGTCGATTGCACTGGTTTTATTGTTGTGTACATTATAGTGAGTTGGGGTTGAGTAATATTAGGTCATTATTGTTGATGAACTCTTCGGTTGGTTGGCCTCGGTTATCTAGTTTATATGATCCCCATGTTTGGCTGTGGCTATTGAAATCACCTATTTATATGTATGGTGTAGGTAATTGTACTGTTAGATGATTTAGTGAGGTTTATGTTGAGTTCATACTTGTTACTTAAATAGATGTTGCATATGCATAATGTTTTTTCACCTATTATTGTTTTGATTGCTATTGCTTCGAGGTCGGTTGTAATTTGAATTTCTTGACTGTATAGTGTGTTTTTGATTAGTATTGCTACTCCACCACTGGCTGCTGTATAATCTGTTCTCTTTTTGTTATAGCGGTTGAAATTTTTTAATTTAATTTTTTGTTTTTTTTTTGGGTTTGTTTCTTGTATACATAATATGTTGCTATTTTGTTGTTCTATTAATTTTTCCATATATTCATAATTGTTTTTTATTCCATTTATGTTCCATTAAATTATTTTTTCCATATTATTATTTTATTGAGTTGAGTTAATTTACTGTTCTGTGTCTGAGGATGTTGGTGTACTTAGAGGAGTTCTTTTTGCTCCTGTTAAGGATTTTAGAAGTAGGATGCATCTTCTTTTTATGCCACTATCCCTCACATTTGGGTATACATCCGTTTTCCGAATTTGATGAATTCTTCTATGTTTATAGTGCGTTCACGTACTATTTCAATAGGATTTTTTGCACCACTTAGATTTTCGAATAGGTTTTTGAATTGGAAGTAATTCAGCATAGTGTTGGATTCATTCAAATATGTTCTTAAACTAATTAATTTTTTATCTAATTCATTCATTTGAGTTAAATTTAGTTGTTAAGTGTTTGTTTTGTTTTTTTTAGTAAGTATAGCATTTAAGTTAATTGGTTCTTGAGTTTCAGTTATATTTTCCTCTGTTGTTACAACTTTTCCTTTTTTTGTTTGTTTTATTGTTTTGTCCTGTGTTAATTTAGGAAAATCATCATTATATTTTTCATTTTGACTGATTTGTGTATCTGTTGAGCTAATTTGTGAGTGTGCTTGTTTGTTTTCTCTTTTACCTAATTCTATTTCCATTTCTTCATAAGATTTTTCATTGATGTGTGTAATTTTATTTTCTATTAAATTGTCATGTCCGTTTTTGTTTACATCGTGAGTTTCGTTTAGATTGGTCTTAGTATAGTTAGCGAAATTTATATTATATTTAAAACGTCCGTATTCATATTGTTAACTTCTGTTGGAATTATACTGTTTTGGTTTTGTTTGTTTTCGCAATATCCTGCGATGTGTCCTTCTTTCTTACATATAAAGCATCTTAGTATGTCTATACTGGAATAAATGAAATAGCTTATGTTTTCGTAATTTAATTTAAAAACTTCAAGTATTTTTTTAATGTCTTCTGTTTTGACGGAAGCTTGTTTCCGTGAGCTGATGACATGGTTATATCCCTCCTTTTCAATACCAGCTTTTAATATCGAGACAGATGCATTTCGATTTACTTTTAGTTCATCCAATAAATCTTCAAATACAAGGTTAGGAATATTTGGTGATACGTTTGAGAATATGACTCTTTTATATTTACCTACAAGTGGTCTAATAAATACTTTTTTATCTTTTATAACTATGAATTTTTTTTCGTTTGTTAGTTTATCTACTAGTTCTTTTGATGCTAAATACATACAAATACGGTTGTTTGAGGTTTTCGTTGATGCAATTACGTTTTTTGGGCTGACGATATCTACTATCGCACAGGTATAATCTGTTAGATTGAGTTCATCTATACATACTAAAATTAATCCTTGGTTTCTTTTTGGGAACGTTAATTTTTGGTTCACATCTGCATAAATGATATTTTCTGCTCTTTTTGCTTGGAACGTTGGTATTTCTCTCCTGCCAGGAGATGCTTCTCCCGCAGTCATCATCTTTAATTACGCCGAAGCGCAATTAAAGGTATGAATTTTAATCACTATAGGCTGTTATATTTTCACTACACTGTTACTTAACTTCGTTCAAGATACACGGATTGTTTGCAAACACGTGTGCTCACAACGAGCTCTCGTCGAAGACTCGAATTTTTTTTATTTGTAGTATTATTGTTATACAAATGCTTGTAATCCCTAATGATTAGTTTTCGTAAAAAAATATCCAAATGGATTTTAGCGGTATCTAGGTGAATGAAGATCAGAGTGATATCCAACTCAATCAGAGTGATATCCACATAGATATCCAAGTGGATAATTCACCTGGATATCCAGCTGGTTATTTTCAACAGGGCGTGTTTCAATTCTCTACAAGTTATTCCTCCATTTTTATTAATTAATTCATAAAACTTAAAATGCTTATTAGACATGGGAAAACTCTAATAATTACCCTGTTAAAAAAGTCCAGGTGGATTTCCACGTGGAAAATCCACGTGGAATTCCACGTGGATTTTCAGTCTGATTTACTTGGATTTTCAGGGTGATTTACTTGGATTTTCAGGGTGAAAATCAGGGTGGAATTCCAGGTAGATTTTCAGGGTGAAAATCAGGTTGGAATTTTAAGGGGATTTTCAGTCTGAATTACTTGGATTTTCATAGTGAAATACCACTCTGATTTTGAGTCTAAAAATACACTCTGATTTTCATAGTGAAAATCCACTCTGATTTTCAGTCTGAAAATCCACTCTGATTTTCATAGTGAAAATCCACTCTGATTTTCAGTCTGAAAATCCACCCTGATTGTGGATATTTTTAAGCAATCAAAAAATATTTTTATAAAATTAAATTTATTTATGTTTTTCATTGCAACCACAAAAAGATCTCTGTTCACTTAATAGAATAGAACGTGAGAAAGTAGGGCGAATGATCGTCGTTTTAGACAAAATTAAACTGTTAGTTTATAAGCTCTAAAGTCTTTTATTCTTTTTTTGTGCGCGCGTTCGCTTGCCATAAGAAAGTCAATAGGTAGAAAGCGGAGCATCCCCCTAACGGTTAATCATCAGTACTATTATATACATGTATATATTCATATTCAATAACTAACTACTAGGGGGCTACCACGCTTTTTATGTATTGACTTTCTTATGGCAAGCCAACGCGCATGAAAAGAATAAAAGACTTTAGAGCTTATAAACTAACAGTTTAATTTTGTCTAAAACGACGATCATTCGGCCTACTTTCTCACGTTCTATTCTATTAAGCGAGCAGAGATATTTTTGTGGTTGCAATGAAAAACATAAATAAATTTAATTTGATAAAAATATTTTTTTGAATGCTTAAATATATCCACAATCAGGGTGGATTTTCAGACTGAAAATCAGAGTGGATTTTCACTATGAAAATCAGGGTGGATTTTCACTATGAAAATCAGAGTGGATTTTCACTATGAAAATCAGAGTGGATTTTCACTATGAAAATCAGAGTGGATTTTCACTATGAAAATCAGAGTGGATTTTCAGACTCAAAATCAGAGTGGATTTTCACTATGAAAATCCAAGTAATTCAGACTGAAAATCCCCTTAAAATTCCAACCTGATTTTCACCCTGAAAATCTACCTGGAATTCCACCCTGATTTTCACCCTGAAAATCCAAGTAAATCAGACTGAAAATCCACGTGGAATTCCACGTGGATTTTCCACGTGGAAATCCACCTGGACTTTTTTAACAGGGTACACTTAGGAAATTAGGAAATTTTTTAGTTCGTCTCAATTAATTAAAATTATACTGTGATATAACCTACTTTATTTAATCATTTATAAATTAAAAAATTTCCTCATGTCAAAAAATATCTTAGACATTAGGAAATTTTTGAGCTTGAAATACCAGCAAACTACTTGCAATATAGCAATAATTCATCATTGATTTCTATGTAATTTTTTTACGGGGTGGATTAATTTTTAAGTTCTCCGAATATTTATAAAGAACTTGAATGATTTCACCAGATTGTATTTACTATTTACAGTTCATAACAGAATAACCCCGTTAGTAATAGTTTATAAAAATTAAAAAAAAGTACAACAAATAGAATTTCATATTATATAAATTTTTTCATCGAATTCTTAATAAAAACTAACATTTTTAGTTAGTAGAAATAAAAATTTGCACTCTCAAAAAATACTAATGTATATTATCAAAATTATCATATAAATAAAAATATTGAATTATTTAATTTACCTTATTTGAAATTATTTCATTTGCTAATATAAGTTCTTCTTACTCCATGTTTTCATCATTTAATACTTTAGTAAATTCCAATCTTTTTACTTTTAATATATATGTAATATCTATAAAATTTATATATATATATATATATATATATATATATATATATATATATATAAGCAGAAAACGAGTGCTAAAGGTCCTCTGAACCAATCAGAGACACAGGCGATAGATAAAAATTAATTTACACAGGTTCGGGAACCAAAAATAAAACTTCCCCCTCGCCTGATTGTACAAAACCTTTACAAATCCTGGAAAGTTTCGTTACATACAGATATATATATATATATATATATATATATATATATATATATATATATATATATATATATATATATATATATAAATATACATGAATATTTTCATAAGCGTATATGCATATAATATATTATTATAATTGTTTTTACTATTTTATTCTATTTTTCCAATCATTTCTAGTTTTGTTCCTCTTACCCAATTCACATATTCATTTTCTAATTTATTTAATAAAATGTCTAATTTATATTGTCCATCCGCTATTGTTCCGATGTATTCTGATTCATTTTTTTTATGTTTTTGTGCAAAAGAATTTTTTAAATACCCTTGTATTTCTGAAAAATAAAACATTATTTATATTATCATATTTTTTTTCAATAATATTTAATCACTTATTAATCTAGGTCTTAATTTTATTTCTTTGAAATTTATTTTAATTGGTTTGTTATTTTTCAATGTATTGTATTCGCCTAAATGAATAATATTCGAATAATATTTTAATGTTAAGTCATACATATTATTTCCTTTATTGTATCCTTTTGCTTTTAATACATTAACATTCTCTAATAATATTTTCTGAAATATTGAAAAATGTTTAATATTATGTTGTAATTGATAATATTGTATATTATAAAAATTTACTTCGTTTAATTTTAGATTTTTCTTGAATTTTTTAATATTTTTATCATAAATATTGCATCGAATTCTAAATCCTTCAGAATCATTTATTATGAATTTCAAAATCCTGAAATCAGTTTGTTTTTGTTTGTTAACAAAAGTTTGTTCTTCGGAAATTTCTTCAATATATGCATCCAGAGATTTATTATATGTAACCAAAAATACTTATAACATATATAATATTTTTGATTTTTTTAATAAAGTTTTTAATACATACGTTGATTGATCTCCTATTACAATTTTAGTTTTTAAAAATTCCGTTGACGAAAACGGTATTATTTTTTCTTTTTTTGAAATAGATATAGATAGATGGATATTATTTTATTTTGTAAAAGAGTACAAAAACGTGTAATACAATTTGTAAATATAAAAACAATAAATATTAGACAAAATGTTATAAAAAAATGTAAATATATATATAAATGTAAATATTGCACAATTAATATCACAGTCAGTCACTAAATCTAATAATACTAAATAAGTAAGTCATAAACAAAAATAAATAAAAGTGATATCACGGAGTAATCATACAATACACGCAATAAAAATAAAAATAATCATATAAATAAAAATCAGTCATACAATATCTATCAGTCACAATATTAAAATTTTAAAAAATTTAATTTAATACATAATAAAATAAAATAACAAGCGTACACAATAGCATGAAACGTAGTCAAAAATAAAATCAAATAAAAACTCTCACTCACCAACCATTCAGCTAACACTCATACAATAAATACACTCACACCTTAAGCCTATATACAGGACGTTACAAAAATAAATTAAATAAATTAACATAAATTAATAGTAAAAAATATTAATCTAGGTCGAGAAAGTACCCTCTCATCGCTGCTTTGAACCTGCTGAGAGATGGAAGATGTTTAATCTCAGCAGGCAGGGAGTTCCTAAAATGCGCACCTTGAACTTGGAAGGAATTCCTGCCGACCTCAGTACGCATAAAGGGCACCATTAGATCCCTGATTTCTCCCCCACTAGCCACCCTGGGTACACATCTAGTGAAGAGACCCATTAGATGCTCCGGAGTATTCATGCGCACGATCTTGTACATAAATACAGCCAAAAAATACTGTCTTCTCGAATTAGTACGCAGCCAACCCAACGCGGCTCTATAAGGACAAATATGAGCTCCCATTCTTATACCTAATATATATCTCACACACAAATTCTGCAGTCTTTGTATTCTTCTCTTCAAGCCCTGAGAAGCATCAAGCAGAACCACCAAACAGTAATCGAGATGCGGAAACAGCAGGGCGGTTGCAAGTTGTTTTTGTGCAGAGCCTCCGTGGTGTACCGATGAAAAAACCGCAAAGCATACAACACTGTATTAAATTTTTTTGTAACCATATTAATGTGAGGCTCCCAAGAAAGCTTAGAGTCAAGCACAACACCAAGGCTCGTTACAATGTAAGAGAAAGGAATGCTGACACCTCCCTCAAAGTCAATCGTCCGTGGCGCCCCAGCATAAAATAAATTGATAAAACGATTACTGCCAAAGACGATTGCCTCAGTCTTGCTAGCATTTAAAGTAAGTGAGGCACCAGCCACCCACTCCGACACCGCATTTGTCGCCCTCTGTAAGATTAGAATACCTGCATCCACATTCTCACGAGGAACGTGCGTATAAATCTGCAGGTCATCTACATACAGTAGGTGCTCAACACAACCAGAGCCAAGAGCGTTACGTACGTTATTAATGTAAAGGCGAAACAACAAAAGCGTCAGTACCGATCCCTGTGGAACTCCTAGGTTGATTGTTAGCTAACCTGATTCTTCTTGTAAGTGTGTTGAAACCATTTGTTTCCTTCCTGAAATATAAGAGTTAATCCACACGAGAGCGGACCTGGAAAACCCCATCGATCTAAGCCTTGCAAGTAATTTAGACGGAGAGATCGTGTCGAATGCCTTACTAAAGTCAAAAAGTAAAAGTAACGTGATGTTTTAACAACTTGAGCTTTTTGGACACGTTTTTTTTTTAATCGAAAGGTTTTAATCTCAACTTTAATATTCAATCAGTAAAAACCTTCTAGAATAAGTAGTTCGAAAACTGTTAAATTATAAAGCAGATGCAATTTTTTCAACAAAACAGACAAAACTGCTCATAACTTGGAAAAAATCGAGCGTTGGACCGAATGGACGCGGCTTTTTTCATGATTTTATGTAAGAAAAAAGATCCCAAAGCTAGAAGAAAATCCAAGACCCAAATGCAATGCACTCTCCTTGTTAGTTTTTCATATTTCTTTTTTATTTGTAAAAGTTAAGATGATTGAACAAAATGTCTTCCTGGAATATAACCTGTAATAATTTGTATTGATCAAGTTTTAACAGAAATAGGAATTTTAAATATATAATTTTTAATTAATTTCATTGATAAAAATACTTCAAAAACGCAATTGGATAGGAGATTTTCTGTTTTTATAAAAATATATGTCATGATGTAAAAGTTTTATAATTAATTACTAATAATTGAATAATAGTGTTTTTTTAAGAATTAAAAATCAAGTACAAAGTATTGATATTGTTAGATGAGATCAAAGAAAATATATATTTCAAAAGAATGATAAATATTTTAAAAAGATGTAAAGTAGAATTATCAAGAGATTGGAATGAAATTACAGATGTAAGATGCATAAAAATATATTTCAAATTTTTAAGAAATATAATTATTTGAAAATAAAATTCATATAGTTTCCTTAGATCTTAAGACAGCCGTTGATGCATTGGATGAGAATAGTTACATTTAAATCACATTAAAAAAATAAAAGCAATTAAAATATTAAACAATGTAAACTAATTGACTGCTTATATTTAAAAAAAAAATGAAAATATATAAGATGTGATGTAGTTTTTAATGTAATAAAGCATATAATATAGATGTGTATGCTTTAGTGACAATAATAAATGAATTTGTGAGCTTTTTTAGCGACAATAAACAATAAATTTGTACGCTTCTTTCAGCGGTAATAAGATATAAATTTGTAAGTTCCTTTTAGCGATTATGAAAAATAAATTTGTAAGCTTTTTTTAGCAACAACAAACAATATATTTGTATGCTTATATAAAGTTTTTTTAGCGACAACGAATAATAAATCTGTACGCTTTTATAAGCTTTTTTTAGCGATAACAAATAATAGATCTGTACGCTTCAGCGACAATAAGAAATGAATTTGTAAGCTTTTAAAGCTTTTAATGCAGCCATATATTTTTATGCTGGTCTTAAGCCCAGAAATCTTTTGAAAAGATAAATATGTAAATATTTTATTTCTAGTTTAAAAAAAAACATTTATTATTTAAATACAAGTGTTAATAAAGTACCTATGGATATTAAGCTAAATTCATTTCGTAATTTATAATTTACTTTTGTTATTAGTAAATTTTTTCAATAATAAAAATAAAAATACAATATATAAAAATAAAAATATTATATATTTATCTGAATAAAGGAAATGCAGAGAGGAAGCTTTGTATTATCAATTAGTTATGTTTGCAATTATATTAATAAAATATCAATAATAATAATAATTTTTTTTTCATTATTGAAATTCAATATTAGAATATAAATGAAATGCAGTGAAAAAACTTTATATTATTAATTAGTCACAGTTACAATCATAATAATAAAATATTACTAATTATAATAATATTCACTCACTTATAATTGTTATTATAATAATAGAATATTATTAATAGTAAGAATATTTTTTTATTACTAATTACTAAAACATAATATCATAGTGAGAGGAAGGGCATAATGAGCGGGGATATAAAGAGTGAGGGGGGCTGAGGGAGGGCTATAAGAATTGAGGGGGCTGAGGGGGGCTGAGGGGGGCCTCAGTTACGTTAATTTTGAAATGGCTATTTATAAGAGGAATTACAACGTAATTTGAGGGGGCTGTGCCGACAGACATTTGAAAGGGGGCTGAGGGGGGGTCGGTTGAATCTTGTCTTACGACTATATATAGATATATATATATATATATATATATATATATATATATATATATATATATATATATATATATATATATATATATATATATATATACATATACATAAAGAGAGAGTGAGAGAGAGATTTTATTTGACAATAATTTATTTAACCTTGGGGTACAACCCCGTAAGGCTTAACATGAAGTAGTACAATGTAAATACAAAACAATCATAAGAAAATAATAATCTGAAAATAATAACAAAACGTTGTAGAAACTTGGTAACAATTAAAATAGAATTAAAAAACATGATAAAGATATAAGAAGAAAACATAAAGACTAAATAATAAAAAATAAGCATAAACAAGATTAAATTAAAGTTTAAACTAATACAGGATATGATGGTGCATTGGCCAGTAGCAACCAATCCACCAGCACTAGAACTTAGACTGGGGCCGCCGATTCAGCACACCAATCCTCACGATCACCACCAAGCAGCCAGTCGAATGTGTGCCTCTTGAAATACGCCACCGAACCCAACTCGAAAGTTACATTTATAGTAGATCCAGTACTAAGTTTATTGAGATAATTAGTAGCTAAGTGAAAGAATGAGAGCTGCAAGGCACTGGTGCGAACAGGAGGACAAACAAGAATCCTCGGCGGCCGGCTAGCAGAAGAACGAACCCGACCATCCGTGTCAATCCTAGTGAATCTATCTGCCAAAAACTCGTAAATGTTGTTGGTAATAATAGAATAAGCCAGGGCAGTAACAAAATACTTCCTTCTTTTTTCAACAGAGAGCCACCCAAGATCAGCCTGCAGGGAGAGACACCTTCACAGAAAGGAATGTTGCCGTACACAAAGCGCACGCAAGCATTGAGAGCTCTATGAAGTTTTAAGTTTTGGTAGTTGAATAAGTCATCATAGACAACACATGCATAATCGAAATGAGGAAAAATTAACGACTCGACAAGTTCTTTCCTAAGTTTTTAAGAAAAAGAATGCCTATAGAACTTAAGAGAATGTAGCACTCCATGAACACGGCTAACGATAGAATTTACCTGTTTCTCCCAATTTAGAGTCTGGTTGATCCATACACCCAGACTCTTGACCTCTTTAGAGAACGGAATTGATTAACCGCAGACAACGATGGATGGAACCAATGAAGAATTAAGCCTATTAACAAACTGTTCACTTCCCAGCAAAATCGTTTGAGTTTTCAACGCATTAAGCTTGAGCCCATTGCGATCAGCCCATCCCACGATCGCTTCAACATCACAATTGATATCAGCGATTTCTTTATCAATGTCAGAAGCAAAAAAGGATCTGTAAATTTGCAAATCATCAGCAAACAACATATGTTTAGAAAACCTGAGAACATCGGGTAGATCGTTGATATTAAGCGAAAAGAGCAGTGGGCCCAGCACACTACCCTGAGGTACACCAGTATCAACATCCAACCAAAACTCGGTAGAATCACCGTTCATCATCTCAATCGACTGCGTACGACCCTGCAAGTACGAAGCAAACCACTTAATGACATCATCAGAGCAATTCAGACTCCGAAGTTTACGAAGGAGACGATGATGCGGCACAGTGTCAAAAGCCTTTGAAAAATCAAAAAGCAAGAGTGCTGTAACCGTTCTCTTATCAATAGCAACTCTGACGTCCTCCAGAATGTTGAGAAGCACAACCTGAGTGTTATGACCGGCTCTAAAACCAGCCTGGAACCTGGAAAGGAGCCTCTTAGTTTCGAGAAATTCAAGGAGTTGTTGATGAACAACCCTCTCAAGGATTTTAGAAGGCTCACAGAGTCTAGCTATGGGTTGCGTCTGATCAGGCGTTGTGATGGATTCGGACTTGGCTAGCGGCAAGATATAAGCTTTCTTCCAATTAGTTGAAAAGCACGAGCAAGCAAGTGACTTATTGATGATGGTAGTGAGAGGACCGAGCAACGATGGCAAGGCCAATTTCAACATGTCGACGAAAATACCGTCGAACCCAGAGGACCTGGAGGACGCCAACGTTATAAAGCCACTGATTTTAGAAGAATCAACTTCATGAAAACTAAAGACTGGCATCCACTCACACAAAGGTACATTGAGAACCGCATCAACATCCCTCTGCATTAGCGGTGGACCACCTCTCGCCACAGATGAATGGTGTGACAAAAGAGTTCTCGCAGGAAGATTCTGAAGAGGAGACGGAAGAGCCCTACTGGCCATGCCCAGCTTGTGAAGAGTTGACCATTTGCTCCTAGCACTAGATGCTGCATTTAACTCTGATGATATATGCTTTATTTTAGCCAAGTCGAGTTTATCAGATATATCCCTTCTCAAAGCTCTATATCTCGAGATGTCCTCAATATTATTAGTTCTGGCCGCCCAACGATACGCAAGATCACGCTGTTTTATCAGAAGTCTAACATCATCGGTGACCCAAGGCTTGCTTTTTGGACGAATGACATGGTGAGCTTGACCGGAGCAAACCTATCAAAAGCATCCGTGATAGTTTGAGAAGTAACAGCAACAAGTTCATTAAACCCTCTACAGGTTTCAGACAAAACATGAGCCGAAGCATCCAACGAGGAGGAAAGATTAAAAGTATTGAGATTCAACACATCTGAGTAGTGGGTCTCAAGCATTTTAGTTTTAAGGGAATTGGAGAGAAATTCATTAAACGAGACTGCGTCCACCGCGCTGAGCCTACGAGAATAAAACCTTTTAGAATAGCTATTGAGCCTGCACAATTTGTACTTAAGTTCAATCAAGTCATGACCCGCAATAAATGGAGCCTCGGACTTAGTATATGAAGTGATAGAATCTCTATCACTAACAATGAACAGGTCAATCCATGTATGAGAGGTAAAATTCTCAGATAGAACATGATGAGTTGGTTTAGAGGAAACGACATACAAACAGAGGGTATCAATTTTATCCATAAGAAAAGAAGAGGCATGGTTTTTCACCGATAGGTTGATGTTGAAATCACCAGTGATGATGACATTTTTATATTTACCACTGAGATCAGAAATAAGGTTGAACAACTCAGACGGGTAAACAGCCTTAGGTCAAGCATAGACAACAATAAATAGGAGCCTTTCATTCGAAATCTTCACATCGAGTAATAGAAACTCAGGCTCATTATTGAAAATAGAATTAGAATGATGCACGACTTTAACATTGAATTCTTTCCTGATATAGGCCACAACACCGCCTCCCTCTTTACCCACTCTATCGACTCTAAACAAGTTGTAACCAGGGATAGATAAAATTGCATCGTCATCGAGCTGCGACAGAAAGGTCTCGGATAATGCCAAAATATCGTACTGCTTTTCCAAGCAGTGAGCCTCAATCAGGTTAAAATGAGTTTTCAGCCTATTAACATGGATGTGCGCAGCAAAAATAGTATCCCTATGGGTAGAAGAAGAAACATTGGAACAAGAGGCATTAGTAGCACGATCATGAACAGCAGCTCCAGTGAAAACCTTAGAGTTAATAGAAGAATTATAAAAATGAGAAACTAGACTGTATGAACGAATAGCTGCCGCTTGAGACCCCAAATAACGTCAATTTCTGAGTAATAAATTAAAAGCCACCAGATCATCGTCAGAATGAATCGCACGAGGCTTGGCCCCTGCTGCAGGACACAAGTAAATAGTGAGGGCCCTGATAAATGGGTTAGGCAGCTTCTTTTCACGCGCAACATCATGGACCTTTTTAAGGAGTTCATAGATTTTCTTGGGCCATAAGGCCCTTACGAAGATCTTACCATCCTCAGCACCTGCACCGAAAAGCTGGAAAGCAGATTTGAATTTCAGTCCCGCAGCAGCAACCATCACAGAGTCTCTAACCGTGCTAGAGACACATTTAAAAACAAATTTACGACAGTCAGAATTATTAGACATAACACTATTTACAGGGACAGAAGACGTATCAGAGTCAACCTCCATCATGGGTTTAACAGGTGGTGAACATTGACGCCTACTTACAATAAAAGCTTGGCTATATTCAAAGCCAATGGCCTTGAAAATGATATCGAGCACCTCCCGATCAGACAAAGAGAGCCCACTAGGCACCCCCGAAACAAGAACCTCACAGTTGTCGCACGAGGCATTGATCTGAGGACGTGCCAGATCCGATTTAATTGCGTTGATATCTGAGTCATGCCGCTCTAATATCGATCTCATGTCGCGCTGATCATCGCGAATAAGAGAAAGCTTTTTTTTGAGCTCCTGCTGATTATTAACAACCAGCCTCCGCAACTCATCAAGTTCAGATTGCATCACTGACTGCATCGCTGCAGTTTGTTCAGCAATTAATTGAGACTGCTGCTGTTTTAAAGCAGCCAGAAGCTCCTCAAAATTCGACATGCTGTCGGCAGTGAAAAATGATGATACCGACGAAGAAATGGACGGCGAAGCAGCAGGCACTCCCGTTACGGTAGAAGCTGTAGTTGAGGTGGAGGTGGTCAGGGTCCCAGCGCAATGCTTCCTGAGCAGTGGTTCAGTGGAAGGAGAGAGAGGGGAGGCCACGCGCTTAGAAGAGGCCTGATTAGGCGACTGAGTGACTGAAGGCGTGGTGGCACGAGCGGAGTCGACCAAAGAGCTCGCTAAGAAAGATTCGTTACGCACTGACAAGTCAATGCAATTTTCACAAATAATACGAGAAGAAGAGATATACCAATTGTCAAAACAGCAAGCTATATGAAAAATTGCATTACAGTGAGAGCATATAATGGTAGAAGTAGACCTATCTAAGTTTAACTTACAGGGAGCACACACACGACCAACCGTCAATGACAACCGTGAGAACTCAGTAAACCAAAACAACGACTTACCAGGAAAGTTTCAGTTGCCAGGGAGACGCACACTCGCTAGATAAATCGCAACCGCAGATGTTGAACCACCAGTAGATAAGTAGGAAAGCTGCCTTAGCTGGCGCGCAAAGTGTTGAGAATTTTCTCCTATTGGCACAGTGGCGCTGTTTTATAAACTCAATTAGCAGACTTTGGAAAACTTAACCTCACTTTTAAAATATGCAAATAGACAATAAAAAATTGTTTCCAAGGACCCTCAAAACGTCATTGCAGTGATTAACATGTAGCCAAGATCGAAAATAAGCCGCCGCTTGACAGTTGAAAACAGACATGAGCCAACGCCACAAAGCAGAAGAAGCTAATAGCCGCCACAATGGATCCTCTCAGTCTCCACGTATGCCAGGCAAAAATCGATCCTTTCGGCCCTTAAAATGTCGAGCCTTGTCTTGAATGCTCGAAAAACGTAAGCCAGTAGGAGCCCGATCATCCTGTAACAAAATTTCCTCACCAGAAAGTGCAAAAAACTATTAAAATCAGGTGAAATCACAGAGCGACCAAACACACAACCATCAACTCACCAGAGAGAGAGAGAGAGAGGCAGACAGACAGAGACAGACATATATATATATACCGATGTCATAAATAAATGTGCACACACACACATATGTATATATATATATATATATATATATATATATATATATATATATATATATATACTAGGGGGGTACCCCCCTGCTCGCCCTGCTCGCAAGCCCCCCAATTTGTGATGTACTTATTCTTGAATATTATAAAATTTAATGCCATAAATTCAAATGAGGTGTTAAAGTAATTATTTTGTAAAACATATCAAGTTTAACACAATTTGCAATGATTATTATGCAAATTGCATTAAATTATTGCATTATAGAATTCATATATTAATGTATATATCCGAAAACTTTTCGAATGCTCTCGATTGAATCGAGCCCGAGATTGCAAGCTTGTTTAGATTCAAGCTATATTAAGCTTTAAACCAACTTATATACATCTCTCTCTTCTCCAACTTTTAACTTCTCGTTCTTCTCCCCTTCCCCCCCAAAAAAAAGAATCTATTCGAAACAAATTCAATACGCAGTACTATTCAGTCCAGTTTTCTTGTTTATAGAAATGTCAAATTTCTAACAAAAAAAATGCCTCATCTCTGAGGCGTACCCTGAGGCGTTGTAAGAGGAGGGGAGAGGAAACATTGAGGCGTCTCTAAGGCGATGTATAAGGCGGGACAAGAGGCATACAAAAAAAAATGCCTCATCTCTGAGGCGTACCCTGAGGCGTTGTAAGAGGAGGGGATGAGGAAACATTGAGGCGTCTCTAAGGCGATGTATAAGGCGAGACAAGAGGCATACAAAAAAATGCCTCATCTCTGAGGCGTACCCTGAGGCGTTGTAAGAGGAGGGGATGAGGAAGCACTGAGGCGTCGGTAACTATTTTTACGTTATTTTTGAAAATTTTTTAAAATATCACTCTCACAAACTTGAGGCGTTTCGAGGAATTCCTAAGGCCTACCTGAGGCGTCTCTGAGGAGTCTTTGAGGAGACCTATGAGGTAATATGAGTTGACAAACGTCGAGGCGATGTCAGAGGCGGGTCGAGGATGGGGAAGGAGGGGGGAGGCTGGGGGAGGAGGGGGGAGGCATCTCACAGAGGCTGAAAAAAAACCTATATTTACGTTGAAAAAATTTTAAAATGTGAGGCTGGGGGAGGAGGGGAGAGGACGCAAGAATGCTATTTTTTTAGGCTTACGTCTATATAATATAGGAAGATATATATATATATATATATATATATACCCATAACAATAGAAATTTAATAAGACCTCAGAATATTTAACTGAATAGGGTCTACAATGTCATAAAAGTATACATGGTAATGAGTAAGTACATTACTTACACAATGTTTATATGCAAATAATGTGCAATGCTTTACCCATATGCAAATAACATGCAAATGATAAATGCATTGAAATTCAAATTTTTTATGTGAAAAACAAGAGATAATTACCAAAAATTAATAAAAAGTATTAGGATAGCAGAAAGTAGAAGAGCATAACATTCATATCTTTTACAATAACTATGTATATATTATTATAATTGAAATAAAATGTTATGTAGTTATTCTACTTATACTAAATGTATGTAAATATATACATATGTGCAAATGAGAATTAATTATATGCAGAATATATGTAAATATATATAAATTATTTCACTACGATTATGTAGGTTGGGCAATTAACGCCTTTTTACTTAAGACACACACTAGCTAGGTGGACGATGAATGATTAGAACATACCCAAGTGTGATCGCGTTACATGAAAAAATTTCCGCCTACTCGCAAGCGAAATGATGGTGAATTATATGCATTCTGATTTATACTATGATTGAATTAATTTGCGTACTTACATGCACACCGGTTCACGATTCGCGCTAAACTAACATTATTTTACATGTGTTGGCGGATTTAAATATCAAATTAAGATGACTCTTGAAATATTAAATGTTGCGCACATACTACCCCTTGGTCACCCCTCATATCTACTTTTAAATTCATGTCTAAATCGTACTATAAATACACGAAGATTGACAGGTCTGATTAACAGTTAAAGTTCAACGTTCCAGAAAAGATCAACACGAAGTAAGATGGTTTGAAAAAATTTACTTAAAGTCTTGATAAATATTGTTAATATAGCATTAGTTCGGGAGCCACAAATAAAATTATTTTGCAATAATTCATGGCGCAAAAGTCTAAACATTTGCTCCAATAATGAATTATTGAAAAAAATTAAATTTATCTTAGGACTTTGCGGATTACGTACCTTAGCTTATATGTTTAAACGAGGTATTTTTAATGATAATGAAATATTTGACATTGCTGGTCGTTGTATTAAAAGCAGAGGGATCCAAGATGCGTCACAAGTCAGGCTTCTCATGTTACATCACCGTGTTATTAAAGGTAAGTTATTTATAATTTCTGTTACCGTTTAAAAGCTTGTATCTTTTTTCTTTACGATCGTAGAATTTCGCTATAAAATACTTTTTTGTTGTGAATAAAATAATAAATCTGAAAACATGATTTGCAAGAAAATATCAGTTTCGGATCAATAATCAATAAACTTTTTGTTTATGATCACAGAATTTCGCGGGATGAGACTTTTTTGTTAAAAATAGTGCAACCAAGCAGATTTTACATAAATTTTACAGACCTGCAAAATATGATGGAGGACAGTAGTGGGGATGAACTGTTAATAAGGCTTCTATCTGAAGAAGAAGATGTATTTGATTCGAGTGATCTTGTGCTACTACCACCTCCTGAAGAGGTAAGAGAAATCATGAATGTCTCTGAAACTACCCCAAACTTTGCGGTGGAGGCAAATAATAATACAGCAGCGCCACCACCTTTTGAACCAATGCCTGGTTGCTCTTGGTGGGGTGATGATGGGAGACAGTCATAAATGGCGATCAATAATAACGAGCAGAATACACTTAATACGATGATTTCGTCTGAATCACCAGGTACAGAGAATACAGGTTGATTTAAGGAGATGTAAAATGGACACTACACCTATACTCATAAATATTTACTATCTTTTTATTTTATTGCAAATTTTTAAGAAAATCAATGCTTTGGTTTGTAATATGTACCATAAAGATTATTCAATTAAATTTTGAAATAAATTCATTTATTAGTTTCTCAGATTTTTAAATTTCTTGTACAAAATCTAAAAATTTTAATATATTAATATTGGAACCCTAAAATTTTTAAAAACCAATAAATGAATTTATTTGAAAATTCAAGTGAATAATCTTTATGGTAAATACTACAAGCTAAAGCATTTTCTTTCCTCAAGTTTTGCAATATAATGAAAAGATAAGCCAAATTCATGAATACAGGGGTGGTGTCCATTTTATATCTCCTTAAGCGTAAATTTATAAATCACACATTTTCACGTAATTTTGGTATATCATATTGTAGACAAATATCTTCAACAGGGAGATGGTACTACTACTACTCAGAACCGCATTACGATTCATGAAGAATCATCGCGATATTACCGACAATTTAAGTTACAAGGTAGACAATTAAGAGTGTCAATATTACCTCCACCACCTAATGCGAATGTGTATACGTGGTTTGAAGCAGCAATAAATAATTTATATCGTCATGTGTGTGAAAATGCGCGACCTTCAGATTATATCGGCATAACTATAAACTCTGACCGATTTGTTCACGGTTCTTTATGGATTTCTCTTAGACTGGTTCGTGATTTTTCACCGACAGATCTACTCGAGTTATTAGCTTGTGCAGCATAGTGTAATGACAATTTTAAAATCGATGATGTTTTAAACGTGAAAGTCAGCATTGTTTCTAAACCAGAGGGACGCGGTCGGGTATCACTCACTAGCGAATCAGTTTTCAAGAAATCCATTCTAAATATTCAAAATACCGACAATCTTTGCCTTCCACGCTCGCTAGTCGCTGCTCATGTATATGCTATACGTGGTCAGAGGCGCAGTGGTATTCACCATGACAGGTGAATGGCAGGTGATTTTGGTATAATGAAAAAAAAAAATGAAAATTATATATTTAATTTTAAAAATGAGATTATAAAATACTGTAGACAAGATGTAAAAATTTTACGATTAGCATGTTTGGCCTTTCGCAAAACCTTCATAGAATGTGGTAATACAGATCCATTCGTAGAGTGCGCCACCGTCGCATCATCTTGTATGCGTGTATATGGAAAAAATTTTTTACAAAAAGACACTATAAGAATCATACCTCAGGGCGGTTATAGACAAGCAAACAAGCAGTCTATGAAGGCAATGCGGTGGCTGTGTTGGATGGAAAATGTGTTGAATCATCAAATTCGGTATACTGTCCGAGCTCGAGAAAAGAGACTTCCCAAGGGCCCTCTAGTGGATGGATACTGCGAACTTGAAAACGGTACGAGGATTGTTTTACAATTCCACGGGTGTTATTGGCATGGCTGTGTATGGTGTTACACAGTCAACCGTGATTCACGCCTCGTAAACGGTGAAAATATGGACGAACGGTTCGAGAGAACCGCGCAAATATCCGAAAAGATAAGAAGCCACGGTTATCAACTAATAGAAAAGTGGGAATGTGATTTTGATCATAAGTACTCACAGAATAAAAGTATGAAGATGTATATCGATAATAAGATACGAAATTGGTATGAACCGTTGAATCCTCGAGAAGCATTTTTCGGTGGTCGTACGGGTAATACAGTCAAAATTTACGATGTAAAAGAGGGTGAGAAAATCAAATACGTGGACGTGTGTTCGTTATATCCATATATATGTAAATACGGTCGATATCCCGTTGGTCATCCAACTCTTTAGGTAGGTGAAGATGAGTGTCGCTCTCTGGTGGGTCAAACAAATAATATAGGTCACGTTGAAGGTCTTATTAAATGCGAAGTATAGCCGCCGCGAAATATATATCATGCTGTACTACCCGTTAAATGCATGATAAGCTTTTATTTCCACTGTATCGAACATGTGCTGAATCAATGTATATCGCAGATTGTGACCATGAAAATCCTGATGATCGAGTTTTTATCGGTACGTGGGTTGCTGACGAGTTGAAAAAAGCTGTTCAGATGGGCTATATCATCAGAAAAATATTTGAAATATGGTCTTATAAAATTACTCAGTACAACAAAGCCACGGGTTAGGGTGTTCTATTTCCAACTTATATCGATAAATTTTTCGCTGAGAAAACATGCGCGTCGGCTTACCCTTCGGAATGTGCTGACGGTGATAAAAACGCGATTGCTCGATATATTGAAGAACTTGTGCAACAAGAGGGCATTAAATTAGACAAAAATCTAATAAAATATAACACTGGTCTGAGATCTGTAGCAAAACTTTGTTTAAATTCATTGTGGGGTGAATTTAGTCAACGAGAGAATATGCCAAAGACTGAAGTGATAGATGATCCACAGAGATTATTTATATTACTCTGCAGTGTCGAGACCGAGATCGACTCAATTTTACCGATCAATGAGACGACAATTTATGTAAGTTGGCACAACGAAGAATCGGCTGTTAAGCCATCACCATTATGTAACGTTATCGTAGCCGCTTATACCACAGCCTTGATGCGTTTAAAACTCTACGACGAATTGCAACCACTGGGGGAACGTGTATTGTATTACGATACTGATTCTATTGTGTATGTAAGTCGCATACGTGAGTAAGATGCGAAAACAGGGCCGTTCTTGGGTGACGACCGACGAATTGGCCTGTTATGGTCTTGGCACAAACATCACATCATTCGTCTCTGGAGGACCCAAATTTTACGGATATAAATATTTGACACTAGATGGCGTTGAAGGATGTGTTTGCAAAATCAAGGGTATAAGACTTAATTCGTCGGTGAGTCAGAAAATAAACTTCGATTCCATACGAGATCTTATTACTGTTAAAATACCGCCACTTTTTGCAAACTATGACGCTATTAGACACACACGGTTTCACGATGTTGTAACACGACCTGAATGTAAAATATGCGAACCCGTGTACTCAAAGAGACGATTCGTGAATAACGAGATTAGCTATCCATATGGTTATAAATCTAATTAAAAATAAATTATTGTAAATATATTATCACTAAAGCGAATATATGATATAGGATAAAGAGAATTAAAACCCAAACTATTTTGAAATAAATTTTTATATTTTATAAAAATGTAAAACGAAAAAATAAATTTATTTTCTATTAATTAAGTAGTTATCAATTTTTATTAAAAGCACAGGTTCCAGAATAATCCGCATCCTTTCCACCCTCATTCTAAATCTTTCTCTATTACGAGCCGCTTGCTCCCACTCTCCACGTCGTGCTGCACGACTCGCATAGTCCCACATGCGTATCACATGAATTTCCGGTTTACCCTCTTTAAAATGCACTTGTTTTGTTTGATTCATCGTTCACTGAACTTTTTGTAGACTCTCTTTTCTATAAAATTGTTGAGAATCAAAAATTTAAATCTGATTAATTCTTTGATGAAAATTTATTACCTTTTTCAATTTCTTGGCTATTGCTCACAATAGCAGCACTTGTTTAAGACCAACCAGCACTGACCGTTTACCAACACTTTTAATTTTGTACTATAAATGGTGGTGGTGGTGGTGGGGGTGGGAGTATTAATTATAAGTAGGAGATTAATACTTATTTGGCTCTTCCAGCTATAAGGCTGAAAAGCGAAATAATGCTAGCGTCAGCCAGCTATATAGCTAATCAGCTAAACGATTGACTAGCGCCACTACGATACTGTTCGCACACGCGCGCACGCCGTCGCCGCCGCCGCCGTCCCCCACTCATACTCATCACTCTTAATGATCGTATATGTAGAGTAGTTGAAGGATTTGACGAGGTTAGTAATAGGAGTTTAGCAGTAGTGGTAACACTGCTAACATGGACGTTTGCAGGTGGGTGCATCCGTGGACTTTGATGATTTGTGGACCCAGCTCGTGTGGTAAAACAGTATTTGTAAAGAATTTTTCACATCACATTGATCGCATGAGTGATACGAAATTCGAGCGTATACTCTTGTACTATACCGAGTGGCAGCCAATTTACAAGAAGTTGGCCGAGGTTATCGAATTTCACGAGGGTTTACCAAAGAGCAAAGACTATGCCAATAATCCACGAGCAAAACTCTTGATTCTTGACGATTTGATGAGAGAATCGTCTAACAGATCTGTAGTCAATCTCTTCACCAAAGGCAGTCATCACAATAACTTGAGTGTCATCTTTATCTCGCCAAATCTCTTTCATCAAGGTCAGCGAGAAATTTCTCTAAACTCTAATTACATCGTGGTATTTAAAAATCCAAGCGATTGAGCGCAAATAAATCATCTGGCGCGCCAAGTCTGCCCCCAGGAGCCTCGTTTTTTGCAAGAGGCATATTTCGATGCCACAGCACAGCCACACGGCTATTTGTTCATGGATCTGAAACAGGGTACGCCTGAAAATGTGAGATTTCGTACTTGTATATTTCCGTTCGACAAACATCAGTACGTTTTTAAAGGTTTGTATGAAGGTTGCGTGGTTAGTTTGCGTGTTTTAAGATAAATGCTTAAACAAGCGAATCAGGTCGAATAGGATTCGACACACGCGTCTTGTTAGCTAGGCACTCGAACGCGTGGCCTCGTGCAGAGTGCAGATTGAGGTTAACACAATGAAATAACACTGCAAATATTACGATTTACAAAAGTGAAAAGAGTTAAGCTTTATTCAACTTAAATATTACAAATGATTCGCCACTAGTGTGGGTGTAATTAATGGATTTGAAATTCACTTATGTTAAGTGGAATTAAGTGACGAAATGGCTGTTGGCACAGTGATCACTAATCGATGTTGATAGCTTGAGCGCTCGACCAAGAAGAAGGAAGGAGCGTTCAAGCTCTTGTTACTCGAAGAAGGTGCGAGGCGCTAGAGCGTCTGTTTCCTTCGATGGTGAGACGCTGCGCGCGTCGGCGCTGTTGCTGGTTCTGATGATAGCGCGCTGAGCAGAGGCGCCACACGTTTATGTGCCTTATTGCGAGCCCATTGAGGCTGATGCTCGCTCGAATAATCTACCAGTCGTGCGATTGTAATGGAGCCGGTAAGACGTAGTCGTAGCAGACCAATTCCAGAAAAGTACTGGACTTAATTACATGTTTTGTGTAAAATCGAACTTTCTCAACTCAAGGTCATATTACGCGAAGCAAATTCCAAACTTATAACGTACATTTGCGAGTGTGCTTTGAACATTTTACGTGGAAATATTCTACTCAACAAGTATTATAAGTAACAATTGCGAAAAGTCGCACGACTGTTGCGAAAACTCGCTAAACCGGGTAGTTTGGAGGTAAAAAGGAAATTGGTGGTAAAATCAGCATATTTACTGCGGCTAATTGTGAAACCTGTTTAATCGGCATGGAATACGCAAGAAAAATGATTTTAGTACCGCAAGAGTGCTTGGAGCAACAGCAGCTGCAGCAGCACGACATACCAACTGCCAATCATACAACACCACCATCCAGTGTCCAGACACCTGGTACAGCCACGACACGCCTTGACGAGGAAATGAGTAAAATTTTACATTCTGCGGGTAATGAGCGCCAAAAATCTCTGCAACATCAACAAATCTTGCAGCGTTACTTGCATCTAAAAGAGGAAGAAAAGGATGAGAGTAGGGGTATAATACGTCCAAACGAGACAACATTATTAGAAACGGAAACGACAATAGGTACAGGCAATAATGAGGAAATCGACGACGAACAGCTTGTCCAGTCAGTACCGCAGAAATTTCGAAGCAATGCTAGACATCTGATTAGATGTTTGCGTCAAGCAGGTAATATTGAGTGGGATAGTCGTGGTATAATCAAGCTAGATGGCGCTGTTGTCGAGGGTGCGAATATTGTCGATTTAATCAGCGAGGCTATGAGAAGTAGAAAAAGACCGCCACCGCGCGGATACGAACAGTTTGCACGCATCTTGCGACAAATTAGTATACCCCGAGAATTCATTGGTAACGATTAACTGTGGCGTACGATTGTATCTCATAGCCCTGATTCACCGCTGTCATCGTCGTCGTAAGAAAACGAAGGTTATTATTCTTCAGCAGCTACTGGTCGAACGAGTGTAAAGGAGCAAGAAATTGAGAGTGCGAAAAAGCGTAAAAAAATTGGTAGTGAGTTGGCAGCTACGCCATCAACCCCTGCAAAAAAGAGTCGCCTCGAACAGCTAAAATGGGACCGTATGTGAAAGCATGAAAAGAAGTGATGAAGGGGGAGGAGAAGAGGGAGGAAGAGGGGGAGAAAACTGGTACTTTTATAGACCGATTTCAGTTGTACCCTTAGAAATGCATCTACCAGGCTACCAGTTTCTCGGCCCTGGCACGCATCTCAAAAAGCGTCTTAGACGTGGTCAGAGAGAAAAAAATCCTCTTGATAATGCCTGTCTAGAGCACGATATTTCATATTCAAATAAAAAAATAACGAATCATATAAAAGCTGACAGACTGCTGGCTGAACGAGCATTTTCACGCATGCTCTCGCAGACTGCAGATGGTAATGGAAAAACTGCAGCTGGTATTACTGTTTTGTGCATGATTAGCAAAATTACGTTTGATAAATTTTTGAAATGCATTAAAAATACATTTAGAAGACAGCAAAAGAGAGAGAAAAAGCTAGTTTGTAAGAGGGGGAGGAGGAGCAATGAAAAAGAAGGAGAAAAAGAAGAAAGAGGCGAAAAAACCGGACGATCTTGAGCATTATTACTATAATCTTCCTGCACCATCAGCGTACGCTGGTGCTCATCTACTGAGACACGCGAAACCTAAAAAATTTGATAACAATACCATTGCCAAATGGTTGGAGAGTCAGGATGCACATATCTTACACAAACTCGTGAGACATCGTTTTCCTCGTCGACATTACAACGTTTTTAGCCCCTTTGAAGTGTGGGAAGCTGACTTGGCAGATTTTAGATCACTCAAAACCTACAATGATGGGTACAGCTATATTCTCATTGTCATTGATGCACTTTCAAAGTTTGCCTGGGCAGAGCCTCTTCTCGACAAAACCAGTCGAAGCATCGCTGTAGCATTAGACAAAATTTTATCACGATGTTATGATAGACATCCTATTTACCTACAGACTGATAAAGGTAAAGAGTTTATTGGTCGAGAGGTGCAAGAGGTGCTAAAAAAGAAACATATTACCTATCGAGTCGTCAGAGACCCTGATATAAGGGCAGCCATTGCCGAACGCTTTATTCGAACTCTCAAAGGTCGTATCTGGCGATACTTTACTCATTTGCGCACAAGACGTTATATAGATGTTTTGCAAAAAATTGTGACGTGTTACAACGAGTCGAGGCTTAGTGCCATAAAAATGCCCCCTTCCAAGGTCAACTTATATAATGCTCACGTGGAACGTCAAAATTTGACGTTCCGTTACAGCGAAAAACAGCCGTTTCGAGTAGCTAAATACAGCGTCAGCAATCTGGTTCGTGTCAGTCGTGCCAAGACAGCCTTCAGAAAAGCATACGAGGGTGGCTGGACTCTGGAGCTGTTTAAAATTATAAGAGTCGACACAAGACAACAACCACCCGTCTATATTTTGACAGATCTTCATGGAGAAAAAGTTGACGGATATTTTTACGAAGAACAGTTGAGCAGAGTGCGCAAAGGTTTAGATAGCGAAGCGTTTTAGGTTGATGAGGTTTTGAAGAGCAAAGGTAGGGGGTCGAAAAAACAATATTTGGTCACTTGGAGGGGGTATCCAGAAAAATTCAATTCTTGGATGGAAACTAAAGATTTAAAAAATTTACAATGAACGATGAATTTTACATGGTTTTACCGAGCAACAGCAGCAAGTTTGTCTTTCCACACAATGTGGCAACACATTTTACAACACAATTATCACAAAATTTTTATTTTCATGGCGACTGGTGTGTAGGACTCACGGAAATTCAAATACCTCTCACATTTCAGCATATATCAGTAGTAGATCGTGAAGGGGTGATTTCTGTTTAAACATCCAAACGTGACGTGGCGAATGTTTTGCGAGAAACAGAGGAGACTCAACAGAAGGCCGAGGTGTTTGCCCGCGTTAAATCTGGTGTTTACCGTGACACTGAAAGTCTCTTGTAAGAAATAAATAATCTCGAGAATGTGAAAAATCATTTATATTTTGAAATCCGCGCTAGTGGCTATGTACAGGTTAGATGTCGATGTGGTGAAGATTGTACAACCTATATGCACACGTTTACACTATCGGAAAAATTACTTAGAATTATAGGTTTGGGAAATGTACTAATTTTTTCTTGCAAAGGTAATAAAGAACACTACATTGCCGGTAATCGTCCAGCAAATCTTGTGAACGGGTTACCAACCGTGCTCATGGTTTACAGCAACATTTGCCAGCCTTATGTAACAGGTGACATGCGCACGAGCTTACTACGTATAGTCTCGCTTAATTTGCGTGACTACGTTTATGGAGGTGTTGAAATTAAAAACTTTTCACCACCCATGTACCTACCACTGCTGTCTTCAGTGTTTTAGTCGATAGAAATAGATATAAGAGACGAACACGGATTTCTTATTCCATTCGACTACACTGACTGTAACGCTTCACTTTAAGCGCATCCGATAAAATGCCTGTGTTTGAAGATTTTTTCAATAACCAAATGATTGGTGGTGGGGGTAAGTGTGTTACAGTTGGTAAACCTTGTTTTGGTTATCACCAGTTGGTTGCAGGAGTAGGTAGTTTTTTGAAAGGTCTCTTCCGAGCAGCTATACCGAAGATCAAACAAGGTGCAAAAGTGGTCGGTAAGGAGGCTCTCTGAGCGAGTAAAAATATCCTAGATGATGTCACTCTAGATGGCAGACCGGTCAAAGAGGCGACCAAACAGCGCATTCGCGAGAGTGGTAAAAACCTCAAAAGAAAAGCTGACGTTGTTCTGGACTGATTGCTCTTGGGTGAGTCAAGTGCGAAAGGGGGGGAGGAATCAGAATATAAAAAGAAGAACGAGACATCATCAACTCAGTCGTCGAGTGCACCTAGCACTACAAACACCTCAGCGGCTAAACGCTCGAAAAGTGGTAAAGTTGCGAAAAAGAAGAAGAAGCAGAATAAGAAAGCACGTGTAGCTAGAGATATTTTTGAAAATTAAAATTTCAAGATGGCGCTATTGCATACAGAATCTTATCAGTCGATCAAGTCGGAATTGTCACTTTTTGAATTACCCTCGACACAGACTACAATTGAAGGCTCTTACTGGGTTCAGTACAAACCGATATCTTCACTTAACGACCAATCACGAATTGAATTTACCATCCCTGGCAACACTGAGTATTTAGACTTGGCTCACACAATGTTAAGTGTAAGCGTAAGTGTAACATGCACTAGTGCTGAACCACCTAAAGATCCGAACGTTGGACCAATAAATAATCTTTTGCATTCGTTGTTCAATCAAGTCGACGTGCTATTCAATCAGAAACCTGTTTCACCACCAAACAATGCTTATGCATACAGAGCTTACATTGAAACATTACTAAATTATGACTCAACAGCTGAAAAGTCTTATTTAACGAGTGGATTGTGGTACGATGATACAGCAGGGAAAATGGACGATAGCACAGGTGGTAATACTGGTCTCAGCCAGCGTAAAGCGCTTATGGTTGACAGAAAGATTGATTTACTCGGCCATTTACATTGTGATGTTTTTAATCAAGACAAATTATTACTGCGTGGTGTTGAAGTTAGAGTAAGGCTCGTGCGTTCTCGTGATGGTTTCTGTTTCATGGATCCCACTGGTGCTTTCACAGTAAATATTACCGAGGCTACGCTTTTTGTGCATCGAGTAAGATTAAATCCTTCACTTGTGCTAGCACACGAAAAACTATTGTCGCAGACTACTGCAAAATACCCACTGACACGAGTAGAAGTTAAGACTGTTACGTTACATAATGGTGTGCATGGAGAAACAATCGACAATGTCATATTAGATCAACTGCCAAAAAGAATTATACTCGGTTTTGTTGAGAATAAAGCTTACAACGGAGATAAGAGTCTTTACCCGTTTAATTTCTAGAATTTTAATATAAATTTTTTGTGTCTGTTCGTTGATGGAATGCAAGTGCCATAGAAACCCTTACAGCCAGATTTCAAAAAAAGCAAAATGTACATTGATGCTTATCATACACTTTTTTCCGGCGATGGTATTCACTTTATGAATTCTGGCAACTCGATTACCCGTAAAGACTATTCAAACGGTTACTGCCTATTCGCTTTTGATTTGACACCTGATTTATCGGCGAGTGATGGTAGACATTGGAATTGGATAAAAAATGGTAATGTACGAGTTGATGTTAGATTCGACGACCCACTAGAGGGCGCTGTAAATTGTATAATTTATGCTGAATACGACAATTTGCTTGAAATTGACTCGTCGAGACAGGTCGTCGTGGATTATAGTGGTTAAGTAGCAGTGGTGGTGGGGATATATTTCTCGCTATTTAAGTGAAGCAAAGCCATCTTTATTATCTCAGTCGCCGGGCAACTTTCATTACAAACAGTATGGTCGAGGTGATTGACGTGCAGTTTTTAAAGGACAACAAAAATCGTTTGATTCCAAAAGAGGTGGCTGTACTTGCAATTCATAAAAACTTTATTGCTCATTGGATTGTGGCGCCTCCTTGTAATTTAAGACGCTTACCTAAAAATGCTTTGAGACAGAACAATTGGATGAGACTGAATCATCATGGCCTGGAGTGGTACGAAGGTGATATATCGATAAAAAGATTATACAAAAATTTGAAAGATATTTGCATGAATTGTCGTGTAATTTTCGTGCGAGGTCAAAAAAAGCTTGAACTACTTTCTAAGCTCACCACCTGTAAGATTAAAAATTTAGAAAAAGAACAAGATTGTCCAGCTTTTAGAAATTTAAATTTTAGCAGTGTACAGTGCATGCATCATTACCTAAAATCACCTTATTCAAATTACGCGTGTGCACTAAATAACGTTACTTATCTGAAACATTGGCTACTAAAACTTAACCCCAGCGTAAAATCGCTGATTTCGGAAGAATTTTTCGAAGTTCTCCGCAATGAATTTAAAAGAGATTGTACGATATCTGATACGGATCAAGTTTCACGCAGTAGGCGTTTATCCAGCGGATCGGATTCCTCTGATGTGGGTGAAATCTTGTGTGCTTGTGCTTAATACGAAAAATTATAACCAGCTTGGTGCGCACTGGATTGCCATATACGTTGATAAGTATGGTACAGGTGTGTACTTTGATAGTCTTGGTAAGCCACTACAAATTCAACAACATTTACGACGTATTCAGCAAAATTGTAAAAAAGTTAGATGGAATAATAAATGCTTACAAAGCGTATACTCCAACGTTTGTGGTCATTATTGTATCATGTTTCTGTATTATATGTCTTCCGGATTGGGTTTCAAGAAATTCTTGGAAAATTTCTCGCAGAATTTGCAAAAAAATGATGTTATAGTCAAGAATTTTGTAGAAAACTTGCTATGCGTAATTCGATACTTGACTGTCTCTGATTGGTTGCACGCCACCTTTTTGCGATATCCCCACCAATTTCGACGGTATAAAAGAATTGGTATCCACTTGGTCTAGCCACAGTTGTGTGTGATCGACGGTGACAGCAGTAACAAGCAACAAAACCTAACTAAGATGGCTGGTCAAAAGAGAAGCCTGGAGCAATCCTTTGGTAACGATTTATAATATTTAATAGAACAGAATAGCAAGAAAAATTATTGGCAGCAGCTCCTACCGATGGTCCACGGACTAAACAGCTCTTTTGGGAAAATTATCTAGATAGGCCTGAAGAATATAGGAGAAGAAAAAATGGAGTTTGTTCCTGTAGTGCGCTTCTGCGGATCCCATTTTCAAGGTCTACCTCTGTCAGTCGGCTGTTGGAAGACGTTGAAGCAGGAGTTTGATAAAATTGACGAATTTTTTATTTGTTTTAATGAGGAATCTATGTTGGATCAGCAACTCTCTATACCCGGATACACTATCCGCTTAATGATCAGTTTTAATGAGAGAGCTTTTGAATTGGTACTCTTATAAGAATATGAAGAGAAATAAGAAAATACTAAAATAACAAAATTTAAATTCAAGGAAAAAATGAGTACTGATAAATTGGAACAAATACGTGCGAATGAGGCTATACGTAGGAAAGAAGTTCATATAAAAATTAAACAAAAAAACCAAAATATTATGAAGAAAAATTAGAAAATACTAAGATAACAAAATTGAAATTCAAGGAAAAAATGAGTATTGATTAATTGGTACGTGCGAATGAAGCTTTACGAAAAAAAGGAGTTATGTAAAAATTAAAGAAAAACAACCCAATAAATATAAAGAAAAATTAAAAAATACTAAAATAACAAAAATGAAATCAAAGAAAAAAAAGGTACTGATAAAATGGAACAAATACGTACAAATGAAGCTACACGTAAGAAAAAAGCTTACATAAAAATGAAAAAAGAACAACCAAATAAATATAAAATAATTGAAAATATTAAGATATAAAAAATAAAATCAATTGAAAATAGAGATACTAATAAATTGAAAAAATTGCATTAAAAAGAAAAATTACGCAAAAAAGAAACTTATAGAAAAGTTATTAGTGAACAATATAATGAATATGATAGAATGGTACAAATTAAAAATCAAAAACAGGAAAATGCCGATATTATTAAGAAAACACAAGTGAAAAATGATTAAAAGAATCACGCACAAGGTGTAAACAAATAGAAATTGATGACAATAAACATATTAATAATGATACTACAATAAATAAACCAATAGATGAAAAAAAGCGAAAACATAAATATGATTCTTATCAATTAAAGATATTATTTATTAGGTGTAAACGATTAAAAATTTAAGACAGTAATTATAATAAAAATTACAATAATAATTATTATAATAACAATCATAATATTGTATTGAACAAAGTTATTGATGAAACAATAAAGGGCAATGTAGAAAAAAAATTAAATAAATTAAATAAAAAAATAATAACTGAAAAAATTAATTCAAAACCGATTGGTTGTATAGCAAATATATATTTCGATGACAATCTCATATCTGAAAATAACATTGGTTCAATGACAAATACATGTGTTTATTGTGATGCGAAACATTTTGATTTCGAATATACTAAAAGTAACGATTTCTCCAATTGTTGTCATAAAGGTGAAGTAGGAAGAAAATAGGACTCAAAAAAATGTAGGGCCTGAAAAATATAAGGCCCAGAAAAATAGAGCTAAATAAAATATAGGACTCAGAAAAATTAAGGAACCCAAGTAAATATTAATTTTGAAAAAATATTGGGCCTAAAAAAATATAGAGCCCAATAATATATAAAAACAGAAAAAATATTCGGCCCAAAAAATATAGAACCAAAGAAAAGAGAAAGCCCAGAATATATAGAGACCAAAAAAATATTAAGCCCAAAAAAATACTGAGCCCAAAGAAAAATAGGGCCCAAGAAAATATAAGACCCAAAAAATTATAAAGCCCAAAAAAATATAGACCAAAAAAATATTGGGCTCAAAAAAATGCTAAGCCTAAAAAAAAATTAGGCCCAGAAAATATAGAGCTAAATAAAATATAGGACCCAAAAAAATTATAGATACCAATGAAATATAAATTACAAAAAAATATTGGGCCCAAAAAATATAAGATTAAAAAAAATATTGGGTCAAAAAAAATATAGAGTCCAAGAATATATAAGAATCGAAAAAATATAAGGCCCAAAAACATAAAGCCCAAAAAAATATAGTGTTCAAAAATATATTGGGCCCAAAAAAATATAGGGCGCAAGAAAATATAAGGCCCAAAAAAATATAAAGCCCAAAAAAATATAAAGACAAAAAAAATATTGGTCCAAAAAAATGTAGGGCGCAAGAAAATATAAGGCCCAAAAAATATAAAGCCCAAAAAAATATGGAGACTAAAAAAATATTGGGCCCAAAAAAATATAAGACCCAAAAAGATGCTTATGACTAATGAGGACTAATTATATAGAGCCCGATTAAAAATTGCTAATTTTATTACCAAAAGATTAGACACATTTAACAAATGCGGAGAACCAGAGAAACGGAAAAAAAGTGGTTTTACTTTAATATAATATAGGACTAGCAAAAAATACCTCGCTCCTAACGTCGCTCGGTTGAATTTTCATATATTGTATTATTATGTATAAATTGGCCAATTTTAAAATAAAAAAGAATTGACGCAACTTATGAATTGTGATATTGTAGTTTTGTACTAAATTAAATATTTCTATTTTTATAAAAAAGAATAATTAAAGTTACAATGTGCATAAAAATTGTTTAAATACAAATTATATCTTGATGAATTAAGAATTTGTTCTACTAAATTGCATTTAAATGAATGAAAAAATATAATAGGAATTTTTTCTTTTTAATCACGTGTTTCAATCACGAACCATGAAATAATCGAAAACAGTATTTGACGTTTACTAGAACTAACAACTGCACGGAGAAAAGAAAGTATTGTTAAAATAGGTTCTAAATCAAGTATATCTAATTTATGTATTAAGGTACTTAAAAAAAGAGTGACGATATAATTTCAATTAGTACTATAGCTTGAATTTTAGGGACCAATGTTGGTACTATTATATTATGAAGTAAGAGCATAAATTTGCGATGCTTACTGCCTTTTTTTTGGTATTAAGACTGATCTTTCACCTACTCGATTCAAGGGCAATATTTGGCAGAAAATGCAATTATTAACCTCTTTTCGTGCGGCTTTTCCTGTTACTAAAATTGAAAATTATTAAATATAGAATTATTTATATAATATATAACTCTTTAAAATTACTAATAATTAATATTTAAATTCGTGATATTCAAGGATTAAAACGATACATGTTTATCTTCCATATTCCGTTTTAAAATAGTTACTTTTGAGTTTTAAATTAATGATTAGAAATTTAAAATTGATATATATATATATATATATATATATATATATATATATATATATATATATTATATGATTTATATTATATTTATCAACTGTTGAAAATCGTTACACAATTTATTGGGTTTTACGTTAACAGGTATTAATTATATTGAAGTTTTTCGCTCCTAACGTCGCTTAGTTGAATTTTCTTTTATTATATTATTATGTATAAATGACTAATTTTAAGTAAATAAGAATTAATTAATTGAATTTTGAGTACTGAATAGAATTGAAAATAATTTGAAGAAACATAATATAAAAATATATGTACACATGTGCTTAAAGTAAAAAAGCGTATAATTTATTTCAAGTGACTATTTCTCACTCTACTGCCATTAGAAAAACAAAGATAGTACGATATTTCATGTAAATAAACTGAGAACTGGGTACTGAGTTACAACTATAATTTGCAGACCTCAATATATGACCATGAATTTGAATTATGAAATTAATTTATAAGTGAGACATGCTTAAAAGAAATTCGTGTTGATTTCTAATAAAAATATCTTCACAAATGTATTTTATATATATGAAATACGAAATTTAAATTTAAGAAATCATAAGATTAAAATACAACATTTTAGTTAATTTTAAATTCGAATATTTCGGAATAAAAAAATAACTATTTGCAATTACTTAACAATCCTTTTTGCATCTAATATAAAAATTTAATGAGATACAAATATTACAAAGTGTATGTATCACAAGTAAGGTTTGCATTTCATAAATATTATAATTTTTAGAAAATTCTTGATACTAATAGATTATTAATTTGGAAAATTAAATATTTTTTTATTGATGACGAGTAACTTTTCAAAAATAGTTAAAATAATACTGTAAATGTCAATTAACATTTTCATCAAAATAAATTTCAACGCTATAATTATTAAAATAAACATTTTTATTTAACTACAATTTATTGTAATAATTATTTTTTTATTTGATGAACAGTTTTATAAATATTATATATTTATGATTGTGTAACTAAATTTATTAAATTAAAATTGTATTCAGTTATTATTCAGAGAATGAGGTATTTAAATTAGTTTTCATGAAAATATATTATTTAAAAAGTTACTTGTTAACAATTTTTTATAGATAACATACATTTAACCTTAATTACATTTTCATTTGTACACGTGTTTATATTTAAATGAATTGTGATTTATATAGAAATTGTTAGCAATTCATTTCATTGAAGCAATAATATTTTTAATAAGAGAAACATTAATTTTTAAAAAATATCAAATTACCTCAGTTAAAAAATTATAATTACATGATATAAAAATATTTTTTTTGATATCGTTTGAACATAAATTTTATGAAATACAATTTAAAAAAATTATTTATTAGATATTAAATTTTTTTAATAGTCAATTATAAAGATAGGACAATATATAAAATATGAATAAATGTTTCTGATTATGTCTATAATTATGCATTTATATGTATTAACTGTCTAGATAGAAGTAGAATTCCCCCTAAAAAAGTAAATATTTCAAAAGAAAATTTATTTATTATTTGCGAAACATTTATTATGAATGCGGAAAAAAATAATATTCTGTAATATCACTCTATAATTTGTATTAAATATGATACAAATCATTGAACGTACAATTATTTCATTATGTTAAATTTGTTGTCAAAGTTTGATTATATTTTACTATAAGAAGATAGAAAAATTAACTGTCTTTCCATTCTATTGCTGAATTTCCATAAAAGGAATGTAAATCAAACTCTGCAGGCTATACTGTTCAAACAATTTTAATAAATTGACAACGTTTTAGTTACATCACAGTAACCCTTCTCAAGTCACTACAAAAAAAAACAAAATCAAAATTAGAATTAACAATATAAAACTTAAGAACACAATAAAGAATTTCTTTTTACAAAAACCTTATTAGTCATGAATCGTTAAAATTTTTAAACTATAGAATGATAGTTCGTCAAACCTATCTTCATGACGAACAGCACAAAACTAAAGGTGTACATCAAAACGCAAATATAAACAAGCAACGAACAATGTATATAAATAATTTAACACACTTACAATAACCCATGTAAAAATTCTTTAAAAACCGACTTTAAATTATGCGTATCAAATATAGCATTCACATTCTTAAATCTATTAATAAAAATCATTTCAGATACAATGCGTCTTTTATATAAAAACTCAACATCCAAAATTTTAACATTGTCAACATTTAAATCAAAGCGATGTCCCGTTTCATTCGTATGTTTAACTAAAGCTGAGGTACATCTACCATGTTTACAATCAGATACATGTTCGCAAATTCTTCTTTCTAAGATTCTACCTGACTGTCCTACATAAGACTTATCGCAACCAGTACAATCAATTTTGTAAACTATACACGACTTTTATCGCTTTGGAATGACATCCTTGCCCAAACAATTCAAAAAGCCTAATTTATTACAACATTTGAAAACAATCTTTATATTATAATTTTTAGCTATTTTTTGTATGATACCCTCCAAATGTTTAATTGCTATACGTTGAATTTCTTTGACCAATTTATGAGCTCTTACAGTGAGAGCGCGCTCTCTTAACTCTATTAAGAAATTTTCAATTGTGCTAGTTTTATTCAGTAAATTTGATTTTTCCCAAACACCATAAATTATTTCTTCATATAAATCTTCTTCTGTCAAAGAAATTATTTGTAAATCAATAGAATCTCCAATGGGACATTCTTTACATTCTTTTAGTACACATTTCATATCATCTTTTGAACAAAAAAGTGAAGAACATATTTTCAATTCCAAATCTGCAGTGTCTTGTTTATTCTCTTTTTTATAATTATTCAAAGCATCTAACATAAGTTTAAGATTCTCGCAATAAACGCAAAGACACGAATCAGTGGGTGGATGTGGTATAACCCACTTCGGTCTTAAAGCGTAGAATGTTGATTTACCAATTTTTGTTTTCATTTCAGGATTTTCGTCTTTAAATAATTGATATATTTCTTTTATACTTCGCGTAAGAAAGCGTTTGACTGTTTTAGTTTTTATACCATTTTCTTTGATAGATACTGTGTCGCTTTTATTCGCACTTTGACGAGAACAATTAAAATCATCGTTCAGATAATAATCCTTTACTTTCATTACAATTTCACTATCCAAAGAATAGCCACAATAGTTCTCAGACTGCTTGTAAATTTTTTTGTTATTTACCAATGATCGTGCTTGATCAATCATATAAATAGTTACATTTGGTAAAACTGATAATAAATAATCTTTGGAAATATCACTTGGTATAATACTCAACAATCGCACTTTCTCAAGAAAATTTGAACAATTATCTAATGCAACTTTAATATTCTCAAGCCATTATCATTTGTTTTACATTCATTATTTTCATTCAATGCGGGCAAATCCGTTATATCGTAGACTTTCATCATTTTACTTGCTATTTGTTAATCAAATGCATCGTTTATTTGTTTTCTTTTTCGGAGAGCATAAGATTCTCGCATCTTGATATTGATACTTTGAGTCATTTTAATTGGTGGAATGTTTAATTTCAAATTACTTGAAGTCTTGTTGAGCTGTTCTACCACAGCCTCACTATGAATAAAATCTTCCGAAGATTGTTGACTGCTTGAAGTCGATGAAATAGGTGCATTTTTCACTTCATCTAATAATATTTTGTAACACGAAGGGCATACTTTATCTTCTCTAGAGAGAGAAGTATTTGGATACAAGCGCTTCAAAGACTCCGTTAGATCACCTAATTCTCTAAGCGGACTTTTGGAGCAATCAGAAACAACTTTTTTGTGCCTTTCTTTTAAATCCTTGCACTTCATTTTGACAATCAGTGATGCCATTATTGATATTCTGTTCAATAACAGATCAAAAAAAATAATTTTTCTTAAACAACTTTAGACCGATTCCATCTCAAATCATGCAGACCGACTGCACCTATCTCTCCGAACTGCTTAAAAATTTTTTATATTATTCTACTTTGAAAATAAGTGTATACGTATTTTTTTATTTTTCAATATCATCAAAAATGCAATTTTTATGCACTTTTTAAAAATGACTTATAAATTTTCAATTCTCAAGAATCGAAAATTTTTTTTTTTTTTAATCGTTTTTATCCCTGTAGTGATCTTTATAAATAAATTTAGGCTCGTTCAATGCTACAGAGGATGCTCTTTTAATTCCACCGTTTTTTATTTTTTTTAACAAAAAAACGGAAGTGCAATTGCACTTTTTGTAAAAAATAAAAAATGCATTTTTCTCAAAAAAGCCATTTTTTTTTGTCTCAAATTTTTTTTATGGATAGATGGCCTTAAGACCTATATTTTCATCCGTGTGGAGTTTGGAATATTTTGGTTTAGTAAGAAATATAAAAAAAAGTGAGAAAAAAATTTTCATATTTACATAAATGTAAATACGTCATAGATACAACAAATATTTCAGGAGTAAGCGCATTTCAGATATATATATATATATATATATATTTGTACGTACATAGCTTTTATGCAACTCATAGGTGTTGTGCTGTACGTATATATATATATATATAGTGCATAAATTTTGCGTTAAGTATAAGAAATTATGTAAAAAAAAAAGTTCTATTTTTTTTTCCTTTCTTATGAGTTTTGGACTTTTCCTTATTGCGCACATTCTTCTTTGACGTAATTTTTCTTTTCTTTTTCTTCTCTTTATTTAATAATTAGGTGAAAGGATGAGCAGCAGTTCGAGCCATATACAATTTTTTCTTTGTCCCTACTTTTACTTTCCATACGTGGGTTTTTTGAATACCGGCCAATTTAGGGGTCTTAAGCCACTCTTTTATTTTGCTTTGCCTAAAAACTTCAATATCTTCTTTTGGCAGTAAGATTAATTTAATAGCGTCAGTGTTAGGTTGAACTTTTTTTACAAAAGCATTTGCATCTTGTATTGATTCAACATGCCAATTTTGAAGATTATGTCTGGTTGCATAGTGTTTTACTAATCCACCGACGCCATCAACCGCACCTTTCCCATGCCCCGTAGCTGAAAACAACCATTTTTGATTGTTAGAAGCTTTTTTCATTACATGTTTACATGTTTACATGAAATGAAAAAAGCTTCTAACAATCAAAAATGGTTGTTTTCAGCTACGGGGCATGGGAAAGGTGCGGTTGATGGCGTCGGTGGATTAGTAAAACACTATGCAACCAGACAAAATCTTCAAAATTGTCATGTTGAATCCGTTTTTTTGTTAAAAAAAAAAAAAGACGGTGGAATTAAAAGAGCATCCTCTGTAGCATTGAACGAGCCTAAATTTATTTATAAAGATCACTACAGGGATAAAAACAATTAAAAAAAAAAAAAAAAATTTTCGATTTTTGAGAATTGAAAATTTATAAGTCATTTTTAAAAAGTGCATAAAAACTGCATTTTTGATGATATTGAAAAATAAAAAAATACGTATACACTTATTTTCAAAGTAGAATAACAAAAAATTTTTAAGCAGTTCGGAGAGATAGGTGCAGTCGGTCTGCATGATTTGAGATATAATCGGTCTTTATTTTTCATCTTTCTTTTCTTATATTTTTAAACGCGTCAAGTCGTTGATGAGAATGCAAAGAACGAATCATCGCCACCTAGTAGTGACATGCGTCAACTCCCTACAAAATAAATTCAAATTCTAGGCGCGAAATTCAAACTGATAAAAAAATTATATTCTTCAACAAAAAAAATTTTTATTATAATAATGTACCATAAAAAGAGGATAAATGGTTATATATTCTTTCATCAAAATAACTTTTTTTCTAAATTAAAAAATTTATATCTTCAGATTTTAATCTTTAACGAAAATTGCGTTTCCTCAATGTAAATATCATATTTATTTAAAGTTTCAGCATTTTTTTTTAAACTTTAAATCGTCATAACCTTGGTTCTAATTGATCAAAATATTCGATCCGGGGTTTATTTTAAAGATTATTGTTGATATTTTTGATATATTAATAAATAAAAGCATAAAAATGGTTGTAAGAATACATAAAGTTGGAAAAATAGTACAATGCGCCATGGTATCAATGTTTTAAAATCGAAAATATAAAAAAAAACGTTTAAAAATCTGTTAAAAAAAAATAAGGCAAAATCGCATGTTCTCACCTACCCTAAAAGTTAGTATTTTTTATGTATAAAATCATATAAAAATTTCAAAAAAAAAAAATATAGTCTTTGAGAAAATCGTGTCTGAAAAAAATCGCTTTTTTTCGGTTTTTCGTAAATAACTCAGTAAGATCAAATTGTATTACAAAAATCGAGATTGCATTTTAAACTAGACAAAATTCCGCACACTTTCGTTAAAAGAACGCCCAAAAAGGTTAAAAATTGACGGAGCTATAGTCATTTAAAAGTAGAGGTTCATTTTCAATTTTTGAATTTTCGTTTTTACATCCAACACTAGAATTGCTGTAGTAAAAAAAAAAAAATTTTTGAGCGTTCTACGAGGTAAATTTTATCTTTATATACATAATAGAAGGTATTTTTATTACTTAGAAGAAAAAAAAAATTCTATCAGTGACGGCCTGCATGAATCTGAATGGAATCAGCCATATATATATATATATATATATGTATATATATGGAACATTTCAAACCAACTGGAAGAGCAGAAAAATAAAAATCTCTGAAACTCTGGGAATATATCCTGCCTGTTACTCAAAATGTGTAAAAAAATTTTCAAGGATTTAGATTGGGAGGATCAAGAGCCATAGATTCTTGAAATTTGGAAATTTTTCAAAATTTTTGGAAAAGTCCCAACTTGATCATTTTTTTTCCTGAAAATCCTAATATTTTAGAGAGAAATTCATGAGAATACTTCTTGTTGTTAATGAAAAGCAGAGTTAGCATGATTCTTTACAGACCTAAATTTTGAAGTTTTCTATTGGTTCTTATATGTATTACATGGTAATTGAAATTACTCATTGCTCCCCATTTCAGAAATTTCTTTTCGCGGGTTTATTTTCCTCTATTTCACGTGAACTTTGAAATGAATTCCTGATCATGTAAGTCTGAGCCATCAATAAGGAGTTAAAACAGTTTAAAATATATATTATCATGTATGATTAATTTTTATATTGAAAATAAATTAGACATGAAAATATATATTTTAAACTGTTATAACTCCTTATTGGTGGCTCTTTCTTACACAGTCAAAAATTTATTTTTAAGTTGATAAAAAATAGAAGGAAATAAGCCCTCGAAAAGCAGTTTCTGAAGTAGCAGACAATGAGTAATTTCAATTACCATGTAATACATGTAAGAACCAATAGAAAACTTCAAAATTTAGCTCTGTAAAAAATAACGCTAACTCTCCTCTTTATCTAGAACAAGAAGAATTCTCATGAATTTCTCTCTAAAACATCAAGATTTTCAGAAAAAAAATCATAAAGTTGGTACTTTTCCAAAAATTTTGAAAATTTTCAAATTTCAAGGATCTATGGCTCTTGATCCTTCAAATCTAAATCCTTGAATATTTTTTTACACATTTTGAGTAACAGACAGAATATTTTCTCAGTTTCAGCAATTTTTATTTTTTTGCTCTTCCAGTTGGTGTAAAATGTTCCATATATATATATATATATATATATATATATATGGGTCAATCCACGTCAAACGGATAGTGGCTCTGTCCAAAATTGTAGATCACTAAAAAAGTCGTGCATGGGCTCAAAATTTTCGTCTTACACTTTACTTTTTTTTGCAATGTGGCGATTTTGATAAATCCAAAATGGCGGCCTTAATATGGTGACTCAAACCTAGAAATTTCATAAAAAATTTTCAAAAATTAATTTTGATTCATTCAAATCTGATTCCACATATCTTTCATATCAGAAATCAATTAAGCGTTTGATTTCACATGAGAATATAGTATTGCACTCAAGGTAAAAAAATTTTACAATATCATCTGAAGGTCATATCGCGATACAATAGTTATTTCTCGAATTAATCATTGATAAACGTTGATTAGTAAGAAAATAAAGATACTGACAAGTAACTCGAGTCACTGAATCAAAATCTGATATCCGCTTTACCCTACCAGTCTCCATCGAAGTCATTTGAAGGTCAAATTTGATAAGATTAAGACACCTATAAGTTTTACGTGATGCTGGATCCGAATCCGAGACCTGTTGGAGCGTCAAACGACGTAATTACAGAAAAATTCGTTTCAAACTGTGGTTTCTTGGAGGACAAAAATTTTCTTTTAGTCAATATTTGATTAATTTTTACGTAATTACGTCGTTTGACACTCCAACAGACCCCGGTTTCGGATTCAGCGACACGTAAAACTTGAAGGTGTCCTAATGTTATCAAATAATAAAAGATATTCGCGATTTGACCTTCAAATGAATTTCATACAAATCTTTTAGGGTTAAGCAGACATCAGATTTAAATTCAGTAACTCTAGTTATCTATCAGTATCTTCATTTTCTCTCTAAACAACATTGATCAATGAGTAATTTGAGAAATAACTATTATTTCCCGATATGACCTTGCGATGACATGGTAAATTTTTTTTACCTCGAGTGCAATACTATATTCCTATGTAAAATTGTACGCTAAATTGATTTCTGATGTAAAAAAATATGTAGGATCTGATTTGAATAAATTAAAATCAATTTTTGAAAATTTTTTATTATATCTCTAGGTTTGAGCCGCCATTTTGGATTTTTTAAAATTACCACATTGCAAAAGAAAGTAGAGTGTAAGACGAAAATTTTGAGCTTATATACGATTTTTTTGGTGATCTACAATTTTGGACGGAGCCATTATCCGTTTGACGTGGATTGACCCATATATATATATATATATATATATATATATATATATATATATATATATATATATATATATATATAAATAATTGCCGAAAATAATTATTTTTTATCATAATATTATTTTTACAAATTTCATTATTATTTATTTATCATATAACAATTAATTCATAGCATTTTTCATAATTTCTTTAATTTTTCAGCTTTTAAAGTAAAAAGACAGTAAATTAAATCAGTTAATATGTAAGTCTTTTGTGAATATCTTTGGAAAAAGTTCATTAAAAATGAATGAAAATTCTTAAGAGAATTTTCTTTTTAATAATGGTTTTGACTGAGGAAGATAAATTGATTGTTAAAAGACAGGGATTGTATAGTGGGATTGCTTTCATGTTAACTGATATTCATATATTAGAATTTAATAACATTTCAAACCAGTGCACCTCATTCGACATGCAATTGACTTCACTAATTCAGAGACCACAATATGTTCATTCAGTACTGATTGATGGAGAATTTATACAGTTATTATTTACCAAAAATTTAGAAAAGAGTCACCGGATTCGTGTGTATTATAATAATAAGGTAATTCATATATATAGACAGTTTGAATCTTATATATTTACAAGATGAGTATAAGATTTATATAAACAGATTATTTCTAAACAAATCAGAATTAAGCACAGTATTCGAAACAGTACAATCAAAAACGAATAATTATGATTGTAGCGTTTTTGCAATGGTTTTTGCTGTTGCAGTACTTTATAATTTAGGTCTATGTTGTTTAAGATATAATGTTTTTCAAATGCGATTACGTTTATAAAGAATGTTTAAAACGCAAAAAATAAAAATGTTTCCAGTTTTACAAAATTATAATAATGCAAAAATTAATTACGATAATCCACCAGATATGATAAAAAAGAGTTTTTGTCATGAGCAAGGTCTTAATCAAATACCATTTAATTTATTTCACCATGCTTGAAATATTATAAAAAAACTCACAAATGCATTTATTGCCAGAACAAAAAAAGATCATGGAAACGTATCGTAAATGAAAGAATTTGAATTATGAAACAATTTTGATGGAAATTGACAATGACATTTCAGATAGAAATTTTTAAAAACCAGATAATGATATAATGGGAATCGATGACATCCACTTAAATTATAACGATAATAAAATTGGGGCAGTTGAGATTAAATTAAATGAAGAAAAAAAAGAATCAAAAGAAATAGATGAAAAAGAAACTTTATTTGTAACAGAACTTAAGAGCTTGACGAAGTGGCCCCCTTCTAATAATATTTCCAATCCTAACTTATAAATAAACGGTGCGTTCAATCAACTTTTTTTGCTACGAAGTAAAAATTTTTTAAGATTATACTCCAGTGCGGACAACTCAAGAAATCCACCAAAATATTAGACATATAAAGTTATAATAAAAACTTTCAATGTATTGTATTTTGAAGTTAGGTCTATCAAGTTTGATATCTAATTTCCAATCCAAGCTCATAGAAAAATAACAAGTCTAAATGATTTTTTATTTTGACAAAAATCATTGTAGTAATATAGCTTTAGTACGGAGAAGTCATTATATTTGTTTAATTTATTAATTTAAAAAGATACTGATATAATAAAAAAAGCAAAACTCAAGTGATGCAGCTCCAACATCCCGTTGATAGGTAAATGGCAACAGAAGAATCACATAAATATATAAAAATTTCAGAAAAAGACATTATTATGGAAATGCGAGAAACAAAAAAGTAATGATAAATTAGAACTAAGACGTGTTCAAGAAACTATACGTCAGAAAAAAGCTTATATGAAAATGAAAAAAGGACAACCAAATAAATATAAACAGAAATTAGAAACTACTAACATAACAAAATGGCAATTCAAGGAAACAATGAGTACTGATAAATTTGAACAAATACGTGCGAATGAGGCTTTACGTAAGAAAGAAGCTTATATAAAAATTAAAGAAAAACAACAAAAAAATATGAAGAAAAATTAGAAAATATTAAGTGTAAACGATTAAAAATTGAAGATAATAATTATAATGAAAATTAGAATAATAATAATCATAATAACAATCATAATATTGTATTAAACGAAGTTATTGATAAAACAATAAAGGGCAAAGTAGAAAAAAAATTAAAGAAACCAAATGAAAAAATATTATCTGAAAAAATTAATTTGAAACTGATTGGTTCTATGGCAAATATATATTTCGATGAAAATCTCATATCTGAAAATTACACTGGTTCCATGACGAATACATGTGTTTATTGTGATGCGCAACATTTTGCTTTTCAACATACTAAAAGTAACGATTTCCCCAATTGTCGTCATAAAGGTAAAGTAGAATTGTTAGAAAATCCACCTTACCCAGAACGATTAATGTTTTGAGCAACTGAATTTACGGAAGAAAGTATTGATTTTCGACAAAATGTTAGTTTGTACAATAATGCTTTAGCATTCGCAAGTTTTGATCCCAATTTTGATACATTGCCGAGTAAAGGACCACAAGTTGTTAGATTATGTGGACAAATTTACCATAATGTATATGCGTTACATCCTAATAAAAATGAAGCACTTAAATATGGACAATTATATATAATAGATAATGAAATGGCAACGATTGAACGACATAAGTTTAATACAAACTCAACATTATTAAAACATTCAGATAACTTAATGAGAGATATTAACCCTCATGCTAAAGCCTATAAAATGATGCATGAAGCAGGAGAAGAAGAACTACAACGATGTACAAAAATCAATTGTCTTCTGAAAACTGTTACTATGCCTATTGTCCGCAATAATAATTTCGATAGAAAATAGATATAATCTACCTACCTATAATGATGTAGCAATAGTATACGTTGGAGAAGACGATATGCCTCCTATTGAACGTGATATTGTCATTTACCCTAAGTCTGATAAACCAATTGGTATACTAAAAATTAGCAAACACACAGATCCTATGACATATTCGCTTATTCATCCTAATGGTGGTTTCGGATAGATGTCAAATATGAAAAATAAATTTGGAAAATCTAATATTAAAAATATGCAATTTTATAATTATAGATTTAGTATTAGAAATGAATTTAATCTATTTCTTAATTTAGGAAAATTATCTCAACAGTTCATTGTTGATGCGTTTGTAAAAGTTGAAACCTCCAGATTATATTTCATATGAAAAAACCAAAACGTATTAAGAAGTGATTGTTACAAAGGTGTTATGGACTATTTACATAACGAAAAAGAATTAGATTATTCAAAAATTGGAAAAATGGTATAATTACTAACAAACTTTACAGGAAGTCCACGATTTTTAAAATAAAATTACATTGATTCAATAACACTTGTAAATTATCATGGTAAACCTGACCTTTTTGTAACTATGACCTGTGACCCACATTGAAAAGAAATAACTGAAAACTTGGAAAATTATAAAAATGCAATAGATAGACCAGATATTATAACAAAAGTATTTTATCAAAAAGTAGAATAATTCAAAAATTTAGTAATAAAAAAGGGAATATTAGGAAAATGTATTGGATATAGTTATGTAATTGAATGTCAAAAACGAGGATTACCACATATGCATATGTTGTTATTCTTAGATAAAAATGATAAATTCGACATTCCCGAAAAAGTTGATAAAATAATAAGTGCAGAAATCCCAAATAGAGATATTTATCCAAAATTATATAGTATTGTTAAACAATTTATGATACACGGTCCCTGTGGTATGCAAAATATAAATTGTCCGTGTATGGATAAAAATACGAAACAATGTACGAAAAATTTTCCAAAAAAATTTAATAATACAACAACATTTAAATCAAATAGGTATCCACTATACAAACGCAAAAATGATGGCGTCGAAATTATTTTTAAAAATAAATTTACAGAAAGAATTGCAGATAATGGATTCGTTTTTCCTTATAATCCTTACTTATTATTGAAATTTAATGCACACATAAACGTAAAAGTTTGTTCCACTGTACAATGCATTAAATATTTATTCAAATACTGTTATGAAGGTCATGATTGTGCATACATTGAAATACATCAAGTAAATGTTGATTTTAGATCAGAAAATTAAGACACTTTTGAAAATGACAATAGTGAAAATGTTGAATATGAATATGACGAAATCAAACAATACATTAATACACGATATTTATGTCCACCTGAAGCAATGCACAGATTATTAGAATATCCTTTACATGTTATTCCACATACTATAAAACGTCTAAGCGTTCATGAAGAGAATCAACAAAACGTATTTTTTAAAGAAGGAAAAGAAGAAATGATCATGCAAAAAAATGTTGGAACAACATTAACAGCATATTTTGAATCGAATAGAGAAGATTTCGAAGCACGAAATTACTTATATTCAAAAATACCAAATTTTTATACATTTGATGAAAAACTGAAAAAGTGGAATAAAAGAAAAAAAAAAGAAAACCAATACTCAGTAGAATGTACTTAGTAAGTCCGAAAGATAGAGAACGTTATTTTATTAGGTTATCACTATTACATGTTAAAGGAGCCACGTCTTTTGAAGCTTTGCGTACTGTTGATGATGTGATGTACAATTCGTTTTATGAGGCAGCTAAGGCAAAACAATTAATTAATAAAGATGAAGAATGGGATAGATGCTAGGAAGAAGCATCTTCAACAGAATTCCCTTATGCTCTTTGTGAATTATTTGCTTTTATTTGCGTTTTTCATAATCCTATAAGTGCACGAGATTTATATGAAAAATATAAAGATAAATTTTACCACCCTCAATACGAAAAAAATGTAGGTGAAAATCTTGCATTGAATGTTATTAAAAATAATTTACAAGTCAATGGATTTTCATTAAACGATTTTAATTTACCTAATATAAGCACATTTATAGAAGAAGATAATAATGAAACAATTTTAAATCATAATAATTATATTCTTAATGAATTAGAAATGAAAATAAATTCTTTAAATAATAAACAAAGGCAAATATTCGACTCTACACTAAAAAGTTTAAACAACCAAAGTAAAGAAAAATATATTTTTATAGATGGACCGGGTGGAAGTGGAAAAAGTTATTTACTTAACGTTTTAATGGCTTATTTTAAATATCATACCATACATTAATTATGTGTAGCTTTGACAGGTATAGCAGCGAATTCATTAGTCGATGGAAGTACCGTGCATACAACATTTAAACTACCGTTAAATATAACAGATTGTACAACTCGTAATGTTAAGCCTAATTCTGCAGAAGGCAAACAATTAAAGGAAACACAAATAATTATTTGGGATGAAATATCCATGACTTCAAAATTTGCTTTTGAAGCGGTTGATCGTTTTTTTCAAGATTTATACAATGTAAACCAACCCTTCGGTGGTAAAACTGTAATTATATCAGGAGATTTCAGGTAAACATTACCAATTGTACGACATGATAGCCGTATGAACATTATTGAAAATTCAGTTAAATTTAGTTTATTATGGCAAAATTTTAAGCAAATGAAGTTAAATGAAAATCTGCGAGTAATGATAATAATTTTAAACAATGGTTATTAGACATCGGAGAAGGAAAACGCCGCGATTTTTTTGAAGATGATAATGAAGTAACTGCTATACCAGATAATTTTATCATTAAAGAAAATCTTGTCGAAAAAATATTCGGAAAAACAATAAAAGTAGACAATACGAATATAACGAAAAAAATTATTTTGGTTCCTAAAAATAATAATGTAACTAAAATCAATAATAATGTTTTGAATTTAATGGAAGGAAACCATGTCGAATATTTGAGTATTGATACTGCTGAAGATGATAACAAAGAAAATTTAGATATTATGTTACCTACAGAATTTTTAAATAAGTTAACTCCTAATGGACTTCCACCACATAAATTACATTTAAAAGTAGGGGCTATCATTATACTTTTAAGAAATTTAAATGTTAATAAGGGACTTTGTAATAGAACAAGGTTGATAGTAAAAAAAATGCTTAAATATTCCATTCAAGCGGAATTAGCAACTGGTCAAAACAGAGGTAAATAAGTTTTCATTCCAAGAATAAATTTATTTCCATCAACGGAAGAAATTCCATTCAATATGCAACGAAAACAGTTTCCTATTAGATTAGGATTTGCAATGACTATTAATAAATCACAAGGACAATCTTATAAAAAAGTTGGTGTTTATTTGCCGTTACCAGTTTTCATTCATGGGCAATTATATGTTGCTCTTTCAAGGACGAAATTTAAAAACAATTTAAAATTATTTTTAGGTGACTACGCTATTGTCAACGGAGAAAATAAAAATTATCAGAACACAATATATACAAAAAACATTGTTTATAATGAGATATTATAAAGAATATGTCAATATGTATTTAATATTTGTTTTAGATTGTGTTAATAGTTGAACTCGAAATATAATAAAATATATAATATTTAATAAAAATAAATATCAACTGACGCTTTCAAAATAGTTTAATATGATGTTGAATCAGCTGTATAAAGGACGCGCTGTTAAATCGGCTACATAAGGAAACGTGCTGTTGAATCGGCTGCATACGAGGAAACGCTATTAAATCGACTACATTAGGGAACGCGCTGTTGAATCGGCTGCAAATAAAGATGCGCTGTTGAATCGGCTGCATATTGGGATGCGCTGTTGAATCGGTTGCATATTGAGATGCGCTGTTAAATCGGCTGCATATGGGGATGCGCCGTTTAAACGGCTGCATATTGGGATGCTCTGTTTATTCGGCTGCATATGGAGATGTGCTATTAGATGTGCAATGTCTAGTGTAAGAATGAGACGTTAAAACATTGTATTTGAAACAAAAAAAAAATATTATAGCGTCTGGAGCGGAGGCTCTATAAAACATAAAAATACGCTCCACTGAAGAATCCAATGTAAAAGTATACAGGCTTGGATGAAAAGCTACGTTAGAAAAAATATTGACCAAAAAAATGTAGGAATCAAAAAAGTATAAAGCCCAAGAAAAAAAAAAGGCTAAAAAAATATAAAGCCAAAGAAAGTGTTAGGCCCAAGAAAATATAGAAACCGAAAAAATATTGGGCCCAAAAAAATATTAAGTCGATAAAATTATAAGGCCCAAAAAATATAAAGCCCAAGAAAGTATTAGGGTCGATAAAATATAAGGCCCGAAAAAATATAAGGCCCAAGAAAATATAAGGCTCAATAAAATATAAGACCGAAAAAAAATAAGGCCCAAAAAATACAGAGATCGAAAAAATATTGGGTCCAAAAAATTATAAGGCCCAAAAAAATATAAGACCCAAGAAAGTATCAGGCTTAGTAAAATATAAGGCCCAAAAAATATAGACCGAAAAAATATTGGGCCCAAAAAAATATTGAGTCCAAAAAATTATAAGACCCAAAAAATATAAGGTCCAAGAAAGTATAAGGCTTAATAAAATATGAGGCCCGAAAAAATATAAGGCCCAAGAAAATATAAGGCTCAATAAAATATAAGACCCAAAAAAAATAAGGCCCAAAAAATATAGAGATCGAAAAAATATTGGGTCCAAAAAAATATCGAGTCCAAAAAATTATAAGGCCCAAAAAAATATAAGGCTCAATAAAATATAAGGCCCAAAAAATATAGAGACCGAAAAAATATTGGGCCCAAAAAAATATTGAGTCCAAAAAAATATTAGGCCCAAAAAAATATTGAGTCCGAAAAATTACAAGGCCCAAGAAAATTATAATGCCCAAGAAAATATAAGGCCCAAGAAAGTATTAGGCTTAGTAAAATATAAGGCCCAAAAAATATAGAGACCGAAAAAATATTGGGCCCAAAAAAATATTAAGTCCAAAAAATTATAAGGCCCAAAAAAATATAAGACCCAAGAAAGTATCAGGCTTAGTAAAATATAAGGCCCAAAAAATATAGAGATCGAAAAAATATTGGGCCCAAATAAATATTGAGTCCAAAAAATTATAAGGCCCAAAAAATATAAGGCCCAAGAATGTATTAGGCTCGATAGAATATGAGACCCGAAAAAATATAAGGCCCAAGAAAATATAAGGCTCAATAAAATATAAGACCGAAAAAAAATAAGGCCCAAAAAATATAGAGACCGAAAAAATATTGGGTCCAAAAAAATATCGAGTCCAAAAAATTATAAGGCCCAAGAAAATATAAGGCTCAATAAAATATAAGGCCCAAAAAATATAGAGACCGAAAAAATATTGGGCCCAAAAAAATATTGAGTCCAAAAAAATATTAGGCCCAAAAAAATATTGAGTCCAAAAAATTACAAGGCCCAAGAAAATTATAATGCCCAAGAAAATATAAGGCCCAAGAAAGTATTAGGCTTAGTAAAATATAAGGCCCAAAAAATATAGAGACCGAAAAAATATTGGGCCCAAAAAAATATTAAGTCCAAAAAATTATAAGGCCCAAAAAAATATAAGACCCAAGAAAGTATCAGGCTTAGTAAAATATAAGGCCCAAAAAATATAGAGATCGAAAAAATATTGGGCCCAAATAAATATTGAGTCCAAAAAATTATAAGGCCCAAAAAATATAAGGCCCAAGAATGTATTAGGCTCGATAGAATATGAGACCCGAAAAAATATAAGGCCCAAGAAAATATAAGGCTCAATAAAATATAAGACCGAAAAAAAATAAGGCCCAAAAAATATAGAGACCGAAAAAATATTGGGTCCAAAAAAATATCGAGTCCAAAAAATTATAAGGCCCAAGAAAATATAAGGCTCAATAAAATATAAGGCCCAAAAAATATAGAGACCGAAAAAATATTGGGCCCAAAAAAATATTGAGTCCAAAAAAATATTAGGCCCAAAAAAATATTGAGTCCAAAAAATTACAAGGCCCAAGAAAATTATAATGCCCAAGAAAATATAAGCCCAAGAAAATATAAGGCCCAAGAAAATATAAGGCCCAAGAAAGACATTCAAAAAATGCGAAGAACCGGAGAACTGGAGAACCGGAGAAACGGAGAAAAAAGTGGTTCCACTTTAATATAATATAAGATGTTTAAGTTAATATCAAAGTAGTAAAAGTTAAATATTATAAGCTTAATAAGAAGATGTATGTAATCTAGTGGTGGAGAAGGCTCCACCAATATTTGACTGAGAGGGATCCCTCACACTATAGGACAATCATTTGAGATAATTTAATGATTTAAATAAATATATATAATAATTTATTCTTACCTTTTGGTGCTTCTTTAAGTAGATTGATGCTGGGTACGGGCAGACAAATGAATAGGCAATGTGAAAATATAAATCCTCGAGGTTTATTATTATCTTTTTCAACACTTTTAATACAATAGATTTTTATACGCGTATATATTTTAATAATCGATATAGGTATATGTAGTGTTAGCTATTGCTTTTGAAATATAAGAACTTACGGGCAATGTAAACTTGTTACCAATAAGAAACCCGGGGTAATATCCCTTTTTTCAATGGTTTCAATTTGGTTTTTATACCCATATTTGTTTATAAGATTTATTATCTTTTACATCAATTTTTAATTATAAATTTTTTTAAATTTTGATAGTATGTTTCGTAATGGTTTTTAGGATTCATTTGGTAATTTCGAAATATACGTTTCGATTTTTTTCTTATGATCTACTAAATTTCGCTTAATAATAAAATAATGCGATTGTTCAATAACTGAGGAATTTCGATTTACCAATGTTAATAAAAAAGATACGTTTATGAAGTAACAATTTAACCAATTAGATCTCGGATGTTACTCAATGGATTTGCTTCAAATTTTGCATACTATCTATTATTTTGTCCAAGTAGACGGAAAACTATTAAAAATTGGTTTTTATAGTGTAGTTTTTTATAGAGTCAGTTTAAAAATTTTTTAAAAAATTATCGATTTTTCATTTTTTTGTATTTTGCGGAAATTATTTAATCAATTTACTTTGAAATTCGCATGGTAATTATTTGCAACTACCAAAAGAAGGATGACTTCTTAAAACCAATTCCCTTATCGGAGTTTTGATTTTAGAAAATTATTTTAATTTTTTAAAAAAATTTTCATTTTTTTTCCATTTTATGTAAACTACTCGATAGATTTACCTTAAAATTTGTATACAAGTTATTTGCTACTGTCTTTATAAAACAAGCTTTTAAAAATAATTTTTTTACAAGGAGAGTATTTGACCTCCGGGAAACGGATTTGGCTGAGACTGCAGGATATGATTCTTTAATGAAAAAAAATCAACCCGTGTTTTTTCTTTTGTGCTAATAGGCCCTATAGGCGGAGATATAGACATTTCTTCAAAAATGTAGAGAAAAGAAGCGTTTATAAGAACTTGAATAGTTAAACAACTAAAAATTTTACAGAAAAATGTATAAAAAATAGAAAAAAGTACAAGTTTAGAGCTTCAATTTAAGCCTCATTGCATAAAAAAGCTTCTGTAGTTCAAAAGTTGTGTCTAATTGAAAATTACTACATATTTATTAATATTTTTAGCACGTAACATACAATTAAATTTTTACCCTAATTCATTAGCATTTTTTAATCGCCTGTAACTTTAGAACCATATGAGATTTTTTAATGCAACAAAGCTTAAATTTAAGTTTTTAACCTGTACTCTCTTTTATTTTTTATGCAATTTTCTGTATGAGTTGCAGTTGTTTAGTTATTAAAGTTCTTATAAAGACATATTTTCATTACATTTTCGAAGAAATGTTTATATCTTCGTCTATAGGGCCTATTAGCACCAAAGAAGAAACCCGGGCTCATTTTTTTTAATCAAAAAATCATATCCTGCAGTTTCAACCAAATCCGTTTCCCGGAGGTCAAATACTCTCCTTGCTAGTGTAACTCTTTGATCACTTCTTTTGATTTCTGATTTAACGCTTTCACTAACTCTTTTCTTACTTTCTCACTTCCTCTGTCCTTCTAACTCAGATTGATCCTTATTTTTACCCTATTTTCATCCATCCTTGTCTCTCTTCCTATTTTTCAATCACTCTCTCACATTCACTAATTTTTCTTGAATGGAAATTGTATTTTCCATTGAAATCACATTTAAAAAAAAAATCAAATTACTCTAACTCAATGAGCTCTATGAGAAAGCATTGCGCCAAAGTACTTGGAAGCGTTTTTTATCTTATTACAATCAATTCATAGCATTTTTTATAATTTCTTATATTTTTCAGCTTTTAAAAGTAAAAATACACTAAATTAAATTAGTTAATATAAAAGCAATTCTATTGTAAATATTTTTAGAAAAAGCTCATTTAAAATAAATGAAAATTTTTAAAAGATTTTCAATTTTTAATTACGGGTTTGACTGAGAAAGATAAATTGATTGTTAAAGGACGAGAATCGTATAGTGGAATTGCTTCCATCTTAACTGATATTCATATATTAGGATTTCATAATATTTTAAATCGGTGCACCTCATTTGATATGCAAACCACTTTACCAATTCAAATACCGCAATATATTAATTCAGTACCGACTGATGAAGTATTGTTTTCCGGAAATATATAAACAGATTATTTCCAAACAAATCAGAATTGAGCATAGTTATCGAAACAGTACAATCACAAAAAAATAATTATGATTGCAGCCTTTTTGCGATTGCTTTTGCTGTTGCAATTGTTATGTCCGGTCACCTTAAATAGGTTTACTCGGACATGTGTTTGTTTGGGATATTTCTTGTTGGCATTGTTAAATATTTTTTATTTTTAAAAGACTGCGGGATAGAGGAGCTTAATCGCTTACCTTGTCTTAACTGCTGGCTGCGTGATCGAAAGCAAAGGAGTTTATCTACTTAATAAACTTTACACTGAAGGGCGCAGTGCTCCTCTCTGGTTTCCCGTTTGTTAATTATTTAGGAACTGGATTAATGGCACTTATGTTTGCAGAGATTATTTTTGTATATTTTTGTAAATGATATTTATTTTATTTTATTACAAATGTTGTACAAGCTATTGATAAGTGAATCGCGCAGATTTACAATAATAAATCGGAAGAAACTTCGTTAGTATTTTTATTTATTTTTATTTGAAAATAAAATAGGAAATATTCTTTTTATTAACACACTTTTTCCCCTAGCAGTAAGTTGTATAAAGATCGCGTTTTTATTGGACCGACTTGTTAAAATAAGCGCGCGACTAAATTAAGTTATTTCGCTTGTAATTAAATTTAAGAAGGAAATAAAGCGCGAGTTACAAGTTTTTATTGTTACGATTTTACACTTGATTTATGTGCAAGTCGAAAAAGGTGTTACCCTTGCGAGGTCTAACTGCGGACTGACTTATTAAAATTATTTTTCTCTGCAAGAAAGGTACAAATCTAGAAATAAAATGCAAGTTTGTCAAAATTTAAAAGAGTCCCATTGGTCAGTTCGGCCGTGAGAAACTCTTTAAAATCTTACATTCGGTGACAGAAGATATCTTCTTAGCACGCCTAAAAATGCTGAGGTAGCGTATACGGCGCGCGAACTTACTGCTTTTCTCTTAAGACTATTACAAGAAATTAAATTTATTTTTTAATACAGTATATTCCTTATTACTAAAAGATTCATTTATTTATCTACTTATATGTATTTATTAATGTTATTTAGGGAGAGGACTGCAAATAAATATGTTTATATGCATGCCTAATGTATATGCGTACCCTATTGAAAAAGATCACGTGAATAATTTACGTAAATTTTTCACGTGATTTTTGTTTCATTTCATCACGTGAATTATTCACGTAAATTATTTACGTGAATTTTATATTTTTAATATAAGAAGTATTTCAATGAATGTAATCTCTCAAATTAAAAGTATTTCAATTAGATAGACAGATATGTGTTTATTTGTAAAAGTTTCCAAAAAGTGATACAATTAATATGATTTTTCAAATAAAATATGAGTCACTAGAAAAAAATTTGTGTTTCATTTCATTACGTGAATAATTTACGTAAATTATTCACATAAATTATTTGCGTGAATTATTCACATGAATAATTTACGTAAATAATTCACGTAATGAAATGAAACACAAATTTTTTTTAGTGACTCATATTTTATTTGAAAAATCATATTAATTGTATCACTTTTTGTAAACTTTTACAAATAAACACATATCTGTCTATCTAATTGAAATACTTTTGATTTGAGAGATTACATTCATTGAAATACTTCTTATATTAAAAATATAAAATTCACGTGAATAATTTACGTGAATAATTCACGTGGTGAAATGAAACAAAAATCACGTGAAAAATTTACGTAAATTATTCACGTGATCTTTTTTAATAGGGTATATATAATTATATATACATACGCACATTTATATGTATAAGAAAAGGTTAAAATGAAAAATGATTTTTCGTACATCCGTGATTATGCGGATGTAACAGCAATACTTAATAATTTATGTCCATGTTGTTTAAACCAAACAATTTTATTTTATTTAAAAAAAAATGCTCAAAAATGTTTAGAACGTAGGTACAATAGTGAAAATTTAATAAAATTGAAGAATATCTGCCTTATGGTGCTACTGAGCTCAAATATTAAAATTAATGTCAAAAAATAGTTCTATAGATATTTACGTATAGATACATAGTATTCAAAGAATGTAAATATTTACATCGATGACATCTGCTAATATACACTTTAAGGAGTTATTTGAAACTTGCATAACTAATAAGGAAAGGTCTCCATACCTCTAGGAAACAGATTTCGTTGATACTGCAGGTTATGATTCTTTTATGAAAAGAATGAATCCGTGTCGCTTCTTTTCCTTTAATAAGCCCAGAGACAAAGATTAGGTTATTTTTTCGAAAATATAATAACAAGAAGTGCTTATAAGAACTTTAATAATCAAAAAACTACAATTCTTACAAAAAAAGTGTATGGAAGATAAAAAAGTACAAGTTAAACACTTCAGTTTATTCCTTATTGTGTTAGCAAAGTTTTTGCGATTCAGACATTATGCTAAATTAAATATAACAATATATTTTCTTAAAATTTTTAGCATTTCACCCCTGATAAATTTTCGCACTATTTAATTAGCATATTTCGATGACCTCCTACACAGCATGGAATGTTTATGGAAGCTTCCTGGAATATTGGCACGGAAGATTTGAAATATTTTAGGAATCTTCCATGGAATATTCCTGTAATATTCATATGTTCTTAATTCTTCTTATATTGTAATATTCCATGGAATATTGTTAGGAAATTCCAAGAAGATTTAGGTCATCTCAGATCTTTCATTGAAACATTCAGGAATCTCGCAGGAATATTTCATGAAATATTCTGTTGAAACATTCATGGAAGATTTCCAGAATATTGAAACGGAAGATTTGAAACATTTTATAAACCTTTCATAGAATATGCATGGAAGATTTGAGGAAATCTTTCATGAAATATTCCATAAAATATTTCTGGAAGATTTTAGAAATCCATCGTTAAATATTCCATGGAATATTTATAGAAGATTCGTAGAATATTGGCACAGAAGATTTAGAATATTTCAGAAATCTTCCATGAAATATTCCTCTAATATTCATATGTCCTTGATTCTTCTTACATTGAAATATTCCATGAAATATTCTTGAAAGATATCAAGAATATTTCAATAAAAGATTTGGGTAATCTCATATCTTTCATGAAATGTTCCTGGCAGATTTTTGGAAGATCTCGATGAAAGATTGAGAGTTTCCGATCTACCACAAATTATTTCTGGAATATTTCATTAAATGTTTTGAAATGCTCTGACGGGATAGTATATATATATTATATAATAACACATTATACTCATATATCAATACATATACGCATACATAAACATTGATATTTAATAATAAAATCGCATTCACATGTTCGTTTCGACTACACACAACAAAGCGCCGACCCTTTCGCATATATAGTAAGTAAGGTATTGTCCGACCACTTGGGGACAAAACTCCCATTTAACGAACATTGCTTAAAATCTTACATATGATATGAGCTTCAACAAATAAAAGAATATATTACAAAATGGCATCGATGTAAATATTAACATTCTTTGAATACTATGTATCCATACGTAAGTAGCTATAGAATTATTTTTCGACAATATTTTTAATATTTGAGCCCAATAGCTCCATAACATTAGGCCAATATTCTTCAATTTTGTAATATTTTCACTATTTGACCTACGTTCCAATCACTTTTGAGCATTTTTTTTATAAATAAAATAAAATTGTTTGGTTTGGAATTATTCTATTCATTCTCCTTTATTTTTCTCCAAATCGGCCATGTAAACCGATTTTAAAAATGATGCTTAAATGTTCGTAATGGGCCTAGAAATCATTTTCAAAAGGAATTTTAAAGTGACATTAAATTAATATTTTAATTTATTCCGAAGCACCGTGATTGCCAAGATTGAACTTCTTGAAAAAAACAGACAAATGCATTTATTAGCATAACAAAATAATTTTTAACGGATTTGGCTAAAACTGCAGGATTTTTTGATGAAAATAATGAACCCATGTTGTTTCTTTTCTGTGAATAGGCCCCATAGATTAAAAATTAGGCACAACTTTTGAACCACACAAGCTTTTTTAATGTAACAATGCTCAAATTAAAGCATTTAATCTGTACTTTATTTTATTTTCTATGTATTTGTTTGTAAGAGTCTTACCAGGAGAGGCTATGAGCTTCGGGTCACAGATCTTGATGAAACTTTGAGATATGTTTCTAGGTACCAAAATATGAGTAAAGCCAGAGCGGTACGGTCTAACGCTTCGAAAAACTGAAATGATAGACGTTTCCAGTCTCATTTGAAGAAAAATGTAAAAAAAAGCTCCTAATTGAAGTGTGAATAATCCAGTCTAGAAATGTCTTTTATAAATCAACAGGAACTAAAATAAAAGTACAGAAAGCAAGTTTTAATTTGCCGTTTTCAGAATTGAAAAATAATAATTAGAACCAGAGATATGTTCGTTCAAAGTTAAGAAGCAAGAAAGTACCAAAAATCACAAAATCACTGTCCTTTAGAATTTAGATGATTTTTGGTACTTTCTTGCTTCTTAACTTTGAACGAACATATCTCTGGTTCTAATTATTATTTTTCAATTCTGAAAACGGCAAATTAAAGCTTGCTTTCTGTACTTTTATTTTAGTTCCTGTTGATTTATAAAAGACATTTCTAGACTGGATTATTCACACTTCAATTAGGAGCTTTTTTTTACATTTTTCTTTAAATGAGACTGGAAACGTCTATCATTTCAGTTTTTCGAAGCGTTAGACCGTACCGCTCTGGCTTTACTCATATTTTGGTACCTCAAAATATATCCCAAAGTTTCGTCAAGATCTGTGACCCGAAGCTCATAGCCTCTCCTGGTTAGTTGTTTGGATATTCAAGTTCTTATAAAGACTCCTTTTTTTTGTCTAGAAGGCCTATACAAAGAAAAGTAAAAACACGGGTTCATTTTTTTTATAAAAAAATTATATCCTGCAGTCTCAGCCGAATCCGTTACCCGGAGGTGAAGACCTTTTCTTGTAAGATAGCGAAAATAAAATTTAGGGAATCAATGAGTACTGATAAATTGGAACAAAAACATACGAATGAGGCTTTACGTAAGGAAGAAGCTTATATAAAAATTAAAGTAAAACAACCAAATAAATATAAAGGAAAATTAAATAATACTAGGATATCAAAAATAAAATTAAAGAAAAAAAGGGTACAGGTAAATTTAAAGAGCAAGAGAGGGCGAGAGAGGAAGAGAGACAGCAAGACAGGATGAGAAAGACATAGACATAGACATAGACATTCTTTATTCGGCCTTGGGACATATACCCTCTTAACCATAAAATATGAAAATTGAACCTCTAACGTGTAAAATTATAATTTTACGATTTCGATAAAGTGCAAAACGTAGGTTTTACATCTTATGAATTATAATTCGATCAATTTATACTTTGTAAGGTGTAAAACGTTATCTCCGTTTTTAGAAAGATTATTTCAATTGATTTACACTTATGGAAAAGTGTAAAACGTACGTCTTATACCTTATAAAATGTAATTTCATCATTCTACTCTTTGTAAGGTATAATACGTAATCTTAATTTTTAAAAAATTTATTCAATTGATCTACACTTATGATAAAGTGTAGAACGTACGTATTTTACCTTATAAAATGTAATTTCATCAATTTACTCTTTATAAGGTACAATACGTAACCTTAATTTTTAAAAAGATTAATTCAATTGTTTTACACTTTTGAAGATAATTAAGGAGGTTGAGTAGAGCTTTCACGAGAGCTTTGAAATAATGAAAAGGGACGATCCTTGTATTAATTTAATTGTAAAAAATTATTTAAACAAAAATTTGGGACATTTCACTCGTACAGTTAAAAAATAAAAATCGCTAAAAAGTCTCGGTTTATGTTCTATTTCGTACCCAAAATATGCAAAAAATTTTTAGATTTCTCTAAGTCAAAAGGGTTAAGAGTTAGGGGTGCTAAAATGTTTCTATTTTGTCAATATATTTTTTAATGAATTTCCGACTCGGAAATTATCAATTTTTGGTAAATCTTTAAGAAACCCTTTTTTTTTAAATAACATAGAATATATCCGCTTATTGCAAATTACAATATGCAGAATTTTTAGCTTATTTGATTGATGGAAAAATACAATTCAACAAATAAAAAGTATATTTGGGTTAAATTTGCTTTTTCACGGATCATCTTTTAGTTTTTCTATTAAGAAAAAGTATCTCAAAGCCGAAGTTGAAAAAATTACTGAAAACTACTTAATTTTGCAAAATATTTTGAAAAAATAATCACTCTTAGCTTACAAGGAGAGTAATACCCCACCTTCGGGAAACGGATTTGGCTGAAACTGCAGGATATGATTCTTTTATGAAAATAATTAACCAGTTAAATTTTCTTTCGTACTAATAGGTCCTAGAGAAAAACATACAGACATTTTTTCAATAATTTAGTAAAAAGAAACGTTTGTAAGAACATAAATAAAACTTTCAAAAGCATCCCTGTTAAAAAAGTCCAGGTGGATTTCCACGTGGAAAATCCACGTGGAATTCCACGTGGATTTTCAGTCTGATTTACTTGGATTTTCAGGGTGATTTACTTGGATTTTCAGGGTGAAAATCAGGGTGGAATTCCAGGTAGATTTTCAGGGTGAAAATCAGGTTGGAATTTTAAGGGGATTTTCAGTCTGAATTACTTGGATTTTCATAGTGAAAATCCACTCTGATTTTGAGTCTGAAAATCCACTCTGATTTTCATAGTGAAAATCCACTCTGATTTTCATAGTGAAAATCCACTTTGATTTTCAGTCTGAAAATCCACCCTGATTTTCATAGTGAAAATCCACTCTGATTTTCAGTCTGAAAATCCACCCTGATTGTGGATATATTTAAGCATTCAAAAAAATATTTTTATCAAATTAAATTTATTTATGTTTTTTATTGCAACCACAAAAATATCTCTGCTCACTTAATAGAATAGAACGTGAGAAAGTAGGCCGAATGATCGTCGTTTTAGACAAAATTAAACTGTTAGTTTATAAGCTCTAAAGTCTTTTATTCTTTTCATGCGCGTTGGCTTGCCATAAGAAAGTCAATACATAAAAAGCGTGGTAGCCCCTAGTGGTTAGTTATTGAATATGAATATACACATGTATATAATAGTACTGATGATTAACCGTTAGGGGATGCTCCGCTTTCTACCTATTGACTTTCTTATGGCAAGCGAACGCGCACGAAAAGAATAAAAGACTTTAGAGCTTATAAACTAACAGTTTAATTTTGTCTAAAACGACGATCATTCGCCCTACTTTCTCACGTTCTATTCTATTAAGTGAACAGAGATATTTTTTGTGGTTGCAATGAAAAACATAAATAAATTTAATTTTATAAAAATATTTTTTTGATTGCTTAAAAATATATCCACAATCAGGGTGGATTTTCAGACTGAAAATCAGAGTGGATTTTCACTATGAAAATCAGAGTGGATTTTCAGACTGAAAATCAGAGTGGATTTTCACTATGAAAATCAGAGTGTATTTTTAGACTCAAAATCAGAGTGGTATTTCACTATGAAAATCCAAGTAATTCAGACTGAAAATCCCCTTAAAATTCCAACCTGATTTTCACCCTGAAAATCTACCTGGAATTCCACCCTGATTTTCACCCTGAAAATCCAAGTAAATCACCCTGAAAATCCAAGTAAATCAGACTGAAAATCCACGTGGAATTCCACGTGGATTTTCCACGTGGAAATCCACCTGGACTTTTTTAACAGGGATACCATACTACAAAGAAATTCAGAAAAGTATATTGCAAGTATTTTTAAATGTTTCACTAAAAGGTTTATATTATCATTCGAAATACTTTTGCCAAATTGCAGTGAAAGCTTGCAGAAAGGTTCATTAAAAATATGCAAAAGGACTTTAAAGAAAGATAATATTGAAACCCTTCAGTAATGTCGCAAAGAGGTTATATGGATACATATCAAATAAACTTTACATCAAACTTGCAAAAATATTTTAACGAAATTTTTAGGAAATGTTGCAACGATATTTCGTGAAACATTGAAAAATACGTTTCTGCAAGCGTACTATAAGGTTTTTTCGAAGTGAAACCTTTTGCTCAATCATTCGATGGAACCTGCTGTATGGGTTCTGCTTTTTAATGTTTCAAAAACATTTAACAGGATGTCCCATGGCAAATCATTAAAAAAAACTGAGAACCTGTAACCATTCGGATAAAGTTATCATATAGTTTGCTTCTTATTTACGTGACAGAACCTACTTAGTAGTTCGTCAAAATAGTTGCTCAAATGATTGGTCCATTACTATTGCGGGTATTTCTAGATCTGATCGGGCTCTTTATTACGCTGAGCGCAGCGAAGTCGTCTCTAGGTCTATTTCGCTGATTTTTTCACCTTCCTTTTGTCTTCAATTGCGCAACGCCCATTCGATATATCTGGTCAAATCAAGTCAAAAATGTTGTCAAGTAGGTTGAGAAAGAACTCTATTCTTTTTGGTATCAATAGTCATAAACATTTCTAAATCTCGTCCATTTGAAAAAAAAAAATTTTCGTATCTTTTTGAAATATTATTGCATTTTGTAGTACATTTTCATTTATACGTATATATTCATAATTATTCATACATATATATACATAAATATGTATATATATATATATATATATATATATATATATATATATATATATATTTTGTTTTAATCTTTTACATCATATACACACGTACGCATACACAGATACACATACCCACACACATTCACATATACACATACACACATACACATGCAATCACATTGATTTGGTGATTGCATCGAATCTCTTTTTATTGTAAAATTTAGAAAACATAATATCGCCCAAAATTTTTAATCTACTGAAAAACTACTTTTTAATCTCTTTTTTGTACGCTGCTACTCTAACTTATGTCGATACCTGCCCGCGACAGGGTCAAGTCTTGTGTCTTATGGATAGTCGCAGCGAATGCCAATTTTAAAGGAAACTGTTTTCTCTTTATAAAAAAGGAAATAGTTAATACTATTTTTTTCCCATAACTGTATAATCGATTTTTTTGGAAATACGTTAACTTGTACATTTAAGGTCTATCATACGAATCAAATTCGACCATGATATACTTTGGTAAGTTAGGAGGTATAACGGTTTCATCATATAAAATAGCACGTACGAACCCTAATGAGCTGTTCACCGATCCTCCTGTCGTCCACGTATTGTAACAAAGCATTACTCTACAACCTATGGCCAAATACAGCATTTTTGATGAACCTGAAAATTCGTCACGATGATTAGGTAAATTAGAACTGTCTACTGTATTGGTTGTTGAAGATTGCGTAGACGATTTTCATTCTTTATCCTGATATAATTTCATTGGTTGGTAATAAATGTATACTGTTTGTGAATTGAATACGATCTTCTTGATTTAAAATACTTTCACTTCTTGCTGATAATAAATGATAGTCTTCAGCCGATATATTTCCGTTTACTAGTCGATCTAATAACGCAGAAAAAGTATAATCCGTATTTTGGCGATAACAAATCGTTAATTTAAAATATAATTGAAACGAATTAAACATGATCATGCCATTCGTGGTCATTGAATCCTCGTACGAGGTATTGAATAAAGCGATATCTTTTACTGGTGATAATTGTTTATAATCGCCAAACATTCACATACATAAACCGTCGAATGGTTCATCGATGAACGAAAACATATCCTCACATCTATTTTCGATTCGATAGAACATTCTCACACCAATTATCGAATTTTCATCTATAATAATATTTATTCATCTATAAGAATTTCCGATTCTTAGTTTTCAATTGAAAAGTGCGCAACGCCTCATCCTTTACAGATTCGAATTTAGTGGCGAATATTGGCAATCGGGAATACGAATGTAGTATGGAACTATTCACATTCAAAGCTGCTGCACCTGTTGGTGCCGTAACAACGATAGCATCATGACCAAGATTGCTCGTTACTTTTTGGACAATTCGATAGATCAATGTACTTTTTCCCGAACCAGCTTTTCTTCGAATTAGCACTCTTTTAATATCATCATACGAATTAATTTGGCTTATATCTTTATTATTTGTATGAAATATTTGTTTCATATATACATTTAGTACTTTTTTTTGTTCAGCAGACAAGAAAAATGTTTCGATTTCATTCGATTTCGAAATTGAGGCACAATTTTGTTCATCTTTATAATTAATTGAAAAATTTTCGATTTCATCAAATGATGGAAAATTTGTATAATTTGTTTGCCAAATACGAATAACATCTATCAAACGTTGTCCTAATTGTTCATAGGATTTCTCATTATGTGATGTCGAGGCCAGTTCATATGTGTTATAATGAATGTCGTCATTATTGCACTCATCTGTATCGTCTTTATCTATCTCATTCAAGTTCAAGTTTATCGGTTCAATAGGTATTACATCATGTTCTTCGTATAATAAAAACCAAGAATATTCATCAGTTCTATAAGCTTTCCATAACGTATCCAACGCTTCAGAAAAGACAATAAGAAGAATGCATCGTTGGCGATAATAGGGTTCTACATCACTATCATTATTAACAGTTAAAATTGGATGGACTTGCACAATATTTTCTTTTCTACTCATGGTATATCGTTGACCATTTAGGTTAATGCATTCAGTAAATTTAAATAAAGAATAATCATCATATTTTTCTGGGCCAACTATACATTTCTCGGTAATAGCCATATGAGTTTTATCTGGTATATTATCCTTTGACTATAAGAACATATTATCAAATTAGACAACAATACGAAATGAGTAAGACAATAGAATTCTGAATATATCTAAAATATGAGCAACTTCTTGGGCAGAATAATCTCTTTCGTTAATAGAAGAAATAATCAATTACGTTAACGCCTCGCGTGCAGTCTATTCTTCGAATCATTCTTACAAAATTTTTCTATGAGGTCCTTATAGGTCCTATAGATATGTAACGACGTTGCTATATTGTTCAACGTATGAATCATTTCGTTAAGGATAATATTTATAAAAACCTTTTGAATCATCAATCAAACTATCATTTTGAACGCCTCTCGGAAAATCATACCTACATTTTAATGTCCCATTTTTCAATCTTAAACCATGTTTTTCGTATTGGGTATGTCGTTGAAAAGCATAAGTTAAAGAATACTAATCTTTATCATATACTGTAGAAAAAACATGAGAAAATCTTCGTTCTAAAAGATGTTCATATGATTCTATATTCATTCCTACGGGATTTATTTCAAAACAAAGTTTATCAGAATAATCCTTTAATAATATAATGGGCACCAAAATAACGGGATCGATCCCTGTTTAAAAAAAATACGTGGTAACACCATGTGGTTAAACTGTGCGGTTAAACTATATGGTTTTATCAACAAGGTTAGGCACGTCGGTTAAACTATATGGTTTTATCAACAAGGTTAGGCGCGTCGTTTAAATATAATACATCATCAATATGTGGACTGCTTCAAATTTGCCAGTCAAATCTACACCATAGTCTGTTACATTGAAAATTGGTATTAATATTTTATTCAAAAATAAATTAACTCGTTCTTAAAAAAAATAGGTAACTTTTAAACGATTCTCGTGCATTAATTTTCTTTTTTTTCGATTTTAATTGTTTATACGGCACGTCGGGCGATAGCAATATAAATAAATCAGGCCAGTCTTAATCAGCTATTGAATAACTGACGATTTTTTATTACAACTCGACACTCCGTTGACTGTCCAATAGTTGGCAACCGGTTTTGTCGCTTACTTTAATATATTAGAGCAGGGTGCTAGCCCAGGGGCTGAGGCTCTTGGCTCGTGCTTTAGTGGCCCAGAGTTTGATTCCCCGGGAAAATTCTGGAAAAATTGTTCTGAATTATTTTACGGAAAATAAAACCTGGAAAATATGAAAATCCTTATAGAAAGCTCTTCGGGGCAACTTATGTTATTAAAAAGTCCAATTAGGCATTCAAGATATAAAATAGTTGGGCAAAAATTTAGAAGTAACTAAGGGTGAGAATCAATCATCGAGGGATTCTAGTGATTGTCGATGGATCTGATAAGAGCATAACTACTATATTAGCACGGTAGAGGTACTTACATCGCAAGGTTATTGCGTACAACTTATCGGCAAATTTTTATTGCACTTATCCTCCATCATAGTAATACATTCATGTGAGCAATATTTAAGAGCAGGTCGAATATATCTGTCCTTTTCTAATGAAGGAATTGAGTTTCTTGCAATAACTAATAACTTTAGCAAAAAATAAAGAGATGGACCCATCTCGTATTACAAAAAGCAATATTTTCTTTGATGAGAAAAAATTAATTTTATTTTTTTGTCTTCAAAAAAACCTTGAAAAACTTGAATTATAGAGGTTAGGGTAAAGAATTTGGTTTTTCGAGGTTTACTTGAAAACGAATAGATAAAATCAATTATTTCTCATCACAGAAAATATTGCTTTTTGTAATACGAGACAGCGCTACCTCTTTATTTTTTGCTAAAGTTATAAGTTATTACAAAAAGAAAATAATTCTTCGATTAGAAAAGAACGGAGATACGTGACCTCCTCTTAATAAATAATAGTTTCTGAAAATCAGTTTCTATGTCTACCGAGTTCTGCCCAACTATAGTGCTTGTGTAGCCGCAACGGGAAGTGCTAGTAACCTATATAAACATTTGATATAGGATTCTGTTATAAGACTATTGTATTATAATTATGACAAAAGTTTAGTTCCAGTGCATTTATATAATTTATATGTATTTATTATTGAGTTATTTCACAATTTATCTATGTTATAATTACAACAGAAGGTGAAAAAGTATGATGATAGACTCGGTAAATGAAATGTGGATCACAATCCAATTATTAATTAAAATTTTTATAAGTTTTACCTGACGACTCTTCGCTCAGCGCCGGCAACGATAGTTGACACTAGTAATATAGTATTATGATATACTATATTATAAATATAGTCGCTTTTGATTACCGAGCCCTATTTTAAAAGATTGAAATCTGATAATCAGAGCAAGGTTAATAAAATCCTGATTTAAATGGTAAGCAGGTGATACACGGTAAACTGACACATCGAATAAGCTTTATAAATTTAAACAATATATTTATAATTCTCAAATTTTCACTTAAGAAATTTGTTTTATTCATCAAAAAGTTCTTCACTTTAAATAAAGAGTTTGTGAAACTTTAAAAAAATAATGAAATTTCTTCAACAGGTTTGTCCCTGATAATGTATAAGCATTTTCTACACCGAGAGCCGCTTTACTTATTATGAATCATCAAAATAGAAGTTAACTATTAGTTGAAATATTACGAAAAGATATTGAATCTCAGTCCTGTTGAATATATTCCATCTCATAGTAATAAAGAATAAAAAAATTGGCTGGTTCAAATAATTTTATTAGGCTTTTATTTTTTTACTACTTGATAATTGCAGCGTGCTTTACTATGATATTTCAAAAATACTCAACATTACACTTTATAGAGCCTTAAATGCCTTTAATTTGTATGTGGAAACGTTGGATAGCATGATAGAGCTCGTCACTTCTTATCGTTTCAATATTGATTGGCTCTATAATTTGATCTAGATTTTCAAACACTTCTAGCTTTTCGGCATTGATAGCTAGAAGTAAAAAATTTTTTAAAATAAAATTAAGCTCAAATACTTTCGAAATAACACTTACAGTATATCGTAACATTGTTTTTTTTCCTGAGTTACAGTGTAATATAAATTTGACCTGAATTTCCTTTTTCAAACATTAATAATAAAAGCTGAAATATGGCCCAATCCTTATTACACTATAACTTTAGAAAAATAGTATATTATTCACCTAGCGAGTAAAAACGAAAAATGTCTTAAATCGTATGTAAATTGTCAAACATACGATTTAAGGCTTTTTTCATTTGCTCCCGTGGTGAATTTACGATTTTTTTTCCACGAGACGCGAAAAGTACCAACTTTTAGCGCAGAGTGAAAAAAAATAATGTTTCGATATATTGTAAGTGTTATTTCGAAAGGATTAAAGCTTAGTTTTCATTTAAAAACAGTTTAAAGTTTTTAGTTGTTAATGCTGAAGAATTAAGAGCTTTTGAAAATATAATCACTTTTCTAGTGATTTTCCTTAATTACCTGTAATTAAGGAAATGCTGAACGTTAGAGTCTAATATATTAGCTTTCTTTATATTTATGCATCCAAAATTCTCTCAAAAGGAGGATGCCCATAGAAACTCGAAATTCGCCCCTATAGAAAACCAACGTTTAAAATGCAAAAAAACCTGTAATTTAAAAAAAAAATTCAGCTCCCTAACCCTTGGGGAAGCTGCGATATTTAAGGTGGATGTTTTCACTCTTTAACATTTTCCGATAACTCTAAAATTCATAATGATAAAGCATTGCATCATTTTTTTTTATTATTCAGAATGCTACCGAAAGGTTTGAACAATATCTATCACTGTAATAGTGATTATTGGGCGTCGCACCCTTAAAACATTCTACGAGCAAATATATTGTTATTCCCTAACTACCCTTAGAGTATTTCTTTCATAAAAAAGCCCTTTGCAACATTTTTATTCAACTTTTAGTGATTAAATTAAAAGATTGTTAAAATGTCAGTGATTCTAGCATGGATTTGATTGGGCAACACACCCCCAAAGAATTTTTTAAGCATATTAAACGATTTTTTATAAACTACCCCCAGTGTATTTTTTTAAACTAGAGTAGTTTGTATCATTTTTTATCAATCTTTCAAGATCCTATTGAAGGTTCTCTAAATAATCTATCAATTCGGCTGTGTTTTTATAGGACGACACACTTTTAAAATTTTTTATGAAGGGATTATAAAGTTTTTTCATAATCACCCTTAACCTTTTAAGGACGGGACTGGTCGATATATCGACCACTCAAGTATCATAATATTTTTGAGTGTTTTAACATAATATTATCCTCAAAATCACTCAAAAATATTATGATACTTAAGTGGTCGATATATCGACCAGTCCCGTCCTTAAAAGGTTAATGTATTTCTTTTAAAATAGGCTCATTGCACCATTATTTATAGACTTTCAAGAAATAAATCATAATGTCTCTAACATAAGCTATCACTTCAGTAGGAGCCTGTATGGGCGACGAACTCATGAAGAATTACACAAGCGAATATACTGTTATTCGCTAACTACCCTTAGAATATTTCTTTCATTTAACGTGTACAATATTTTATCAAGCGACTGTAATTCTGCGAAGAACGACCGTTGGTCGTCGATTCCTAGTAATACGTGTCGGTTGCAGCAGCAGCTAACAACCTCCCCTACTTATGTTCTCTATACGGAGTTCGCGAGTCTTAACGTGGTACAAGTGTTGTGCTCGTCTTTTTGACTAATATGATTAATAGCCAATGAGAGCGTTCGACTGTGAAAGCTAAGGTCCGCGCTCTGATGGTAAAAGCCACGAACGCCAGCGGCACAGGGTTCTTTTCGTCTTTCCGCCTTTAGCGTCTCATCGCTTCGACTTTTGATATAAGCAACTGATCCGCGCACGTTATCATCCCGTACTATTTTATTTTAATACAACTGTTTTACAAGAAAACATATACTTCTTTTTATTTGCCCAAGCCATCCGGCAATTTCCCCTACAACTTAGAAGCGGGATAGGAAATAGTGTATTTTTCTTATTTTATTGAACTGTCGTGAGATAAAGTGTTCTCATTTTTTTTTATTTTATTGAATTTTCGCGGACGATAATCAACTTGCGTTAATTTTGTTACTTTGTGTGACAGACTAGTGACATTTGTTTAAAGTGATTATTGACTTTTTTTTGTCCTTTGTGACGGCAAAAAAAAGAGAGAAAAATAAGTGTATTTTTTTTTCTTTTGTAGTGTAAGTGTTCAACTTATTGCGTAACAAAAGTGAACATAGTGAAAATCAAAATGGTGGTATTGGAACCGACAGTTTTTTTTGTAAATGAATTAAAGGAAGCTCTTTCTGAAAGAAAGTTGTCTACTAATGGTGCAAAAACGGAATTGATTCAAAGATTACAAGAAGCTGATCCAGATATATGGGCTATGCTCTCAAGCAAACGTGAACAAGCGGAAGCTGAACGACTTGAGAAGGAAAGAGAGGAAGCAGCACGCTTAGCAGAGCAAGAAGCTGCTCATATGAGAGACGAAACGCGTGAAATGCAAGCAGCTCTGCAAGACCCATTAGTAGCAAGTGTAATAACAAACAAAAACCGTGAAATTGAACTTCTTCGACAAGAAAAAGATGTGATTCGTCGTGAGTTAGAAATTGTCCAGCGTGAAAGAGAAATTAACGTGAACACAGAAAACAATAGAAACGGTGTACACAACGAACTTTTTAGCGTCGGAAGTTCGTCACTTGCTAGTGTCAATATAAAGTGTATTGGAGAATTATTATGTTCTTTTGATGCAAGTGATAATCCGTTTTGGAAGTGGAAACAGCAAATTCTTTTACTTTGACAGACTTATCGTCTTGATGATACAGCGACAAGAGTACTGATAAGCTCAAAATTAAAAGGTAGAGCGCATACCTGGTTTCACTTAAAGCCAGAACATTTGTCACTAGAAGTTGATAACCTGTTAGAAGAAATGGAAAAAATGTTTTATTATCGACCCCGAAAATTAGTTCTACGACGTGAGTTTGAATGTAGAAAATGGCAAAAAAGTGAGTCGTTCTCAGACTATTTTCATGATAAAATAATTTTGGCGAGCAGAGTACCAATTCCGGGAGATGAGGTCGTAGATTACATTGTGGATGGTATACCAGACGATCGATTGCAAGATAAAGCTCGTACACCGTGTTTTAAAAATAAATTTGACTTACTTAAAGCTTTTGAAAAAGTTACATTGGGTGTAAAAAATATAAGTGAACGTGAAATAAACAATAAGAAAGAAAATGAAACACCATTTTTTACGTCACAAGAAAAAAAAATAGTTAAATGCTACAATTGTCCAGAGGCAGGCCACATATCAACTATGTGTACAAAATCGAAAAGGGCAAGCGGCGCGTGTTTTGAATGTGATTCAACAGAGCATTAACTGAAAGATTGCCCGAAACGAACATCAACAAAGCAAGAGAAAAACACGAAGCAGCCAAGCAGTTCGACGACATCGACGAATGTTCTTCAAGCACCGTCGCTTACGGTCCCCTACATGGTTTCAATAACATATGCGATTGCGGATCATTGTGGTAATGTTTGCAATTATAATTTAAATGCGATGGTTGACTCAGGCTCACGGATTAGCTTAATAAAAAATAGTTCTGTTCTGTTATATGCGGCAATGCCTGTAAGTGAAAACGAATGCGAGTTTCGCGGTATTAATGGTTCTAAGTTAAATATTTTAAGTATATTTTATCGCGATGTAAGAATTGAAAGAATTCAAATAAAAATGAAATTTTATGTAGTTCCGGACGACACAATGGAATTTATTGCAATCCTTGGTCGTGATTTTTCGTCTAATCCGTATATAAAAATTGTAATTGATAAGAAAATGATAATAGCGTCAAAAACTAATGAGTTAACTGAACATTTTTAAAATTCAATGAATGAAATTTTAAGCATTAATTGTGTTCAAGAATGTAAAATATTAAAAGAGAAATTGCAAATTAATAAAGAAATTTGTCATGACAATGTAGAGAAAATTAAAGAATTATTTGAAACGCAATATTTACAAAATATAAAAAAAGAAAAAAAAAATTCTAATTTTGAAATGCGTATTTTGTTAAAACATGAGCAGCCTATTAGTTTTAGCCCGAGACGATTATCTTTTTCAGATAAAGAAAAATTGCGTGAAATATTAGGCGATTCACTTGTTTGTAAAATTATTCGACCAAGCACTTCGCCTTGTGCAAGTCCGATTGTGTTAGCACGTAAAAAATCAGGAGAAGTACGTTTATGTATTGATTATCGCAAATTAAACAAAATCACGATAAAAGATAATCACCCGTGTCCATTGATAGACGATAATTTAGATCAGTTGAGAGAGAAAAATTTTTTTACATCACTAGATTTAAAAGATGGTTACCATCATGTTAAGATGGAAGAAAATTCAATAAAATATACGTCCTTCGTTACGCCATTAGGTCAGTTTGAATACCTAGTATGTCGTTTGGTCTAACGAACGCACCAAAAGTTTTCATGCGCTTCATAATAACAGTATTTGAATCATTGTTAAGATCCGGAAAAATAATAGCATATTCGGATGATTTATTACTTGCGGCTAATGATTTTGATGAACATTTAAAAACGCTAAGTCGATTGTTTAAAATAGCTGGAGAAAATCATTTAAATTTTAGATTTGATAAATGTTTTTTTGCCCAAAAAGAAATAAATTATTTAGGTTATCGAGTTAATGCAGACGGTATTTCTCCTAGTAATGAGCACATCGCTTCAATAATAAATTATCCGATACCTCGTAATCAAAAAGAAGTGCTTAGATTTGTTTGTCTTGCAAGTTATTTCCGGCGTTTTATTCAGTCATTTTCATTAATCGCAAAGCCGTTGTATGATCTTGTAAAGAAAATAGAAGCATTTGAAAAATTAAAAGATTGTTTGTCAAAAAGTCCAATATTAGCTGTGTATTCACCGAAATTAGAAACAGAATTGCACTGTGATGCAAGTGCATCAGGGTTCGGAGCCATACTCTTGCAAAAACATATTGATGGAAATTTTAGGCCTACTTCATATTTCAGTCAGCGAACAACATCAGTAGAATCGCGGTATCATAGCTTTGAACTAGAAACTTTAGCAGTTGTTAATGCTATAAAAAGATTCCATGTGTACGTATCGGGAATTCATTTGAGAGTAGTCACGTAAGAAAAATATAAACCCAAGAATATCAAGATGGGCTATGGTTTTGCAAGACTATGACTTTGAAATAGTACATAGGTCAGGGAAACGCATGAGTCATGCAGATGCGGTAAGTAGATGTCATAGTATACTTGTTATTGAAGGAAATACATTTGAACAGGTCCTAGCTTTGCGTCAAGACAGAAACGAAGAAATTAAAAAGATTCGTGAACAGCTTAAAAATCGGAAATGAAATTTTATAAACTACGTGAAGGTTTAGTTTATCGTAAAGACAAATTGAAAAAATTACTTTTTTATGATTCCAGTGCAATAGAACAAAATGTAATTCGTACCTGTTATGACGATATAGAACATGTTGGTGCAGACAAAGTTTTTGAAAATTTAATAAAAATATATTGGTTTCCGCAAATGCGTGAAAAACTAAAAAACTATATTTTAAATTGTTTGCGTTTTATTGAATACTCGCCAGTAGCGGAAAAAAGGTGTTCTACATAGCATTGAGAAGGGAAATATTCCTTTTAATACATTGCATGCTGATCATGTTGGCGAAAGTTGGAGAAAACGAGCGAAGGTTTTAAACACATTCTTGTTATTATAGATGGATTTACTAAATTTGTTAGATTATTTGCAAGTAAAACAACAAAATCAGCTGAAACAATTAAATATTTTAAGGAATATTTCCGTACATATAGCAAACCTCAATTATTAATTACAGATCGCGGTAAAGCTTTTAATTCATCAGAGTTTAAAAATTTTACTGAAAGCGAGGAAATAAAACATACGCTTATAGCTGTAGGTACGCCACGTGCAAATGGCCAAGTGGAGCGTATGGATCGCGTTATAACGCCTATGATTGCGAAATTGACTGCAACACAAAAAAAATGGAATAAAGTACTTAATAATGTTAAGTTTGCGATAAATAATACAATGTCTAAATCTACCAGCGAAATACCAAGCAAATTGTTATTCGGTATTAAACAAATTGGTGAAATAAATGATTCTGTGCGTTTAGTACTCGAAACCGAGGAAGAAAGAAATCTTGAAAAAATACGTGAACAAGCAGAGAATAATATTAAAAAGGGACAAAAAACTAACGAAAATTATTATAATAATAATAATAAAAATGCTAATGTTTATAATGTTGTAGATTATGTCATGATCAGAAATGTAGACACAACTATTGGTGTTAGTAAAAAGTAAATACCAAAATTTAAAGGCCCGTATGTTGTGAAAAAAGTTCTTGGCAACGATGGATATGCAATTAGCGATATTAATGGGTTTCAAGTTGAAAAAATTCCATATGAAGGCATTGCGGCCACTGATAACATGAAAATGTATATTAAAAACTAATGTATAATAAATAAATAAAAACTAATTTTGTATCTTTATCTTAGGAATATTGTGAAAAAAAAGAAAAAATATAAAAACATTCTACATAATTTAAGATTTAGCCGAAACGTCTAAAAGTCAGGATAGCCGAGTTGTAGAATATTTTATCAGGCGACTGTAATTCTGCGAAGAACGACCGTTGGTCGTCGACTCCTAGTAATGAGTGTCGGTTGCAGCAGCAGCTAGCAACCTCCCCTACTTATGTTCTCTACACGGAGTTCGCGAGTCTTAACGTGGTACAAGTGTTGTGCTCGTCTTTTTGACTAATATGATTAATAGCCAATGAGAGCGTTCGACTGTGAAAGCTAAGGTCCGCGCTCTGATGGTAAAAGCCACGAACGCCAGCGGCACAGGGTTCTTTTCGTCTTTCCGCCTTTAGCGTCTCATCGCTTCGACTTTTGATATAAGCAGCTGAACCACGCACGTTATCATCCCGTACTATTTTATTTTAATAAAACTGTTTTACAAGAAAACATATACTTCTTTTTATTTGCCCAAGACATCCGACAATTTCCCTTACAAACGACTTAATTGAAAGGCTGTAAAAATACCTGTTATTTTAGCATAAATTTGATTGGGCGACACACCTCTAAAGAATTTTTTAAACATATTAAACGATTTTTTATAAACTACCCCCAGTGTATTTTTTTAAACTAGAGTAGTTTGCATCATTTTTTATCAATCTTTCTAGACACCACTTTGTTTTTGGCTCATAACTTTTCACCAAGTGCATATTTTTTGGACTCATAGGTATCTATAGAAAGATGCAGACCTCAGCTAACTACCGACGAAGAGACAAAATCGATTCCGTCAAATAGAATAATTTTTTTTTTTGTTGATTTTGTGAAATGCCTACAACCGAACCAAAAAAGATTTTGGTTCGGTTGTGGACAATCATGCAAAATTGTTGGTGTTAAGATATTGGTTGCAATTCATATTGCATCACAAAGTAGGATTATATTCCTACTGAATAAATGTGCATTGCACTCAGCTTCATTGATTCACTTCAATTTGTAGTTCTTTTGAAAAAGTATACATAAGTATAAATAAATTTTTGTGATTTTTTCCAAGCAAAGAAAAATTAATTTGCTTACAGCACAAAGCAGACGCGTTTGTTTCTTTGATATTTGGCATAAAATATCGTACTGCTATAATACATAAATGACATTTGTCAAGAAAACCTCATTTGCTTTCTGTCAGTAGAAACGAAGGAGTGTCCACAACCAAACCATGCCCACAACCGAACCTTTTACCCTATTTCTTTTAAAATAGGCTCATTGCACCATTATTTTTAGACTTCCGAGAAATAAATCGAAATGTCTCTAGCATAGCTATCACTTCAGTAGTAAACTGATTAGGCGACACACTCATGAAGAATTTCGCGAGCGAATATACTGTTATTCGCTAACTACCCTTAGACATTTTCTTTTATAAAAAGCCCTTTGCACCATTTTTATTCAACTTTTAGTGATTAGATTAAAAGATTGTTAAGATGTCAGTGATTCTAGCATGTATTTGATTGAGCGACATACCCTCAAAGAATTTTTCAAGCATATAAAATGATTTTTCATACACTACCCCCAGTGTATTTTTTTAAACTAGAATAGTTCGCATCATTTTATATCAATCTTACAATTTTCCTTCATACGTACTGGGTAAGTGACCTATTGCGCATACGTTTTCGGGTTTGTAAGTAGCTAATAGCGCACGCCGCGTGTGTTTTGTCTTCGAAGCTGCCATTCTAGTTAAAAGCATTAACTACTGAAAAGTAACGTTACGCAAATGCGTTGAGTAATGAAAAAAAGAACACCACGATTTTCATGGTATATACATAAGTAGCGTCGCGCCGGCGAAGGTGATAGGAGAGAGAGAGAGAGAGAGAGAGAAAGTGAATGCTGTATCGAAACACGCAAGAAGGTGTACAAGTATCTATGTACGAGTCAGTCGTATGCTAGCTTCTAGATAAAAGTTGTTGGCGATACAAAAAAATAATATTTTTATGAATTGCTTTTTTTTATTTACATATTAATTATTTTAAATGGTGGGGGCTTCGCCCCCTCCCAACTCTTCCCTTCACTGCGCGCCAACATGCCACTCTCTCTCTCTCTTACAACCAGCACTTATGATAAAAAATAGTATGTGAATCTCGTTCGGTTTAGTTGACTACTGCACCACTCGGGAAACCACTAATTCTCGCTACGCTCGTGCGCCATCTGGCCTTAATGCGCAATAGTCAACTAAACCTCACTCGTTACACAATATACTATTATAAGAATTTTTAAAAATAGCTAAAGCATGATATGGAGTAATCTACTTTAAAAAATGACGCTAGGGATACTTAATTGAAAATCACTTAGTCACTGAGTGACTGACAATTTAGCAACCTTTTAATCAAGTCATTAAAAGTTGAATAAAAATGGTGCAAAGTATTTTTTATGAAAGAAATACTCTAAGGGTAGTTAGTGAATAACAGTAAATTAGCCCGCGAAATTCTTCATGATTGTGTTGCCCAATCAAGCTCCTACTGACGTAATAGCTATGTTAGAGAAATTTCGATTTATTTCTTGAAAGTCTGAAAATAATGGTGCAATGAGCATATTTCAAAGAAAATATATTAAGAGTAGTGATGAAAAAACTTTATAATCTGTTCGTAAAAAATTTTAAAATTGCATCGCCTTATAAAAATACAGCTGGATTGATAATACTTTAGAGAACCTTCGATAGAAAATTGTCAGGTTAATAAAAAATGATGTAAACTACTATAGTTTAAAAAAATACATTAGGGGTATTTTATAAAAAATCGTTTAATATGCTTTAAAAATTCTTTGAGGGTATGTCGCCCAATTGAATACATACTAGAATCAATGACATTGTAACAACCATTTATTCAAATCACTAAACAGTGAGAACTATCGTTGCTGGCGCTAAGCAAAGAGTCGTCAGGTAAAATTTATAAAAATTTTAAATTATAATTGGATTGTAATCCGCATTTCAATTATCGGGTCTATCATCGTACTTTTTTACCTTTCATTGTAATTATAACATAGATAAATTGTAAAATAACTCAATAATGAATACATATAAATTATATAAATGCACTGGAACTAAACTTTTGTCATAATTATAACACAATAGTCTTATAAAACAATCCTATATGAAATATGTATATAGGTTACCAGCATCCCCTGTTGCGGCTACACAAGCACTATAGTTGGGCAGAACTCGGTAGACATAGAAACTGATTTTCAGAAACTATTATTTATTAAGAGAAGATCACATATCTCCGTTCTTTTCTAATCAAAGAATTATTTTTTTTGTAATAACTTATAACTTTAGCAAAAAATAAAGAGATAGCGCTATCTCGTATTACAAAAAGCCATATTTTCTTTGATGAGAAATAATTGATTTCATTTATTTGTTTTCAAGAAAACCTTGAAAAAGCAAATTCTTTACCCTAACCTCTATGTTTCAAGTTTTTCAAAGTTTTTTTGAAAACGAAACAATAAAATTAATTCTTTCTCATCAAAGAAAATATTGCTTTTTGTAATACGAGATGGGTCCATCTCTTTATTTTTTGCTAAAGTTATTAGTTATTGCAAAAAACTCAATTCCTTCATTAGAAAAGGACAGATATATTCGACCTGCTCTTAAATATTGCTCACATGAATGTATTACTATGATGGAGGATAAGTGCAATAAAAATTTGCCGATAAGTTGTACGCAATAACCTTGCGATGTAAGTACCTCTACCGTGCTAATATAGTAGTTATGCTCTTATCAGATCCATCGACAATCACTAGAATCCCTCGATGATTGATTCTCACCCTTAGTTACTTCTAAATTTTTGCCCAACTATTTTATATCTTGAATGCCTAATTGGACTTTTTAATAACATAAGTTGCCCCGAAGAGCTTTCTATAAGGATTTTCATATTTTCCAGGTTTTATTTTCCGTAAAATAATGCAGAACAATTTTTCCAGAATTTTCCCGGGGGATCAAACTCTGGCCCATTAAAGCGCGAGAAAAGAGCCTTAGCCCCTGCGCTAGCACCCTGCTCTAATATATTAAAATAAGCGACAAAACCGGTTGCCACCTATTGGACAGTTAACGGAGTGTCAAGTTGTAATAAAAAATCGTCAGTCATTCAATTGCTGATTATCACTGGCCTGGTTCATTTATATTGCTATCGCCCGACGTGCTGTATAAACAATTAAAATCGAAAAAAAAAGAAAATTAGTGCACGAGAATCGTTTAAAAGTTACCTATATTTTTTTAAGAACGAGTTAATTTATTTTTGAATAAAATATTAATACCAATTTTCAGTGTAACAGACTATGGTGTAGATTTGACTGGCAAATTTGAAGCAGTCCACATATTGATGGTGTATTATATTTAAACGACGCATCTAACCTTGTTGATAAAACTATATAGTTTAACCGACGCGCCTAACCTTGTTGATAAGACCATATAGTTTAACCGCACAGTTTAACCACATGGAGTTACCACGTATTTTTTTTAAACAGAGATCAATCCCGTTATTTTGGTGCACATTATATTATTAAAGGATTATTCTGATGAATCTTTTAGAACGAAGATTTTCTCATGTTTTTTCTATAGTATATGATAAAGATTAGTATTCTTTAACCAATGCTTTTCAACGACATACCCAATACGAAAAACATAGTTTAAGATTGAAAAATGGGACATTAAAATGTAGGTATGCTTTTCCGAGAGGCGTTCAAAATGATAGTTTGATTGATGATTCAAAAGGTTTTTATAAATATTATCCTTAACGGAATGATTCATATGTTGAACAATATAGCAACGTCGTTACCCAAACTTGGCGAGGAAACAGTGATGTCTCAATGATAATCGATACAACAGCTTTAATGCAATATATTGTTAAATATACAAGTAAGGGTGGAACAACTTCTCGTACTATAAGGACCTCATAGAAAAATTTTGTAAGAATGATTCGAAGAATAGACTGCACGCGAGGCGTTAACGTAATTGATTATTTCTTCTATTAACGAAAGAGATTATTCTGCCCAAGAAGTTGCTCATATTTTAGATGTATTCAGAATTCTATTTTCTTACTCATTTCGTATTGTTGTCTAATTTGATAATATGTCCTTATAGTCAAAGGCTAATAAACCAGATAAAACTCATATTGCTACTATCGAGAAATATATAATTGGCCCAGAAAAATATGATGATTATTCTTTATTTAAATTTACTAAATGCATTAACCTAAATGGTCAACGATATACCAAGAGTAGAAAAGAAAATATTGTGCAAGTTCATCCAATTTTAACTGTTAAGAGCAGGTCGTATATCTCTGTCCTTTTCTAATTAAAGAATTAATTTTTTTGCAAAAACTAATAATTGTAGAAAAAATTTAAGGAGATAGCCCCATCTCGTATAATAAAAAGGAAGATTTTCTTTAATGAGGAAAAATTATTTTTCTCTATCCCTTAGGCGAAACCACGCGGTTCCGCCGAGCCTTTACACTAGAAGAAGTAGCACTTTTAGCTACAGTTGAAACGACTAACACGCCTCCTGTCGGCGCCTTCCGTGCCTCACGTTAAAATATCTCTCGAAGAGAAACATAGACTCGACCTAACCAAAACTGTTGGTAAAAGCCGTAGGCTCGTGTTTATGATTGTATTCTGTCTTTGTCTCTCTCATAACAAAAAAAAAGACAGACGGTATATACGTTGCGCTTATAAATTAAAACGAATTGTATTCTAATGAAATATGATTCTAAACTTTAAAATCTTATATCATAAGTAGTGTCGTGTTATAAAAAATGTACAAACTCTTTTTTCTCATTTTAAATCATATAAAAAAATAAAAGAGGCTTGTGCGTGTGTTTTTATGTGTTTCTCTCTCTCTCTTTCTCGTTCATAAAAGAGGATTCTTGTGTGCGTGTTTTCTATGTGTCTTTCTTTATCTCGTGATTTAGGCTTGTGCATGTGTTTTTCTTTGCTGCCGCCGCCAGCCCCGTCACGCTCGTTGTCACTCGCGTGACAAATGCTGGGCGGCAGCAAAGAACAACACATACACGCGCTAAAACAAAAAAAGCAAATATAATTGTTAATTTATATAACAATTATATTTACGTGGTTTCGCCTAGGGATAGAGAAAAGCATTATTTCTTACACGGAGATTAAATGAAACGCCCGCACGTACGTGTTTATGACGGTCTCGGCTGACGCCTCGACCGTCATAACACGTACGTGCGGAAGTTTCATTTTATCTCCTTGTAAGAAAATCTACTATTTATCGATTCATTTTGAAGAAAACCTTGAAAAACTCAAAAAATAGAGGTTAGGATGGACAATTCAGTTTTTCAAGGTTTTCTTAAAAACGAAGCGATAAAAATAATTTTTCCTCATAAAAGAGAATCTTGCTTTTTATTATACGAGATGGGCCTTTCTTCTTATTTTTTGCTACAATTATTAATTTTTGTGAAAAAATCAATTCTTTGATTAGAAAAGGACAGATATACTCGACCTCCTCTTAATAATGATAGTGATGTGGAACCCTATTATCGCCAACGATGTATTCTTCTTATTATTTTTTCTGAAGCGTTGGATACGTTATGGAAAGCTTATAGAACTGATGAATATTCTTGGTTTTTATTATACGAAGAACATGATGTAATACCTATTGAACCGATAAACTTGAACTTGAATGAGATAGATGAAGACGATACAGATAGTGCAATAATGACGACATTCATTATAACACATATGAACTGGCGTCGGCATCACATAATGAGAAATCCTATGAACAATTAGGATAACGTTTGATAGATGTTATTCGCATTTGGCAAAAAAATTATACAAATTTTCCATCAATCGATGAAATCGAAAATTTTTCAATTAATTATAAAGATGAACAAAATTGTGCCTCAATTTCGAAATCGAATGAAATCGAAACATTTTTCTTGCCTACTGAACAAAAAAAAGTATAAAAGGATTATACTTTTTCTGCGTTATTAGATCGACTAGCAAACAGAAATATATCGGCTGAGGACTATCATTTATTATCAACAAGAAGTGAAAGTATTTTAAATCAAGAAGATCGTATTCAATTCACAAACGCTATACATTTATTACCAACCAATGAAATGATATCAGGATCAAGAATGAAAATCGTCTGCGTAATCTTCAACAACCGATACAGTAGACAGTTCTGATTTACCTAATCATCGTGACGAATTTTTAGGTTCATCAAAAACGCTGTATTTGGCCATAGGTTGTAGAGTAATGCTTTGTTACAATACGTGGTCGACAGGAGGATCGGTGAACAGCTCATTAGGGTTCGTACGTGCTATTTTATATGATGAAACCGTTATACCTCCTAACTTACCAAAGTATATCATGGTCGAATTTGATTCGTATGATAGACCTTATGTACAAGTTAACGTATTTCCAATAAAATCGATTATACAGTTATGGGAAAAAATAGTTTTAAGTATTTCCTTTTTTATAACGAGAAAACAGTTTCCTTTAAAACTGGCATTCGCTACGACTATCCATAAGACACAAGACTTGACCCTGTCGCGGGCAGTTATCGACATAAGTAGAGTAGCAACGTATAAAAAAGAGATTAAAAAGTAGTTTTTGAGTAGATTAAAAATTTTAAGCGATATTATGTTTTCTAAATTTTACGATGAAAAGAGATTCGATGCAATCACCAAATCGATGTGATTGCATGTGTATGTGTGTATGTGTATATGTGAATGTGTGTGTATTTGTGTGTATGTGTATGTGTGTATGCGTACGTGTGTATATGATGTAAAAAATTAAAACAAAAATATATGTGTGTCAATCCACGTCAAACGGATAATGGCTCTGTCCAAAATTGTAGATCACCTAAAAAATCGTGTATGAGCTCAAAATTTTTATCTTACACTCTACTTTCTTTTGCAATGTGGCGATTTTGAAAAATCGAAAATGGCCGCCCAATATGGCGACTCAAACCTAGAAATTTCATAAAAAATTTTTGAAAATTGATTCTAATTCATTCAAATCTGATTCTACATATTTTTTATATCAGAAATCAATTCAGCGTTCAATTTTACATGGGAATATAATATTGCACTTGAAGTAAAAAAATTTTACAATATCATATGACGGTCATATCGGGAGACAATAGTTATTTCTTGAATTGATCTTTGATAAACGTTGATTAGTAAGAAAATGAAGATACTGATAGGTAACTCGAGTCACTGAATCCAAATCTGATATCCGCCTAACCCTATTAGTCTCCATCAAGGTTATTTGAAGGTCAAATCGCAAACATCTTTTATTATTTGATAAGATTAAGACACCTATAAGTTTTATGTGATGCTGGATCCGAATCCGAGGTCCGTTGGAGTGTCAAACGACTAGACCTCCGTCCGTCGACCTTTTTGTCAAGTCATTAATATCAAGCTGAAACTTTCTAGATCGCTTCATTTCAATGAGTCGGACAAACTTTTTATCTGGCAAAAATCTCGGTAGTGGGGACTAAATCTGCTACAGGCCTTCAAACATGTCGATAATTTCGGGTGCCAAAAATTTACTAATACCAAGTCGATTCTTATTGAAATTTAAAGATTAGTTAATGAGAAAGTCGAAAAGTAGATTGTCCGACAAAATTAATGGGGACTATCCGCCAGTCTATGACATACTGAAAATGTTGGAAATCCCTACTCAAAAAAGTAATTAATACCAAGCTAATTTTTTTTATGGGTAAATTAAAGTTAATGTAATATAACCGTAACGTTGTCCGACATAATTAATGGGGATGTGCGCCAGTCCGACACGCTAAAAATGTTGATAATACCTACTCAAAAAAGTGATTAAGATCAACCTAATTTCTATTCATTTAGTAATAAAATAATGTTTTAAACGTGATTCTACAACTGTCCGACAAGAAATGTGAGGAATACTAATAAAAATCGATGAAATATCTATCAAAATTATTTGTTCTCTACACAGCATTTAAGTATACCTATGTATATCTCTCCTCTCTCCCTGAACGCTCTGTGTGTGTATCTTGTTACTGCTGTCGAAGCCGCGTGCATGCGCGTATACTTAACTCATTCGTATACCTATCTATAAATCCTCGTAAAAGAAATCTATAAGCTATAATTTATGATATAAACAAAAACAAAAAAAAATTCAATCGCTTGACTCCTACCGAAAATTTACTAGAAAAAAAAAATTTTTACTTACGATTTTCTCACATTTTAATTTATTTACTCATTCCTTCCGTGTTCGGACTTGTTAATGTAAAAAGATACTTAAAGATTAAACTAGGAAACGATAAAAAATTACGTAACGCTATTTTAAAACATTTCTGACCCGCCCCCTCCCTAGTTCCGCACATATTCCATCTAATCCCTCAAAATAACATCAAACGCAATTTTGATGTATACTATCTAGTGCGATAGATACATTATTCTTGTCGGGCTAGCGATATGACCCGTTATTTTTGTCGGACATCAATATATTTCGGTTATAAACGATCTAATCTATGATTAGACATGTTTGTCCGACAGATATTAATCACTTTTTTGAGTAGGTATTATCAACATTTTTAGCGTGTCGGACTGGCGCACATCCCCATTAATTATGTCGGACAACGTTACGGTTATATTACATTAACTTTAATTTACCCATAAAAAAAATTAGCTTGGTATTAATCACTTTTTTGAGTAGGGATTTCCAACATTTTCAGTATGTCATAGACTGGCGGATAGTCCCCATTAATTTTGTCGGACAATCTACTTTTCGACTTTCTCATTAACTAATCTTTAAATTTCAATAAGAATCGACTTGGTATTAGTAAATTTTTGGCACCCGAAATTATCGACATGTTTGAAGGCCTGTAGCAGATTTAGTCCCCACTACCGAGATTTTTGCCAGATAAAAAGTTTGTCCGACTCATTGAAATGAAGCGATCTAGAAAGTTTCAGCTTGATATTAATGACTTGACAAAAAGGTCGACGGACGGAGGTCTAGACGTAATTACAGAAAAATTTGTTTCAAACTGTGGTTTGCTGGAGAACAAAAATTTTCTGTTAGTCAATATTTAATTAATTTTTCTGTAATTACGTCGCTTGACACACCAACAGACCCCGGATTCGGATTCATCGACACGTAAAACTTGAAGGTGTCCTAATCTTATCAAGTAATAAAAGATATTCGCGATTTGACCTTCAAATGACCTTGATGGAGATCTCGTAGAGTTAAGCGGACATCAAATTTGGATTAAGTGACTCGAGTTATCTATCAGTATCTTCATTCCCTTACTAATCAACATTGATCAATGAGTAATTCAAGAAATAATTATACAATACTGTATTCCTATGTAAAATTGAACGCTGAATTGATTTCTGATATGAAAAATATGTAGAATCAGATTTGAATGAATTAGAATCAATTTTCGAAAATTTTTTATGAAATCTCTAGGTTTGAGCCGCCATATTGGGCGGCCATTTTCGATTTTTCAAAATCGCCACATTGCAAAAGAAAGTAGAGTGTAAGATAAAAATTTTGAGCTCATACACGATTTTTTAGGTGATCTACAATTTTGGACAGAGCCATTATCCGTTTGACATGGATTGACATATATATATATATATATATGTATATATATATATATATATATATATATATATATTGTAACGTTTTTCCCTTTCAGGAGGGGGAAATACGTGTTTCTCCTGTTGCCGGACGCTTCAATGAGTAACCAGAGTAAGATCGACAGGAGTGGGAAGGGTCGGACGGTGGAAAATAAAGGAAAGTAACCGGGTTTAACACGTTTGGATTTGCTAGGGAGTACCATGGCTTTATTGTACTCGTTAAACTCATTTACAACGACGATTACAATAATGAAATAATAATAATGTATTAATCAAACTCAACCTACTATTTTATATAATACTAATAAACTAACCTAACCTTAAATAAAAATGTAATTTACAAAAGTAATTAGTTCTTTATTTATCTGGGCCACTTGTCGGCTATTTAATAAAAGAATCAAATCAATTAATAAATCTTTAAATGAATTTAATTAATAGTTGAAGTTCAACTAAGAGATTCTTTGGCCCGGGCGGTCTAATTTGTACCGGCGGCTCTTACCTGCAACAATGTGCAAACAAAAAGAGACAAATGATTAATAACTAAATAATTATAATATAAATAGGCAATGGCACCTAGTATCGCTATAATTAATCCTACGGTAATAATGGGTAGCCGGCTCCCTTGATTATCTAAATTACGAATCTCTATGAGCGTGCGGTGCCCTTAAGTGATGTAAAGACAATGGGTGACCGACACCCTTAACTTATTCTAAAATCTTAATAACTACGCGGCAGTCGGACGGAGTCCTTTAACTAACATAAAATGCAATGGGTGGACGACACCCTTAATGTATTCTATTATTCACGTAAACGCGGACGCGACAAGCTATGGGTGGATGATTCCCTTAATTAAGCTAGTGACGAAATGTGAAATAGAATATCAGATTTTGGGTGGACGTCACCCTTAAATTCAGCGGCGCAAGGTCGGCATTGCGGCTACGGCAAAAGGTTGCGAGTGTACTCTAGGTAGCATAGATTTACGCCTGTGTGCTCACTTGACGTAACTCTAATAACACCAGCATATGCACTGTAGTGTAGACCTGTGTGCGCACTTGGTCTATCCTCATGTGCAAGAACGAGAAGCTCTGCCTAAGCTGTGGTGCTTCACAAGCCATGGCAGCCAGCTGCTACCTGTCTCACTCTCTCTTAGCCTTGTGTGCTCACAAAGGTAAAGAGAGAGGAGAGACCGTAGTCTAAACTGCTCTGCTCTGGTTAGCTTCTTGGCCTCTTATATACTCTGGCCTCATTTTTCCTATTGCGCGTAACGACATTCGGGGTTGCCACCTGGCGACTGAGCTCAGAACTACTGTTCTATAGTAGCTTGGTCGTCAGGCAGGAAAGAGTACCCCCCGTTAAGATAGGTAAAATGCCCTCCCTCATATATTTTAAAACTAATATTTTTTCTTGTTTTTATAGTAATTAAGATTAGGTTTTGTTATATTTATAGTTTCCTAACACATACCCTAACCTCAACATAACCTAAAAATCACTTTTTTTATAAAATTTTTTTTTTATCTGGAAGGATGAATGATATTAATCCCGCGAAAAACATATGACTAGGTCTTAGCACTCTCTTCAACTGTGATTTTTTGCGAGTCCTACAAAGCAGTTTTTCTAACCTAAAAATAACATTTAAATCATAAAATCTCCGTAACTTTGCTCAGGGAGGGGCTACAAGCAATTTTCTGGGCTTAAAATTTGTATTTTTAAAAAACAAATACAATTTATGATGACCAAAAATTCGATTCTGGCATGGCGCCATGGCGAAAAACTCGAAAAACCATTTTTTCATAGGTTTTCTGTCGGTTATTGGTCTCTAGCAACTCACAAATCATTTTTAGAAAAAAATATAGCTTTATTGGATTCTACGTGAAAAAATACATTGAAAATGTGCATGATTACTTTAGGAATACTTGGATGCTGTTACAAAACAATTAAAAAAATAAAATAATTCTAAAATTATTACATAGCTACTTTGCGTCGTTGCTGCATTTTATGTTTTTATGACCTTGGTCATCTCTTTAGAAGTCTCAAAGCTACTATTCAATGTATCCATAGGCAAATTATGTCCACTACACCCGAAAAACAGAGACAAATACTAGACAGATAACGTTAACTCCTATATGTACATATATATATGTGTGGAATAACTTGCTATCCCTCGTATATACATAAGGAATAGTGAGTTGTTCTTAGGAAACGCAAATTATTTTTCTTATACATAGATAAAAAACCAATGTTTATCTATTCCTGTAACTATTCTTTTTAGTGTTCTTTTTTAGCTTGTAAGAGACCTAACATGTTTTCTGTCCTCCATAAATCACGAACTCGGTAGATTTGAACAATTAAATGATTCTAATTAGGTTCCAAATTCAAAAATTAAAAGATCATCATCTCTTTAGAGTCATAAAGCTACTATTCGATGTATTTACAGCCAAATTACGCCTATTACACGCTAAAATAAGATTTTTAAACATAACTGAAGTAACGGTCGTATCATCTGTCTTTTTGTATTACAATAGACTCTGGATACAAGAGAATCAACGGGCCTTCAGGAGAGGAATTTTCTTGAAAATTCTTTCATACAAAAAGTCCCTAACACGCTTGAGTCAAGAGTGATACCCACACTTACTGTTTTGTTGTGTGAGTTGTATCCAACATGCGTGTATATTCTGTCTCTCTCACTTTCATAGTGGTGGGATAACGCAAATACTTAGGCTCACGCCCATATTTAGAAGAAAGAGCTCGAAATCTCTTATATCGCAATCTCTTGTATCGAGAGATCACTGAATCATTAGAGAGACAAAGACGGAATAAGGTTTTAGTAACAATCGTGTTGGGTCTATAAATTCGAGCCTGAAAGTACACTTCTATGTAAGTATTTATATTCTTTGTTAGAACTGCCACAATTATGATTTGTCTTCAGGCCATCATACGCAAAAAATAGAGTAGCAACCGATATAAGAAATACATTGCTTCTACATATATGAGAATCAAGCGCGTTGTTTCTAGCAACAGCTCACTATTCTTTATATATATATATATATATATATATATATATATATATATATATATATATATATATGAAGCAATAGCTCCTAGAGTTCCTAGCAATAGCTCACTATTCTTTGTATATATATATATATATATATATATATATTGTTACTAAAACCTTATTCCGTCTTTGTCTCTCTAATGATTCAGTGATCTCCCGATACAAGAGATTGTGATATAAGAGATTTCGAGCTCTTTTTCCTAAATATGGGCGTGAGCCTAAGTATTTGCGTTATCCCACCACTATGAAAGTGAGAGAGACAGAATATACACGCATGTTGGATACAACTCACACAACAAAACAGTAGGTGTGGGTATCACTTTTGACTCGAGCGAGATGGGGACTCTTTGTATGAGAGAATTTTCAAGAAAATTCCTCTCCTGAAGGCCCGTTGATTCTCTTGTATCCAGAGTCTACTGTAATACAAAAAGACAGATGATACGACCGTTACTTCAGTTATGTTTAAAAATCTTATTTTAGCGTGTAATAGGCGTAATTTGGCTGTAAATACATCGAATAGTAGCTTTATGACTCTAAAGAGATGATGATCTTTTAATTTTTGAATTTGGAACCTAATTAGAATCATTTAATTGTTCAAATCTACCGAGTTCGTGATTTATGGAGGACAGAAAACATGTTAGGTCTCTTACAAGCTAAAAAAGAACACTAAAAAGAATAGTTACAGGAATAGATAAACATTGGTTTTTTATCTATGTATAAGAAAAATAATTTGCGTTTCCTAAGAACAACTCACTATTCCTTATGTATATACGAGGGATAGCAAGTTATTCCACACATATATATATGTACATATAGGAGTTAACGTTATCTGTCTAGTATTTGTCTCTGTTTTTCGGGTGTAGTGGACATAATTTGCCTATGGATACATTGAATAGTAGCTTTGAGACTCTAAAGAGATGACCAAGGTCATAAAAACATAAAATGCAGCAACGACGCAAAGTAGCTATGTAATAATTTTAGAATTATTTTATTTTTTTAATTGTTTTGTAACAGCATCCAAGTATTCCTAAAGTAATCATGCACATTTTCAATGTATTGTTTCACGTAGAATCCAATAAAGCTATATTTTTTTCTAAAAATGATTTGTGAGTTGCTAGAGACCAATGACCGACAGAAAACCTATGAAAAAATGGTTTTTCGAGTTTTTCGCCATGGCGCCATGCCAGAATCGAATTTTTGGTCATTATAAATTGTATTTGTTTTTCAAAAATACAAATTTGAAGCCCAGAAAATTGCTTGTAGCCCCTCCCTGAGCAAAGTTACGGAGATTTTATGATTTAAATGTTATTTTTAGGTTAGAAAAACTGCTTTCTAGGACTCGCAAAAAATCACAGTTGAAGAGAGTGCTAAGACCTAGTTATATGATTTTCGCGGTATTAATATCATTCATCCTTCCAGATAAAAAAAAAATTTTATAAAAAAAGTGATTTTTAGGTTATGTTGAGGTTAGGGTATGTGTTAGGAAACTATAAATATAACAAAACCTAATCTTAATTACTATAAAAACAAGAAAAAATATTAGTTTTAAAATATATGAGGGAGGGCATTTTACCTATCTTAACGGGGGGTACTCTTTGAATGCGCGAGTATGTATACTCGTCGCAATAAATATATATATATATATATATATATATATATATATATATATATATATATATATATATATTTATGTATATATATGCATGAATAATTATGAATATATACGTATGAATGAAAATGTACTACAAAATGCAATTATATTTAAAAAAAATACGAAAAACTTTTATTTTAATGGACGAGATTTGGGGACCTTTATGACTATTGGTACCAAAAAGAATAGGGTTTTTCCTCGACCTAATTGACAACATTTTTGACTTGATTTAACCAGATATATCGAATGGGCGTTGCGCAATTGAAGACGGAAGGAAGGTGAAAAAATCAGTGAAATAGACCTAGAGACGACTTCGCTGCGCTCAGCGTAATAAAGAGCCCGAACAGCGGGTATTTAGCGGGTATATTGCGGGTATTTAGCAATACCCGCAATAGTAATGGACCAATCATTTGAGCAACCATTTTGACGAACTACTGAGTAGGTTCTGTCACATAAATAATAAGCAAACTATTTGATAACTTTATCCGAATGATTACAGGTTCTCAGTTTTTTTTAATTATTTGCCATGGAACATCCTGTTAAATGTTTTTGAAACATTAAAAAGCAGAACCCATACAGCAGGTTCCATCGAATGATTGAACAAAAAGTTTCACTTCGAAAAAACCTTATAGTACGCTTGCAGAAACGTATTTTTTAATATTTCACGAAATATCGTTGCAACATTTCCTAAAAATTTCGTTAAAATATTTTTGCAAGGTTGTTGTTAAATTTATTTGATATGTATTCATATAACCTCTTTGCGACATCACTGCAAGGTTTCTTGCAATATGCTTTTCTGAATTTCTTTGTAGTACGGTATGCTTTTGAAAGTTTTATTTATGTTCTTACAAACGTTTCTTTTTACTAAATTATTGAAAAAATGTCTGTACGTTCGTCTCTAGGACCTATTAGTGCGAAAGAAAATTTAACTGGTTAATTTTTTTCATAAAAGAATCATATCCTGCAGTTTCAGCCAAATCCGTTTCCCGAAGGTGAGGTATTACTCTCTTTGTAAGCTAAGAGTGATTATTTTTTCAAAATATTTTGCAAAATTAAGTAGTTTTCAGTAATTTTTTCAACTTTGGATTTGAGATACTTTTTCTTAATAGAAAAACTAAAAGATGAGCCGTAAAAAAGCAAATTTAACCCAAGTATACTTTTTATTTGTTGAATTGTATTTTTTCATCAATCAAATAAGCTTAAAATTCTGCATATTGTAATTTGCAATAAGCGGGTATGTTCTATGTTATTAAAAAAAAAGTGTTTTTAAAGATTTACCAAATAGAATTGATAATTTCTGAGTCGGGAATTATCAATTCTTTATTGAAAAATTCATTTAACAAATATATTGAAAAAATAGAAACATTTTAGCACCCCTAACTCTTAACCCTTTTGACTTAGAAAACTCTAAAATTTTTTTACATATTTTGGGTATGAAATAGAACATGTACCGAGACATTTTAGTGATTTTTATTTTTCAACTGTACGAGTGAAATGTCCCAAATTTTTGTTTATAGTATATTACACACCAAGGGAGGTAAAGTACTGGCGAGTCCATAGCACATATAATTGCCACCCCGAGCCGAAGGCGAGGGTGGCAAATATGTGCTATGGGCTCGCCGTTTTACCTCCCATGGTGTGTATACTATTTTTCGCCATACCCGGGCCGAAAATACAACTTTTGTTTTTCGGTGCCGGGACGAAAGTTGTACTTTCGGGCAGGGTATGGCGAAAAATAATTTTTTACAATTGAATTAATACAAGGATCGTCCCTTCTCATTATTTCAAAGCTCTCGTGAAAGCTCTACTCAACCTCCTTAATTATCTTCAAAAGTGTAAAACAATTGAATTAATCTTTTTAAAAATTAAGATTACGTATTGTACCTTATAAAGAGTAAATTGATGAAATTACATTTTATAAGGTAAAATACGTACGTTCTACACTTTATCATAAGTGTAGATCAATTGAATACTTTTTTTTTAAATTAAGATTACGTATTATACCTTACAAAGAGTAAAATGATGAAATTACATTTTACAAGGTATAAGACGTATGTTTTACACCTTCCTATAAGTGTAAATCAATTGAATTAATCTTTCTAAAAACGGAGATAACGTTTTACACCTTACAAAGTATAAATTGATCGAATTATAATTCATAAGATATAATACGAACGTTTTACACTTTATCAAAAGTGTGAATATATCAGATTACAATTAAAATAAAATTTTAAACCTGAAAAAGTGTAAACCTTACGTTTCGCACTTTATCAAAAGCGTAAAATTATAATTTTACACGTTAGAGGTTCAATTTTTACACTTTATGGTTAAGAGTGTACCCTGTCTGGCACTATTAGATAAAATACAACGACGTATACAATTATTTATAAAACAATTTATAAATGTTGGGCCAAAAAAATAAGAAACCCAAAAAAATATGAGGCCCAAAGAAAATAGAACTTAGGAAAATGTAGGGCCCAAAAAAATAAAGCCCAGAAAAATATAGGACCTAAAAAAATAAGGCATAGAAAAATATAAAGCCGCAGAAAATATTGGGCTTAAAAAAATAAGACCCAGAAAAATATAGGGCCCGAAAACATATAAAGCCCAAAAAAATATAGACACCAAAGAACATTGGGCCCAAATAATTAAGGCTCAGAAAAATATAGAGCCCAAGAAAATATAAGAATAAAAAAAAGAAGAGTCCAAAAAAATGGGCATTGAACAAAAATATAGGGCTCAAAATAATATAAGGCCCAAAAAAAACTTTTGACTAATGAGTACTAATTATATAGGACCCAATGTAAAATTGCTACTTTTATTACCAAATGATTAGACACATTTAAAAAATGCGGAGAATCGGAGAAACAGAAAAAAGTGGTTTCACTTTAATATAATACAAGATTTTTACAAATTTTTCATGAATTTTCTCTTAAAAACAAGTAAAAAAAATTGTATTTCCTTGAAACTTATAGGTGAAAAAAGAAAATATTTTTTCGTCAACATAATATTTTCAATCATTCTTAGTTTATGAGATAATCATGATTGAAGAAAAGGTCTTTTTTGTCGAAAAATCATCCTAACTGTGGTAAAAAAAAGTCATAGAAACATTTTACTTAGCTCATTTTAAAGAGAATTATATACGTTTTGAAACCTATTTGTTTTTTTTTCGATATCATAATTTCCATCAAAATGGCATCCGTTTTCATGTGGGCAAAAAAAATGAGTAAAAAAATTTTTTTTGCATCGCTATAAGTAATTAGAAAAGCACATTTTTTATACCAGATGTTTGGATTCTGAAGATACGATCATTAGTTTATGAGATCATTAGTTCCGAAGACATAAAACTTTTTATTTTGTTAAATTTTACTTTGGGATGGGCACAAGCAATTGATCGGTATTTTATGTGTAAAACGAAATATAAATATTTGATTTTGAATAGTGTCTAAACTTTATAATATGATATTATTTTAAAAAATTTACAATAACCAAAGCGGATGCTAGATTCATGTGTAAAATAGAATGTATTTGATTTGAATAATATCTAAATTTTATCTCTTGAAATTATTTTTAAATCCACATTAACCCAAGCACATGCTAGATTTATCTGTATATTAATATGTAAATCTTCGAATTTGATAATGTAGAATTCTATATCTTGAAATATTTTAAATTAACACCAATCCATGCAGATGCTAGATTTATGTGTAAATTAATATGTAAATATTTGAATTGACTAATATTTTAAAATTTTGTCTTTTGGAGTTTATTTTTAAATTTACATTAACCCAAGCGGATGATAGATTTATGTGTAAAATAGAATGTAATTTTTTAAATTGAATAATGTTATAAAATTTCATCTTTTGAAATATTTTGAATTCACATTAACCCAAGCAGATGCTAGATTCATGTGTTCATTTAAATGTAAATTTTTGAATTGAATAGTGTTTTAAATTTTATCTTTTAGAATTATTTTTAAATTTACATTAACCCAAGCAGATGATAGATTTATGTGTAAAGTAATATGTGAATATTTGAATTTGATAATGTTAAATTTTATATCTTGAAATATTTTAAATTCACATTAACCAAAGCTGATGCTAGATTTATGTGTAATATTTAATTCATCGAATGAAATTTGTTTGAAATAATCTTTAGTATGATAATAGAAGGGATGAGGATAAATCGCGTTAAGAAGGATTGGACCAATAAATACTTCTTGTTGCTTGAGCGTGTCTGTGTAGATCCGGAAGTAAGAACATTTTTTTTTTAGTTTTTATGGATAATTTACGAAAGATATTAAGTATTATTTAAAATTTTAAACTTACTCTCTATTAGGCTCTTAAATACGACACATTAAAATACCGTAAGAGAGAAAGAGAATTTGATACGGAATCTCGAAGTTGATTGTGTTGAATTTTTGCTTCTTATTGACAGTAGTGGCAGAACTTAAAATGTTGATTAATTGAAGGCTCGGTATATTGCGGCTCTTAAATGGTTAAAAGATGAAGTCTAAATGGTTAGCTGTAGCTCTTATTGAAGAGATGAATAAGAACTGAGGCTCTTGGATGTACACAAACTGAAAACAAAATAAACGGAGGCTCTCGACTACTGGAGAGATGAGATCAAAGTAGGCTGAACTGGGCCCTGCTTGACTATTTTATACCCTTGCTTGTGAGCCGATCATATGGTTGGGCGTAGCCTGATGCGTCAGTTTCCTCACCTTGCAGTTGCAATGTTCAACATCTGCGCACGTGTTGTCTATGGAGGTGGTAAAAATGTGGTTCCTCTTCTCTTCTTGAATAGCTCTCTCTCTTTCTCTCTCTTACAAATAGTAAATTGAATACATAACGGTAAATTACAACTATAATTTTTCATTGTTGTTTAGCTTCTTGGTTTTTTTAACAAATACTTTTTATTTTAAATTAATTGTTTTAATTATTTAAAAAATAAGAAAAATTATATCAAGAATGCTAGTGTTTTATTGACATCGATTAAATATTACTAACTTAATTTATCAACAAAATGAATGTGCTTTTTGAATGTATAAATGCCTGCATATTTGTGGTAGATGATAACGCATTCAAATGTTATTAATAATAAAAATTAAAGTAATGTTATGTTAAAATATTTAGAGATTAAAAACAGTGCATATTATTTCTAGTTTTCAATCTTATTTCTACTCATGTGGTCACAAATTTTTATTGTAATATTGTTATGCGCAGCTTTGTTTACAATGTTTAAAATATGTGTAATTTTTGTTATTATTATGATATAAAATGATATGAACGCAAAATAAGTGTTATAAAATTTACTAAACATATAAAATTATAAAACTTGTTAGATAAAAAGGGAATGAAATTTATTCGGCACGCAAAATATGTTGTTTCGGTATAACAAATTCATTCTAATTTTGATCTATTGAATTTAATATGACTAAATCTATTTAATGTATCTATTATTATCTATTAAGATGATGTAATAGGATATATGAGTAAATCTTCCATACTTTTAAAATTCATGTTACTGCGTCATTACTCGTAAATATGAGATAGCACATCTTTTCAGCAAATGTTTACTGATTTATTGAGATATCAGAAAGTAATTTTGTTATAGTTTGGATTATAATTAGACATGTCATTTTATGGCGAATGGAGAAAAGAGGTTTTTTACTTGAATTTTAAATGTTACCAGGTCATGTAAAAATATAAATTATCGCTATAAAAAAATGACTATTGTTCTTTTGATTTAAAATTCACACTAAAACTGTATCTATGTACATACTTTTGGGAAATCAAGATCATGGACGTGTGCCTGTTAACAAAAGTACTTTTAGAATAGTTATTAAAATTTTACCAAAAATTTATATAATTTACTTTTTTGTGGAAAATATGATGCTGTAAAAAAGACTATTCAGCGATGACGTTTTAAACTATATCAAAAGGTGATATTGAGAAGCACAAACAGAAATTTCTTTATTAGGAACGTGTGCCTAGTGTAGATAAGGTTTTGTGTTACTTTGAAATTATAATTAAAAACGTAATTCACCTTTGAAAATATGTTTTTATCTTCTAATATGAAAACCTGAGCTTTTATGCACCTTTTCTCTGTTGTGAACTTTGTAATTTACTATTTTATAGTACTCAATGGAATTTTTAAGTTGATTTTGAAGTATTATTTCAAGTATTCTGAAAATCATTGAATTTTTTCCGGCTATTAAATTTTCCGGATTTACATTAATTACCTAGTTTCCTAGATGTACCTTAAAAAGATTACCCTCTAAAGTGAGTAACACAGTTTTTTTCTTTCATTATAATACGTCAAAATTCAGTAAAAATTTATTTTATACGTGTGTCTGTAATTTTTTTTTCTAATTTATCGTAGGTAAAATTTTAACACTATGGAGGATTTACGCATATGTTTAATACATAGTTACCGACATTGCAGTTTTCCAAATATTCAATTTTCCCTGGTAGAAATTTACTCTAGATCTATCTAGATCTGTCTAGTTTTGTATGTTAAATAATTGAGGCCTCGATAAAACTAGACAAATTTTCTACTAGGGTTTATTAAAAAATTTTCTGACATATCTTTATGATATGCTTTTTATTAATTAAAATAGAAGGCTTGAATATAGAGATATTTTTAAGGAATTTGGGTTAAGAATAAAAAATTCGAAAAACTGTAATGTCGGTATTTGACATCCCCTTAACTACATATCTTTCTTTTCAATCTTATTTCTACTTAAATAAAACATAAAGCTACATTGCTATGCGCAGCTTTGTTAAAAATAATTATATATATATATATATATATATATATATATATATATATATATATATATATGTGTGTGTGTGTGTGTGTATGAGTGGAACATTCTGTTTTTGTAAAAATGAATCTACTAAATATAATATATCTAATTGTGTATATTATTTTTAATAACTTATAAAAATAATATAGTGATTTAACCTGATTATTGTTTAGTTGCTTAATTTTTTTATTATATCGCTTCTATAATTTTAAATGATATAATATTTATTTTACTAGGTGTTAAAATTGAAACATGCATAAAGATAATGCATTTATATTTTTTTTTGTTATTAAAAGATATTTTTATTATAATATTTTGAGTTTTATGTATAATAGAAAAATGTTAAATTATATAACCTACTACAATCTTGGGGATAGTGTTCCACCTATTTGGTAATGACTACCGTTCATAAACATTTAAATGTATAAATGAAGTTCTGAGCCTTGTCTTTATGCGCCATGATAAAAATTTTGAAAAAAACATAATGTATTCATAACTGTTGGGAAAAGCCCTTAATCTTAAATGGTTTATAACTAAATGCTTTTACGCATGTGTATAACACATGGAAAAGATATTCGTAAGAAGAAAATTTCTAGGATTATCTTTTTATGAACTGTAATAAAAAAGAAAGTTTTTAAAGAAAGTACTTAAAATATTTGGAAAAACTCGTAATCTGAGAAGATTTTATAGCTATCGTATGGACTACCCTATCTGTTCAATGTATTTTGTCTAAAAAACTTTTCCTTTTTTCACAATTGTATAAAGTGTGTTGACGATCTATTTTCCATTTATACGACAGATTCCTATTTAAAAGATCAAAAACACCAAGCGTATATATCTATACAATAATATTATTTTTATTAAATCTAAAAATGTATTATTCAGTCACATCTTAATATTTATGTATCTCATTTTTTTTATTATTAAAACATGATTGCAAAACTTATAATAAAAAAAAAAAATTTCATACTAGCTAAACGTTACTTGTTATTGTATATTTAACCTTTATACCACCGGGATTTTGAAAAAATGAACAGTCGATTTTCCCTATAGAAAAGTGTTCTGAGGCCTTTAGGTGGGACCCTATCATGGGTGGATATTTGCGAGTCAGGGGTGCGCGCCATATGACGTAATCTCGGCGGTCTAGAGGTTAAAATTAAAACATGGTAACAATTCTATGCCATTTACTTCTAGATTCTCTTTTTAAAAGTTGTACTATGAAATAGTATATTAAGCAATAAATTTAGAAAATACTATTTTGAAAATACTAAATTAGAAAATACTAAATGTACTATTTTTAAAAGTTTGTTTATTTAATTTCAAAATTCAAATTGAATCACGCTTAGAATAAACAGTTCTTCTGCAAAATAAAATTAAAAATCTTTTGTTTGAAAAAATAATATAATTGCTATAATTAATAAAATATAAATTAGAATTTTTATTTTTATTTGTATTTTAAAAATAGGAACGATATGCATATCGTTAAGAATGGATTTGAACTATTTTATTTTTTATATATTTTATGGATTTCATATTGTTGGAAACATTAATTTTTAAATAACTTCATTCATTAGTTATTGAGAATTTAGGATTCCAATATTATACAGGGTGTCCCATTTTAAAAAAAGCACCGAGATATTTTTGACAGTTGGCGTTGTATGAAAAAATTGTTCAGACGAAAGTTATTCGGGACAATGGAGGCTATCTTTCTATGAAATCAGTTTTTACCTTGAGATTTATTTTCAAAGACTCCAAGGTCGTGTATGGGTCAAATTTATTATTTTCTTCATCTATGCACATGAATGATCGGACAAGGGTGAGGTTAATAATAATAATAATAATAACAATAACCCAAATAACCGCAACCCAATAACTCAATGACCAAAATAAATAAAAAAGGTTCACTGTTTTCTTCAAAACGCCTAATTTTTTTATTTCGGATTCGGAAAGAAAGTTCAACAAAATTGCCTTGAATTGTTGGTAATAGTAGGGGTCAAACAACAGTGAGATTGAGTTTGAACTCCATTTTGATTTTCAAAGCTAAATTTATGTATCGAAGCCTTCATGAGAAGAATTATTTTTTATCTTGTGGGAAAACAAATTATTTTTATTCTTTTTTCTGGTGTGATTCCGGACAAGCCTACAAAGTTTCATCTAAATCGTTAAATAACACTTCTTTAGTATTATTTATGTCAGAGGTGACTCGTGAACAGCCCTTCTCAGGATAGTTCACGTGGAAATTTCTTAGTGTCTTGCGACTCAAAATGCCGGATTATTTGAGAAACGAAATTGTTGACATTCTGTTGTCTCTCGGGGCATGTCAAGGCCGATATCGTGCTGTGGCAAGGTATTACCGCCAAAATTACCCAGGGAGGCTTCACTACCCGGACCACGTGAGAATTCGAATCATTGAGCGAAGAGAGAGACGTCAACCACGAATGCGCAGAAATCGTCGTCGCATTGTGATACAGAACAACGATGATCCACGAATTCTCGTCGTTTTGGCAATGGTTGATTTGGATCATCATATCTCTATGTGTGACATTGAGAGACGTACTGGAATCCCAAGATCAACAGCTAGTCGAATTTTGCGGCTTCACAGATTTCATCCGTATCACATAACTTTGACTCAAGCTTTGATGCCAGATGATCTCGGCCGCAGACTCAAATTCTGCAATTGGGCACAAGCAAGTATCCGTGAAGATTCTGAATTTTTTAGATACGTAATGTTTTCGGACGAAGCTACATTTCATGGTAATGGGTAACTCAATCGCCATAATAGTCATTATTGGAAGATGTGGACTTGGAAACAAGACGTCGGTTATGGCTACAATATGATGGTACACCGTGTCATCGCTCACTAATGGTTCGTCACTTCTTGAACCAATGATATCGAAGACGATGGATAGGCATTGATAGTAACATTACTGAGTAGTGTCCAAGATCACCAGATTTGACAAGTCCAGATTTCTTGTTATGGAGCTACTTGAAAAATGTTGTTTATGCACAGCAACCAACAACACGGCAAGATATGATGCAACGCATCACGCAAGCTTGTAGAGTTATTCCGCGTCACGTTTTGTTGTCCACAATTGAAAACTTTGAACGTAGAATTCAACATTGCATAAATTTAAACGGGGCTATTTTTGAACATCTTATGAGATAAATGTTTGCATTCCCACCTTGCCTTAATTGGCTGGGTAATCAATATCTTGCCTTCATTGGCTGGGTAGCCATCGTCTTGCCTTGATCGGCTGGGCGTTCTCACCTTGCCTTAATTGGCTGGATAATCAATTCCTTGCCTTCATTGACTGAGTAGCCATCATCTTGCCTTGATTGGCTCGGCATTCCCGCCTTGCCTTAATTGGCTGGGTAATCAATTCCTTGCCTTCATTGGCTGGGTAGCCATCGTCTTGCCTTGATCGGCTAGGCGTTCCCACCTTGCCTTAATCGGCTGGGTAATCAAAACCTTGCCTTCCTTTTTGCCTAGATTGGTTAGATTGATTCACGTACCTAATTGTGGTATGAACACATGTAATGAGCAAATGTTCAAATAAACGGACTTTTATTTATTTGGGTTATAGGGTTTTGGTTATTTGGGTTATCGAGTTATTGGGGTTTTAGGTTATTGTTATTATTATTATTATTAACCTCACCCTTGCCCGATCATTCGTGTGCATAGATGAAGAAAATAATAAATTTGATTCTTACATGACCTTGGAGGAGTCAACCGCACCCCACACATAATACCTTATCTGAACGTAGAATTTCTTGCTCTTTCCAAATTCGGGATAAAAAATAAGGGTTTCAATTCAAAAATCAACTGTCGAAAATATCTCGGTGGTTTCTTTAAAGTGGGACACCCTGTATATTAAAATTTTTATGGTACCAGAAATTAAAAATTCATAAATGCTAATGCATAAATTTATTTAAAAATTTATACCATCTTAAGCATTTCTTTTCCTGAAATTTTGCTCTTAAAAGTGGAGATAGTCAATATTTATGAGTGTAGGTGTAGTGTTCATTTTATCTCTCCTTAAAATGTGAAATTTTTCTTAAAACTGGAAAAGTCGTTTTTATAAACCACATTACATTGTATTAAAAACAGATGATTTTAATCATGGACAATTTTACTTGGCTATGTCCAGAGATCGATCTTGGGATTTTCTTAAGATATATCTTGAAAATCATATACGTTAGATTAATATTAAAAATTATGTGTATAAAAAGCTATATATTTGTAAAATAACTTTTGACTTTGTGATAGTTTACATTATTTAAATTTTGAAAGATTTAAGAAATGTCTGAAATATAATTTAAAAGTTTACTATTTCTTCAATTTTTTTTAAATAATAAGAAGAAAATGAATATAGTGATAATATATCTTTTAAATGGGATTTATTTTTCTCGAAGTTTTCCGTGTCTATAAATTCATTGGTGCCGCGTAAACTGCTCTGATACATTAGTATATAACATCAATTTCTTTACTGATGCAGATATCAGTAGATATGAAATTGGGATGTTACATGAAACATTTTTTTTCAATCCATTATATCCGTCATTTAGAAAAAAAAATAAAGAACACGTATTTTTTGTTTTTTCATGAAAATAAAAACTCGAAGAGATAGAGGCAGTTGAAACTGTGTGAAGTCACGAAAGTATTTGCTTTCGTGACGTCATTTATTATGGCGCTATATCTATATATATCAAAATTGTACTAACTTATACTGGCTACAACTTTTGCAATTTATCATATTTTGGAAAACAAAAAAAACGGGTCTTTTCTTTTTTCGTATTCTATCTGACGGATATAATACATTTTTTCATTCGAGATACTAATTATTATTATTTAATAATGAACAGAAAATAATAACACTATATTGACAGTCAATCATTGAAAATTTATATACATTTAGATTAGATATAGGGCGCGCTTGCGCGCATGGATTTTCTAGTTAATAAAAAATCACATGCCATTCTCACGCTAAGATCGTCAGTCTGACTCTTTTTGCAAGCATTTTTATGAATAAGACGTATGTTAGGGTGCTGACGTTATAAAATTTAAAATTTCAACGTAAGAAATCTCTCTCCAAGACGTATGTAGAGGTGCTGATTATATATATAAATATCTGACAAGTAATTATACTCGCGCAGTTTGAATCTCTCGCCTAGAAGCCAAGCTACTAGGAAACAGCAGTTCTGAGCTCAGCCGCTAGGTGGCAACCCCACGCGTCGTTGCGCGCAATGCGAAAAATGAGGCTCAAGTATATAAGGAGTCGAGAAGCTAGCCAAGAAGAAGCAGTGTAAACTTTGGTCTCTCCTCTCTTTACCTAAGTGAGCACACAAAGCTAAGAGAGGGTGAGACAGATAGTAGCTTGCTGTCTTGGCTTGTGGCGCACCACAGTCAAAGACAGAAGCTTCTCGCTCATTTACATGAGGGTAGACTAAGTGCACACACAGGTCTACAGTACAATGCATAGGCAGGCGGTATTAGAGATACGTCAAGTGAGCACACAGGCGTAAATCTATGCTGCCTAGAGCGCACACTTAAGGGTGACGTCCACCCAAAATCTGATATTCTATTTCACATCTCACAACTAGCTTAATTAAGGGTATCGTCCACCCACAGCTGTCGCGTCCACGTTTACGTGAATCATAGAATAAATTAAGGGTGTCTTCCACCCATTTTATTTGTATGGGGATAATTTAATTTGTATGGGTATAAAGGACTCCGTTTGATCGCCGCGTAGATATTAGATTTTAGAATAAGTTAAGGGTGTCGGTCACCTATTGTCTTTACATCCACTAAGAGCTCCGCGCGCCCATAGAGATCAGTAATTTAGATAATTAAAACGGTGCCGTCTACCCGTTGCTGCCGTAGTGTTAATTATTGCGATATTAGGTGCCGTTCGCCTATTAGTACTGTAATTATTTAGCTAATAATCTTTTGTTTCTTTTTGCACATCGTTGCAGGTAAAAGCCGCCGGTACATATTAGACCGTCCAGGCCAAACGAATCTCTTAGTTAAATATAAACTATTATTTAGATTCATTTAAAGATTTATTAATTGATTTAATTATTCTTTTATTAAAAATAGCCATCAAGTGGCCAAAAGAAAGTGGCCAAAGACCGAAGTGGTGGATGATTCACAGAGATTGTTTGAATTACTCTGTAGTGCCGAGTTGGAGGTTGACAATTGCCAACAATGTTGGCAATTTTACCGATTGACGATACGACAATTTACGTAAGATGGCACAGCAGAGAAGTGGCTGTCACGCCATCGACATTATATCGCATGACTGATACCGAATTCGCGCGTATACTCTTGTACTATACCGAATGGCAGTCAATTTACAAGATGTTGGATGAGGGAATCCAATTTCATGAGGATTTACCAAAGAGTGAAGATTATGCCAATGATCCACGAGCTAAACTCTTGATTCTCGACGATCTGATGAGAGAATCGTCCAACAGAGATGTAGTCAATCTTTTTACCAAAGGCAGTCATCACAATAACTTGAGTGTTGTTTTCATCTCGCAAAATCTCTTTTATCAAGGTCAGCGAGAAATTTCTTTAAACTTCAATTACATCGTAGAATTTAAAAATCCACGCGATCAAGCGCAAATAAATCATCTGGCGCTCCAAGTCTGCCCCGAGGAGCTTCATTTTTCGTAAGAAGCATATCTCGATGCCAAAGCACAGCCACACGGCTATTTGTTCGTAGATCTAAAACAGGATACGCCTGAAAACGTGAGATTTTGTACTTCTATATTTCCATTTGAAAAACATCAGTACGTTTATGTGCCTCGATGCACGCTCACATAAGCTGATGCTTGCTCGAATAATCTACCAGTCGTGTGATTGTAATGGAGCCGGCAATGCGTCGTAGCAGACCAATTCCAGAAAAGTACTGGACTCAATTACATGTTTTGTGTAAAATCGAACTTTATGAACTTAAGGCCATATTACGTGGAGTTAATTCTAAACTTATAACGCTTGAGAGGCGGTTGTGTAGTTCTGTCCTTGTCTAATCTAAATTTTTGTTATTATTAATAAATTAAATGTTTTTCTACAAAAGTAAGACCACTGCCGAATAGAGCAAAATACAAACAAAGGATTCTATTCTATGAAATAATATTAAATTTTCATTATTTTTCGAGTAAAATAATGAAAATTTAATATTTTTTTATAGAATTGAATAGTTTGCTTGTGTTTGGTTGTATTGGGCAGTGGTCTTACTTTTGTATAAAAACATTTGATTTATTAATAATAACAAAAATTCAGATTAAACAAGGACAGAACCATACAGCCACTTCTTAACCGGGTAGTTTGGAGGTAAAAAGGAAATTGGTGTTAAAATCAGCATATTTAGTACGGCTAGTTAGGGAATCGGTCTTATCGACGTGGAGTATGCAAGAAGAATGATTCAAGTTCCGCAAGAGTATTGGGAGCAACAGCATCAGCAGGAGCAGCATAACGTAACAACTACCAATTATACACTACTAGTATCCGGTGTCTAGACACAAATGTAAAATGAAAAATGTTTTGCGCGAAACAGAGGAGACTCAAAGAGCTGAGGTGTTTGCCAGAGTCAAACCTGGTGTTTATCGTGACATTGTAAGTCTTTTAGAAGAAATAAATAATCTCGAGAATGTGAAAAATCATTTATATTTTGAAATTCAAGCTGGTGGCTATGTACATGTTAGATGTCGATATGGTGAAGATTGTACTACTTATATGCACACGTTTACATTATCGGAAAAATTACTAAGAATTCTAGGTCTAGAAAATGCACCAATTTTCTCTTTCAAAGGTAACAAAGAAAACTACATTACTAGTTATCGTTCAGCAAACCTCGTAAACGGATTGCCAACCGTACTCATGGTTTACAGCAACATTTGCTAGCCGTACGTAACAGGTGATATGCGCACAAGCTTTCTACGTATAGTCTCGCCATGTTTGCACGATTACATTTACAGATGCGTTAAAATTAAAAACTTTTCACCACCCATGTACCTACCACTGCTGTCTTTAGCATTTCAGTCGATCGAAATAGATATAAGAGACAAACACGGATTCCCCATTCCATTCGACTACGATACGTTGACTGTAACGCATCACTTTCAGCGCATCCGATAAAATGTCTGAGTTTGAAGATTTTTTCAATAACCAAATGGTTGGTGGTGGGGGTAAGTTCGTTAAAGTTGGCAAATCTTGTTTTGGTTATCACTAGTCGGGTGCAGGAGTAAGTAGTTTTTTGAAGGATCTCTTACGAGTAGTTGTACCGAAGATCAAGCAAGGTGCAAAAGCGTCGGTAAATTGGCTCTCTAAGCAGGTAAGAATATTCTAGATGATGACACTCTAGGTGGCAGACTGGTCATAGAGGCGGCCAAAGAGCGCATTCGTGAGAGTGGTAAAAATCTCAAAAGAAAAGCTGATGTTGTTCTGGACATGTTGCTCTTGGGTGAATCAAGCGCGAAAGAGGGAGGGGATCTCAATATAAAAAGAGGAAAATTGAGACATCATCAGCTCAGTCGCTAAGTGCACCTAATACTACTAACGCCTCAGTAGTTAAAAGTTCGAAAAGTGGTAAAGTTATGAAAAAAAAGTAGCAGAATGAAAAAGCACGTATAGCTAAAGATGCTTTTAAAAATTAAATTTTCAAAATAGCGTTGTTGCATACAGAATCTTATGAGTTGATCAAGTCAAAATTATAACTTTTTGAATTAAACTCGACTCATACAGCGATTGAAGGCTTTCACTGGGCACAGTACTACCCGATATCTTCTCCCAACGACCAATCATCAATTGAATTTACTATCGCTGGCAACACTGAGTATCTAGACTTAGCTCACACTATGTTAAGTATGAGTGTGAGTATAACGTTTGCTAGAGCTGAACCACCTAAAGAACCGAACGTTAAACCTATAAATAATCTTTTACAATCGTTGTTCAATCAAGTCAATGTGCTATTCAATCAGAAACTTGTTTCACCGCCAAACAATGCTTATGCATACAGAGCTTACATTGAAACATTACTAAAATATGGCTAAATAGCTAAAAGGTTTCATTTAACGAGTGGCTTGTGGTACGATGATACAGCAGGGAAAATGGACGATACCATAGGTGTGTGACGACCTTGGGGATCAGGAGGTTTCACTAATGTATAAAAATATATAAGCTGTAATTAATTGAGTAAGAAAAAAAAGAAGCTTTATTTCAGAAAGTTATACAGTAATCGCACGCGCGATTAAAATGGACGCCAGCCGCGTATAGCGTACGCGACACCACTTGCACTTGTTAAGTAACTATCGGCACGACAAAAAGCCGATAGTAAGAAAAACACACGCTGAAAGGGCACGAGCACACAAAAAAAAGAGTTGGAAAGGCATGAAGGGAAAATACGCAATAGAACGCGCACGTGATCGCCCGGCACACACGTCGCAAAATAGAGCAATAAATTATTTTCTTTTTATGTAGCACTCGGGCACTCGCTAACACGAGGCTTTTTTAAGCAAACTAAAAGAAACTATAAAATAGTGAATTTACCTATTCTCACTCACACTATATACGGTAATTGCAACACACAACCAAAAAAAAGTACTGTGCAATACCGCAAGTCGTAACGCTCTTTTCTCTTTGCTGGCGACAGAAAGAATGATGCAATGGCGTTTTTCTTCGTGTCTACACACTTTATTTCTCTTGCTGTAAGCTGCGCGCGCCGCAAGAGAGAGACAAACGATCCTTAACGGACCCCAGCTTAGCTACTTAAGTCAAGCGGTTTGCTAGCTATATCAGTGCACATTATACATGCTTTATAAATTCGCGCGTGTGTGCCAACGATCTTGGGTCATATTAAATATTTGACTCGCGTGGTCTGCTTTTTGTCTTGCCAGCAGTCGGATGCTCCTTTCTGTCGTCTATATACGTTACAAATGTACATACAAGTAACATGGCCAATCTGTCATGTTACGATCCCCCCACCACATGGAAGCATACGGTGGAACCAGATACTTTCGTCAGATGCAAAAAAAGCACAAGCTAAAAATAAGAAGGGAGAATTTAAGTACAGATAAATAATAGTAGAGCTTAAACTAAGATAACCGGTGTTATCTGCAGCGGTGTGAAGTGTATTTATAAAATTCTACTTCTGCTGTATCTTTTGACTTTATTTTAGCTAATTGAAGTGTAGGTGTTTCGCGCTGTATATGAGGGTGTTTAATATAAAACGACGCGACTGGGTTATCCATTTAGTATTTACAAAAGTTACATTTCTTAACTCCAGTTATCTCAATATTTATCTAGTAAAAACACTCATATCTCATTCTTACATGATGTTACATTCATACTCAGAGAAAAAGAAAAAAAAACATTTTTTATTTTTTTATTTACTAATTATATCAAACAAACAATATTGAATATTAGATTATAAAACAACTCTACTTTGTGAAAGATGATGCTCTGGTGCTCTGTCGATGCATGCTAGGTTTTAAGATTATTATTTTGTAGCAATCTTTTATAATAAAACAAGCTATTTAAAAAAATTTGAATCAAATGAAATTTAGCTAAGATAATTCCTATGTTGTATTATAATTATGCACTAATATATTAAAACAAGATATCTCGTAAATCTAGCATTTGAGCCTTGGTATAAAAAAAATCTTTGCAAGCAGCTAGCAATTTTAGTGAGCATGATATTGACTATGAATGAGCGAAGGTTATTTTAGCAAGTTTAATAAGTACACACAAAAAGAATGTTAATATAAGTACGTAATGATTAGCTGAATGGGTAATGGATTTGGGTTGGTAAGGTTTTATAAGTAACTAGATTTTTTTTTCTAAATGGGGTTGTCTTATTTTCTGTTTATCTCTCTATACTATTAAAAATATATCGCCGCTGTCGACGCTGTCGCCGTCTGAAATACGCCGCTCATTTTTGGCTCTTAAATTTAGCTAAAATTCAGCTGAAATTCAGCTAAAATTCAGCTAAAATTCAGCTAAAATCAGCTAAAAGTCAGCTAAAATTTTGATGAATTTAGCTATAATTTAGCTGAAAGCAAGCTAAAAGTCAGCAAAAAGTTACGTATAAGTTAGTTAGAAGTTAGCTAAAAGTAAGCTGAAAATCAGCTAAAAGTTGGCTAAAATTTAGATATATTTAGCTGTAATTTAGCTAAAAGCTAGCTATATCTCTCTATATTATAAACAGATTCCGCCGTTGCCGTTGCCGCTGTGTGTAAGAATTTGATTTGTCCTCGGTTAGCTAGAATTTAGCTAGAATCTAACTGAAATTCCGCTAAAAGTTAGTTAAAGATTAGCTAAAAGATAGCTAAAAGTTAGCTTAAAGTTAGCTGAAGTCAGATTAAATTAAATTAAAGTTAGCTACATTCAATCAAAAGTTAGCTACATTCAATCAAAAGTTAGCTAAATTTAATGTTAAAATTAGCTAAATTAATACAAAATTTAGTTGGAAATTAGCTGAAATTTAGCTAACACTCATCTAGAATTTATAGTAATTTTAGGCAATTTCAGGTGAATATTGATTTGTTTTTAACTGCATTTTAGATCTATTTATATTATATTCTCTCTATATTATTGAAAGTATATCACCGCTGTTATCGCTGTTATCGTTAGAAATGTGCCCCTCATTTTTAGAACTATATTACAGCGTTAAATTTAGCTAGATTTAAGCATGTAATTAGCTAGGAAATAACTAAATTAAGCTATATTTGAGCTTTAAAATAACTGAAAATTAGCTGATTTCAAGATTGTAGTCAACTTGGTAATAGCTAATTTTAAGTTTTGTATATAACGATATATGATAACATATAAGTTTAAGATTTATAATAGATGAAAAATAGGTTACAATATATTTTTACAATTAGCTAATTATCCTGTAATCATCGTGAAGTTTAATCATATAAATAATTATCAATTTTACAATTTTATTTAAAGTATAGGGTTGAAAATATCATTTTGAAAAAGCTTAATTGAAGTTTAATAATCAAATGATAAGATTTAAATTTTGTCAAGTCAAAATCAATATCTAACACTTAAATATAGTCTTTATAAATTAAATTAAATTTTTATTTAATTTTGTAAAAAAACACCGACATTACAGTTTTCCAAATTTTTTATTCTTAATCCATAAATGTTTCAAATATCTATTACTGCCTTCCATTTTTAGTTCATTATAAAACTGTCGAATATAAAACTATCACTATATTCAGTTCATTATAAAAGTATCAAATAAAATCTCTATAATTGAATTATTAAATCAAGTGTACTTATTCACTGTCTGCCTGTATCTACTTAGCTGAATCATAGTAAGATTATTACAATTATATTTCTACATATTTCTTTCAAAATTGCAAATTCTTGGATATTTTTTTTAAATTATAAAAGCAAGATGGGGGTTGGCGCGCTTGCGCGCAGGGGGCATGCCCCCTAGTATTTTATTGAAATCATTTTGCCTACATCTAATGCACGTTCTTTTAGTAACGCCTGGTTTGCCACACCCATGGCAGAAGGTGCGTTTAGGGGCTCTACAAACGGTACAATTATAATTGCCTTCCTGACAATTCCAATAACTGGGTCTCGCGGCTCCAATTGCTCGATTTGGCTTTTCACCTTCAGCAACAGGTCAAGGAGGCGACGCGTCATGGGCTGGAAGGGCAGGGATAAGAATAATAGCTGAAAGGGATACTTTTAGAGACATTAAGGAAGGGATTATGGATAAAGGTTCTTGTGATGTACTTGGTGTCGGGCATGGTGAGAGTGTAGCTGGAAGAGGTGGTGGTGTTTGAGTTGGATAAGTGAGTTGGTAACCGGAATGACTGAGTGGGACAGGATAGGATTTTTGTGAGGGAAGCTGGAAGGGGTTAATGGCTGCAATGGATGGTAGGATGAATTTGAGACATAGAACAGCTTGAGAGGGAGAGAGGGTAGGTTTTGGAGCTTGTAATTGAGGCAGAGGGGATGAGTGTAGTAGGAGTGTGTTAGAGGAGGTTGCATTGGTAACGGGAGCTGGAAATGATTGAGGCGGAGCTGGAGGGGTAGTAGAGTTCGACGGCGCATTATCATCCTCGCATGTATGAGGTGTAGTCTCTTCAGCCTCTGCATCACACAAGTGGCGAGTTCCCCTTATACAGGCCCTAGTTTGTTGGCATTGCTGATTTTGGCGGCCTCCCACGTTTACGTGTATTTCCTCCTGGGGTGGGTGAAAGGTTAGGTCGTTGTACGACCCCCTGCTGGATCCTACGTGAACAACTTGTCTCATTTGATGTAGATTATTCAGCCTTGCTCGTTGCATTTCCTGAAATAGAAGGTGATGTGTAATGAGGTTGTCGTCATCTAGACGGTATACATCTTTTCAGATTATTGACAAAAACTTTAGTCTGTTGCTTGGTATTGACGTCTTCAACTAAGTATACTACCGGTGAGAATACTCTAATAACTATGGCTGGGCCAATGAATTTTGGCGCTAACTCTGTAGCAAATTTGTCAATAGCCGAAGATAATGCATGATTCCTACGACTTACGAGATTTCCTGGTTCAAACGTTACATGCCATCGATTCTTATTATAATATTTAGCTTAGCGAGCAGTTGCATTGTCTGCATATCTTTTAACGAGATCAGGTAATCTCTTTGCTCTGTCTGCCCATTCTTCTATATTACCTTGCTGAATCGGTGTAGAATTTTCAATGGATTTACGGAATAGGATTGCGACCCATATTTAGGAAAGCTGGAGTGAATTTTGTTGATGAACGTACCATAGTATTTAATGCAAAGCTAAATTCTCCTAGGTGTTTGTCCCAATCATGATGGTCTTGCTCTATAAAACTATTAATCATAAGTTTTAGGTTACGATTGATTCGCTCTACCGGATTTGATTGCGCGTGATAAGGAGGAGTAGTAGAATGTTTAATGCCATACTTTTCTAAACGCTCATTTACGACCTGATTTTTAAATTCTAACCCGTTATCAGTTATTAGACATTGTGGACAGTCCCATCTATTAATGACAAGTTCTTCTAATGCTTGAATCACGTTTTTACCGTCTGCTTTACGAAGGGGTTTTAATTCTACATATCGAATAAAGAGATCTTCAAATACTATAATGTATTTATGATCGGCTCTCGGAGGTGGTTTTGGGCCATTTATATCTGCTGAGACTACCGTCCATGGGCCTTGAATATATTTTTCTCTCATTACACTGGCTGGAGCCTGTTGAGATTGTTTATGAGCTTGACACTCTTGGCACCCTCTTACATATTGACAAGTGTCGTGGTAATATCCTGGCCAGTAATAATAAGTAGCTAAATGAGCGAAGGTTTTCTCCATTCCTATATGGCCTGCTTGAGGAGTGTTATGAGCTTCAAAAAGGGCTTTTCACGATCAGCAAAAGGGAGAACTAATTTCCAGGCATCTAAGTCGGGGATAATAGGGTCTACATTATCATTTGGGTGATGGAAATGAAGTTTCATTTCAGGAAGTTCATTTTCTATTCTAAAATCGGTGTATTTAGTGGCGTATTGCCGCACTATTTCCTTTCTTCGTTGGTACCAGGTATTATCGGTATCAAGGGCAACTAAAGTGGCGAAGTCAATAAGGTTTATTTGAGCTCGTGAAAGAGCATCAGGGACTTTAAGTTGGCTTCCTCGCCAATGAGTTAGTTTAGTATCAAATTGCTGTAGTCGCGTATGCCACCTAGCTAATCTGCCCGTTGCATCTTTTAGATTTTTCAGCCATAGAAGGCTATAGTGATCAGTAATTACATTTAATGGAGTCCCTTGGTGATATGCCCTGAGTCGTCCTGCTGCCCAAATAACTGCTAAGCACTGATACTGTATAATTACGTTCTGTATGATTTAAGGTTCTACTTATATAGTGAATGGGATGTTCTTCTCCATCGATATCTTGAATTAATACACCTGCGATGGCGAAGTTACTTGCATCCGTTTGTAGAATAAAGGGATAGTTAAAATTGGGACGTGCTAAAACAGGTGCTTCAGTGAGGGCTTGTTTAAGTTGCTGAAACGCTAATTCCTGCTCTTCATGCCAATGCCATCGAGTTGTCTTTCTCGTTAAACAGGTTAATGGAATTTTTATTTTAGCTAAATTGGGAATGAAACGTGCGTACCAACCAACCATTCCTAAAACTCTTCGTAATTGTTTAAGATTGGTTGGCGCAGGATATTCTAAAATAGGGCGAATTTTTTCTTCATCGGTTGGTAGACCATTTTCATTTACAATATATCCAAGATATGTTACTTCTGAGCAACAGAACTCTGACTTCTCTCTATTGATTTGCAGGTTCGCTGGCTTTAGGGCCAATAATACTTTGCTTAATCATTGTAAGTGTTCGCTAAAAGTGGTTGTTGCTATAATGACGTCATCGAGACTTTTTGGAATGAACCGAAAGCGTTGGTCAGCCCGTACGGCATACGATTAAATTGAAATAGGCCTCTGTCTGGGACTGCAAACGCAGTGATCTCTTTGCTATCAGGATCCATTGGTATTTGGTGGTAAGCTTGACTTAAATCTAATTTGGAAATATATTCAGCACATCTTAATTTATCAAGAATATCATCCAAAATTTTGATAGGATAGGTGAACTTCTTTGTGACGTCATTGACTTGCCTATAATCAATGCAAAACCTATATTTTCCATTTGGTTTAGGGGCTAAAACGGGGCAGCTATTCCAAGGGCAAGTTGAAGGTTTTATGATACCTTCTTTTAACATTCGGTCAACTTCTTCTTGGGCAACTTTCAGCATTTGCGGTTAGTATCTCCTAGTTTTCTGTCAAATAGGGTCATGTCGTTAAACATCAATCTTGTGTGTAGTTAAATTGGTGACTCCTAGGATCTCAGGCGTGGGTGGTATTAAGTTATTTAACACAAGGGTTATTTGGTTTTTCTCTGCTTCAGTGGCTCATACTAAGCCTCCAAGGGTAGCTAGCACAGCGTAGCTGAAAGGGTCGGTGCTATAAGGTCGATGCTTAAGACTGAGAATTGTCGTGGTTCTCCCGAGATATTGATGTTTTGTTGTATCAATGATACATGTTTGGGGGATGCTATATTGCTCATTGCTAAAGGAGAATATTTCAAGTTGATAGAAAGGTTAGATGAGCGGGATTGATTATTACCATTAATAGAACATGGGTTATTTGTCCCAGTTTGCGCTATTTTTCTATGTATGTTCTCACTAGAACTTATTGTTTGTTTGCTTTGCTCGATTTTTAATTGCTCGCTCTTCATCGATTCTTGGACGTTGTAATGGCTGCCTGCCATATTGCTCTCTACTAACTTATTATCCGCTTCTAATGGCCGAACTATGTTTCGCTCTATGATGTTGGGATTGTTCGAGCATGTAGGCGGATTACATTGCCTACTTAGAAGCGGTCGAGTCTGACGCGCTTCATCGGAAGAAACAGCGACTCTTAATGTTTCCTCCGTAGTTCGTTTCCCACTAGGTTACACCGTTTGCACTCTTTGATATGAGTATGTAGTTGTCCATAACCGTAACATTTAAAAGGTTGCATCCGCGCAGCCAGTGTCCCAATTTACCACACCTAAAACACGGTTCTTTTTGTTTTCGCCAAAAAATCCTCAACTATTGGAGTGGAATTTTATTTAAGGGAAGCTTTGCACTATTTTAGCCCCTGCGTACGCGATTGGTCGTTGGAAGACATGACTCCATTATTATTATTAGTTTCGGATTTATTGGTAAAGCGCGCGTTGGAAGTTTTTAAAGCGAGTTTCTGCTGAATCCTGCTACGTTTCGGTTTCCTCTGTGGTTGAGTGACAGCTAAAGGGTTTGTCACAGGTGCTTGATGGGTACTGGCGACAGGAGCTAACACAGGAGTTTGATCATGATGATGTTGCTCGTCAGTGTAGTCAAGAGGGAAAATGAGAGCAGTTTTATTTAATCGAGACTGCCTAATACCTGTGCAAGCTATAGTAGGAAATAAGGACTCATTAGGGGCTGGAGAGGGCCGGCAAGCTTTATCTTGGGCTCTGCGGGTTTCTTCTCTCTTACCAAGGAGTTGCAATTCCGTGAAACTATTAAACTGATCCCGATAAATTCTTTGATGATAGCTAGGGTGCAGATTCCTGCAGACTCGATTCAATTATTCATCTAATGTCATTAGTGGACGAATTTGATCCATAAGGTCTCTCAATTTCGATGGATAAGTGCTAACATCTTCTTGAGAGCCTTGCGTTCTGCGCTCTAGTTCAATTTCAAGATGTTCTTGCATGTCCTCCATGCAAAACTACAGGCGAAAAGCTTCGACTAGATCTTCAAACGTGATCGATGGATAAGTGCTAACACATCTTCTTGAGAGCCTAACGTTCTGCGCTCCAGTTCAATTTTAAGATGTTCTTGCATGTCCTCCATGCAAAACTGCAGGCGAAAAGCTTCGACTAGATCTTCAAACGTGCGCCAATTTTGATTTTCTCTACGAAACCATGGATAGGTCTCTTCATCCATTACTGCAGGTAACGCCCTAATAATTGTATCTACAGTGAGGTCATGAGCTGCTCTACATCCTTGCAAAGTAGTCAAAAAAGATTTAGGATCCTTTCTTCGATCTCCTTTAAATAAAATATGCCAATTGGCAAAAATCTGGCTAGTATGTTTCTCACGGTAGAACAATGACGCGTTTATGCTCGAAGAAAAAGGCTCTGAAATGCATGAGCTGATTCACCTCAAGGGGGTTATTTGACCTATAGGCCGTTGGCCTAGGGTGTGTTGGAACAGCTGAAAGGAATGGTGGCGGTGGGATCAGAGGCGGTGATCGGGGCATATATCCAGGGGGGGTATAATATGAGGGATCCGACTCCACGGATGAGAATAAGAAGGTACATGAGTATAAGGGTATGAATAGGGACCTGGTGCGTGGTTAGGTCTTCCGTAGTTGGTTGTGGCCGTGTTAGCATGAAGGGTGATCGCCGCTCCATAGGAATAGCTCAAAGGGACTATTGAAGAGAAGCCAACATTGGTGGTATTGGTGGTAGCAACGTTCCTACTGGTACGCGAATAACATTAGGTTGTGCGCTTCCTTGAGCAGCCGCTGACGTTAAATCCATCGCTTCAAAATATTGGGTGATATCTGGCCACGTCATAGCTCTTGAGGTAGTAGGGTATTGGGTGGATTGGGCTTAAGGAGTGGTCAATGGTTGACCTTCAGCATTCCCAATGCTGGGAGGCGCACGAGTTTCAGATTCGCTCGCAGGATTAATGAATGGGTTGCTATGAGATTGTGCGGTCGAGTTATTAAAAGTTATCAGGTCTCGATACATTTCGATTGTTTGACCGGTGGGCAGTGCTAGCTCGTCAACAGCATGAATTTCCGCCTGTACATTCATCTGAGCCTCGTGCTGGTCATTTAACATAGTGGTGGAACTGCCAGTGGGGAGTGTATTACACCCTAGTCGCGACTCATCTGCGATTTCATCGACTAGTGCATTCCACGCAACGGTTCGTTCGCCCAGATGTCTTCTGAACTCATATCTCAAAACCCGATGCTTGAAGGTAGCTAAACAGCCCGCCATACTAACTCCTCTACGACGATATTCAAACAGCTGATCGGCTGAAAGTTGATCAGCTAAGTTGATGATCTCGTCAGCCACCCTAAAAACGTCCCGACGACACAAATCGGCCGAAATCCAGAGGGGTTCTAAATTTAAATGTCGGTTCGCTATTTGCATAATAAAAAAAAGGAATTTTTCACGCTATTATACTATATCAAGTTTGCCTATGACAAAAAAAAACAGTTGCTAATAATTTAATACAAGACCTTATCTCAGGAGGGTTGCTTAAGGGAAATTCTCAATACAGTAGTTCTGGCTTAAAATTAAAACAAAATTGAATTTTATTTAACTGTAAGAAAAAAATTTAATGGAAAAAAAATCATAAACTTAACTTTAAAGCTTAGGCATTCTACTACTATAAGTCAAGTTATGCAATCAAATTTTAGGTTAACAAGAAAAATTTTTTATCACCAAAAGCAAGCAAAAAAAATGTATACCACTCAGAGAAATTATTTAAAAAATTATAAATTCACAAAAAAAATAAGCGTCTTATAGTAATATTAAAATATTCTACGTATGGCACTATTTTATACAAAAGCAAAAAAAACTATTAATTTATAGCCATTTTTCTACAAAGGGACTGTCGATGTAATAAAAAGACAAAACCTAAAAGCAAGGCGTTGAGTAAATTTGAGTTACAAATGCAATAAAAAAAAATAACAGTTGAAGAGAAATGAAAAAAAAAATTATTACCGTTAAGAGAATTTACAAAAAAGAATTTTAAATCGAATGTAACAAAAAAAAATTTTACCTCAAAGTAACTAACAAAATTATCTTATTAGCCAAAAAAGAATTAGTTACGTAAACCGAAACACACACAAAAAAATTTTCATTCGTAATAGAAAGGAAATAGAAAAAAACATTAAAGTCAAGCAACAAAAAAATGTTTTACTATAATGAGCTACATAAGCCGACAGTAATCTCCAGTCGGTACGGTCACCGTGTTGTTGTGGGTATGAGAGAGCGCACAATAGATGGTAAGAGTTCTTAGCAAGTTTAATAAACTACTACTAAACTCGCTTGCTTAATATGGCGTCGCTTAAAGGAATGTATGCTGGATGGTTAGGATGCTGTAAGGGTAGGTATTGCAAGGTAAAAAAAATGGACTAGCACAGACAAAATAATATTATATATGCAGTATAATGTAGTCGTGCTACGCGGTTCAAAACTTAATAAAAACTACTTAGTTTTATAGTTAAGTTTCTACTCTCAAAAGAAACTTTATAGTTATTTTATTAAATGCACACAAAATCAAGATAACTACTAAAGACTCGAAAATTTTAAGCTGTTATATAGACTGCATATAAAGAATTTCACAAATATTTAAATGCACAATATACTAAGAATCATGAAAGCAAAAAAAAATCTTCATTGAAAAATTTTCAATAATGGAAATATATCTTAATAGCCAGCACAAAAAAAAGTCAGACAATAAGCTCTTTACGAAGCACAGTCAAAAAAACGATTTGTTCTCTGACTGCGCGGCACGACTACGTGATGAGACAATTCAGATATGAATATGCATATGTATAGATATATGTACATGTATAATGATGACTCTATATAGTTGTACACTCGTAAAAAGCTAAAGCAATACGTATTATCAAAAATTTGTGCCATGCTGAATGAATTGCGAACTACTACTTTTTAAGTTATAGCTTAAATTTACAGCGATTGAAATTCGCCACGCACGAAATACCAAAAAAAATTGTCTTTGCGTTAGCTTGTGTAATGGCGCCTAGAACTATTTGTTCTACCGCCCGACTGTTACAACTATATATGTATATATATATATATATATATATATATATATATATATATATATATATATTTGTAACGGTATTCTACCGTGTTTGAATCTTGCGCGCTTAGGTATTAAAATAGGATAAACGCTCGGTCATATGGCTCGTCTAAGACGAGTAAAGAAGTGCGTATCTTGACGACCGGCACGCGAGAGAGAAGCTCGCCGGCCGTGAGGCGCTTCAGAGAGTTTCCGGCTACCGTTGCGTTAGCACGAAACCTAAGCCGCGCTGTGCTTATAAAAGAATTTCGCAACGTGGTCGTATAATACGGTAGACTAATTTCGCAACTGATAGCGCGAAACGTTGTCTTAAATAAAAGTCGTTAATTTATATCGACTAGCGTATTATATTATATTGGCTAATTGCAACTCTCAGAAATTCTTTCTGTAGAGTTTTGCTTGACCGCTTTTCGCGCGTCTTAGCGGTCAGCCATTAAGTGCCAACAAATACGTTGATCGGCGTGCATAGGATTCCACCGATCTACGTCCAGGCAACCACGTTGGCAGAGCTCAACGGAATTCAAGGATCGGGAAGAGACGTGTTCCACCGATCTACTCCAGAGCATTTACGTATTGGTTACGTACAGGGGAGAAGCTTCGATAACGGGCGAGCGGCGCCTACGTGCACGTAGGTAATTAGTGTAAGCTGGCCAGTGCGTTATTGTAAGTATAATTATACTGTGCGATATCCAAGTATCTCTTCCTCGAGAGGTACTTGTTCAGGTATATTGTATCATCGGTTATATAACCGATCAGCGTCATAAGCGAGTATCATTTAGTTCGCGACGCGCCCTCCCTTTGCTCACTCTCTCATAGACGCGTACATTATATTTCATATATTATATTATTCCATTCTCGTTTCATTCATATTTTATCTTTATATTTATATTTTTCTTATAATAAATTACTCTTGTTTTCTATTAAATCGTGCTTCATACTAATTTATATTGCCTGATTATATATAACATAAAATATATATATTTCCCGTTGCTTACTCCGACGCCTCCGCGGTCCTTGTGAGCAGTTATAAATTATTTAATAACGTAATATCATATATTTTAATAGAACGTATTTTTTAACCTGCCTCACGAAGGAAAACTGCGCTACCGGCCACGCGTCTCTCGATCAGGTAAGAGAGAGAGGGAGAGAGACGCAGTGCGTGCAGCAAGCGACGAGTATATCAGATATGATTTTGTCGTTTATCAATAGGACTGATTAGCTAGCACAATCGGAGTTCGCTGTGTAATATTTAGTGAAATTCTTACAAATTTCAGCAACTCTGCATATAGTAAAATTTAAGGACTTAGCTAAAGTTTACATTAAATTAAAAGCTAATTCTTTTTTTTGTAACGGGCAAAATAACCGTTACAATATATATATATATATATATATATATATATATATATATATATATATGTATGTATGTATGTATGTATATCTATATATAAATTAAGCTACTACTCCTAAGCAAAAGCAAAGAAAAATTAATGTCTCTAATACAACAACAAAAAATTTTCTTAATGCACTTTAAAAGCTATTAAAAATTTTATCTTTTTTTTTCAAAGCACGAAAAAAAAATTGTTGTTCTTAATTTTCAAAGCACGAGAAATAAATATTTTAAATATTTCATTTTTAATTTCGAGCACAAGCATAAAAAGAAAAGAACTGCTAAAAGCAAACTTGCTGCAAAATAAAAAAATTTTTCTCTCTATACCTTACCAAGCGACAGTATCAAGAAAGGACAAGAGGAGAAAAAAAAATGGCTGCCAGAGCGCCTCTTTTCAGCCTCGTCGTGTGTGCGTCGTTTGTAATGGCGACCACGTGGTGAAGCGGAAACACATGAGTATATATAAAAAAAAATGTTCTTTTCACTGGGGGGTTATTCACTAACTTTTTAACGATAACGATTGACTTAACGTTTCGACGTCGAAAAGCGTTAAGGACTCTACTTTTTCAAGTAATCAATAAACACATATGAAAAAATGTTTTAGCTTATTATTAAATCTTTTACAACAGACATTTACAAAATAAATATTCAAAATTAAAAGAATTTCAAATAATTATTACATCAAAATAAACATGATAACAAAAAAAATTGTTTAAGTTTTTGACATATTTATACGCAAATAAATTATAATTTCACTAGTTTTTTTGTAGATTTATATTAGATCTTGTATTATGAAAACTTAAGTAATATTTTATAACTTATTTAATTTTATATGCTAATAATTATATATCCAAAATAATAATTAGAAAAAATATCATGATCCACTCATTTTAAATCCCAATACAGAAAAAAAGGAATTTTAACAACATTTGCCTTAAAACACACAACACGTAACATTCATATTAGAAATATATCTGTATTCATGTTTCCATTATATATTCTTCTAACTCAACATTATCCAAGCCAACATTTTTATTTTGAAAGACGGAATTTTAAAAACTAATATTTTTAAGTTCAGCAGCAAACTTAACAATTCAATCGAGAAACTGTAGTTGATGCTATAGAATATAAAATGCAAATTTAGATTAATATATAATTTTATTGAAAAACGTTTTTTATTGGTGATAAGATAAGTTTATTTAAAACAATATTTATATTATTTTTTTCTGTTCGTTTTTATTAAAGTACATACAAGTCACTTTAAAACCTGCAGATCCAATTGAATTTTAAATTATACACAATTTACCATTTAACCATGTATGATTTGTAACGAGGATAGCAAATTATACATATACTGTATGTCAGTATACTTCTATCTCTCTCCTCGTTGTGAGTCGCACAGCCTATTGTAAGCTTTTATGCTTACTTTATGGGTATAAGAGTGAGACAGAGAGTGGATATTTCATCGTCTTGCGTGGCTGACGGTTAGCGAAGGCGCGCGCAAGACATGACGAGAAGGATTTCGGCAGCCATGATATACATTGTGTGAGCTCGTGCGTCGTGTGAATTTTATCAATTTTGTATAGAGAGGTAGACATCTTGTAAGAAGTTTCCTTTGTACGTGGCTTGTGCAGGAATCAAGTGAGTTTGCCTGACTCTTGCAGAGAGATATAATCGTCCTGATAGGAAGATCTACGAGAGCTTAAGCTGCACCGCATTTTTTCGGTGCCGCTTCCGTTGTTCGATCAATTCGTCCTGGTTGGAGAGGATCATCGAGTTAATTGCGTGTCCTCCGACAGATATAAAAACGTAAGTCTGCAGACTATAGTACGGTGTATTATTAACGAATGCGTATAGGCGATATATGTAAATATTGAGACCGTCGCGTGCGTTGCGCTTAGTAGAATAGGTTAGATTAAATTAAATTCTGTTTTCTTTCTTTTTATTTAACTTATTAATTTTTGCCATTATTAAAGTGTACAATAATTTCATTTCAATGTATTAAAATTTGTTTATCGTTTTGAATAAATTGAAGTTAAATTGAAATTATTCTGAAGTACCATATAACGTTATTTCTCTCTGTTTAAAATCGTGTGTTGTCTATATATATTGAACGTTATACACTTGCTTACTTTTAATCTACGATATTTAAGAGAGTCTTAAGGTACACGCCGTGGGTTTCGTCGTACCAGACGTCCGGGAGGCAGAACTTCTAAGTGAAGTTCTGCAATAGAATTAAATATTGCTTAACTGATTTTAGTTGTATGAAAAAAGACATTCATATTCGATCAGTGGTAGTGCATGAGGCTGATCGTCTCTAAATCTAAAATCGGTTATTTAACGGTAAGTGCGTATGTACTTGAAGTATGTACATATGAAGCCCACAAATATATTTGATTAGTTGATTTAAATATATTCCCCGTTACAGATTACAAATAATTTTTATGATTACTAATGTAAATAATAATAAAATAATGTTCCTTTATATATATATATATATATATATATATATATATATATATATATATATATATATATATATATATATATAGGTATATACATACACTGACAGAAAAGATATCTCGATTCTCTTAGATATAACTTAAAATCTGTGAAGCAACAAATTAATTCAAACATCTAGTTACCTACATCTAAGAAATTATTATTCCATTTGAATGATCAAATCAAGTCGGAGTAATTCTTTTGTTTCTAGAAATCTTTTCTGTCAATGCATATACATATGTTATGCATAATATAACGTTTTACAATTTAACGTACGATTTACAACCGAGCTTCAAATTGGTTGTAAAATTTGTCGATAAAATCGACTTAGCGCTTTAGTTTAGAACATTTTCGTCGTTACGTCAACATGATCTCTGATAACGTTCGCGATATTCGATAGTATTTGCTGAAAAATGATTACTGCGCATGCGCGCGTCGGCGTTAAGCTTGCCGTTAGACGTTACGATATTACTGAATAAGCCCCCTGGCACAGACAATTGTCTCTCACTTTAAGCACAGTTTTTCTTTTATTTTACGCACAGTTTTCTATTTAATTTGAAGCAAAAAATTTTTTTCTTTTTAATTTTAAGCACAGTTTTTTTCTTTTTCTTATTCGATCCCGTGACCCTAAACAAAAATTCACCGAAATTTTTGTCGGCTCGACGTTGGTTGCGTCAGTTGTGACAACCTTGGGGATCAGGAGGTTTCACTGATGTATAAAAATATATAAGCTGTAATTAATTAAGTAACAAAATAAGAGAAGCTTTATTTCAGAAAGTTGTACAGTAATCGATTAAAATGGACGCCAGCCGCGTTTAGCGTACGCGACGCCGCTTGCACTAGTTAAGTAACTATCGGCACGACGAAAAGCAGATAGTAAGAAAAACACATGCTTAAAGGGCACGAGCACACAAAAAAAAAAGTTGGAATGGCACGAAGGGAAAATATGCAAAAGAACCCGCACGCGATCACCCGGCACACACGTCTCAAAATGGAGCAATAAATTATATTCTTTTATGTAGCACTCGGGCACTCGCAATAACACGAGGCTTTTTTAAGCAAACTAAAAGAAACTATAAAATAGTGAATTTATCTATTCTCACACACACTATATGCGGTAATTGCAACACACAACAAAAAAAAGTACTGTGCAACACTGCAAGTCGTAACGCTCTTTTCTCTTTGCTGACGACAAAAAGAATGATGCAATGGCATTTTTCTTCGTGTCTACACACTTTATTTCTCTTGCTGTACGCTGCGCGCGCCGCAAGAGAGAGACAAACGATCCTCAACGGAGCGTGCACATTAAACGTGCTTTATAAATTCACGCGTGTGTGCCAACGATCTTGGGTCATAATATTAAATATTTGACTCGTGTGGTCTGCTTTTTGTCTTGCCAGCAGTTGGATGCTCCTTTCTGTCGTCTATATGCGTTACAAATATACATACAAGTAACATGGCCAATCTGTCATGTTACAGGTGACAATGTAGGTCTCAATAAACGTAAGGCAATCAGGGTTAACAGGGAGATTGATTAACTCGGGCATTCACATTATGATGTTTTCAATCAAGACAAATTATTACTGGGTGGTGGTGAAGTTAGAGTAAAGCTCGTGTGTTCTCGTGATGGCTTCTGTCTCATGGACCCCGCTGGTGTTTTCACAGTAAATATTACCGAGGCTACACGCTTTTTGTGCGTCAAGTTGTTGTTGGATAGGTGATACTTTTCCTCAAGTTTTGAGAGGTTAAAAAACAACCCTGTAAGTGCTCTAGGAGCGGAGATCATTTTTTTAATATTTAATTCGTTACGACTTCATTTATGCACATTAAAAAACGCAAGAATTACGAAAAATCGCGTTAAGAGGAGGCCGTATCATTCTGTCCTTGTCTAATCTAAATTTTCTTTATTATTAATAAATTAAATATTTTCATAGAAAAGTAAGACAATCGCCCAATAGAGCAAAAGACAAGCAAACGATTCTTTTTTATGAAAAAATATGAAATTTTGATTATTTTTCGAGTGAAGTCTGAAACGGAAAAACAGTTGAATCAACTCAATCAAGTTCAATTGTTTTTCCGTTTCAGACTTCACTCGAAAAATAATCAAAATTTCATATTTTTCCATGAAAAAGAATCGTTCTCTTGTCTTTTGCTCTATTGGGCGGTTGTCTTACTTTTCTATGAAAATATTTAATTTATTAATAATAAAGAAAATTTAGATTAGACAAGGACAGAACTATATGGCCGCCTCTTAATACTTGTAATATCTAAAAAAAAATATTGCGGCACGTTGATTATTGAATTATAGTGTTTAATTAAATTTTGAAATCATTATAAAGATGGAAGGTGAAATCGGGGAAGGTAGAAAACCGTGTGACAACAAAACTGAGTCTAAAGGTTCAAAGTAATCTATGGGGAAAAATTTTAAGTATCTCGCTAACTAATAAATATAAAGTCTTCATTTTTTTTTAAATTTGGGCTAGCTTCCGAAAGAAATTACCATTTGGCATAATCATTGCCCCAAAAAATTCATTTAACAAGTATAAATAAACAATAACAATTCTTTTGCAACTTTTCATCAATTTTTACTAAATTTTTGAAGTGAAACTCCTTTACCGACGGTATACACTTCCCATAAGAGACGTATAAAAAAAATTATACGGGAGTGAATTGATTTCATTACGGTACATGCAACGGAACTAATGAAACGGAAGTGTATATATATAGGAGGAGCGTCCGCGCCTCCTATATGCAAATCAAGGTACTAAATACGTATAAAGAAACATTCGCGGGACTGACTTGATGTCAAACGCACAAATATAGAATATGTATACATTCATACTATATATACAATACAAATATCTGAATCTGATCTGAATAAATAAAGAAAGCAATAGCTTGCGTTTTCTCTTTTTCTTTCTTTCTCTATAATGTTTTATGGTGAACTCCACTCTTCCCTACATTTTTTAAATTGTATTTTTGTAAAATAAATGTTAACAAAAATTTTATATACTATTTCATTTAAAATTAAAACAAATTAATTCCTTAAATAAACTAAATTATTTTAATTTAGTTTTATTTAATTTTATGATTATTTAGTTTAAAAATTATTTTAAAATTAAATAAAACAGTGATAGGACTAAAATAATTATTTATGAGTTCTATAATTTCGTAAAGAAGTTTCACTTCTGTCGGGCAGTCCCAAAGACTGCCACACCGGTTTTTTTTCCTGTCCACATATCACATAAGAAATAATTTTGAGGTTATTTTTTTTAATTATTTAAACAATTTCAGTAATAAAAAAATATTTTCAATTTTTCAATTTCCATTTACTCAACTCCTATTAAGTGTAAAATAACTAATAACCTCACCATGATTTCGGAAACTATATACTTCTAACTGATAAATGTATTTATTTTTTAAATTTCGAGGGGCTACGCACTTCTTGTCCTCTCGGGAGGACAAAAAAGAGTACATTGAGAGACTAAAGAGGACTTTAAAGAGGACAAGATCACAAATAAACTCTTTAATTTTTTAGAGTACATGGGCGAAGTTGAGAGGACTCAGGAGGACTTGAGAGGACTCGGGAGAACTTGAGAGGACAGGAAAGAAAACTTAAGAGGATATAAAAGGACATAAAAGAGAACTCAAGAGAACTGAGGAGTCCTCTTTTGTACTCTCACTGTCCTCCATAGTTCTCTTATGTACTTACATTGTCCTCTTCATTCTCTTATGTACTCACATTATCCTCTTCATTCTCTTCTGTACTCTTGCTGTTCTCTGCAATTTTTTTACTTTTCAAAATAATCGCGAGTACATTGAAAAAAAATTCAGAGGACATCGGAGGACATGAGAGGACATGAGAGTACACACTTTTAATTCAGAGGATTTTTTGAGAGGACATGAAGTGCGTAGCCCCTCGTTAAATTTCCCATTAGTTTTCCTATAATTTTAAAAAATAAAAATTTATGTATCTCTTTTTCAAGGGATATTGTGCAGAAAAGAGTTTACCTTTTTTTTTCATTATGAATCAATTAATTAATTATCAAATTATAAAAACATACTTTACTTACTGTTGTTTTTCTATTAATTAATAATGTATAATATATTAAATTAGTGCATTCGATTCCGGATGATTTCATTAGAATCCTTTTTTTCATTATCAGTTAATATAGACAAATATTAACATAATTTTTTTAAATGAAATTATAATTTTATCCTAAAATATGAAATGTTAATTTTCATTCAATTCATTACAAATTATTAATATTACTTATGACGTTATTAGTAATTATTTAAAAGAGTATATTTTTAAGTATATCTGTTAATGTTTCAATATACTTTTGAAATAATAATAATTATAAATGTTTTATTTTAAATTTTCTAGAATTTATACAACTGATACAGATAAATGAATAAAATGTTAAATTTTATTCAATTAATTACAAATTGTACATTTTTATTTATCACGTTGCTGGTAATTATTGAAAAGAGTATATAACTTTTGAGCATATCTATCAATGTTTTAATATACTTTTAAAATAATAATAATTATAAATGTTTCATTTTAAATTTTCTAGTATTTATACAATTAATACTGTTTTAAAAAGTTTTATACTTTACTTAATTTTATTATTTTTGAATTAACAATTTTTTTAATATAATGATATTTATTGATTTTATATATAATAATAGACAGTTAAAAATTTATTAATTATCAATTTTCATGTGAAAAGAATGATGTTTGCTGTTATTATATTAACAATTAGCAAATATTTTTTTATGTTATGTAATATTCTTAAAATAAAATCATATATTTTCGTTATTTAATTATTGCCAAATTAATTTTAGTTTATGCTTTATTAAAATTTGTTTTTATTCATTATTTTATTAAGCATATTATTTGTTTAATTTATTATGGAAACGTATGTAATAGTTTTATTTGCTTTCATAATCACAAAAATAGATGGATACAAATTTTTTTCGTTTATTACATTATTGCAGATTCAAGCGCTTTTACAAGATGGAAAGTGGTAATGAAAATATGTGTTTATTATGTGACAAAAGTATTGCAGCTGCTATGATTGAAGCAAGCTTGAGAAAAAAAGATAATAAACATAAGCAGCTACGAAAATTAAATTAACTGAAGGGAATCTAGTATTAAAAGTGCTGAAAAAAAGAATTCTAGTTCAAAATTCTAGAGGAAATAGCTTCAGGACTCAAGAGTTTGATTTCACTAAATATTTTTTTTGTGGAGAGGACGCGTCCGCAGAGCATAAAGTAAAACAGGCCAAGCAGACAAACATGAATCTCTTTGCGGTGAAACTGGTTTGTAGCAATACTCTTAAAGATAGAATATTGACTAAAATGTCAGTTTTCGATTAGTGATATTCTAAGTCAATATAAAGGAGAAGTTTCCAGTTATCTTGATGTTATAAAAAAAACAACAGTACCGTCTAGGAACGCCCGGAAGAAGCAAAGCTTTGTATAAAGCGTAGAAACTAAGCGTTAAAAAAATAATGAAAAAAGTACGTGAGGGAAAAAAATAAAGACTTGAGAAAAAATAAAAAAATAAATATTTTGGGAAATAAAAAAAATACATTTAAAATAAAATACACGCCCAAAAACGCAAGGCTACAGCGGAGCTCTCTTTTTTTTCTTCCAATCGTGAAGAGAGCTCCGCTGTAGCCTTGCGTTTTTGGGCGTGTATTTTATTTTAAATGTATTTTTTTTATTTCCCAAAATATTTATTTTTTTATTTTTTCTCAAGTCTTTATTTTTTTCCTTCAAGTACTTTTTTCATCATTTTTTTAACGCTTATTTTCTACGCTTTATGAAAAGCTTCGCTTCTTTCGGGCGTCCCTAGACGGCACTGTTGTTTTTTATGTCCTTCAAGTAGTAAAAATGTTGAAATAATTTGAATATTGTAATTTTTACATGATAAGATTTATTAATTAGTTTTATGTACAAAGTTTTATCATACAATAATAGAATCATTCATAAATTTGTATGTTCATCAGAAGTACATTCAATAATTTGTACACTACCATTCTCATTTTTATATTGTACTAAAGTAACTATTGTTGATAGTAACTAAAATATGATACAGAAGTTTTCAATTCTATTCTTATAGAATTATAATTTACATGATTTATTAACAATCGACAGAAAGCGGGATAAACGAAACAGCACATCGCAACGGATATTCAAGAGAAAGAGATAGAAAGCGATGACTGATATAAGTGAGAGAGAGAGAGAGAGACAGAAGGCCACGCACACCGAGTTGGGGAGAGGTGAGGATTGGAGGCAGTATGCACGTACTGGCACGATATGTATACACGCGCGCCGCAACTTCCACTCTGTATACCTATATATATCGTGTAACGCTTTTAAAATCTGACGCTTAGCACGGATAGAGTGACCGCGCGGCAAGCGCCTAGAACGTCCGTATACAAGCTTCGCTTCAAAATAAATTATTAGAATATTTCGGTGGTAATATTATAATATGTAACGTAAAGAATTTGGTGGTGAATTTCTCGTTGGTAAGAAATAAAATTCTTGTAGAAGAGTGGTATAATAGTAGAAATGCTAACGCAAGTAAAGAAAGTGAAAGAATCATTGAAGTAGCAGCAAAATTAATTTTAGAGAACATTAGGGCAAAATTTGATGATACAAGTAATAATCCTGCTCCCAACTGTTTTTTTTTAAATATAGCAGATGTACCACCAACATTGAAGTTGTTTTTAGATATTTTAATTAAAAGTTATAAATTCAGCAGCATATGAAATTTAAGATAAAAGGATAATGACCTTGGCTCATATTATCATAAATTCAATGAGACCTGGGTCATTTTATCGCCTATATTAATAGGTTTGTCATCGATGGTTTATAAGAAATACGCGTCCAAAAATTTAATTGATTCTCTCTTGTACATTGGTCTGTGTATTTCGTATTACAAAACGTAATATTTTGAATCTTCGGTTGTTTTTCAACCAGAAAGTCATGATTCAGGTAAATTGTATTTCCAATTTGTTTATGATCATGCCAACCATAACATTTGCATGATTGATGGTAGAAAAACATTTCACATCATGGATGGCGTGATATTTGCTGCTCCTGCTTCAGAGATATCCAGCACGAAAAAAAAATTGAGCGACTACGCCGCATTCCATCGGTAGTAATGCAGTAATATACTTTTGGATTTGTCCCATTAAAAAATGTTGAGAGAGCCATCTATCCGAGGTTAAAAAATATTAAAGTTGCTGATGTCAATCAGACAAATCCTATAGTATTTAATGAAGTCCAAGGATTAGATTTATTGTGGTTGTATGGAAATGTTTGAAGGCAGGAAAATGTAGGTAGCTGGAATAGCTTTATGGAACAATGTACTAAAGTTAAACCTTTTCACATTTAAAAAAGTATTCCAGTTGCTTTTGTTAATACGCCACCCAGTAACTATGATACGATTATCACTGTCTTAATGGAAACAAATGTAAAATGCAATAACCAAGGGCAAAAAAAAGTTTTCCTGCCTTCTGACCGGAAAGCGGCAACTTCCTCGCCGCTGCCCAAAATGGAATTGCCGCCTTTTGGCTCCGTCGAACAGAAAAGTGCATTACACAACCCATGGCCAGTAAAAAATAAAGCCTCAGATCACATGTTTTTCAGCCTCGGCTGACAATTACATGTGATCTGAGACATTCTTTTATTTTACTGGCCATGGGTTGTAATACACTATTCGTCATCTTTGATCAGTCTTTATATCGAAAGGCCCGAGAAATTATAGAATACGGTAAAAGAACGCAAAATGAAAAAAAATTGATAGAGTTATAATAAGATTTGGTGCGTTCCACATGCTCATGTCTTATCTTGGCGCTATAGGATACGTAATGAAAGGTAGTGGTTTAAAAGAAGCTTTTTGCGAATCATATGCTAAAGTATCTGCAGAGAAGGCACTAACTGGCCATGCTTATTCTAGAACAATACAAGGTCATATTTTAATTCAAAATGCATTAGCAAATATTATTTTTTCATCGATCAATCTTTCTGAACAAGAAGTATTGATTATGAATAATTAATTCAACCACACAGGAAAATCTGAGTTCTTTGCGTTGTTAGAAAATGATCAGTTAAAACAAATAAGAAATACATTTATAAATAAAATAGAATCAATAGAAGAAAATGGCCTTACTGCAAAACTATGGATTCTCTATTTTGAAACGGTTGTCTTCACTGAGAATCCATTCAGAGCGTAACCTTCTCAAAGGGACGTAGCGTGGCGCCACTACGAATATGCGAGGCTGGTCTCTCTTTTTTGGCGCTCAGCCGTCCAAAAAGGTGAGAACGCAGCTGAACATTACTATTGTCTGCTGTTATAAGTGCGCAGGCTTCTGTGAGTTGGGCCGCAGCGCCCCAAAACCAAGAAAGCAGTCTTACAATTTTTGATAGCGCCGCGCATCGGCTTTTTGTGTAGGCTACGCTCTTAATGGATTCTCAGTGTTGGCAAAACAATTTATTCTAACTGAAAGGAGCGGAAATTGGTCAATCCATACAGAAAATGTTGCCCTACTTTAATGCTAGTGGCCATAATTTATATGCGAAAAGCAGCCATATTTACCTCCAAAATATGTACAATCTAGAAAACATTACAGATATTTTTTAATACGATAAATTCAGTGATTCCGGTTATTTCATTGTCAGTCGCATTGGAAAATACCGATCTGAAACATGGTCGGACATGATTATTAAACAAATGCTCATGAGGTCGATGAAAGTGAGTGGTAGATTAATGCATGGGCGTGGAATAGTTGAAAGCACTCTATACAAATGAATATTAACATCTATAGTTTTAATTAAAATTACGGGTGCAATGGAGCAATTCTGCAACACCACTTATGCAACTTCAGATCAACATGTTGATGCTAGTTATTATCAAATAACAAGAGATTGTTAGGACTCTAACAAATTAAACGAATTTTTAAAAAATCATGATCGATATAACATACATATTAGTACTAGAGTGATAGATGATGCGATAATAAATTATTATCAAACGCTTAAAATAGGTTTGACATCAATGAAAAAAATTATTGGTGGTGATTTTGGGTCAATTAAATAAAAAAAAAATAAAGCGTTGTCATTAAAAGCAATCAATTGTTCTATGAAAATAGATAATGAAACTGTAACAATTGACCCTACCTTAATTTTTCAAAGGACATCTTTGAATATAGAAAGTAAAATAGATATGCAGAAGTTTCTAAATTATGAACCTACCCCATACCCTCTTTCTCTGTTTGACGAAGGTGACATGCGGAAAGGAAGAAAGTCAGCATTCTATGATAACTTTTTAAAAATATCTGATTTTTCTCCAAATATTGATGATTTTCAGGTTATTGATAGTCGTTTTCTTCTACATAAAGTTTGTTGGGATAGTAATAAATCCTTTGATTTTATACTGAAACAATATGTGGAGTACACCATCCAACATTATAGTAGAAATTGCACCATTGTTTTTTATGGATATCCGGAACAAATCAACGCAAAAAGCACAAAGGCCGCCGAGATATCACGAAGAGAAAATAAGAATTTAGGCCGAGAAATTGAATTTAACAGAGAGACAATTATAACCTGTTCGCAGAAAAATTTTTGAGTCGAAACAAAAATAAAAATAAATTGATACAATATTTATGAGAAACTTGCGAGCAAGAAAATATTTAAAAAATAACCGCTGAAGAAGATGCTCATTTTCTAATAGTAAGCACTGCTTGGTGAAGATATAGATTTGCTGGTAATTTTAACTCAGTATGAACCAATGAATCCTATTTCCTTCTTGAAACCTGGTAAAGGAAATGTTAATGACTCTGTGTACGACAGCAAAAGTTTTAAATATCCCCAAATAAAGAGATTCATAGGTTTTATCCATGTTTTTACAGGATGTGACACAGAGTCTTGTTTTTTCAAACAAGGCAAAATAAAATAATTGAGATACTACTGAATAACGTAGTTCTCCCGCAAAAAGCATAAAATTTTTATGCTTTTACTGCGGTTCATGACATTATAGGAACAAGTGTTTATGAATTAGTTAGTAAAATGTACGGCAGCAAAAAAGAAAATAAAAGTCTTCATAAGCAGGGATTTTTGAGCTTTCAAAAATCAGCTCTAGAGGCTTCATTGAAGAATTTGCCGCCAACTAAAGGTGCCACGAAACAGCATGCTTACCGTATACACCTACAACTGCAAAAGTGGCTTGGTAACAAAAAAGAACCAACAATCTGGGGTCGGAAAGAAAAAGAGAATGTGCTTTACCCTGTAAATACAATCAGATGTAGGTGTGAGACGAGGTGCAGGAAAAAATCTGCAGCTGCAGGAAGAATGGATTAATACGTTCGCAATTATGTTCTTCATACTATGTTGAAATCTGCAGTAATATGAAAGAAAATATTGTAGATGGTATTCCTGATATATTAATTAAGAAGGGGCCGAACTATCTGTCTTTGTCTAATAGCGTTTTTCATCATTTATGTAAACACTATCCGGTATAACAAGAAAAAAATAGCAGCCCCCGCTAGATATTAGTATGATAAGTAAATTTTATAATAACAAACAAATTTTTTCACTGCGTAGTTTTTGAATAATTAGAGACCAAAAAAAGATAGGTTACATTCTAGTTGTCAACTAATTTTAATAACTTGCGGGCATTTTTTAATTATAAATTCCAAGGAGTGGACAGCAACTTTTCTGAACTAATAACCGGGGTGGCTGAAATGGTGCAGATCGTTACTGATCTCACGGACCTGTACGAGCATTCACTTAACACTTACACTGAGATACCTGTTATTTCAAACGTAAGGCAAACAGTAGAAGTACATACAGATGGTAACTGACTTAACACTAACACGGAAGCGCCTGTAAACACGAACGAAATACAAACAGTAGAAGTACACTCACCAGGAGAGGCTATGAGCTTCGGGTCACAGATCTTGATGAAACTTTGGGATATGTTTTCAGGTACCAAAATATGATTAAAGCCAGAGCGGTACGGTCTAACGCTTCGAAAAACTGAAATTATAGACGTTTCTAGTCTTATTTTATAAAAAATGTAAAAAAATGCTCCTAATTGAAGTGTAAATAATTCACTCTAGAAATGTCTTCAATAAATTAACAGAAATTCAAATAATAGTAGAGAAAGAAAGCTTTAATTTGCCGTTTTGAGAATTGAGAAATAATAATTAGAACCAGAGATATGTTTGTTCAAAGTTAAGCAGCAAGAAAGTACCAAAAATCACTATCCTTCAGAATTTAGATGATTTTTGGTACTTTCTTGCTGCTTAACTTTGAACAAACATATCTCTGGTTCTAATTATTATTTCTCAATTCTCAAAACGGCAAATTAAAGCTTTCTTTCTCTACTATTATTTGAATTTCTGTTAATTTATTGAAGACATTTCTAGAGTGAATTATTTACACTTCAATTAGGAGCATTTTTTTACATTTTTTATAAAATAAGACTAGAAACGTCTATAATTTCAGTTTTTCGAAGCGTTAGACCGTACCGCTCTGGCTTTAATCATATTTTGGTACCTGAAAACATATCCCAAAGTTTCATCAAGATCTGTGACCCGAAGCTCATAGCCTCTCCTGGTCAGATAATAGCTCACTCAACAACTAACACTAACACTGAAGCGCATGCAGATTGTAGCAAATGAGCATCCTGTCATACTGTAAAGAGGTGTGGTTCTGGAGATAGTGTCTTGGTGATCTCCAGCGAACTGGACTGTTCTGCAACTAGTATGGGCCTGGAGGATTATGCTTGCGCTTTTCTGGGAACTATACTTCCGACTTTTGAGCGTCCGAATATTATATTTGTTAATGGAATCACAAATTATGGAAATAAGGACAGGATGTCTGCAGGGCTCGGAACCAGTGACGGTCCGAGTAGTGCGTTCTCATTGTTGGTGAGACTTTCTAAAGGTGACCTGGAGCAGAAGGTGTTTATGCTAGGCGTGCAATTACGGGTTTTTCGACAGCGGATCTGGATCCCTCCCTCCTCGGCAGATTTTCTGCTGCCAAACACCATTCTCAAATATTTATAAATGAATTTCTCGAAAAAGATGAATATATTTATTTTAAAAAGTTATTAAGGATTCTTTCTCAATGTAGTGAAAGTGGTCTTGCCTTCAAGCCAATTAATGCTAATGATGTAATCCTTGCCATTTTGCATTTTTCATCACAGGCTTTTGGCGAGGATGGCATCCTGCAGAGCGTGATACTCAAAGCTTTACCGTTTATCGGATAACATCTTGTGATTCTATTTAATTCCTCTTTTGCAGGGAGGTATTCCCCTGCCTTTGGAAGCGTACAAGCATTGTACCTTTAAAAGAGCAATCTTACGTTTTCTTTCAAAGGTCCTTAAGAAGATTGCCCATGACCAATTGCAAGAGTACATTACGACACAGGATACTTAACTCTATGCAGACTGGCTTTAGAAAAGATCACACAGAAAGCATCACTCAACGCAGACTGCCATACTTAAACTTACTGACGACATAAGATCAGGTCTAGTTAAAAAACTCGTGACGTAACTACTTCTATTTGACTTTAGTAAGGCATTCGACATGATCTCGTACTTTAATCTACTTGCGAGGCTGAGATCAATGGAGTTTTCCAGGGCTGCACTCAAGTGGGTTAGCTCCTATTTATCAGGTAGGAAACAAATGGTTTCCACGCATTTAAAAGAGGAATCGAATTGGCTTACAACCAATTTAGGAGTTCCGCAGGGTTTAGTGCTGGGGCCTCTGTTGTTTCACCTTTATATTAATGACATATGTGACACCGTCGACTCCAGTTGCGTCGAGCACCTATTATATGCAGATGACCTGCAAATTTATACGCAGATCTCTTATGAGAATGTGAATGAAGGTATTCGTATTCTACAGAGGGCGGCTAAGGCGGTGTTGGAGTATGCTGTCAATGCTTCTCTCACATTAAATGCAAGCAAAACTAAGGCGATCGTTTTTGGCAATGGTCGATTTACTAACGACTTTTCTGCTGGTGATTCAAGGACGGTTGAGCTTGAGGGCGGTATTGGCATATCTTTCTCTGATGCCGTTACGAGCTTTGGTGTTGTGCTTGGCTCCAAACTATTATGAGTGCCACACATTAATATGTTGACAAAAAATTTAATAGGACTATGTACGGCTTATGGCTCTTCTGTCGGTATATCACTGTGGCTCTGCGCAAACAACCTGCAACCGCCCTGCTGTTTTCACATCTCGATTACTGCTCAGTAATTCTGCTCGATGCCTCACAGAAGTTGAGAAGAAAATTACAAAGACTGCGAAATTCATGTGTGAGATATGTATTAGGCGCGAGAATGGGCGATCATATCTCTCCTTATACAGCTGCGCTAAGTTGACTGCGTACTGATGCGAGAAGACAGTATTTTATAGCTGTACTTATGTAAAAAATCGTGCGCATGAATGCTCCCGAGAAACTGGTTGGTCTCTTTACTAGATATGTACCTAGGGTAGCCACTAGGGAAGAGATTAAGGATTTCGCGGTGCCCTTTATGCTTAGTGACAAGGAGAGTGCATTGCATCTGGGTCTCCGATTTTCTTCTAGCTTTTATAAAATCATGAAAAAAACCGCGTCCATTCAATCCAACGTTCGATTTTTTCCGAGTTATGAACAGTTTTGTCTGTTTTATTGAAGGGATGAAAATTGAAATGAATTTCTGACTAAAATGTTGCATTTATTTTCCAAATCTATATATATATACATATATATATCTACCTATATTATATAGTTATATGAACCAAAATTCAGTCGTTGCCCCCCCACATCCCCCCCCCACGACCCCCCACAGCCCCCCACAGCCCCCCACATGATTTTTATTAATTAAATAACGTAAATTTACGTTATTTTATGTTATCGATCATTACCCCCCACGTCCCCCCACGTCCCCCCACGTCCCCCCACAGACCCCCCACTAACCCCCCCCCACAGTCCCCCACAACCCCCCCACAATCCCCCCCACAACCCCCCACAATTTATTATATTTTTGAAGAAGCATGTCAAGTTATGTTACCAATACAACTACGTAAATTTTTTGCATGTTTTTTACTATGTGAAAATATTCAAGGTAAAATTATTTGGAACGAATATAAAAATTTTTTACAGAAGATTTTAAAGATAATAAAGAAAATAAAGCTTTATCACATATTAATCAAATATTAAATTTAGAAGATATGTCATGTGAAAATTTTGGTTTACCAGAACCAAATAAAACATACATTGAAGAAAATGAAGAAATTAATGATGAAATTATAAATTTTAGTAAAAAAAATTTGATAAAATGTATAAACAATTAAATAATGATCAAAAACAAATTTTTGAAAAAATAATAAATAATAAACAAAAATATTTTTCATAGATGGACCAGGAGGTTCCGGAAAAACTTTCTTATACAAAACATTAATATATTATTATATAAGCATTAAAAAAAAATTTTTATCGATGGCTTGGACCGGAATAGCTTCAATTTTATTACCTAAAGGTTTAACAAGTCACAGAACTTTTAGATTACCATTGGATTTAAATAACATTGAAAGCGCATTTTTAAAATTTAATTCAGATAAAAAAAAATTAAGAGAAACAGATATAATTATATGGGATGAAGCATCTATGATTCCTAAAAAAGCTTTAGAAATCGTAGACAAAACTTTAAAAGATGTTTGTCATAATGATAAAAGTTTTGGTGGAAAAATAATTATTTTAGGTGGAGATTTTCGACAAATTCTACCAGTATTAAAATATGGAAGAAGAAATACTATAATTGAAGAGACTATAAAATATTCAAATCTTTGGCCCTTATTTCATATTTTTAAATTAAAAAAAACATAAGATCTAATAATGACAGTTTCTCTTCATTTTTATTAAATATAGGAGAAGGAAACATTAATCCATTTATTATTCCAGAAGAATGGAAAACTAATGACGTCTGTGCCAAAATTTATAAAAACATTAACGAAAATTATTGTTTTTCAAAAAATGTCATTTTGAGTACACATAATGAAGATGTAAATATTTTAAATAACAGAATTTTAAAATTAATTAAGAATGAAACAAAAACTTATTATAGCATTGACTATGCAACATACAAAGGTGTAGATCAAACGGATGATAATATTCATTTGAATTATCCAATAGAAATGTTAAATAACATAAGAGAAGGATTACCTCCACACGAACTGAAATTAAAAGTAAATACCATAATTATGTTAATTCGAAATTTAAGTATAAAAAATGGATTATGTAATGGAACGCGATTAAAAATAACTAAATTATTCAAATATAACATAGAAGCACAAATAATTACTGGAGAAAATAAAGGAAATAAAGTTTTTATACCACGTATTACATTAAACACTAATGAATCATCATCTTTACCATTTATTTTATATAGAAAACAATTTCCTGTTATATTAGCTTTTGCTATAACAATTAATAAATCTCAAGGCCAAAGTTTCGAAAATATAGGAATATTCATCAAAAAACCTTTATTTTCTCACGGGCAATTATATGTTGCTCTTTCACGTTGTAAAAATGTAAATAAAATATATATTCAAAATGAATCGGAAAACAAAGATATTATACCTAACATTTGGAAAGAAATATTGTTTGGAAAGAAATATTAGAAAAATAATTTTATTATAATTTAACAAAAATTTAATGTTATTTAAATAAATTTTTTATAAATTATTTTATTAATTAAACTTTATTTTTTTTCAGGTTATATTTATATTAATTATAAACATTAAAAATTTTTAATAATATATAAATAAAAAAAACATAATGGAATGGAATTCAATTAATGATGTTGAAATTGACAATGTTAATGATCAACAAATGATTGAATGGGATCCAATAGAAGGTCATTATGTTGAAATTAACAATGTCAATGATCAACAATTGATGGAAAATTTAAATGATCAAATTGAAGAACATTTAAATTTCCAAGAAGAATATGAATATTATTTAGAAAGTCTAGATAATAATAGTTCAATAAGCAATACAATAATTTCTAAATTAAATAATATTATTAATTCGTATATAGAGGAAAATAATGAACAATTTGAATTTAAAAATTGGAATGAAGTACCAGAGTATTATAAATATTATGCGAATGAAATTATAAAATATAAAATAAATATAAGCGAACCAATAGCAGAATATTACTTTAATCAAAGTCATGAAATTTATTCTAATTATTTATTAAGATTAGCTAACATTATTAATAAAATATGAAAAATTAAAATAAATCATAAATATTTAAATATATAATAATAAATTTAAAAAAAAATTTTTAAATTATTAATATTATTAAAAACAAAAAAATTAGAATATTTAAAAATTAACTAAAATATTTAAAAGTTATGATTATTTAAAATTTATAAAACGAAATTTTAATAAATAAATAATTTAACTAATAACAACAATAAATAAAAAATTCATATTCATAACTTTTATACAGGTAAATATAGTATAAGTAAGTATAAAATAATTTAAAATTATTTTATTTATTTATTTGTTATATAAATAACTAAATTTTAAATAAAATATGATATAATGATCATGTAATAATTTCATTTACAATATCATAATAAATTTATAAATTTTAGTATGAATTTTTGATATATCTCATAAAATGTTTAAAATGAGAAAAAGATATAAAAAAGGAATTATAACAAAATAATCCTATAAATCTTATAAAACTCAAAATCATTACGATATATCAAATAATATACTAAATTATCAACAAAATTTTCAATATATTTTAAACTAATGATCATTAATATCATAACAATAATAACACTATTTTTAAGTTATACTACATATAATTAAATATATTATAAATATTTAAAATAAAATATATTTTATAAGACTAAGTGGTTTTTAGGGCTACTGGCGAGGGTTTCCACTAATCAAAAAATCTAACGCGCCATCAAGGTACCTCTATGTTACACACCTTTTTTAAAACTTCATATATTATATAATTATATTAACAAAAAAATTTTACAAATTTATTCAAAATTAATATTGATTTAAAAAATAAATATTTATAAGTTATATTGATAAAGGTTTGAAATGTAAGGTGGTGTGGAAAGCCGAACCTCAACACTATATATCTCTTCTTTTTTTATAAAAATAAAAAAATAATGAATTAATAATAATTATATATATCTCTTCTTTTTGAAATATAATGAACAAAATAGTGTTGAGGTATTTTTATATAAAGTAACATAAATAATTAATATTAATAGAAATAGTAAAAATATTTATTTAGAGTTTAGATAAAAATTATATTATATAATAAATTAAATAATATTACATTATATAATATAATATTAATAAAAAAAGTTTAATATATAATTATATTTATAGCATAACTGGGGGTTGGCGAGCAGCGCGAGCAGGGGGGTACCCCCCCTAGTATATATATATATATATATATATATAATATCTATATATACTAGGGGGCAAGCGCGCCAACCCCCATCTTACTTTTATAACTTTAAAAAAATATCCAAGAATTTGATATTTTCTTAATAACTTTAATTTAAAATTTACTAAATAATTTTAATTATTCAAAAGTTTTCTTTAGGTAAATCTTCAATAATCTTTCAATAAATCTATTTATCTATACGAATTTTTAAAAATATATTTACAGAAAAAATAACTATTATTTTTATACGTAGATTATTAAATAAAAAGAATACCCACGTTGACTGTAACAGAATGAATTAAAAAATAGTCTATAAATCTATCAAACATTGTTTTTCTCGTTTATTTTATCGATTTTCTAAAATGTAAGGCAGTAATAAAGAGATATTTAAAATATTTTTGGATTAAGGATAAAAAATTTGGAAAACTGTGATGTCGGTGTTCTTTTACGAAATTAAATAAATATTGAATTAAATTTATAAAGACTATATTTAAGTGTTTGATTTTGATTTAACAAAATTTAAATTTAATTATTTGGTTATTATACTTCAATTCACCTTTTCCAAAATGAGATTTTCAACCCTATACTTTAAATAAAATCATAAAATTAATAATTATTTTATATGATCAAAATTTACAATGATTACAGGATAATTAGCTAATTGTAAAAAAGATATTATTACCTATTTTTCATTTATTATTAATATTAAACTTATATGTTATGATAAATCGTTATATAAAAAAATTTAAAATTAGCTATTAACAAGTTCACTACAAGCTTAAATTCAGCTTAATTCAGCTAATTTTCAGCTATTTCAAAGCTTAAATTTAGTTTAATTTAGTTATTTACAAGCTAATTACAAGCTTAAATCCAGCTCAATTTAACGCTGTATTGTAGTTCCAAAAATAAAGGGCATATTTCTGACGACGATAGCGACGACAGCGGCCATATACTTTTAATAGTATAGAGAGTACATAGTATAAATAGATCTAAAATGCAGCTAAAATCCAGCAGAAATTAAACCAAAATTCACCTAAAATTGCTTAAAATTAATATGAATTTTAGCCAACTTTTATCTGAATTTCAGCTGATTTCCATCTAAATTTTGTATAAATTTAGCTAATATTAATATTAAATTTAGCTAACTTTTGATTCAATATAGCTAACTTTTATATAATTTTATCTGACTTCAGCTAACTTTAAGCTAACTTTCAGCTAACTTTCAGCTAAATTTTAGCTAAATTTAAGCTAAATTCTAGCTAAATTATAGCTGACTGAGGACATATCCAATTCTTATACACGGCGGCGGCGTCGGCGAAATCTTTTTATAATGTATAGAGATATATAGATATGGGACATTTGACACCAACTGGGAGAGCAAAAAAATAAATATCGTTGAAACTCTAAGAATATATTCTTTTTGTTAGCCAAAATATCTAAAAAAATGTTCAAGGATTTAGATTGGAAGAATCAAGAGCTATAGATCTTTGAAATTCGGAAATTTTCCCAAATTTTTGGAAAAGCCCCTTTTTTTATTTTTTTTTGAAAATCCTGATGTTTTAGAGAGAAATTGATAAGAATACTTCTTGTTGTAAATGAAAAGAAGAGTTAATATAATTTTTTACAGACCTGAATTTTGAAGTTTTCTACTGGTTCTTATATGTATTACATGGTAATTGAAATTACTCATTGCTCGCTACTTCAGAAATTGCTTTTCGAGGGCTTATTTTTTTCCATTTTACATCAACTTCAAAATAAATTTTTGATTATGTAAGTTAGAGTCATCAATAAAGAGTTATGATGGTTTAAAATATATATTTTCGTGTATGATTTATTTTTCCTATTAAATATAAATATATATTTTCATGTATGATTTATTCTTCATATTGAAAATAAATTAGGGCTGCTGACTATATCCGGATCTTTGGGTATACGAATACTCGGATACTCGAAACCCGGATAGATTCGAATATCAGATTTGAAAGATCCGGATCTCAGGAGTTTTCGAGTCTCAGATTTGAAGGATCCGGATCTTAAGAGTATTTGAATTTTTCGAGTCTAATATAAGAATCTCAAGTTTTAGAAAATTTTTTAATATTTAATTTAAAAAATAAATCTAATTAAATTTTTAATTTATAGGATTAAAAATTTGATTCATGTTTTTTTTGTGTCTTCACATATATTTAAATTTTAAAAGTATATTTAATATATATTCAAGTTTAAAGAATATACTTAAAAGTATCATACTTTTAAAATATTTAAATTTTACACATATTTAAGAGTATATTTAAGAAGTTGTTTGTTTACTTTTGAGTCGATCGTTAATGAGATTAGAATCAGAGTAGTAAGTGAAAGCCAAAGTTAATCAAATTAAATTAGTCCATCGATGATTGTATGGCATTAATATCAATTATTTGATCGTGATATCATTAAAATTTTGTGCACTTAAATAAAAAAATTTTTAAGTGGTGCGTGCATAAAGTGTTGAAAAATGCCTAGAAAAAGAAGTTGGGTATGAGATTATTGTACTAAATCAGATGACGGCGTAACTGCAACTTGCAATCTTTGCAACAAAGAATTTCAAATTAATAGTTCTACGTCATCATTGAGTAAACATTTACGTAATATTCACGAATTTGATAATGTCCATTCAAAGCGTCAGAAATGTGATTTAAGATAATTATATTTTATTATTAACAAAATTTTTTATCATGAAAAATAAAAAGGGAGAATTATTTTATATGTAAAAGAGTTGTTAAATGAAAATTTTCAAAAAGATTTCAATTTTATTAATTATGAAATTGATTTAGATAGTAAATTAACTTAACTTGTATTGTTTTTTTCCAGGTAGAATTGTTGTAAATCATTTAGTCACTTTTAAAATATAGCATATATTAGATATAAAAGTAACACATTTATAACATATATGTCACTTTTAATATATAAAATAAACAGAGTTACGTTTAATAATATCATTTACTGAGTATAAGCGCGTGCTTTTGTTTTCCCACCTTTCTATATTCATTTTTTTGTTTATGAAAATATCCTTATAATGCTCACACGGAGATTTTGAATTCTCATGTAACATATTTTTTTCCTTTCTTTCAAACATTTTAAATACTTTTTTAATTTGAAAAATTCCAAAATAAGTATCTTTTTTAAATATAACAGAATTCAATGTGCACAGCCATATCATTTGTTTTAAAAAAAAAATTGATATATAGATTATTTTTTAAAGTATTATCATAAATAACAATGAGCTGTAGTATATTAAAACTCTTTTCTATTAACATTTTTCAAATTAAATAACAATCATGAGTAAATACGGGTAAAACTAAAGTTAATAATAGCGTAACATGTGAAGTATCAAAATTTTAATTTTAGAAGCAAAAGAATCAAAATTTTTGAAACAAGAACCACCACGAGTTCAAAATTCCAAAAATTTCGGGATTTTGAACCCGTTGTCGACCAAAATTCCGAAAATTTTGGGATTTTGGTCTCGTTGCAGTTTATAGATGATTCAACAAACAATTTCACATAATATCAATGATATTGATAACAATTAATTTTTACAGATTTTAAGTATATTTTTGGAATTATAGTTTTTTTTCTTTTTCGATTTATCATTCATGAAGTGATTAGTTTTAGTTTATTTATAGTTTTCATTTTTATTTTTGATTTGTCATTTATGGGATGCCAAGTATTTGTTTTTCATAGTTTTTGCTTTTATTTTATAAATTATTATTCGTGGAGTGCATGGTTTTTGTTTATTATTGATTTTTAAGAGTACAGATTTAATACGGCGGATTTATGTCCCATGTGCTACAAAATAGTATACGATATTCGTGATCTTAGTGGAACTTAATTACACGGTACTACGTCATCAATACTTTTTGATGACTCCGGCCGTGTAATAAAGTTCCACTTAGGTCACTTATATCGTAATGTACTATTGTATTATATATACAATAATGCAATTTACTTCAGTTTTATTTTAATAGTATTAATTTTTATCGAATATGGCAGAAATAAAATTAGGAGCAGTTTAGAAACTCGATTCCATATGACATTTGACGTAAATATCTCATCGAGACAAATTGCTTCATTTTTGGACCCTCGATATAAGGATCTTGATGCAAAGGAACCTGCAAATAAACCGTTTATTAGAAAATTGATTGAGCAAAAAATTTTTTATGATGCGCCAACAAGTATGGATAATGAAGAAATTAAGCAAAGTGCTTTGGATACATTATTTAAAAAATCAACGAATATCCAAAGTAATAGTCCAAAGTAATAGCAGCTAATCAATTTAAAAGATACTTGAGTGAGCCCAGTATTTCTCACAATATGTGTCCATATAATTGGTGGACGAATCATGCACAAAAATATCCAAGCTTTGTTCCACTTGTTAAAAAATATTTAGCTATATCTGCTACTTCTACAGCGTCAGAACATGTATTTTCAACGGCTGGAAATATTGTAAATGTTAAGCGAAGTAGTCTTCATCCCGAAAATGTCGATATGCTAATTTTTTTTTACCAAAATAGATGATTTTTCAATTAAATGCTTAATTTTTGTAACTTTATTTAATATACGTAAAATTAGAAAAAATTTCATAGATCATTTGTAAATTCATCAAGTAAATATTTAATGTATTGAGTATTATTTATTCTTTCAAAAAAAGCACAGATTATACTTTTATAAGGATGTATAGATCCGAATCATGGATCTGAACTCAATATCCGTATTATCCGAATACTGGATTCATAAAGTCCGGATACTTTAAAGTATCTCGAGTATCCGGATATTCGAATCTTCGGATAGTCTGCAGCCCTAAAATAAATTATACATGAAAATATACATTTTAAACTGTCATAACTCCTTATTGATAGCTCTAACTTACATAATCAAAAATTTATTTCAAAGTTAATGTAAAATGGAAGAAAATTAGCCCTTGAAAAGCAATTTTTGAAGTGATGAACAATGAGTAATTTCAATTACTATGTAATACATATAAGAACCAATAGAAAACTTCAAAATTGAGGTCTATAAAAAATCATACTAACTCTCCTCTTTATTTATAACCAGAAGTATTCTTATGAATTTCCCTCTAAAATATCAGAATTTTCAGAAATAAAATAATAAAAATGGAACTTTTCCAAAAATTTGGAAAAATTTCCGAATTTCAAGAATCTATAGCTCTTGATCCTTCCAATCTAGATCCTTGAGAACTTTTTTACATATTTTGGGTAACAAACATAATATATTCTCAAAGTTTCAGCGATTTTTATTTTTTGGCTTTTCCAGTTGGTGTGAAATGTCCCATATATATAGCGCTCCTTTAAACAGTATTGTCTCTGATAGTCGCACAATAAATATCATAAAAACAAATTAAATTTGATACAAAATACTAACTTTTTATTTTTTTTTTTCAAATTAATGATTGGGTAAAGATTTAAACGGACGCCGAAAGAATTTTCAAAAATCTAATATTCGTTACAGATGTTTTTTCTGTTACGAGACATTTCAATAAAGTTATAAGTGATCGTATATATTGTTAAGCATGTAAACAATCAAATTCAAATCAAAATTATTAAAATAATTCAAATATTTTTTCTTCAAATTTCTTAAAAAAAATTAAAGTTTATCTCTAGGAAAATGATGATAATATATATAATAATATGTCAAACGTAATTGTTAGTAAAATTTTCATTGTTGATGTTTCAATTGTTAATAACTTTATTAAAAATCATCAAAACAAAAAAATCATCAGAGTTGAATTTTTAATTTGTTTAAATTCTCTTCATTTCTGTTTGAATTTTTTAGTAATTATTGAAAAATATACAATTAGAAAATTTTTTTTTAATTTGAAATCTTTACAAATTTTAAAAGAGGATAAAAATCGAATAAAATTTTATTCACTTTAATTTACTTTTTTTTTGTGTGACAAGGAAAACAAGATATAATACTATTTGAAAGAGCGTTTCTCATCTAAATTTTTTCTTGTGAATTTCTGATGGTAGACTGGGGTTAATTGTCAGTAAGGGAATGAAGGCAAATTGCGAATAAGTTTACAAATAAAAGCCGTGTCGTTACGTTGCTTAGACCTAAAGTGTAGAATAGTCTTACGAATATTTTCCATCATTGATTAATTGAAATTGCTGGTAGATATATTAAAAAGCTCAATTCTAATATTTTAACATGCTCACAGTAAAATTATTAATTTCCAAATGATTTATATTTAGTGCTCGATTCAAAGTTGTAAGAAAAGCATCGACTAAACTATAGTTTAGAACTGCAATTATAATATACATTCGCACTGTGCATTTTTTAAATATTTTTAAAAAAAACCATAAAAAAAATAATAATTATATTTTTGGCTTTTATGGAGTCAAATTTTAAATTTGCATAAAAAAGATTATTATAATATGCAATCCCCATATTGAATATAATAATTATCATATCGTACTATAAGTTTTTATATATAATATAATTATTTTAAATATTTAGTTAAATGTTTAACTATTTTCATTTTCGTTACTGTTTTTTATATTAATCAAATTAAGCTTTTTATATTTACAATATATTATGATATACAAATATAATAAAAATAATAAATTTTTTTGAAACAAATAAAAGATGCTTATTTTTCAACGTCATAATTTTGATTATTGATTAATAGTTTATTTGTCAACTAAAAAATTTGTTACTTATTTTAAGTAATTGACCCTTGCAGTATATGTATGATATATGATACTTATTGTACTACATGAAATAGTTAAGAGTCCTTTATGTTTTAACCTATGATTTTACAATATTATAAAGATTTGTAATTGTCATTATAATGACTATAGTTGGCGATGCGATTAGAATTTGTTTATTGTTATTTATTTAGTTAAATATTTATTCGATCAAGTTGTCATGTAAACGAGTTTGTTTATTTATTTAAATAAAAAAAAGATTAATCATTCTTCTGTCAACTGTGCTTTAATAAAGAACTATATTATTTATAATAATTTGGTGGTTAATTTTATTAACATAATTATTTATTAACTTCATTGGTGACCCCGACAAAGAAAAAAAAGGAAAATAAAATCGTAGAAGAATATTAATTTAAGTAAAATTTAAGAAGATTTAAAATGGTGCTTCCAAGAGATAACGACGATGATCTTCCTAACCAATTACAACAACTTCGAGCAGAAAATCGGAGACTAGCAGAACAACTCGAGCAACAACAAGAGCATCAAGAAAATAATGCTGACGGTAATTTAAATCAACCAATTCATGGACTAGCTGTTCATCGTGTTGCAGTCAAGCTGCCGCCTTTTTGGTCGGATCGTCCAAGCTTATGGTTTTCTCAGGCTGATTCACTATTTTTCATTTCTAATATTGTTAACGAGGTAACAAAATTTCATTATGTCGTGTCTCAATTGGAAACTCGTGTTGCTATAGAGGTTGAGGATGTTATCAACAATCCTCCTGCAGATAACCCTTACACATATTTACGATCAAAATTAATTGAACGATTATCTGCTTCTGAAGAACAACGAGTGAGGCAACTTATTAGCGAGGAGGAATTGGGTGACCGCAAACCATCGCAGTTTCTACGGCATTTGCGTACACTTATTGGGACAACCATGGTGCAGGATAACCTATTACGGCAGCTTTGGCTACGTCGGCTTCCATCAAGTGTACAAGCGATTCTTACTGCGCAATCGGAACTAACGTTGGAAAAACTTTCAGAGTTGGCAGATAAAATTGTAGAAGTTTCTCCTACGTCACCTAACCTTGCTGTTTGTGCTACATTTACTGAAAAAGGTATCGAAAATTCATTGATTTGCGCAATTGAATCCTTAAGCAAACAGGTTGCAGAGCTTTCTGTTTCTCGTAATAATTACACTCGTTCTCGCAGCTGTTCTCGTAGCCGTTATCGTCATCAACCTAAAGATAAGGCGAGTACTAAAGAGAGTCATGATCGTTGGTGCTGGTACCATGACAAATTTCAAAATAAAGCTAAAAAATGTATTCCACCTTGCAGTTTTAAGCCGGAAAACCAGTAAAGCAGTTCGTCAGGACGGCGATTAACTGCTCTCCTTCAAGTAGCCGTCTTTTCGTTACAGACCAATTTTCAAAACGAGATTTTTTAATTGATACTGGATCTGATATTTGTTGTTTCCCACGTTGTTATTTACATAGGCGTCTTTCTGCTACTGAATTTCATCTTTGCGCAGCAAACAACAGTGAAATCGGAACATATGGCTTTTTCAAAATAAAATTAAATTTTGGTCTTCGTCGTGATTTTACTTGGAAATTTGTAATTGCAGATGTTGATGTTCCAATTATAGGTTCTGATTTTCTTGCACATTTTCATTTACTTCCTGATTGTCATGGAAAGTTTTTAATTGATGGAACAACTGGATTACGATCAACGGGGCATATTCGAAAAATTTCTCAATTAAGTGTTAAAACTGTAGATGTGTCTTCATCATCGGAATTTTTAAGTATTCTTGCTGAATTTCCTGATTTAACTCGACCTTGTGGAATAGATCGTAAAATTAAGCACGAAACTGTTCATCATATCCGAACAACACTTGGTCAACCAGTTTCATGTAATCCAAGACGATTAGCTCCAGATAAATTAAAAATAGCAAAGAAGCAATTTGAAGATATGCTGCAATGTGGTACTGCTCGTCCTTCGGAGAGTCCTTGGTCTTCACCGTTACATTTAGCGCCAAAGGGTAAATCAGATTGGCGTCCTTGTGGTGATTATCGCATGTTGAACAGTCGCACAATTCCAGATCGATATCCTGTTAGACACATTCACGATTTCACTTGCAACTTAGACGGATGTACTGTATTTTCAAAAATAGATTTAGTTAAAGCTTATCAACAAATTCCTGTTTATAAAGAGGACATTTGCAAAACTGCAATAACAACTCCGTTTGGACTTTTCGAATTTCCTTATATGACTTTCGGATTACGCAATGCTGGTCAAACATTCCAACGTTTTATGGACGAAGTTCTACGTGGTTTAGATTTCGTTTATGCTTATATCGATGATATTTTAGTTTTCTCTAAATCTATTGAAGAACATAAACAACATCTTAAGATTTTATTTAAACGTCTCTCTCAATATGGAATTGTGGTGAATTCTTCAAAATGTCTTTTCGGTGTTCCGGAACTTGATTTTCTTGGCTACTGTGTTTCTGCTGCTGGAATCCGTCCACCTCAAGAGCGTGTAAAAGCTATTCAAGATTTTCCTTTTCCTCAGACCGCTCATGGTTTACGCCGTTTTCTTGGCATGATTGATTTCTATCGTCGATTTATTCCTCATGTTTCTGAATTTGAGGCTCCACTTCATGATGTGATCAGTAAACCAATACTTAAAGGTTCACAAAAAATACCAGTAACTTGTGAATTAGAGAAAACTTTTCAGGCTTGTAAAGATTGCTTGTTTTCAGCAACTCTGTTAGTCCATCCTCGCAGTGGCGCACCTTTAGGTTTATTTACTGATGCTTCAAATCATTCCATCGGCGCATGTCTTCAACAGTTTGTGGATAATTCATGGCAACCTCTTGCATTCTTTTCTAAAAAAATGACACAAAAACAATGTGATTTACCTGCCTACTATCGAGAATTACTCGCGGTTTATGAATCAATTCAATATTTTCGTCATTTCATCGATGGTTATAATTTCACTATTTACATATCATAAACCTTTAATTTATATTTTCAAACAAAAACGTGATAAATGGCCACCTGTACAAAGGAATCAAGTATCATTCATTTCTGAATTTACCACGGATATTAGACATATCAATGGTAATGAGAATATTGTTGCTGATACTCTTTCCCGCATCGAAGCAATTTCTCAACCTTTGGATTATAAGGCACTTGCTGAATCACAAGTAGTTGATACTGAACTTGCACAATTTCTTAATGAGGATACTTCTCTCGTTATTGAAAAAGTAATAATTCCTGGATTAAATATCCATGTGTATTGTGATATGTCGACTGGAAAGTCTCGACCATTTATTACGTCTCCTTTTCGTCGACAGGTTTTTAATCAACTTCATTCTTTAAGTCATCCTGGTGTTAATGCTACTGCTAAACTCATTAGTGATCGTTTTGTTTGGCCTTCAATTCAGAAAGATTGTCGTGATTGGGCTCGAGCTTGTTTACAATGCCAAAAATCAAAGATTTCACGACATATTAAATCGTCTTTAGGAACTTTTGAAATTACCACTAGACGATTTTCTCATGTACATATTGATCTAATCGGTCCACTTCCATCTGCAAATTCTTTTAGATATTGTTTGACAGTTGTTGATCGTTTTACTCGTTGGCCTGAAGCTTATCCAATACAATGTATTACAGCAGAATCTGTAACTCAAGCATTTATAAATTGTTGGATTTCTCGTTTTGGCTGTCCTTCTAAAATCACTTCTGATAGAGGTTCTCAATTCACGTCATTTCTTTTCAAAGTTTTTGAAAAAAGTTTTGGTATTAAACACCATTACACGACAAGTTGGCATCCTTCAGCCAATGGTTTGGTTGAATGTCTCCATCGTCCGCTTAAAGCAGCTATCATGGCTCATTCTGACGTCAATTGGGTTGAAACTTTACCTTTTGTTCTATTAGGCCTTCGCTCAGCATTCAAAGTAGATATTCAAGCTTCTGCTGCTGAATTAGTTTATGGCGAACCACTTTGCCTTCCTAGTGAAATGCTTTCACCATCAGCTATAAGCTTAGAAGATACACCAAACTTTCTTGTTTACTTACGAGAGCTTATGTCTCGATTACGCCCTGTTCCAACATCAAACCATTCTAAACCTGGAATTTTCGTTTTTAAAGAATTAAAATCATGCTCACATGCTTTTCTACGCGAGGGACCAGAACTTAGAGCTCTTCAGCCACCTTACAGAGGACCTTACGAAATTATTGAAAGGAAAGATAAAACAATAATTTTAAGAATTAATAATAAAGCAATAGAAGTTTCTATAGACCGAGTAAAACCTGCATATATATTGAATGAAGAAGGAATTTCTAAATTGGACTCAACGGCTTCATCACCTTCAACTACACTACCATCAATTTCAGATGATACATCGTTACCTATTTCGGATGATTCAAGAAAAGATAGAGTTACTCGTTCAGGAAGAAAAGTTCATTTTCCAAAAAGATTTTTAACATAGATTTATTTACAACGCAGGGGGGTAGTGTGGCGATGCGATTAGAATTTGTTTATTGTTATTTATTTAGTTAAATATTTATTCGATCAAGTTGTCATGTAAACGAGTTTGTTTATTTATTTAAATAAAAAAAAGATTAATCATTCTTCTGTCAACTGTGCTTTAATAAAGAACTATATTATTTATAATAATTCGGTGGTTAATTTTATTAACATAATTATTTATTAACTTCAGTTATAATCGATTTATCATATTTTTTTACAATAGTAAAGATTTTTGTTAATTATGTAGATCTTTATTTCCCATTTTTTTATACCATGATAAGATGTAGCTTTATGAATTTTGAAAATAAATTATTTTGCATAGTTTTGGCTAAATAAGTTGCAAATATATTAAGGAAGTTTTCTCTTAACTCAGAACTTGCACTTTTTTACTTCATGAGTTATAAATTTGTATTGGGTGAACATATATATTTATTATAAAGTTTATTTCATCAAATCATTAAAAAATTTTAATAAATTGTTTTTATATTTATCATCATTATATGCTTATTATTTAAACAATTCTTGCATGCTTCTAAGTAGCTTAGTAAGTAGCAAATGTATTCAGGAGGCCTTCTCTTTAACCAGAACTATCATTATTCTACTTCATGAGTTGATAATTTGTTGTGCGTATACATATTTATTTAATATAAAATATATTTTTAAGCAAAGCGGGACGGAAATTTGTTCATTCTATGAGAAGCAGGACTGTCACTAAACTAAAAGAAGTCATAACTTCTGTCGGCCAGCCCCTACGGCTGCCATACCCGGTTTTTTGCAAAATTTGTGCCTTCTTGGAAAATCGTTCGCTCAACAAAAATCATATACGCAAATAAATTTTGCCACATCACAAAAATAAAATATCCTTTACCCAACGACGAGAGCATGAAAAGTAACTTCGATCCCGTAAATCTTATATGAAACGCACATATGCACACGAGTATTGGATCTTCTTGTGGTACATCTTGAAAGTGAACTATGTGGCATAGTTGTGTATTTATTTCGCTCTTTGAAACGGTGATATTAGTTTAAAGAAAAAATGGTATTTGACCCTTATTTTTGGCTGAAAATCGACTTTTTTGCACTTTTTCATGTGTTCTATAGGTTATGTTAGAAATTGAGAGCTTGAATAACTTTCTTTTTTACATATTTGTGTTTTGCTTTTTATGATGGTGCCATTAGTTTAAAGGAAAATAGTATGCAACCTTAATTCTTGACAAAGAACCGATATTTATACGATTTTTATAGTCTATGTTAAAAGTTAAGAGCTAAAAGGACGATTTTTTTTTCTCCCTGTCATGACGGTATTAGTTTAATTAAGGTTTCTAATATCATACGTTTAAATATTGACGAACAATCTGATTCCTACAATTCTTTAACGTTATGATCAGGTTGTAATATATTCTGAGGGGTTGGAATTATATTTGACCTATTATTTTTATATTTTCAATAATTGTTAGGACAATTATTATACGTTTGTTGTCTTTATCCTGCTTTGGTAAAATTTTAAAACAGTTTGTGGTTGGATATTAGCTAACATTAAACAAAATAACTTAATATTAGGTAACCTCTTAGCCAGAAACCTCGCTAATATTCTCACTCTTTTAGCTATATTCGAGCTAGAAATTAAGCAATAACATATACTGATATAAAATATTAAATAAAAATTGTAGAAAGTGTAATTTATATGTAATTGAAAATTTATTAATTTTTTAAAGTAAAATATTTTTCTTACATTTTCTGTAAATCATTAAAAATATTTTTTTAATTGAGGGAGTTCTATTGGTAATAGAATTAACAAACAGATTTTAATGAAATTTGATATATTGGTACATGGAACATATAAGATAACGTCAGTAAATTTTTGGAAGGCTAGGGTACACAGAAGAAAAGTTATCAAAGATTTTTTTTCGAGATTTTAACATGCAGTCTTATAGTGGAACGCACTTTTGCCGCATTCACTTAAGAAATACAGTTTATTTAACAAACAGATATTATTCAACTTTTTTATATAGCATAAAAAGCATTTTAAGAAAGTGTAAATTTAAAAAAATAGGCATCGGGTATCTATGAGAGTTGTGATAAATTATTTTGTAAATGCGTTTAATGAATTTCACTTCTTAGACGCTATGATCAAAGACATGTGGCAACGCTGTCAAAGTAAGATAGATGCGATGACGTGCGCGCTTTTTAAATTCGAATAGTGTGATACATATAGAGTATTAATGCAAATATTAATTGCAAATTAAAAATGTTATTTATGCATAAAAGATTAAGGTAATAATTAGAATTATTGAATATAAATATTTAAGTAAAACAACAGATATATTAAATAATTTGAATATAAATTTATTATAGCAATTAAAGTGACTTTTTATAATTTTCTAATCACAGTTTTTTACTTATCACATTTTTACAACTAAACAATTAGTTTGATAAAAAATTGGAACGTATATAAAAGTTATATTCATAATAAATTTAATCGAAAAAATTAAACATGTATAAAGTAATATGAATAATATTTTTATACAAGATAATATTCATTAACGTATTTACAAGTTGTATAAAATAGCTTAAATGAATAATTCAATAGTACAAAACTCGGCAAAAAAAGGTGCCTCTTTTTTTGGTTTAAAAAATGACAATTTTCAAATGGTCATATCTCAGCAAAAAATAGACTAACCAAAGTGATCCAAAATGTAAAATGAAATGAATGCTTTCTCTTTCAAATCCCGTTAGGAATATTTTGTTGTCTTTTTGCGCATGTGCTAAGTCAAAAAAAGTGGGGAGTTATTTTTCAATCTAAAAAGTGCCATTTCTGCACGATGTTACCAATTTTGGATAGATCAAACGAATAATTCTGATTACGGCACTGAAAACTTAGGTTTTCTTAAGCAATTTGTTTTTTGGAGAATATCGTTTCGAGCATCATGTGACTCTTGGACTTTGAAGGTCAAATGCAGGCATGACCTCCAAAAAATGGGAAAATATTAATTATTACGTTTTTTGAGTTGCTATGAAGTTTTTGGATATTTGCAAAAAGAGTTTTTCAGATTTCATTTCTGGGCGTGATTTACATGTTTGTTGGCACAAACATTGTACCCATACTTTTCGAAAAGTAGTAATGTGTCTCACAGCCATGTTCACATGGTTTCGATTTAGCTTTCTGCATGTGTTTAATTCATTTTAATTTTTTTAAGGTAGATTTTTTATTTGACCTTATATTGGTTCCTTTTCAAATCATAGCCTAGAAATCTCGTTAGAAAACCGAAAAAAACGCGCCATTTTAATTTGATCATAGTTCTGCATCTGATGCTCGAAACGATATGCTCCAAAAAATAAATTGCTTAAAAAAATCTAAATTTTCAGATCCCGTAATCAGAATTATTCGTTTGATCCATACAAAGTTGATAGCATTGCGCAAAGATAGCACTTTTTAGATTGAAAAATAACTCCTCACTTTTCTTGACTTAGCGGATGTGCAAAAAGACATAACGAAATATTTCCAGAAATTTGAAAGAAGAGGCAAAACCCTTTATTTTCCATTTTGAATCACTTTGATCAGCCTATTTTTAGCTGAGATATGACTATTTGAAAATTGTCATTTTTTAGACCAAAAAAAGTGGCACCTTTTCTTTGCCGAGTGTAGATTGTATGTGAAATTCGAAGCAAATTCATCGAGTAGTTTTCGAAATCTAATTGGCTGAATAAATAGAATGTTTTTTTTCAAAATTTTTTTTAATTTTCAAAATGCTCAAAAGTAAAAACTACATAAGATTGATTATTTTCCAAAAATTTCACTACTTTTGGCAGTTGTAAATGATTTTCCTGCAAATTTTAAAATAAATCTATCGAGTACTTTGCGTAAAATGAATAAAATTGAAAAAAAAAAATTTATTTTAAAAATCTTTGAAATTTTCTAAAATTGTAACTACGATAAGAAAATTAGTTTTCAAAAACTTTGTTTCTTCAAGTATTAGCGAATAAATTGTATTCGAATTTCGGAGTACATCTATCGAATGGTTTACGTAAAATAGAAAAAAAATTGAAAAATTAATTTTTTTTCAAAATTTTTAAAATGCTCTAAAATTAAAACTACGCTAAGAAAATCAGATTTCAAAAGTTTCTTTTGTCAGTGGCAAATAATTTGCATGCAAATTTTAAAGCAAATCCATCGAGCACTTGACGTAAAATACAAAAAAAATGAAAAATCAAGATTGAAAAAATTTTTTTAATGGCTATAAAATTAAAACTACGCTAAGAAAACTAATTTACAATGGCTTTCACACCAGTTACACAAAAAAATAAATTTCATACAAAATTTGAAGCAAATCCATCGAGTGGTTTTCGAAATCTAATTGACGTAATGAATACATATACACACACATAAATACATACTTAGACATTTTTGGGAAACCACTTATTTCGGCTCCTTGAGTCCAAGTATGTACAAATTAATGAAAAAATAGAAAAATTTTTTTTTTTTTATCAATACAATGCTTTGTCTACGAGAAAATAAAATAAATAAAAATAAATAAATAAATAAAAAATATTTTTCTACATTAGGGCTTTCAAAGTTACTTTAGTCATCCTTCCCCCCCCCCTCATTTCCCGTGTTATCATCCGTAGGTTTTGGTTATACCCCCCCTAAAATTGGTAACGTAGTTTTAGCACAACCCATGAAGTAAATTTTTTTTTTGTAGATTCATTGACGACTAGATTCAATTTCTTTTTCTTTCTTTGTTTCGGTTGAAGTGAAATAAATAGTTAATTTAGATAGCAGACATTGAAAGATAGAATTTAAATAGGTATATAGATTAAATTAAATTAATTCTTTATTCAAAATAGAATTCCTTTATAACTTACAAGGAGAGTACACGATCTTCGGGGAACGGATTTTGGTGAAACTGCAGGATATGATTTTTTTATGAAAAAAAAAAAAAAATAAAACTTGTTGTTTCTTTTTTTTAATAGACCCCATAGACGGAGATATAGACATTTTTTTGAAAATATAATAAAAAGAAGCATTTATAAGAATTTGAATAACCAAACAACTAAGACTCTTACAGAAAAAAATGTATGAAAAATAAAATAAAGTACAGATTAAATGCTTTAATTTAAACTTTGTTGCACTAAAAAAGCTTCTGTGGTTAAAAAGTTACAAGCGATTAAAATATTCTAATAAAATAAAATAGCGTAAAAAATTTATAATATGTTACATGCTAAAAATATTAATAAATATGTACTAATTTTCAATCAGACACAACTATAGAACCACAAAAACTTTTCTAGTGCAATAAAGTTTGAATTAAAGCATTTAATCTGTACTTCATTTTATTTTTTATACATTTTTTTGTAAGAGTCTTAGTTGTTTGGTTATTCAAGATCTTATAAATGCTTCTTTTTATTATATTTTCGAAAAAATGTCCATATCTCTGTCTATGGGGCCTATTCAAAGAAAAGAAAACACATGAGTTTATTTTTTTCATCAAAAAATCATATTTTGCAGTTTCAGCCAAATCCGTTTCCAGAACGTTGGGTATTCTCCTTATTGAACTTTTTCTTGTCAATGGTATGCGTTATGAGGAAGCGCTCTTGAATTAGAACATTTATTATGATTAACTAGGAGAGGACTCTTTGTATGGGTCACGGATCTTGCTGTAACTTTCGGTTATGTTTTTATACATAAGATAATGGAAAAAGCCGTGAACATTTGGTCTAACGCTCGATCGTTCCAAGATTATAAGCTATTTTGTTCAATATTTGAAGATTTCTTTAAACAATCATTGCTTATAATATTGAATATTACTGTTGTATATATATTTTTCATTTAAAAACGAACATTTTTTTGTAATGCTTACGATGTATAACAAGCTGAAATAAAGCTAATTTTTTTCAGAAAAATCGTTATAACTTCTTTACGATTTGTCATAGCATAAAAAACCAAACAGCGTTTGAAAGAGGACTAATTTTGCTTGAATTGGCCCGGGGTTAAGCATGGATCAAATTTTTTTGACATTTTTTGTTTCTTTTAGTTCTATAAATATAGTTAAAAAATAGATATTCTTGAATCAAACCATCGGCATTTGAAAGAGCTCTAAAAAACCTTTCAAACCCATTTTTTCAAAATTTTTATGTGCTTTCCAACGGAACAGTGAAACTCTATATATTGTATCTCGACTGATTAGGGTGGTCAACTTCGTGTGGGCGGGAGTGTATATATCTCTCTATATTATAAAACGATTTCGCCGCCACCGCTGCCGCTGTGTATAAAAATTTGATTTGTCCTTGGTTAGCTAGAATTTAGCTAGAATCTAGCTAAAATTAAACTAAAAGTTAGCTAAAAATTAGCTAAAAGTTAGCTTAAAGTTAGCTAAAAATCAGCTGAAAGTTAGCTACATTAAATCAAAAGTTAGTTAAATTTATGCAAAATTTAGATGGAAATTAGTTAAAATTTAGCTAAAAGTTAGCTAAAATTTATATTAATTGTAAGCAATTTCAGGTAAATTTTGGTTTGATTTCAGCTAAGCTTAGCTGCATTTTAGATCTATTTATATTATATTCTCTTTATCTCGCTGTCGCCGTCTGAAATACGCCGCTCATTTTTGGCTCCTAAATTTAGCTAAAATTCAGCTTAAATTCAGCTAAAATTCAGCTAAAATCAGCTAGAAGTCAGCTAAAATTTTGATGAATTTAGCTATAATTTAGCTAAAAGTTAGCTGAAAATCAGCTAAAAGTTGGCTAAAATTTAGATATATTTAGCTGTAATTTAGCTAAAAGCTAGCTATATCTCTCTATATTATAAACATATTCCGCCGTCGCCGTTGCCGCTGTGTGTAAGAATTCGATTTGTCCTTAGTTAGCTAGAATTTAGCTAGAATCTAACTGAAATTTCGCTAAAAGTTAGTTAAAAATTAGCTAAAAGGTAGCTAAAAGTTAGCTTAAAGTTAACTGAAGTCAGATAAAATTAAATTAAAGTTAGCTACATTCAATCAAAAGTTAGCTACATTCAATCAAAAGTTAGCTACATTCAATCAAAAGTTAGCTACATTCAATCAAAAGTAAGCTACATTCAATCAAAAGTTAGCTACATTCAATCAAAAGTTAGCTACATTCAATCAAAAGTTAGCTACATTCAATCAAAAGTTAGCTACATTAAATCAAAAGTTTTAAATTTAATGTTAAAATTAGCTAAATTCATACAAAATTTAGTTGGAAATTAGCTGAAATTTAGCTAACAGTTATCTAGAATTTATAGTAATTTTAGGCAATTTCAGGTAAATATTGATTTGTTTTTAACTGAATTTTAGCTGCATTTTAGATCTATTTATATTATATTCTCTTTATATTATTGAAAGTATATCACCGCTGTTATCGCTGTTATCGTTAGAAATGTGTCCCTCATTTTTAGAACTATATTACAGCGTTAAATTTACCTGAATTCAAGCTTATAATTAGTTAGGAAATGACTAAATTGCTTTTTTAATGCAACAAAGTTTAAATCAAAGCATTTGATTTGCACTTTATTTCATTTTCGATGTATTTTTGTAAGAGTCTTAGTTTGGATATTTAAGTTCTTATAAAGGCTCCTTTTTACTATATTTTCGAAAAAAATGTCTATATTTTTGTCTAGGAGGCCTATTCGACGGAAAAAAAAACAACACAATCATTTTTTTTTTCATCAAAAAATCATATCCTGCAGTTTCAGCCGAATTCGTTTCCCGGAGGTGGAGACCTCTCCTTGTTAGTATAAGCCCATGTTGCAGAAAAATTAAATTAGACCGCTTTCATAGCAAGTCCGCTGTAAAAATCTAGGCCTCGATTTTCTTCAATACAATCTTTTACATAGAAAATGTAGAGGTTTTTTTTGGATTTCAACCGTGTAAGTTGTGATTTAGAATATCAACATTTTGTGAACATTACAATGGTCGGTATCCTAAACCACAACATACACGATCAAAATCCGAAAAAAAACCCTCTAACAAGGAGAGTGTTTCACCTTCAGGTCACCGTTTTTGCTCAAATTTTGAGAATATTTTCTGGATGCAGAAATACGAAGAAAGCCAAAATTTTAGAGGCCAACGCTCAATATTTCCCTAGTTACAGGCCATCGAAGAAAATCACTAAAAAAGTTACTAGATTTTCCAACGCTTATAGTTCCTCAGAATTATTAGCTAGAAGTTTAAACCTTTTTTTTAATGAAAGCTGAGCTCAAATACTTTCGAAATAGCACCTATACCATCTCAAAATATTATTTTTTCCCAAAGTTATAGCATAATAAAGATAGAACTCAATTTTAGCTTTTATTATTAATTAATGTTTTAAACAAAAAATTCAGGTCCAATCTTTATTATGCTCTAGCTTTAGGAAAAAATAATATTTTGAGATGGTGCTATTTCGAAAGTATTTGAGCTCAGCTTTCATTTAAAAAAAGGTTTAAGCTTCTAACTAATAATGCTGAGGAACTATAAGCGTTTTAAAATCTAGTAACTTTTTTAGTGATTTTCTTCGATGGCCTGTAACTAGGGAAATATTGAGCGTTGGCCTCTAAGATTTTGGCTTTCTTCATATTTCTACATTCAGAAAACATTCCCAAAAACAGAGAAATAGATAATAGAATTTTCAATAAATTATTAATTTTTTTGAAATTTAACATTAATTCAAATTTGAATGAAAAGCCCGCTGTAGGCCAGTTCGCGTGTTTGAATCTCATTCGCCGAGGGACCAAAAGAGAAGCGCAGCGCTCCTTGTTTCTCACTATTGGAAAGAGAAAGAGGCAAAGAGACGCGATGCTAACGCTTCGGTAGAATGTTACACTTAATTATAACATTAATTCAATGAATTTCTTGATCATATAACTTAACGAATAAGGGAATTATTAAAGAAATAATTCAATTTAAGCATTTTTTTTCATTATTAGATAATTTTAAGATTTTGAATCAATTAACAGATGAAGTAATCATTATTAAAAATATATAAGTTAAACTAAGTTTGAATCTCTAGCGTAAACGGAGCTTTCAAAGCATCTAATTACTAGCAAAGACTTTAGAACGGAATTAATTGAATTAAATGATAATTTATAAGAAGAAAATATAGTAATTCTATGATTTAATATTTTTTTTATAAAATAAATACTTTCCATAAATAAGTTTGCATCTTAAGGGCAATTTCATATTTAAGTAATACATTTATTATCCAATGCAGTATGTAGAAGGGGGTATCCATATACGCCGGGAATAAATACAAAGAGGTCTCCGCGCATATTTACTTGACAGCCTAGATGAATTAGATTATCTAGATAACTAATAAAGTAAGAAGGGATCAGTGAGCTCCAGCTCACTCAGCAAGAGGAACTTATCATCATTCTCTTTCGTACTGTCTTAGATTTTTCTGCTATTAGACTCCAATTAATTGTTTTATTTGCCTTTTCTCTATTAAAAGTAAGAAAGAGACATGATTTTTTTTCATCTGTTTTTTTTTTTGAGTTTTTTTTTTATTTTCTTGCTCTTCATATATTTATTATTGAATTGCAATAAATAAAGCAAGTGTTAAATAAAAGATAAAATAAATACCTTAAAAATCATTTCGCGAGTGAACACGAACTTGTTTTTTTTTTGCTCTTATAAGTAATCCTGCGTATAAGTTAGGTCTTTGCAGGATTACTTGCAATAATTTTTTATGTAAAAATAGAGTCAGTGTAATAACATCAATAGAGTACTAACCAATATAACAAATAAAAATATTATTTTTATAATAAAAAGGGGAAAGATTAGGCCTTCGGCCAACAAGCCCCGAGTGGTGACTTTATTGTTTAATAAAGTTGCTGCGCATTGCACAAAAGCCTGATGGTGATGGATGTATAAGGGTGCTGAAAAACTGCCCTTATCTTGTGGACACCACGTGCATTTTATGCCTGGTGAAGCACGGGTTATCGTACACCAGAGATTAAGGCTATTTTGTCTGTTTAAGGTTATACCCGATAAAACAAAATTGCACACAACCTATTTTAACAAGAAGATATAGATATAACCATTGAAAGAAAAGCGAAAGAAAATCGACAGTGGTTCTTCCTTTTTTTTTATAATTAAAAGATTTTTCTTTTTATAAATCTAATGTAATCAGTCTTATATTACATTTCTTTTTTAGTTCAATTTAGATATTTTTTTTGAGATTTTTACTTAAATATGATTAAAGTAAATTTTCAATATTTAAATATTCAGTTAACTAAGAATTTGTTTTTTATTTAATCAATAACGAAACTTTGCATCAAACTAAAAATAAATAATAATAATTTACTAAAGATGTCAGATACATGACCAACTCAAACAAAAAGTCAGTGTTATTTATTTCACAAACCATCTTACGTTAATTTTATTTTGGTCGTATATTAAGAGTAAATTTGCATGCTAATTTGTTATGTCGAATATATAAAATAATTGAAAGAATTTTTATGTAACCTCAAATCAACGAACCCTATGGACATTGCTGAGTCGCAAAGTCGGCGAGTATAATAACTTTACAAAGAAGAAGGCAAGATTGGTAACGTTTATTGAGATTCAATATTTTTTTTTTGCTGCTTATTTGTAAATAATTGTTCAAAGAATAATCAATACGTACATATATTTTGATAAGAAAATAAAAAAGTAAGATCAATTGATAAAACGAAAATTGCCCTGGTGAAAAAAATCAGGTGACAAGTTACCTGATTTATCAGGTGATTTATCATGCCAAAATATCATGTATCGATTTTGTTGGTTTTTACACGTTTTAAACCATGCTTAGTCAATTTAAAGCAATTTTTGAAAAATTTTGAAATTTTTGAACTTAGAAATTTTTTTGTAAAATTTGTCAAAATTTTTTCTAAGACTAAATTATCTAAAAAATTTTCTTTGTTCAAAATTTTCCAAAATTTTCAAAAATTGTTCTAAATTGACTAACTAGAAGAGGCCCAGGCCTCCGGATCACGGATTTTGATCAAACTTTGGGATAAGTTTCTAGGTGTCAAAATATGAAGAAAACCAGAATTTTAGACCCTAACGCTAAAAATTTCCCTAGTTATAGGTAATTAAAGAAAATCACTGAAAAAGTTACTAGATTTCCAAACGCTTATAGCTCTTTAGCATTAACAGTTAGAAGCTTAAAACCATTTTCGAATGAAAGCTGACCTCAAATCCTTTCAAAATAGTGCTTGTAGCATATCAAAATATTATTTTTTCCCAACGTTACAGCGTTATAAGATTTTGACGTGAATTTCCTTTCAAAAACATTAATTAATAATAAATGCTAAAATGTAGTACAATTTTTATAACACTGTAGCTATGGGAACAAATAATATTTTGATATGCTGTAGGTGCTATTTCGAAAGGGTTTGAGCTCAGCTTTTATTTAAAAACAATTACAAGTGTCTAGTTGTTAATGCTAAAGAACTATAAGCGTTTGAAAATCTAGTAACTTTTTTAATGATTTTCTCTAATTGCCTATAACTAGGGAAATTTTGGGCGTTAGGGTCTAAAATTCTGGTTATCTCCATATTTTGACATCTAGAAACTTATCCCAAAGTTTGAGCAAAATCCGTGATCCGGAGGCCTGGGCCTCTCCTAGTAAGCATGGTTTAAAATGTGTAAAGACCAACAAAATCGTTACATGATGTTTTGGCATGATAAATCACCTGATAAATCAGGTGATTTATCACCTGATTTTTTTTAATAGGGTGAATATTAAATTAAGTATATCCAATCTTGCTATATATCAATATTTGACGTTACATAGTACTATATAGATACACAGGCTGTGTATAAGCTGGGCAGATGACTTCCTAAAGTTGCATCACTCTTCCTATTCGCTCTGCATTTCTATGAGTGTCTATATTCGTTGTCCAAACATGGAAGATGTACTTTTGGTGTTACTGAAATAACAAAAGTACATGCTGTTTTCTTATAGAATATTAATACACAGTATTTTCCAATTACAAATACTTCAAATGGTTTCTTTAATTAATTTAAAAACGTATCATTTCTCATAGTCTTTATAACTATAATGTTTTACAAAAAAAATTTTAGTTTTGATGTTACTATTACATTGTTACATAACTTTAGATTTTTCTGAATATATTTACAATAATATTTGCTTAAAATGTGTAAATAATTTATAATTCTATTCGAATGCGGCATCCTAAAAATTGAACTCATAAATTATAAATAAAAAAATTATTTTTATAAAAAACATGCATATAAAAAAAAATTTGAATAAATAAAAAAGTGCTCATTCTTCGATTTTGGTTTTTGTTGGAATTTGATGCTAAATGTGCCTAGAATTATATCCAAAAGGAAAATTTGAGGTGCAAAAACTTCATGGTCAAAATTATTCAAGGACTACCGTACCCTAGGACTAAGGAACCGTAGAGAAAGTTAGTTTCACTTTAATATATAGTAACTACTAATTACACAGGGACTAATAAAAATAGCTATCTTAAACAACAAAAATTATGCATATTTAAAAAATGCACGAATCCGAAGATCGTGAGAAACTGAAAAAGGTGGTTTTACTTTAATATTATATAAGATGATTATTAATAAAGAAATTTTTTCTTTAGTCTAAAAGCTAGTCAAGTCTAGACTTTAACAATATATAATAATTAAGAGCTATTCTTGAGGTGAGAAAAAAATTGAGAGAAGGTGAAGGAAGATGGAGAGAGTGAGAAAAAGAGAAAAGGGCGAAGAATGGAGTGAGAGGAAGAGATATTTAAACGAAATAAAATAAAAAATATATGAAGAGAGAAATACAGATATTAAGGCTTAAAGCATGAGGCCTAAAAAATAAGGTCGAAAAAAAGCTTATGAATAATGAGCACTAATTATATAGGACCCAATGAAAAATTGCTATTTGTATTACAAAGAAATTATGCACATATGGATCAGAACATTAAAAAATGCGCTGATTCGGGGAACCAGAGAAACGGTTAATAGGAAAACTTTGATAGAGTTCCAATTGGAAATCCAAGCGATTAAAATAATATTTATATGATATATATATCATATAAATATTATTTTAATGTATATATGTATTTATATAATAAAGATATATCACTGCCATCAACACCAACGCCGCCACCGCCGTGTATAAGAATTGAATGGATCTTCCTTTTAATTCCTAATTAAATTCTAATAATTTAGAGAAACATTTAAAATCGTTTTCAATGTGACACTCATTTGCTTCTTTGTTATCAAATATGTAAAATTGGGATGTTGCACGAAAAATTTTTTTTTAATCCATTATATCAGTCATTTAAAAAAAGAAAAAATAAAGGACACGTATTTTTTCTTTTATCATAAAAATGAAAACTCAAAGAGATAGAGGCAGTTAAAAATTGTGTGATCACAAAAAATTCAATCACCGAAATTATTTTCTTTTATAAAATTTTCACTGTTATTGCTTAACCCCTTAACTGGTAAGGCTTTTATAACCTTTTGTGCCAAAACTGGTAGCCACAAATACTATGTTTAGGTGTATAAAAATATTGTTTTTGGAGGTTTCTAGGCACGCTGATTTCATCTCCATCATTATTTTTACAATAAAAAATATATGCATATATGATACATAACCAGTTTTGGCACGACTTTTTTTTGTTCATATATATTACATAGCTAGTTAAGGGGTTAATGGATTTTTTGCTATTTTGTAATAATTTATATTATTTTGATTTTGTTTTATTTTAAATTCAACTTTTTTATTATAATACATCTTATTTTTTTAAGTAATTAATATATCATCTTTTTTTCTTATTTTTACATAAAATTTGTTAAAACGTTTTAATATTTTTCTTTATGATTTAATCCTTTCTAACCCGGTGTCCACTGTACAATAAAAAATTTTTTGGCAACTTTACCATTTTACTGTAAATAATTACATGTTTTAACGATGTAGAGTTACATTTTTATGTAACTTCATATCGCTGAGCGTAGATCCTACTAAGATCGCGGTATTTTTCCCGTGCTTAGCAGTGTAATGTTACAGTCAGTATCGACATGGCTGTCCGTTAAAAATTCATGACATGCATGAACATTCGCGACAACATAAACACATTTTATACACTATATGAAATATTTTACTATTATTAATTGATGTTTATTATAAAGTTATTAAATAATGTTTTCAAATTTTATAATGTCATAAGTAATAAACGTTCAACGTATATTTTATATTAAATTATTTTGAATGTAGGTTAAAATGAGTTCCGTAACGATGGATCATGTAGTTTTACCGGTTTTAATATGTATTTATCACGCTCAGCATTGGTCCCGATATTTACCACGCTCAGCGATGTAATTTTCCGAAAAATTTCTTTCTGTGTGAAATGGACACTGATGTTTTTTGTTTTTAAACTGACCAAAAATGACTTCGAATTTTTTAAAATTGCACATGGATTAACTTGAAGTGGATTATTTTTTATCTCAAACTGGAGGCCTGAGTCTTTATATTACTCATAGAAACTGAGAAAATTTGAAAAGAAAAAAGGGAAAAAAAATTTTTATATCGTGAAAATTGCCTAATACAAGAATACTAATCATCCCAAGAAGGTTATCAGAAAATTGTATGATGAAATAAAAATTCAAGTCTGAAAGGGTTAAATAATATTGTTTTTCATTTTCTAAAATTCTATTTATATTATTTTTTTAATATAATTTGTCATAATTATGTTTATTATTCGTGTAATTTTGTTGATATCAATTATTTACCATTATTATTTTTCAAAAATTCTTAGTTGCTTTCTATGATATTATTTTTATATAATATTTGTTTTTTTGTTGAGTTATATTGATATCTTTATTTAATTGTAACTTTTGTGATCCTCTTTAATTTTCCATCCTTCATAAAAGGCTTTTTACACTTTGAAATAATATTGTTGTTTTAGGAATAAATTTGTTTTGTTTGTTTCCTTGTATTAAAATTTTTTAATTTTAGAATTAAAACTTTCGTTAATTTAATTAATTTTCTATCGTTATTTAATTATTTTTTAAATGTCAAAAATGGTTCTTTTTGCCTTCTCATAGAGAAAGCATTGTATTGGCAAAAAAATTTTTTATGATTTTTTCATTAATTCGTAAACTGGACGGACACTGATTCGCGACCCCATGTACATTCAAAGGCACGAACATGAGGTCGCGAACCAGTGTCCGTTCAGTGTACATATTTGGACTCAAGGAGTCGAAAAAAGTGGTTTCCAGTAAATATCTGTATGCATGTGTGCGTGTGTGTGTATGTTTTCGTTACGACAATTTTATCTCGAAAACTACTCGATGGATTTGCTTCCAATTTTGCATGCAATTTAGTTTTTTGTCTAACTGAGGGGAGGGAGGGGGAGGGAGCTACTGAAAATTGGTTTTCTTAGCGTAGTTATTTTTTAGAGCCATTTTAAGAATTTCAACATAATTTTCGTATTATTTATTTATTTTGTTGTTAAACAGTAGTAGAGATGGTCGTAGGCAAGGCACTCAAGAACTTTGGACATGAAACAGAATAAAGAGATTGACCTTATATCGCCCATAGTGCGCGGAGAAGAAACTTTGTTATTGATTACAATCAACGAGGTCTTCCAGCACGAAGGGAAAATGCACTCACGTAGAGGGTTATTGTGAATCCGGCATAGTAAGGGCCCAATGACAGAAAAAGCTGTGGAGATAAAAGATTGTGGAATAGCGTCGTAACCTTCAGCTTGTGAGCTAGAATGGCAAATAGCCATTTTGACATTTTCTAAAGTGACCTCCTTAAAGTTAAACAAAGGTTTAAGTGAGCTGTCGTCAAACAGTGAATCTAGATATTCAGAAACAGGTGGTATCAGAAAATTAAACGTGACTCCAACAAAATGCCGATCGAGTTCATTGATGGAAAAAGAGTAAAGCTAGCACAAGTAGAACAAATACCAAGATTTTTGAGCTCCTTCCAGATCTGTCGAGAATCGGTGATCACAAATAGTCTGTCGTAGTAGTAAAGTAGTTTCGACGACTTAATGCATTTGTGAGCCTGATTACGAGCAGCTCTATGATACGGAAAATTGGCACGCAATCGTGAGCGTTTATAGCACCTCTAAAGTCGATCTCTCTTACGAATCAAATGGTAATGCTCAGTGGTAAACCAAGGACGACGATCCTTATTTTGTCAGACTCTCCTGACAAGCACATAAAGAGCTATTACCTTATTAAAATGACCATAGAGATAGTCAAGGCGAGCCGACAGAGAGGAGTCGCTGCCACAAGTGTCACAATCAAGTAAGCGAAAATAATCAGGTAGAGTATCACCATCAACCGGACTGTAGTCACGAAAGGTAAAATCATTAAACGAAGGCTTAAGGAGAGAGACGACTTAACAGTTGCAAAAATGAAGTCATGTCCACTGATGAATGAAACGTCAGTCTTCCAGTAGTTGAGTAAGAGGTCGTTTGCATCAACAAGACATAAGTCGAGCCAAGTGTTAAATGTAGAAGTATGATGGGTTGGCTCATGTGGGACAGAAAAGAGTGAATTCTCCTCAATCAGGCTTTTGAAAAATATGGAATCATCAAAGTCACTACACAGATTGGTGTTAAAATCACCTAAGATTACTTTAGCGCTGTATTTATGAATGTGAACAGTTGAATCCAGAATAAAATCAGTATTAGCGAAGAACGGAGCATGAGGTGGCCTATAAACAATGCCAACAAAAACAGGCGAAGCCAGGTCAAGAGAATTGACTTCGCAAAAAGGATACTTCGGTAAACCAGATTCACTGCTGCAGCTATCAGTAGAGTAGCAAAGACATGAAGAAGAAAATGAACTATGTATAAACAATGCAAAACTGCCGTGCTAAGCAAAAGCGTCCTAACTACATTCTTTGAAATCTTGTAGTTGTTCCACTAGATGATGTGATAATTACGTTGTGTGATTATAGACATTTTTGAAACTATCCTAAATGCCTTCTTCACCTACTAAAAATGTAAAAATGTTTAGTGCTATCTACAGATAAAGTGTCTTATTAGTTAGGACGCTTATATTTAGGATGGCAGAATACCATCACCTCTAGTATTACAGTTTCGTCTATAAAGTACATACTCATCCAAGGCAATCAGGGAATCATTAATTATCTTGCCTAATTTGGTCTCAGTTACAGCTATTACGTGTAAATAAGATCGAAAAGCCAAAAAAAAGTCTAACTATCTCAATGTGCGCTCTTATAGAGTTGGCATTGAAATGATAGACCCTAAGATCATCCTTAGTAGAAAAATGATTACACAGGCCCACAAAATGAAAAAAAATGTCTGAACTTTTGACCGGACATACATATTCCCATGTATTTTTCGACGCTGAATCCGAATCTGTAATAAAAATATAGGGTTTTCCTACCTTTTCTCAGAGTTTTATTGAAAAAACCTCATTTTTTACGGTTTTTTTGCGGTTTTTCGAGTCTAGAAAAAACAAATCATGAGATACGGTTAATTGGACTTCAAAATCGAATTCTACGGGAAAAAATACACGGGAAACCATACCTTCAAATTTTTTTAACGCGATTCTAGTCCTCTGTATGGGGCTGAAAAGATGAAGAAATCGGTAAAAGTCGAAATTTTGCCTAAAATGGATTTAAACAATATTAAAATTTAATCATGCGTCTTTTGAAGAGTCGATAAACATTGGAAATACTATCCTGGGGTTTTTCAGATTGCTGATCATGAATTTGAAGTCAGATTGTGTAAAAACTACTTCTAGAGGGCGGTGACAAGAACTGTATATGGTAAATTTATCGATTTTTTAAAAATTTTACGTCTGAAATACTAATTTTAGAGTCTTTCACAGCATTGACTGTAAATTCAAGATATTAACTTAGCCTATTGTGTACGTTAAACTTAACATTTTGTCTATGTTTGTCTCTCTCTCTCTCTCTCTCTCTCTCTTCCGATGTTTTTTTAAATTGGCTTACGCTTACGTACACGTTTCTCTTCGAATGACCGATGTAGTGGATTTCTGACACGTTTTTGTCCTTTATTCGCAGCTGTTTCTCTTTTTATCATCCAGCAGTAATCTGCTAACATGTTGATACCCCAGTTTCCTTGAAATCTACGTTCAAACTCCTTTAAATCTTGGTGAAATCGTTCACCATGCTCTTCACTAAAGTCTCCGTTATTTTCAGGAAACTGATCAACGTGTGAATCAAGAAAATGAAGTTTTAAGTTCATTAGACAACCCAATTTTTCAAAATTACGTACCATTCTTTTCACAATAGCTTTATAATTCGTGTCTTTGGCATTACCCAAAAATTTCGTCGATACCTCTTTAAAACTTAACCATGCTGCCTTTTCAACATCAGTCATGCTTTGTTCAAAGTTTTCGTCTCTAAATAAAGTTCGGATTTCAGGACCATCAAAAATACCTTCATTTAATTTAGCATCAGATTTATGGGGAAATACTTTGCTTATATATTGGAAGCATTGACCGTCCTTGTCCAAAGCTTTAACTAATTGCTTTATCAATCCAAGCTTTATATGCAGAGGCGGTATCAAAATTTTCGAAGGATTAACGAGTGGATCTTTTATAACATTCTGTTTTCCAGGTTCAAACGATTCTCTTGATGGCCAAATTTTCTTTTTATAGTGTTTTTCTCTATCTCTGCTATCAAACATGCATAAATAACATGGGTACTTCGTAAATCCAGATTGTTGTCCAAGTATCATAGATAAAATCTTTAAATCGCCACATATTTGCCATTTATGTAGATTTCAAGGAAACTGGGGTATCAACATGTTAGCAGATTACTGCTGGATGATAAAAAGAGAAACAGCTGCGAAAAAAGGACAAAAACGTGTCAGAAATCCACTACATCGGTCATTCGAAGAGAAACGTGTACGTAAGCGTAAGCCAATTTAAAAAAAACATCGGACGAGAGAGAGAGAGAGAGAGAGAGAGAGAGAGAGACAAACATAGACAAAATGTTAAGTTTAACGTACACAATAGGCTAAGTTAATATCTTGAATTTACAGTCAATGCTGTGAAAGACTCTAAAATTAGTATTTCAGACGTAAAATTTTTAAAAAATCGATAAATTTACCATATACAGTTCTTGTCACCGCCCTCTAGAAGTAGTTTTTACACAATCTGACTTCAAATTCATGATCAGCAATCTGAAAAACCCCCAGGATAGTATTTCCAATGTTTATCGACTCTTCAAAAGACGCATGATTAAATTTTAATATTGTTTAAATCCATTTTAGGCAAAATTTCGACTTTTACCGATTTCCTCATCTTTTCAGCCCCATACAGAGGACTAGAATCGCGTTAAAAAAATTTGAAGGTATGGTTTCCCGTGTATTTTTTCCCGTAGAATTCGATTTTGAAGTCCAATTAACCGTATCTCATGATTTGTTTTTTCTAGACTCGAAAAACCGCAAAAAAATCGTAAAAAATGAGGTTTTTTCAATAAAACTCTGAGAAAAGGTAGGAAAACCCTATATTTTTATTACAGATTCGGATTCAGCGTCGAAAAATACATGGGAATATGTATGTCCGGTCAAAAGTTCAGACATTTTTTTTCATTTTGTGGGCCTGTGTTATTAATGATAGATAAGCATGAGAAGTAATGAGTTAGTTGGGACAGGAGGAGAGAATGGACTTACTGGAATACGAATTATGATGCAGTCTTAATACCATGAAGAAGATGGTTCTTAATTTTATGCGTACGCAGTTTGCCAGTTCTAATCTTTGCAGTAATGACCGTTCGAGCCAGAGCAGCACTCTTCTTAGTCACCAAGAGTGGAACAATTGATAAGCGATCCTGTTGCTGTGCAGATGAAGTAGTTGAGGAGGCAGATGCAGATGCTGTAGCAGTTGCAGGTGAAACAGCGGCAACAGGACTACTTACGGTTAAAGAGCCTGAGAGGTCGAACTGATGTTACGTCATCAAGATAATACCCCGAGTCAAGTGGAGCCAAGACAGCAAAGACAGTAGACCTCAAATCCTTTAATTCTTCAGGCACAAATCCTCCAAGTACGAGGTCTGAAGATCTCTTAATACTCAAATGCTGTACAGTCAAGGCCTCACATTGTCGCGATAAAGACCTGTTGGTTTCATCCAACTTCTGAAGTTTAGCAGATAAAGACTGAGTCGAAGACGTGTCAGAAGACGCAGCAAATAAGTAATCTACCTTCATCCTTAGCTCCTGTTGCTCATTACGGACCTACTCTAGTCTTCACTAACAGAAATGATTTTTTAAAATAAGTGGAATCCACTAGCCAACAGTAGAAAGTATTCTTGTTATTCTCGGTAACATATTTCTACTTGGGGAAAGAATAAAATTTACTTGTTTTCGGGTGTTCTTGTGTCTATTAGAAAAATGCTTGACGACCTATAGTTGACATGGGCTTTAATTATTCTATACCCAAATAAATTTCTATTTGTAGTATTTAATAATATATCTTAACATACTAAAGAAGGACGCAGAAAAATGTCACGTAACAAGGTTACGTTATATAAGTGAAAATAGAATCAATCAGATTTCCTCTCTAGGTTAGAGGATTTCTCCTAGCGAGAAGTGATTTTTATTCTAACAACAAGAATGGATTTCTCTTTGCATGGAGAAACCCCAATCAAGTGGACTATTCGTTTTTCTGCTGAAAATAATTTCTGTCAGTGTAGCCTCATTATTATTGAAACGTTCCTCAAACACTGCATTAATGGTGTTTACGCTTGTCTCAAACGCTGAGAACTTGCCATCAAGAGCAGCGAGCTAAGAGCCAATATAAGTCATTTTGGCATCCGTAGAATCCAGCTTATCCAGTGTGTTCACTTTCTTCAAAATGGAAGACAAAATATCATTTTATAACATAGTTGGTGATGGAGATCGTGTTCTTGATACGGATGGTGAAAAAGTTGTATCAAGTGTAGAGGAAAGCGAGATAGTTCGCGATCGGAAACAATCAGGATTTTGGCAGCCGCCAAACAAGAGGTGCACACCTTCATAGATTTATTGTCCTGATCTCTAACAGCTGTAAATGTAGTGTAGGAGCTATGAAATGTCTTGTCATAGTTTCCAAAAATCTTAGGCTTGGAAGTGTGCGTAAAAGCTTTTAAACAGAAACTGCAATGAGTTGATTGCGACATAGTTTACGGAGTGCGATAGAAAGTAGGGGTATCAGGGCGAAATAAATTAGAGAAGTTAAAAATTTGCACAACTGAATTATTGAAAGAAAAAATATTATATGATGGGTGAGTGTAAAAGTATCTTAATGAATAAATAGAATTACTATTGTGAAAGAGAGAAATACAGAAAATACAGTAAGTGGCCAAACAACGTAATAAAATGTTGATTTCGTGTGATAAAGTTATTAAATGATAATGTAAATAAATAGTAAATAGTAATGTAAAAAAACAATTATTTAATGATTATTACAGAAAATCATTTAAAGTTAATTGTAGAAAAATTATTTAAAATTTATTGTAAGAAAAATTGTTTGAGCTTCATGTAAAAAATTATTTAAAAATTGTAAGGAAAAGCACCTTGAAATAACACAAGAAAACGTGTAAACATAACCTCTTTTTGGTTATGTTTCGATGAGAACATTTTACAAATTAATTACGAAAAATTAGGCAATAATAATAAAAATTATTATTTTATATATCAAACTAATAATAATTCGTAACTGAAAGGTAAAAATGTTTAAAAAAGCATTTAAATTATTAAATTTAATTTGGTTGCTACTTGCAGCATGCTGCTTTTTTATGATGCAACCACTGCTCACTCTTTATTTTCGTGAGAATGCAAGAAAATTTCATAACACAACATTTATTCACTTGTAATTATTGCTTTTAGAATTGATAACACAAAAAACTCCACAAAAAAATGATGTCTTTATTTACTTAAGAGCATGACGAAGCTGGCCGCCTTCTAATAATATTTCCAATCCTAACTTATGAATAAACGATGCGTTTAACCGAGTTTTTTTGCTACAAAGAAAAATTTTGTAGGATTAAACTCTAGTGCGGACAACTCAAGAAATCTACCAAAATATTATACATACAAAGTTATAATAAAAACTTTCAATGTATCGTATTTTAAGGTTAAGTTTGTCGAGTTTGATATCTAATTTCCAATCCAAGCTCATAAAAAAATAACAAGTCCAAATGATTTTTTATTTTAACAAAAATTATTGTATTAATATAGCTTTAGTGCGGACAAGTCATTATATTTGTTTAATTAATGAATTTAAAAAGATATTAATAAAATAAAAAAAGCAAAACTCGATTGCTGCAGCTCCGACATCTCGTTAAACGTAAAGAATCAACACCCACGTGTTTAACGTACATGCTTAGTCGACCACATTGCGAGTAAAATCGAAACTTCAGCGTGAATATTTTTTTTCTTAATTTCAGCTACCTTCATCTGTTTAGCAATGTAGCGCAACCTACGCGGGTCTTAAATAATTGAAAATTATTTTTTTGTTCTACTTATAATAAATATATTATTTTTTGTAATATGAATAATAAAAAACGGCTAAAGAAATAATGAAAACTATATTTGCAGCCATGTGGCCTTCGCGTCATTTGTGAAAGATATGGCCTCTGAGAATTAAGTTGTTAACAATAATATATTGCGTAATTCATTGCATTTGAATATTTGAAGGATGGGACTTTAAATTTATAAAAAAATAATATATAAATATCAAAATTTAAAATACAATATTACAAATTTTTGTTTAGGATTTTGTTTTAAATGTATTTTGTATACAATGGAGTACTGTGTTAAAGTATATTTTTTAATAACATAAAATTTTTATACAATACAAATTGAAAAAAAAATATTATTTATTCAGATTTTTTTTGTCGACAATATTGACTCACGTTTTAAATGAATATTTTATTATTAAATGATCAATTTTTCACTCATGCTTCACCATGAATTTCAAAGTTTTCAATTCATTTTCAATTTTTTACAGTAGAATAAATATAATCATACATAAAATGTTTCTTTTCTATTGAGTATATTAAACAAAAGAAGTCCTTTACAAGTTAGCCCATTGAAACTTTGTTACGAGTTATACAAATTTACAACTACATTATGTTATGTGTGCAATCTTTGGTCTTCAAGAAAATTAAGTTTATCTTTTCTGGCGCAATTATTTCGGAGATGATTTACATATCGAAGAATCAACTTAACCTTTGAGAAATTTTTCAACATTTAAATTAATTTATTGTTATTTTATTGAGAAAAGAGTAATTAAAAAGACGATAATATTACTCAAAGGTTGAATTGAAATCGAAAAAATGAGTATGATTTTATAAATATAAAAGTAATTCTAGTGTCGTCCATTCAAGATTTTACACAGTTTTATGATTTGTACTTAATGCTATTAGGCTTATTTACATTTAATAGTGCCTACAATAACGCTCCAAAGTTACTGTAAAAATGAGTATTATTATTCTAGTACTAGTCTAGCAAAACTGAACAATGAATTATTTTATAAAGCTGTGCACATTTTAAGGTTTCTGTCATATTTGTCTATTTTGTATTTTTTTTTCAATACACATAGAGCCATGTAGAGTCATAAATGTATAGTAATTATTTTTATAAATTATATTTTATAGTTTACAGTGATCACTAATGATATTTTAATCAATATATGAGGTATAACATTCTTATAATAAAACATTTAATCAAATTAATAATTGAAATGAATTTTAATCGTTAGCCAAAATATGCAATGAATCTATAACCTTTTTTTTATTATTCTATAGAATAGTAAACTGATTTTTGGTTTCTTAAAAACATTTATAATAACAAAGAGACTTTTATTTTCATTTTTGATTGAAAAAAGCAAAAAAAAAAAAAAAATTTAGCAATTTTACTGCCAAGTTTGAAGACTTATAACAGGAACTATTTTTTATCTATATTTTCTAATGATACAATTAGTGTATTTTTATCCAAGAATTTTTATGCTAACAAGAAGAGCTCATATTTACTAGGTCAAAATTTCCTTTCAGATCTAAAAAAATAAAACCCATTACTTTTTCCTCTTCTCTTTGCCTTTGCTCTATTTATCGCTTCCCGCACTTTCTCTCTTTTACATCCTTGAAGTTATAATAATAAGTTAAACATATCTTTTTTTGAATCCTAGAAAACAGTTTTTAAGTGTTAGAAGCATCATTAATATATAGATTATGAACTCTCTTTGTATAAAGGTTTTGACAATTCATTTAAGCAATTACTGTATGAATAGACATTCATTTCGTATAGTTTTAAAGTTTATATTAATAATTTCAATCATTTTTATTACAAAAATGAAACTATTTTTTATAATACGATAATTGAAAAAAATTATATAGAATCTAAGAACACAAATAGTCAAGTTTTATTTAACAATTTATAAATGGTATATTTTGCAACTAATGCAGAAAATGTTATTTCCTGATTACATTATGTCGAAACTATACGAGCACAGGGATTGTCGCACAAATTGTAAAAGATTCGTGGTCTCATCCGTAAATCAGTGCGATAAATAAGTAGTTTTTGTATGATTTTATAAAAAAATATTTTTTATTGTGTAAATTAAATTATGAAATTAAATAAATCAATACAGTACTCTTGCTCTTATTCAATTTTTAGTCAAATTCTCGCTTCGAAAAGTGTTCTTATATTCTTTTATAGTTCACTATTCTTCTATAGTTCACAAGAAGTACGAAAAATTATTGAATTTTCTTTACAATCATAATTAAATTTAAAATGAGTAAAAACATTTTGTTCGCATTATATGTGCTAGACAATTGTCAGAGTAATCATTTGTTTCCATCTTGTGTACTATTTGTATTTTTCAATTGACTAAATTCTATAGTTACGGTTAAAGAAAATAAAAGGATTTTATATTGCATTTAAATGTCTTGACGTACTGTGCCCTGACTTCATGATAAAAATAAATTTGAAATTATTATTTTATCTTAAAGTAAAAGAACTGATTTCTTATATAATACAGAAAATTTTTATTAACTACAATTCTCAGCATAAATTAAGTTATTGTTTCTTAAATAATTTATAATGTTTATAAAAACTTCGAGCAAGTATTAAATTTTATGACTAACGGTTCTATCCAGTATTCCATCTATTTGTACGTTCACAAAGGTTAAAGAGAAATCTATACAAAGTGCGTGAAAATTACACGCCTAACATTGTTCTGTTATACAGCAAATACATTTTGTTATAGATTTGCTTAAAATTAGATTAATATGTCATACTTCTACTAATATATCTAATAGGAATAGATAATTGTACATAAGTCAATAGCACAATTTATTTCTTTTCTTCAAAAATTATTTGCATTTCATATGCTGAAATCCATTAATTATATATAATGAAAGGAGTGAATTTAACAGACACCTTGTTTAATTGTTTAAAAATGAAAACATAATATATAATTCATTTTATTAATGAGACAAGGATGCATTGTTCATTAAGGGAATGTAAAATACCGATATAGTGTCCCAAAATTATGATTCTCAACACAAAAGGTTTAAAAATATCTTTATATTATACTTTTCAATTATAACTAATAAAATGTATGGCATAGAGATAAAGATTTAAAATCCTGAAAACTGCAATATCAGTAACTATGTATTAATAATGTTTTATCATATTACATTACCTTAATAATCAATGATTGCTATGTTATTTAGCTGCTCAATCTATTTAATCGCATAGTTATATTCAGTAAACTAAAGTATAAAAGTATAAGATATTATTCAATAGTCTTTTTTGTCACTAAATTCATGTGATTTTATTGACAAGATATCTCATTTATATTATACATTAAATAATTATTCATTCCAAAGATAATTTAACAAAGATTTTATCATTTTCTTAATTATACAAAAAAAAATAAAATTAAATTAATTGCATTTTTACACACCTACAGAAAAATAATTAAATAAATTAAAAAGTTAATATAAATTCAAGGAACAGTTTTAAATTATTAATAAAATGTGTAAAGATTTAGAAAAATATATTTTTTATAGTTTAAATAAATTTAAAATTCATTTTTACTAAACAAACAATTTTTGCCTCTACTATCTCATTACCGTCATTAGTTGATATCTTGAACATAAAACCTCAAAGTGAACATGATCAAATTACATTTCTATCTTATATTATATGTAAGCATAGCATGGGATTATGACCTACAAACATTTCATTATACAATGTATTTACATCACTTATGATGGATAAGATGCTTAAAATATTCATTACAAACACTTTGTTCTGATTTTATTAATTGCTAATTTCTTCAGAATGGACGACAATAACTTATTAGTTTTCTACTCTATGAAAATCTCTAGTTTGTCATTCTAAATCAATAAGACAAAATAAAAAAACTTTCAAAGCATGATTTCATAAATTGAATCAAATAAAAAGATGGAATATAAGATTTTTTCCATGACTAAAAAAAATATTTTTACAAACGTTTGTCATGATATCTGTCATGGCTGAGAAAAACTTAACTAAAACTGAATAATAAATTATAATTGATTTGGTTAATTTTAGGAAAATAGCAAATAATGCCTCTTTACGAAATTCTGACAAACTTCGAATGATGGATGACATTTCCTGTCTTAAATTTATATAAGTATGGCGTATCTTTAGTAAATATCTTCAGTTGAAGCTAATCCATTATTAAAATAATCTTCAATAAGGTGTAAACCTATTGTAACCACCTCTATAAACTGTAGCCTGAAACAAACAAACATATAATATTTACAAAATTGATAGAAATTACATTATTTTAATTTCTACTGAATCTTAGTGGAAATTGGTTTTGCTAATATCTGATAATAACTACTAACTCTTACCAATAACTGCAAACAACTGCTAATAAATGTTATAAATAGTTGGGTTTGAGATAATAGTAAGAGTTATTTACAATAATTAGCAGTTATAAGCAGTTATTAGCATTTATAAGCAGTTATTAGCATTTATAAGCAGTTACTCGCGATTTCGTTCATTTATATCTCAAAATAAAAATACTAATAACAGTTAATAGCAGTTATTTGCATTTATTTACAGTTATTTGCAGCTTATTACAATTATTTACAGTTATTAATAATTATTCATTTTTAAAAAAATGTTCTAATTTTTTATATATAGGAAAAATTATCCAAGACAATAAATTTTTATAAATAACTATTAGTAACTATAAATAACTGCAAGATTCTGCAAATAACTATAAATAAAGACAAATCAGCATAAATAATTGCAGACAAAAGTAAATGACTAATAAAAATTGTTATTATGAGTTAATAACTGTTATTATTTTTTTGATTTTCAAAGATTTTATTTTACAAATTTGCAAATATCTACTAATACCTGCTAATAACTGAAAATAACTACTAATAACTGCTAATATCTACAAATAACCGTTACTACTTTCTCAAACCCAACTATTTATAACATTTATTAGCAGTTACTTACAGTTATTTGCAGTTATTAACAAAAGCGGTTTCCACTAGGGAAGTTTGAATATTTTGAAAATTAAATTGAAAAGTATTTAAATACTTTTTTTTCTAACCTAGCAAATAAAGTCAGTAACCAAAAAATTAATTAAATTATTCAAAAAATATACATAACAATCCACGATAAAAATGTATAATTTCATTGGAATATAGACAGTTACAAAACACATTTTTATAATCTAAAAATAATGAAAAAATGTTTTAATTCAGATTTAAGAAGATATGTATCATGGAATTTCATTTCAACAATTTTTTATTTATTATATAACAAAATCAACATTAGAGTAAAAATGAAAATAAAAATGTTTAAAATAAAACCCAATTTTTTACATATTAATGCCCAAAAGCACATTTTTGTGCAAACATTTTTAAGTGGGGGAGAACCCAGGTTAAAAGTAACAGGGATAAGAATTAACAGTCAATTTATAACAACGCAAACAATCCTACAGGTTCTGTATTTAAGTGAATACGATTAATATAATATTATTCTATCATGTAAACACTTTTAGTATCTGGCAGTGCACCGCAGAGTAAAAGCGTGCAACGTAGCGCTTTTTTTGACAGAAACAAGATTGATGATTTCTCAACAATGATTTCTACCTACTTGAATGTTTGTTTTTTATTTTACTCGATGTAATTAATATAATTTAAATTATTTTATGTTAATCTAATCTAAAAATGATTTTAATAATCGCATTAATAATAATTTAATATTTACTTTTGAATATTTATTTAACGATATTTAAAAAAAAATGTGTCTGCTGGAACAAGTATTAACAAATATTAACCACTTAAGTGGCACGACATTTTTCACTTTTCGGGCTCAAAATGGTAAAGCCTAAGAATAAAGTTGTTCGATTTGAGATATAAGATGAATATTGGATCCGTCATAATCGATTTTACGATTCTATTGCCAAAAAATTCAGAGATCCAAAAATTTAAAGTGTACCAAGTTTCATTCAATCGATTGGAAAACAAAAAAATTATTTGATTTGATCATATATCATACCGAAACAGAATGGGCCCGACTTTTTTTTGATCATATATTATATGATATAGTATCACTTAACCGGTTAACACTGTTAATACGTTAGAATATATTTGAAAAGAACGACAAAATGCGATAGGTAAAAATTAATTTAATGAAGACTTTATTGAAATCTTTTCCATAATATTATATGATGTTTGTAGTTATAATTTTTCTATAAGACAAAAATTGATGTCATATTTACTTTTAAAAAAGATAAAAAAATCATTTTTCCAAATTCAAATGAAATTTGTTTTTGTATAGTTTATTTTTTATCTAAATATACATTAAATAGTATAAAATTCTTGTTAATATGAATAAAATACTTTTATTTATTATTAAATTGCATCTTTATAATAAAAAAAAGCAATGTAAATACTTACCCCGAACGTGGGGTAAATATTTACACAAAAACTTTTTTAATAAAAACAACACAAACAAATAGAAATTATTTTTTAATTTAGATACTATTTTTAATATAAAAAGAATCGACCATGTAATTTTGTATATAAATAAATTAAATGGAAATAAAAACTATTAAATAAAAATTAAAAAATATTTACAAAAAATAAATATTTACTTAAAAAATGAGAAAAAAAAAATTATACAAAAATCACACTTTATCATTAAGCGTACACGTTAACCACTACAATAACGCTGCATTTAATGTCTATAGGCATGAAATGATACAGTTTACAAGAGACTCAATAAAAGATTTAAAATTTTGTTATATTTAAAAATGCTTATTGTTTACAATACTTTTTTTTTATAAAATCAAGTACTTTATCGAAAAGATTTTCCAAAATGTTCTTAAAAATTTATATTATTGTTTTTGAAAAAGGTAGTTTTGGATATAATATAGACTCTATAAAAGATTCATGCAATCATTTTTAAAATAATTCTAAAAACATTCTTAAGAATATTAAATATGACGTATTTAAAAAATATTAAATAATATGTGTTGTAATATGTAAATGTTGCGTCTTTCATTTGTATGCGAATAGCCATCCGTTGGTAAATGCGTACTCAACCATACATACGATTCAGCAAATCAGCTGAGAAAGAGAGGCTCTAGTCGAGCTCAAGCAGTCTGTTGAACAGAGTCTAGCAAGCGCCATGTAGCGATAAAGACAAGCTCTTTACAATAGCATATGTAAAGTAAAGCTCAGCCATTTATAAAAAGAAAGAACATTACTGTACTTAATATAATTGAGAATATATATCAACCAGTTTAATATTATAAATAAAAGTGTTTTCTTTCCGATCCCGGAACACAAAACCTCTATTCCCAACAATATGTTTTATATATTTTTGAAACCGATAAAATTACTCTCTAAAAGATTTCATGGTCAAAAGCCTCATTTTCAACGATGTTTTCGGAAAGCTTTTTGGAGATTTTTGAAAGTATAATATAAAAATACAATTAGGTATTTTTTTAAAAATATTTGTAAAAGTTTTTTAAAAGGTTATCAGAAACATTTCAGAATCATTTTAAAATTTATTAACATTTTCGAGAAGTTTTTTTTAAGGGTGCCGTCCACCTATTGTTAGTATAGTAATTAGTTTATTAATATTACGTTTTGCCTGTTCATTATATGATTACAGAATTAAGCCTGCAGACCGTCCAGGCCGTTTGCCACCGCTTGGTCTAATTTGATTAACTATTAAAGATAAAGTTTATTTTTGATTAAAAAGAAAGTAATATAAATTAATTTGAATTATTTTGATTTCATTTAATTTGCTGCCAACACGTGGCCCATATGCCGTCAAGTGGCTTATAATAAATTTAATCTTTATTTCATTGTATCTTGCGCAAATATATTAGGTTAATTATTTGATTTATATAATTTAGGTCAGTTTATCACTTTTTACTATTATATTGTTATACGTCGTTGTAAGATATGAGTATTTTGAGTACAATATAGCCCAGATACTCCCTAGCAGAAACAAACGTGTCAACCTGTTTACTATCCTTTATTATTTTACCGCCCATCCTGACCCACCTCCTGGCTTCGAACCCTGCTTACTCACTGAAGCGTCCAGCAACAGGAGGTAAAAACGTCATTTTCCTACCCGCGGAAAATAAAAACGTTACGGTATGTATGTATATGTATGTATGTATGTGTACCTGCGTCTGTGTATGAGGGTGTGTATGAGGGTGTGTGTATGTGTGTGTGTATGTGTGTGTGTGTGTCCGCAGCGGCGGACTAGGAATGTAGCGTTGGCGGCTAAAATCCAAGCTATTGTGCTAAGCTTGTTTGTACAGAAAATTCACTCTTGTGTCTGCTACTGCCTAATAAAGTCTTCTTAAACTTAACTAAGAGTCCGAATGTGTTTCTTTATTACGAGCAGTTAAGAAGACGGTGAAATAGATCGGCATACGTTCGATCTGCTTACCCGTTAACTTGCTTGTAATACAATTGGAATTCCTATTGCTCGCGATATCGGTAAAGTTTATCTTAAAGTTTAAAGTTTTAAATCAAAATATAAAATTTAATAAAATGAAACGTGAAGTGTAAATTTAGTAAAAGATTAAATATCCTTGCATGCATGAGAATGTTTAATATTACGTTAATTTCTCGCATGCAAGTGGTTTAATGATACTTTTCTTAAATTTGCATAAGACCCCTAAACGGCTGGGTATGGCACCTTGGCCACGTACGGATTAGCTCTCCAGTTACTCACACTATGAACACATACACACACATTACACATAAAATCTAAAATGCATTACGTGTAGTTGTGGCCGCGTAATTAAAGATTTTCATAGTATGTTTTAAGTGGATTTACCACTAAGTTAATCTCACTGAAGTACGAGTCACGTTGTTTTACTGAAATTTAAAGATCAATGTATTATTCAAGTCGATCACATACGCGTAAGGGAAACAAATGTTGTTATTTTGAGAAATAAAAGAAGCGACATTTAGTCTCATAAAACAAAACTTAACAAAGGTAGTCTCGATGTATTAATTATAACATTGAGCAACCTTAATGTTAAAACAAACGTATTGACGAAAGTCAAAATACGACCTCGATACTTTTCTTAAGGTGGATCATCCGCTAGCTATAGTTTGTTGTTCATAAAAATAAAAAGTTAAAAAAATTCTTCTATATTTTGAAAATAATTAATTTATAGCAAGAAAAAAATCCCCGAAAATTTTCAAGTAGCCGAAACGATTAATTTTTTTATATGTGCTCACTCAAAGTTTACGTGTTTTGTATCTTATAGTAGTAAAAAGATAAACTTTAAGTGAGCATAAATAATAAAATCAGTCGTTAAGGCTAGCTGAAAATTTACGGGGATTTTTTTCTTGGTATAAATTAATTATTTTAAAAATATTGAAGAATTCTTTCAACTTTTAATTTTTATGATCAACAAACTATAGCTAGCGGATGATCCACCTTAATTTAAAAATTATTAAAGTTTGTATTAAGTAAATCCAATATAAATGGTATTAATCGCGTAACAATCTTCAATAAAATCAATTATAATGCAAATTACAAGTTTAATGTGAAAAACTTTGTTGTAAATTAATATCGTAACTCATTTTACATACTATAAAGGTCTTTAAGCAGAGAGAGAGAGAAACAAGGAGGTACCCTTACGCTTTGCGAATTCGGAGTTTATAGCACGAAACGAACGTTCTCGTGTTATACTCATCTTAGCTTGAGTGTACATTTATCGGTGAAATAAAATATTCTGTTCGTGGGAATAAAAATTATTATAAGTATCGCGCGAAATAATGGAAGTATCAATCGTGTCATAAATTCCCGTATCTTCTCACTTTGTTTACTAGGCATTATTAAATCGTGAATTCCTTTTGCTCGTTAGAACACAGGTAAATGTACACAAAAGCTTCTCTTAGTTTTAATATTATTCTGTCAGATTAACTTATATGATAGGAAATTCTAATTTCGTTTACTTGAATTAAATTGAAATTGAGAGAATCTTACAGAATATGTATGTGTGTACGCAAATGTCTATGTGTGTACATGTATGTGTATGTTGGTATATGTATGTGTTCATACATACGTGTGTATGCGCATGTTCGTATGTTTGTATGTTCATGTCTTCATGTGTATGTGTACTTGTGTATGTGTATATGCGCGCAGGTGTATGTGCGCACGTGTATATGCACATGCGTCTATGTGCATATGTTTTTATACAACTATATATGTATGCATGCATGTATTTGTGTGTATGTGTTCGTATATACGTATATGTGTATGTGTATATAGGTATGTTTGTATGCGTATGTATATATGTATGTGTGTATGTGTATGTGTCTGTGTGTGGTTTTCTGTTTAGTGCATGCGTATGTGTATATGTGTATGTGTTTATGTGTATGTGCGAATGTGTATCTACGCACGCGTATATGTAAATGCGTACATGTGTATGAGTTTTTATGCATATGTATGTCTATGTATATATGTGTATATGTATGCGTGTATGTGTATGTTTGTATGCGTATATTCATGTTTGTATGTGTGTATGCGTATGTGTGCATGTTTATGGCAAATATGTATATATGTTTGCGTGTACGTGTATATGCGAGCGCGTATGTGTGCATGCATACATGCGTATGGTTTTTTGTGCATATGTATGTGTATTTTTATATGTGTATATATATACGTGTATGTGTATGTGTGTATGTGTGCATGCGTATATGTTCATGGATTTTCGTGCATGTGTATGTGTATATTTCGTGCATAAGCATGTGCATATTTAGATACATGTATATATATTTTTATACTTGTATGTGTGTACGTGTATGTTTATGTGTATATTTGTACGTGTGTGTATCTGTATGTGTATATTTGTACGTGTGTGTATCTGTATGTGTATATTTGTACGTGTGTGTATCTGTATGTGTATATTTGTACGTGTGTGTATCTGTATGTGTATATTTATACGTATGTGTATGTGGATGGAATTTTGATCTTTATTTTTTATTCAAATTTATTGCTAATTGTTTACGAAAAAATGTATATGTCTCAGATGGCACTCACTGTTTTATCGTAGAAAATCGGCAATGAATTTAAGTAAAAAATGAAAATTGAAGTTCTATCCTTGTCAATAGATTACAAATTTTAAACTAAACAAAATAAATTTTGTTGTTGTCGAATAAAATCATTTTTGAAACTTTGGCATCTTTGTTTATGATTACATTAGATTTCGATAAAAGTTATAAACTTTAAAATGCTATAACTCTTTTATAAATTGTTATGTTTAAATGAAACAGAGTTTAAAATGACTGTTTTAATATTATTTAATAAATTACTATGTGAAAAATTGAATAAACCCTTTCCATCTAAAAATATAAATCATTATCGAAAACACTGAATTTTGACACAGACTGTATAGCCAAAACAACCTTAAGGTGTAGTTTGTTATACGTGTTTTGTTTTTATTTACATTAATTTTGTTATAGTTCTTCATTTGGTTCACAGCGACATAAAATTATCTACGTAATTTAGGCGTACGAAGGATGAACATGGTCTCGACAAATATTAGTCTGGTCCATATTCATCCTTCGTATGCCCAAGTTATGTATATAACTAGTATGTATATGTGTTCATGTATATATGCGTATGTTTGTTGCTTGTATGTGTATGTGTGTATTAGTATGTGTTCATGTATATATATATGTGTGTGGGTATTTGTGTCTGCGTATGTGCATGTGTATGCATATATATGTGTCTATATGAATCCGGAAACTCTTTGAAAGGCATTTGAATAATTTTGTAAACTTACTGCGCGCTTTTGCATGAATTAGTAAACTATTTGTAAACTCCCATATCAATTTATAAACCTTTCGCTAAGCTTTAGTATCATTCTGTGAACCCATCATAGGCTTCTGTTTAGATCCGTAAACTATCCGTAGGCTCTGTTCGTAGATTTATGTGTGATTTCGACAAATCTTCATATAACTTCCGTATGAATTCGGAAAATCCTAAGGCATTTGCACGATCCCATGAACACACAATTGACTTACGTATGATTCCGCTATTCCGACATTCCTTATGGCTTCTCGTATGACTCCTTGACACTCCATAAGGCTTCCGTATAAATCTATGAACTCTCTGTATGACTTTCTTATGAAACTGCAAACTCTTTGTAAGGCTTCTGTATGAATCCGTGAACTTTTTCAGGTTTGCTTATAATGCTGTAACCTCTCTGGAGGCTTTCTTATAAATCCGTAAATCAACCGTTGGTTTCCGTATGAATCAGAGAATTCTTCGTGAGACTTTCGTATAATTCAATGAACTCTTTGTCTAACTTTCGCATGTATTTATATACTTACCTTCAGTCATTCAGTAAACACGCTGTAGGTATAATTCTATATAAGTTTTCGCAAGAAATCTGTATAAATCTGTAAGCTTTTCGTTATGCTTGGGTGTAAGGCCGTTAACCTTCCTTACGGCTTTCGTATAGCTCTGTAAACCATTTTTATGGCTTTCATATATTTCTTTGAACTTACTTTAAGGCATCTGTCTCATTTCGTTAACACTCCTCAGGCTTCTATATAATTGCGTATTTTCTTCACCAGAGATTTGTATAATTTCATAAACTTCCGGTAGGCTTGCGTATAAATCTGTAAACTTTCCATAGGCTTGCGTATAAATCCTCAACTTTTGTAATCTGTAAACTCTTTGTAAGCTTTTGTATGATTCCTTAACCCTTAGAGAATCGGGATTTAAGAAATTTAAAAAGCCAATTTTTTTCCATCAAAAAGCGAGTTTGAGTCATGCATTAATGATTCAACTAAGACCAAGTCTTTAGCGAGTCAGATCATGACGCCTCAAGGCGTCATCTTAGTTTTCTAAGTCTCTGTAGACTTCCGTATGAATCCGTTAATTGTCCAGACTCCCATATGATTCTGTAAACTCTAGTAAGGCTTCCATATAATTCTGCTGACTCTTTGTAAGCTTCCGTGCAGATCTTTGAAGTTCCTGTAACTATTTGAATATATTTTCAAACTTTTTCTGACTTTTAGTATGAATCTGTAACCTTTTTGTAGGTTCTCATATAAATGCGTAATCTGTTTGGCAGCAAGCGCATAATTTTGTAAACTATTAGCAAGGCCTTCGTTTTATTCGGTTATCTCCTTGTTGAATTCGTAGCTTCCCATATAGATTTGTAACTTTTCTGTAAACTTTCATGTTGTTCCGTAATCTTTTCGCAAGTTTTATATACTTTACTAAACTCTCTGTAGGTTTACATATAATTCTGTAGGCTACTCATCGGGTCCATATGGGTCCCTCAACTATCTCTGTCAGGCTTTTTTAAGATTCCATCAACTTTCTCTAGGCTTTTTTCCGAATCTGTAATCTCTTTGTAGCTTCCCAAGTAGATCCATAAATCCTTGGTGAGCTTTTGTATGGTTCCGTAAATTCTCTAGACGATTTTCGTATCATTTCTTGAACTCCATAGGCATTTTTAGAAATTCATAAACTCTTCATATATTTCATCATACATTTGTAAATTCTATATTAATCCGTACAATTTTCATAGCTTTTCTTATAAATAGGTAAACTCTTCGTCACTTTGCGTATAGATTCGTAAATTCTCTGAAAACTTTTGTATGATTGCGTAAACTCTCGGTAAGGCTTTCGTACAATTCCGTAAAGTCTTTGTACGCTTCTGTTTAAATCCGTAAATCTCTGTAGGCTTTTCCTGAATTTGTAAGCTATACGTAGGCTTCCTTTCGAACGTGTAAACTTTTTGTAACATCTGGGATGGATTCGTAAACTCTTGGTAAGACTTTCGCATTTTTTTCATAAAGATTTAAGATGCATTTATGTAAATTTATTAACATTATATAGCTTTTCTTATGCAGTTATAGACTCTGCGTAGGCAGAGTCTATACCTCTTCTATAAATTTTCTTATTAATTTGTAGATTCTTCACAAGCTTCCTTATGATTTCATAATTTTTCGATAAGATTTCGTAGAATTCATTTAACTCTTTGTAGGTTTCCATATGATTTCGTAAACTGTTTATACTTTTCCGTATGATTATGTAAACTCTCCATAAGGCTTTCGTACAGTTCTATAAACTCTTTGTAGGCTTTTGTTCGAATCTTTAAACTTCCCTTAGGTTTCCAGATAGATCTATGTACTTTTTGTAAGCTTCTATTTAATTCTGTAAACTTTCCGTAAGGATCTCGTATTATCCTATAAACTCTTTTTAGGCATTTGTATGAATTTGAACTTCTTAGCTTTTTATATAGATGCGTGAACCCTTCGTAGGCTTGTCAACAAATCCTTCAACTCTCCATAGCTTTTCGTATGTCTGCATAAACTCTTACTAAGCCTCCATATGATTCTGTAAACCTAGTTGCATAAACTCTCTGTAAGGTATCCTTATAATTTATAAACTCTCCGTAGATTCACATATGAATCCATAAATTATCTGTAGATATTACTTTCAATATGATAAATGATAGAATTCCTATAGATAGTATATTTGGTTTACAGAAATTGTCAAGTTTTCAGTATCAAACATATCCAATATAAATCAAATTTTTAAGTTTATGCGCGTTGAGTCACATAGTTTTAAATCTTCGAGCTAGGAAAATCAATTTTTTTTATTGTAGTAAATCATAAAGAAGCTTAATAAGAGTTCACGGATCCATACGAAAACTTAAAGAAAGTTCACATATTCAAATGGGAATCTACCAAGAATTTACGGCTATATGTGGAAAGAGAGTTACGAAGAGTTCACAGAATCTTCTAAAAGCATACGAAAAATATATGGATCTATACGAAAACATAGAAAAAGTCTACAAATTTACACAATAGCGTACATAGAGTTTACGGTTACAAACGAAAAGCTACAAAAAGTTTACGGATTGATTTGAAAACTAACCAAAAATTTAGGGAATCATACGGATGCCTAATGAATAGTTTATAGAATCATACGAAAACAATCATACGAAAACCTACAAAGGGTTTACGGATAGATACGGAAACCTACATAGAGTTTAGAGATAGATACGGAAACCTACAGAGAGTTTAGGACATTACACGGAACTTTACGAAGAAATCACGGAATCATACGGAAGCTCATGGAAAAGTTATAAATTTATATGGAAGGGCTTAAGGAGTTAACAAATTTATACGGAAACCTTACGAAGAGTTAATGGAATCATATCAAAGCTCACGGAGAATTTATTGATTTATATAGAAGTGTATATGTCAACTGTGCATTTATATGCACAGTTGACATCTGCCGTCCAAAGTAAGAAAACCTTAACTCCAATGGGATTTCAATGTAGTTAACCACTTTTACACTTTGGACGGCATACATATTTTCATTTCCACTGCAACAATAATGGCTATTTATTAGCTATTTAATAAGCTATAACGTAAGTTTAAAATTATTGCAAGTTATGCAATTTCGCGAAAGTTATCGTTATAATTTCCACAAAATTTCATAACTCTCACTAAACTTAAAATTTATGAAATTCGAATCATTATTGGAAATTTTCATAAGAAAATATGATTTTAATTTTTTTCATTGAGCCTGGTTTCTTTACTTAATGAAGTATCCACGGTTAAGGTGGGAATGAAGCACTATATGCAGCTCGGGAGAAAAGTTTATTTTTCTCTGAATATTTACTCCTTTCGCTTTGCTGAGCTCGCTCGACTCGCAAATTCACCCTTGGAAGAAATATACGAGTTTACTATCTAGTTGCATACTGTACTGATATGAGAGCCTACGGAGAGTTTACGGAGTGGTACGTTAGCTTTAGAGAGTATTTGCCGATTTATACAAAACATTATGGAGATTTAATACAATTTCACGGATGCTTACGAAAGATTATGAAATTATACGAGTTTATCGATGCACACGAATACTTCAAAAAGTTCACGCAGTTATACGGAAGTCTACGGAGGGTTAAACAATCTATACGGAAGGCTAAGGATAGTTTCCAGAATAATTTAAAAGTCTGCGGACAGTTTACGAATTCATACGTAAGCCTATAGATAGTTTACGAAATTATATGGAATACTTATAAATGGTTAACAAAATTAGATAGAAATCTACGAAGGGTTTACGCATCTAAACAGAAAGCTACGCAGAGTTTACAGATTAATACGCAAGCTTACACTGACTTTTTGGAATTATTTAAATGCTTTACAGAGAGATCACAAGTAATAAAATTTGATCATATGAGCAGTAAGTGAGAAAGGTCTTACGGACGCGACGCATATACACAAGGACAGTAGATGCACCAGTGAATCAGGTTAACAATTAGAAGAAACACCTTCCAAGAACACAAATTTAAATTGATAACGAGAAGAAAACGTCAACCAGATACTAGGTTAGGGCGCTACGGTAGCTCTAGCAAAGTACACATATACGTGACGCACACTACATCGCGACCAGCCCAGAGATGCGCAGAATACTAAGAATTTACACGCACACTGATTAAAACCTTTACGATTCCTACAACTTTAACAGATTACGAGGAGTTACGACGAAGTGACAACACAAAGTTGGAAACGACGAGACAAAGAAGAAGTTAATAGATGACTTGAAGCTATATATGTAAGAAGTATGGACGCATATAGTATATATGCACAGTCGGGAAGAAGGGGAGCGGTATATCGTGAGATACGTATACAGAACACATAGGAGCGTACTATAACATATAGGCTATGAAGAAATGATGAGGATAAAAGGATCATGCATATACGCATACAATTAAAATATTTAAACGACGTGCCATGTGTATTTGTAATTGTACACATATAGATAAGATCAACCTTCGATAATCGATGTTTTTACTACGTGGCTGATTCCATTCAGATTCATGCAGGCCGTCACTGATCGAATTTTTTTTTTTCTTCTAAGTAATAAAAATACCTTCTATTATGTATATGAAGATAAAATTTACCTCATAGAACGCTCAAAATTTTTTTTTTTTTTTTTACTACAGCAGTTTTAGTGTTGGATGTAAAAACGAAAATTCCAAAATTGAAAATGAACCTCTACTTTTAAATGACTATAGCTCCGTCAATTTTTAACCTTTTTGGACGTTCTTTTAACGAAAGTGTGCGAAATTTGGTCTAGTTTTAAATGCGATCTCGATGTAATACAATTTGATCTCGCTGAGTTATTTACGAAAACCGAAAAAAAGCGATTTTTTTCAAACACGATTTTCTCAAAAGCTATATATTTTTTTTTTGAAATTTTTATATGATTTTATACATAAAAAATACTAACTTTTAGGGTAGGTAAGAATATGCGATTTTGCCTTATTTTTTTTAAACAGATTTTTAAACGTTTTTTTTATATTTTCGATTTTAAAACATTGATACCATGGCGCATCGTACTATTTTTCCAACTTTACGTGTTCTTACAACTATTTTTATGCTTTTATTTATTAATATATCAAAAATTTCAACAATAATCTTTAAAATAAACCCCGGATCGAATATTTTGATCAATTAGAACAAAAGTTATGATGATTTAAAGTTTAAAAAAAAATGCTGAAACTTTAAATAAATATGATATTTACAGATGCTTTGAATAATTATAAAAAAGAGAATAAACAAGACATTGCAGATTTTATTCAGAAAAATCGAATTTACTGAATAAAACTAGCACAATTGAAAATTTCTTAATAGAGTTAAGAGAGCGTGCTCTCACTGTAAGAGCTCATAAATTGGTCAAAGAAATTCAACGTATAGCAATTAAAGAGGTTAAACTTTTAGCGAAAAATAATGACTTCCAATTAGTTATTCATGTCGATTTTGCAGAAAATTGGACAGTTCTGCTTCAAAATGAAATTCAAAGCTATCATTAGAGTAAAAACCAAATATCAATATTTACGTCAGTATGCTATTTTGGAAATGATAAGACAGTCAGTTATGTCACCGTCTCTGACGATATTAAACATGATTCGTCTCATGCCCTAATGACTATAAATTTAATTATCGACAACTTAAAACAAAAACATATTGCGCAAGATCTTGATGAAATCATAACCATTTCTGATGGAGCTGCCAGTCATTTTAAAAATAGATATCAATTCTATGAGTTTCAAAACTCAAAAGTAAACAGAAAATGGCTTTTTTCTGCAACAGTTCATGGCAAAGGCGCTTGTGATGGTATTGGTGGTTTAGTTATACATTATGCTACCACGCATAATCTGTCCAAGAAGAATGCAGATTTTATTAGAAACGCTGAAAATTTCGCCACTCACGTATCAAAATATACTCCGTCGATTAACATTCTTGTTATCCGCAAGGATGAGTTAGAAGTTTTTCGACAGACAAAAAAAATGGAATAGTTAGGAAATGCAAAAGAAATTAAAGGTATTCAAAAGATTCACTGTAGAAAAAGTAAACGAAACCAAATCTACACTGCCAAAACTTCGAGACATGAGTGGCAAGAAGTAAATTGAAAGGTTTTATTCAAATTCAGATTTTTTTATTCACATTAGTTCTCAATTCATTAGTGTTCATTTCTTAATTGTATCGCATATTATTTGTTCATTGGGAATGACCAAATAATATATTTTAGTATTTAAAAAATTTACCTTTTCAAAATTTGAAATTCAAATTCAAAACTCAAAATTCAAAATTCAAAGTAAATATATTTATTTAAAGTTTCAGCATTTTTTTTTAAACTTTAAATCGTCATAACTTTTGTTCTAATTGATCAAAATATTCGATCCGGGGTTTATTTTAAAGATTATTGTTGATATTTTTGATATATTAATAAATGAAAGCATAAAAATAGTTGTAAGAACACGTAAAGTTGGAAAAATAGTACGATGCGCCATGGTATCAATGTTTTAAAATCGAAAATATAAAAAAAACGTTTAAAAATCTGTTTAAAAAAAATAAGGCAAAATCGCATATTCTCACCTACCCTAAAAGTTAGTATTTTTTATGCATAAAATCATATAAAAATTTCAAAAAAAAAATATATAGTTTTTGAGAAAATCGTGTTTGAAAAAAATCGCTTTTTTTCGGTTTTTCGTAAATAACTCAGCGAGATCAAATTGTATTACATCGAGATCGCATTTAAAACTAGACCAAATTTCGCACACTTTCGTTAAAAGAACGTCCAAAAAGGTTAAAAATTGACGGAGCTATAGTCATTTAAAAGTAGAGGTTCATTTTCAATTTTGGAATTTTCGTTTTTACATCCAACACTAAAACTGCTGTAGTAAAAAAAAAAAAAAAATTTTGAGCGTTCTATGAGGTAAATTTTATCTTCATATACATAATAGAAGGTATTTTTATTACTTAGTCTCTAACCATATTGTTACCGCCAGGTCATAAGAGAAAACCTTTTTGTATTTTGACGCGGCAGTAAGTGGAATTCAACGAGCAAATTAGCAAATGAGAAATAGTAAATTGTAGTTTTGTTGGTTTTTTTTACTGGTTTTCTCAATTCTTCTAAATAAGTTTTTTTTTTATAATAGAGTGACTTCTCTTTTACTTAAAAATTAAAAATTGTGAGAAAATTTAAAATATGAGCCGTGCGGTTTAGTCGAAGTGCGAGTGAAAGTGCAAATAAGAAAAAAGTTAGATTTCGGAAAAATCACGTGTGAAAACGTTCATGCTTGGCGATGTGGCACCATTTTCCTTAAATTAAGTGAGACAATCGTGGTGATTAGGATTAAACAAATTTGCTTTTATCTTATTCTGACTGCTTTTTTCTTTTTATTGTTGAAAACTAATTAAATCGAAATAGAAGTGACGCGGCGGCCATTTGTTGATATTGCGCGAGTGAGATAGCAATACGTTAATTACTGATCTAAAATTCAAAATTCTTTTCTTTTGTGCAGCGTAACGTAGACAATATTAAGATTCTATTGTTTGTTTAAGTGTGAATTTTAAGAGCCGGGTTGTGTAACTGCACAGCAAGAAAATTAAACGTCATGCAGTTAACTTTTCTAGTATAATAAGATTTAAACAATATAAATAATTATTTATATTGTTTAAATCTAATGATTAATTGCATTGATTACGCGCGTAAAAAAATTATAAATCCTTATGTCTTCTGCGCATGTGCACGACCCAAATGCGATAATTTAATTAAAGCGACGTCTCTTTTTAGATTGCGAATTGTGAGCGAAATTTCCTTTTTAAGTCAAAAATATAATAAGATTGAAATTAAAGTTTAAATAGGGAGTGAAGTGATTATTTTTCCTTCTTCTCTTTTTGGAACAAGAAATTATATTTAAACAAAATTATTTAAATCATTTATTTTTTTCTTTTAAAAGTAATTAGAGTTTATTTAAAGTTATTAATATAACCAGTGTTTCTTTCTAATTTTAAAGTTAACTTTGCTGTTCATATATTGAAAGTTTAAATGTTTAATTTCTTATTTTCTTTAATTAGGTTATGAATTATATTAATTTTTTTGGACCACTCTAATTGTTAGAACCAGCCTGCAACCCGAAGCAGACCAATAAGTATTGAACCCCTCTGCAATTGCTCCACCCAGCTTGCTGAGCAGGGTTCACAGGCACTCAGCTTAAATAAGTATAAATTTTGTGAACCTAGGTAAGTTTGTGGTGTCGGGAATTTCTCGATGGTCTGGGGAATTTGCCACGTAACACGGTTCTATACAAAAGGCTTTGGAAAGTTTACAGATTTATACTAACATGTACGAAGATTTTTCAGAATTATTTACCTGTCTTATAGAGAGTTTACGTAATAATACGGAAAGTTGCAGAAAGTTCAAAGATTCATATGAAAGGCTTCAAAGAGTTAACAGATCTACACGGAAGGCTTCAGAGATTTCATGGATTCATACAGAAGCCTATGAAGTGTTTAAAAAATTATACGGATACCTTAAGAAGGGTTTACGTAATTATATGCAAACTTACAAAGAGTTCACGGTCTTATAGGAAAGGCCTTAGATTGTTTACGAATTCATACAAATTCAACGGAGATTTTTCGGAATAATCTAGATGACTTACGGAGAGCCTATATAAATATTCAAAAACTTACAGTGTTTACAAATCTATACAAAAGCCTTTAGAGAGTTTATGGACCTATACAGAAGCCAACGAAGTGTCACCGAAAAAATTTATTAATCATGCTGCTAAATTATATTAAGAAAATACTAGATCGATTCTTAAGGATATGACGAAGCTCCCGCTCTCCTTCTGATAATATTTTCAATCTGAGTCTATGAGTCAACAGTACGTTTAATAGAACTTTTTTGCTACAGTAAAAAAATTTGTAAGATGAAACTTGAGTGCGAACAACTCAAGAAATTCTTATACATGAAAAGTTATATACAAAAATTCAATGATTAGTATTTTGAGGTGACGTTTGTCGAGCTTGATATCTAAGTTCCAATTAAAGTTTATAAAAAAATAAGTTCTAATGATTTTCTTCTTTTTTGACAAACATGATTGTATTAAGATTGCCTTAGTGCGGACAAGGCATCATATTTATTTAAATGATGAATTTAAAAAGATATCAATAAAATAAAAAAGCAGGAATCGATTCCAGTAACTCTGACATCTTGAAGTCTAATTTTGTAACTTTATCACACCATTATACGAGTCCTTAAGTACGAAAATTTGTCTATGCACATGCGCAGTAGCGTTAAAAGTTAGCATAACGACAGCGTTATGTTTACAGAATACGGCCCCTGTTATACAAAATTAAATATTAAAAGTAGGTTAGGCAAAGACAAAATGAAAAATGAAGATTCAGCAGGAATCAGAAATAAATTTGATTGCAAACATGCTCTTCTTCTTATGTAGGTGAATCGAAAAGATGACTTTAGACTCATCTAAATGAACATATTGATTACAAAAATAAAAATATAGTTGTTTTTCAACATATTAGAGAGTATTCACATGATTTTGATTGAGAAAATGTTATAATTTCAAATATAGAAAATAATCATAGAAAGAGTAAAGTTTCAAAGATGATTCACATAAATAATTCTTCAAATATGAATTTAAAAATGGATAATTTAGTTTCATCGCGTATATATAGACATATTATTAATTTTATTTGTAATCAGACCCTTGCACAAAGCTTGCGAAATTTCAGTTACGTTTGACAATGTTGATTTCACTCTCATGCTTATGTTTAACTCAGCTTCAATTGTATGTTATCTTTGATTTGTTATTCATTTACTTTGTGCGTGCATATAATGTTTGTATATTAAGTTTAATAAGAAAACTTTTCAACTTAAATAGGTCAGCGAATTATGTTGATGAAATATGTGACCCATGGTAATTTTTGTATTTTTTTGTATCTTCGGTCTTCTCTTTCAGTGTTTGTCACTCGGTATTTATTAAAATTGTTTCTAGAGAGTCTACCTCAATAAAGAAAATTTTTAACTTTTAAAATTTTGTAAACAAAAACTAGAATTCTGGATGTGTGATTTCTTTTTTAATAATTTTTTAAAATCTTCTGGTTATCAAAATATTACGTTGTAAACTTTGGTGTAGGATTAAATGACAATCTCTAAAATTACGGTCACGGCTATGAATAAAGACTTGTAAAGTGGGTCTACTAATATTTTTTTTTATTATTACGTATTGTCATGTCGTAAAACGTATCTTTCATTTTCACATTTATTGATTCGAACATATGGTTATTGATCATTCAAAGAATTTATAAAATTAAGCAGAATATAAAAATAAGTAGTTTAAAAAGAGTCGAAATTCAAACGCAATATTACAAAATTCGAATAACTTTGTGGAAATCATAAAACAATTAGTATAAATACGAGACGACCTTAAAAAACGGGTGATTTAACTTAGAAAGAGCACTTCACCGGGATTTTGCACTTCGATACATTCTCGTCAATTTATTATTTTCTTTCTCGTTAAACGTGCTAATTATATACGTACGACAATTTATAAAATTATTATTTAAGTATTAAATAAGGTTATAATTTAAATATTATTTCAAGTGTCTATTTCAAATTATTGCACTCATCTATTTATATTCAGAACCTATCTACTTAACACAATAGGTAAAGTAAGCAATTTATATACTTTTATTGAAATATATACTTAAAAATATCTTATAGTGAGAACAATTACTTTTGATCAAATATTGGTAGAGCAATTCACCATTAGACATTTATAATTACATTTGTATCTTTATTTTCTTAATTATAATTTCATATACATAAAATACATAAAATCATATTATTTTGAATTACTACTACTATCATATTTTTATATCTTAGCCCTGGTGCAAACCCAGGACTTCACAGTATCATAAAACTGTTTTCAGAATTTTATTTAAATTCGCAACCCACGGATGTTTTGCGATTGCAAACTTTTTGAACTTTTGAGTCTTATTTTAAAATTTTTGAAGATATTTCTGTGTATTATATTTTTATTTGTATATTGAATATAATAAATTTTTAAATAGATATTAGGTCTGAAGATAGACTGTACGTGTGATTGAAACTTTGAATAGATTATAATTTATTTAAACAACAATTCATCAATTTTATTAAAAAATTTATGATATTAAAGCTTATAAAATTCTTGCAATCTAAATATAAAAAATACAAACAAAATATTTAATAGTGTGAATCCTTCTTACCCCATAACCAGCAACAGGTCCGATACCATGACTCAAGTAAGGATCTGCATATTCTCGTCCATATCTAGAACAGATTATATATTGTTAATCAAATTTATTTCATAATTAATATAATTTTATATAAAACTTACTATATACTTTGTAAATATATATTTATCAAGTCAATGAATAAATAATTGAGGGTCAACGTAAATTTATTGTAATAACACAAATACTAAATAAACTAGCAAAAAATGCCTCGCTCCCTACGTCATTCGGTTCAATTTCCTCGCATTACATTATCAATTTAAGTATTTAAATTAACAAATAAATAATTGTTTTAGTTTAGGATGATTTATATCGTAAAATATTATAAGAAATAACATTTTTCTTGATTTTGTTAAAAAACAAAAAAGTAGATTTTTTGATATTTTAAAAATTTGTTTGAATACAAATCATACTAATATAATAAAAAAAATTTCACCCGATTCTGCTTAAATTATTAGCGTTATGTTTTCAAACATATACTCATAAACAATATAAGTTCCACACAAATAGGTATTTTCATTTTGGTTTATGACAAATTTATGTCATTTGATATAACAACCTTTCGCTAAATAAATTATCATCGTATATAGTAAAGGTATTGTTTTTTTTTTGTTAAAAATGAAATAATATTGGCTTTATCGGTGAAAATTTCATTATTCATAACAAAATATTGCTAATTTAAAATAGTATATCTGAAATTGAAAAATATTCATACAAATATTTGACGTATTACATGGAATATAATATAACTAAAAATATTAAAATGCCAATATGAAGAAATAGTAATAACACAGAGTTAAATACAATGTGACTACATCAAAGAAGAGTATTAAATAAATAATACCGAAGTTTATAAGAACACAGGAAAGAAAAAGTAATCGAAGAAATAATATAAGTTGTTATGGAAAGCAGCAAAAAAAAAAAAAAATACTGAGATAGAGGTGTAATGATACTGAATGTCATGGAAGGTAGCAAATAAGAATGCTAAGATAAAGATAGCAAGTAAGGATGGTGAGATAAGATTCTATCTTTATTTCAGCATCCTTGCTACATACCTCTCATGACACCCAGTGCTGAAATAAAAACAGAATCTTCTTGGATTGCTAAAAAAAAGATAGGGTCTTCTTGGATCGTAGCACAAAGTGTATATCTATTGGAACAAGACAATGTTTCCTTCTAAATACAGTAAGGATAATGTAAAAAAAATAGGATTTGGTTAAAGCTTATTAGGAGAGTTTCACATCTCGGGATCACGGATTTTGCTTAAACTTCGGGATAACTTTTCAGATGATAAATTATAGAAAAAGCTAAGGTAATAGTCACGAACGCTCAATTTTTCCTTAGTTACAGGCAATTAAAGAGAATTACGAAAAAAGTTACTAGATTTTTAAACTCATATTGTTCTTTAGCTTTGATAGCTAGAAGTTCGAAACTTTTTTTAAATAAAAGCTGAGCTCAAATCCTTCCGAAATAGTAATTATAGCATATCAAAATATTATTTTTTCCCAAAATTATAGCGTGCTAAATATTGAACCGAATTTCAGCTTTTATTATTAATTAATGTTTTAACAAGAAAATTCAGATCTAATCTTTATTACGCTATAACTTTGGGAAAAAATAATATTTTGATATGCTATAACTACTATTTCAAAAGGATTTGAGCTTCGAGTTTCAAGCTTCTAGCTGTCAATGCTTACATGGTGCGCTTTAAGAAGGCTCAGGTTTGCTTTTAATGACGCCAAAAACTAACTCCGCAGAATTGTTTAGAATGATTCATATAATTTAATCCTGTAAAGTCCGGAATCTTATCTGCTGCGCTTTTAAAATAATTTATCAAATAAAATAAAAAATAGTTTTTTTACACAGGGCGCGTACAGTGGGTACTTTACTCCCTCCTAGCGAAAAGTAAGGTACCCACTGTACGCTGCCTGTGTAAAAAAATCGTATATTCTCCACGGGAGTAAATGAAAAATCCCTTAAATCGTATGTTTGTCACCCTCGCCTTCGGCTCGGGTGACATTTAACATACGATTTAAGACATTTTTCGTTTTTACTCCCTAGGTGAATAATATACTATTTTTCATTTGCAAGTTTTAAATTATTGTATAATTATACTTATATATCTATAGATAGCACTCTTAGTTTCCATCCCAAAGCCAAAAATACTATCAATATTAGTATTTTCAACTTTATATATTTGTAATCCAACGTAAATAAGTTTAGTCTTGCAAAATTATCCGCTTAGATAACATCTATACAAAACGTTAGTGTCTATAATGAGTTTCAATTCGAAAAAAAAAGTGCGACCACGATTAAAATAGAAAAAAAGTATGTGCTCCTTGCAGAAAAAAGATAATATTTGGAAAAATAAAACCTGAAAAATTTCAAATCAATAAATGTATAGAAGAGTTAATTCAAGACTTTTATCCAAAATTTAACTTATTAAATGAAAAATTTCCGGAAAGTATTTGCACTACATGCCGATTAACTTTGACTGAAAATAAAAATAATATTACTAAATTTAGTAATATTGAAAATTGTAATATTAAAAAATTTCCGTAAAGTATTAGCACTACATGCCGATTAACTTTGACTGAAAATAATCGGCATGTAGTGCAAATACTTTCCGGAAATTTTTCATTTAATAAGTTAAATTTTGGATAAAAGTCACGTTTAGACACTCACGTTTTGTATAGATGTTATCTAAGCGGATAATTTTGCAAGACTAAACTTATTTACGTTGGATTACAAATATATAAAGTTGAAAGTACTAATATTGATAGTATTTTTGGCTTTGGGATGGAAACTAAGAGTGCTATCTATAGGTATATAAGTATAATTATACAATAATTTAAAACTTGCAAATGAAAAAAACTATCTTTTATTTTATTTGATAAATTTTTTTAAAAGCGCAGCAGATAAGATTTCGGACTTTACAGGATTAAATTATATGAATCATTCTAAATAATTCTGCGGAGTTAGTTTTTGGCGTCATTAAAAGCAAACCTGAGCCTTCTTGAAGCGCACCGTGATTAAGAGCTATAAGTGTTTGAAAATCTAGATACTTTTTTAGTGATTTCCTTTAATTGTCTGTAACTAAGGAAATATTGAGCGTTTGTGACTATAACTTCAGTTTTTTCCATATTTTTTCATCTGAAAACTTATCCTGAAGTTTGAGCAAAATCCATGATTCGGAGATGTGACACTCTCCTAATGATACACTTTATAGTAGTAAATTATGATAGACATATCTAAAATATGTTCAAAGTTAAATTAAATTAAAAAATTATAATTTATTGATATATAATTGCTCGTGCATAACGAGTTTGAATTAATTACGATCAGCGATAGAAAACGAGATATTTTATTTGCCATAATAATTTGTTCTAAATGATTTGAAAAAAAAAAGATATTCGAGTAATGAAATTTTTCCAATTTTTACAGATAAAGAAGTTATAAATAAAGAGAGATTCGAAATTGAAAGTAGAACTTATATTCTTTCTCGATAAAATAATATTAAGAGAATCCATGGCTTATTCGTGACCGTTTATATACGTTGTAATGAGAGTAAAATACTTAAATAATATTTTTAATCAAATATTATTTATCTTTTGAATAAGAATTGGAAAAGTATATGAAATATGTATAATGATAAAGAAACAAAAAAAGAGGGGATGGTCACTGATTAATAGTTGGAATTACAGAAAGTATCTGATCCAAAGATAAAAGCCTTGTTTTAATTCTTTGAGTACTGAAAGAATAATAGATTTCGTCAAATTGCTCAAAATACAATTTATTCTAAATTGTCTTAAGAAAAAGATATAGTTTACATGAGATTAAAAATATAGTATTTTCATATATATTTTATGAGATGAGATTGAATTCATAATGTGACTTTGGTCCTCTAAAAATAGTAAAATAATATTGTTATTTGAGATAATAGTTTCTTTCAGTTCATAATAGGTGAAGCTATTCCTTGTAATGTTTAGAAACAGAGGAAAAAATAGTACTCTCTCAACATGAATAGTGTATATTGAATTTCAATTTTATTTTGTCTATATCTGGCAAATTTCATTTTGAAGGTTTTTACTTCTGACTAACAAACGCATAAATTAGTTTAATTTAAATATCACTTTGTAATCATTGTGAATGAAAGACGAGATTCTATTACAATATAAAAAAAGAAATAAATTGAAATCGAAGCAGAACATATAATGAATAATAGTAATGCTATGAGGATAGTATTCAAACGAAGAAAGAAGCTTCGTTATTTAAGATTAAAAATCTAATAAAAAATTGATTAATTCATCAAACATTAATTTTCATGTTAATTGCTTAATAAATATAAGAAATAAAAAATATGTTTAAATAATGGTCAATGATGAAAGTTAAAGAAATAAATATAATGCAATTTCAAAGTTTGGACAATAAGTCACCTAATTAAATTGATTTTATCAATTAATTATAAAAGAATTTAGTAATATAACAAAAATAGATAAATAAATAAAAAAAGAGGGAAATATTTATTTTTCTCAGAAAAAAGGAGAGAGACATTAGTTCATTAAGACTGCTGAAAATTCGAAGAAATTTTTATAAATTTAGAAAAAAAGCATAATGATGAATCAGTATTTTGATAGACTATGTATGTAGAGAAAATTAGAGAAAAATAATACTAAATATTGCGAGTGAAAAAATAAGTAGTGTGCACAGTGGTGTAACTGATAAGGCTCTTGTTTTCCATACTGGAGGACAAAGGTTCGAATCCTGGTCAGGTACCTCTGACTTTTTTTCGTAAGAAAATTAGTATATGTGCCATTTATATCGCGACTCTTAAAAATCTGATCACATTATTGGATATAGGTTGATTGTTATTTACAGAAGTGGTTGACCATCCATCGGTAGTCAAAGATTTCGGTATGATATGTCAGATGGTCTAGCTTGATGTGATGTGTTAAACAGAAACCAGGTGAGAATCTATCTGATATCATCTTTAAAAAAAATTGTAAGTTGAAGTAAGCTTTTATATCTTTTAATGAAAAAATAAAAATTAAATATAAATCAAAGTAATATCAATTCGCATTCAAAGGTCAAAGGTTCAGTTTACAAAGTACTTAAGTAATGAAAAGGATTAAAATTTTTTAGAAATCAAATCAAGAATTATATGCCTAGTCTATTATCGACCATGAATATTATTAATGATTTTAGTGTTAACAAGAAGTATAAAATGAATCTGGAAAATCTCAGATAAAGTGTCGTTATCATTCGGAATCATAATGTTATAAAGCGTCATGAAAGAAAGAAACTATTTTGAAATTAAGATATACTAATGTTTGGAATTTACATTGCTAAGATGTTGAATCGCATCTACTGTGATAAACTCTTGTTTCGACGAGGAATCACGATCACGGAATCGACAGAGGAAATTTAATGTTGAGAATTTTGTCAGAATGGACGATAAATCGTTGATACTACTGCTGTTAGACAGTATGCAAGAGTATTAAGTGAGATAAGTTTGTTAGGCAAACTTGATACTTTGCTGGACAATGTATGTATTACGTCAGAACAGACGTTAATTTCGTGATAATACTGCTGGGCAGTATGTTTTGTTTGAGCAAGTTGATGAAATCAGACTATTTAGGGTCGTAGATTTTATTATTTGTAACAAATAATCACACAGCGTTATGAACTATTGGATGGACAACACTTTATCGTTCTGAGAATGTCACTTATTCTTTTGAATAAGTGACATTCAGCAATGATATCTTATGATGTTGGGCATTAAAAAAGAAACTTAATGATGAAAATTAAATATCTGCATATTTGTGAAATGATAAAATATCATTTTTTTAACAATGGTTTAGGGTGCAGTAGTCGAACAACCTTGGCTGTGTGAATACTAAATGGAAATATGAAATAATGTTTAATTATAGTTTTTGAATAAGATTTAGGTATGCAAAAGCTACGAAAAGGCTAACAGTATAACCTGCGAATTCTATATACTTGGTAGCATTTATACTATGTCGAGAATGATATTTACCACTTAATATTGCTTTATTTTTCAGAGGTTGTTATAAGGAGACCGTAAAAATAATATAATTATATTTCAGTAATCTATCTACATTGATATGATGCGTGTCTCAAATCTTTTACAACGATAAATTCTTTTTTATTTATTCAAAATTTTTTTTTATATTTACTTTTTACAAAAAAATTTTTTTATTGATAATTTATAAGCTTAATTTCTAAAATGTCGTTTTCGAATAGAATTATGAATTATTTACATATTTTAAGCAAATATTATTGTAAATATATTTAGGAAAATCTAAAGTCATGTAACAATGTAAGCACAACGTTAGAATTAAGATTTTTTTTGTAAAACATTATAGTGATAAAGACTATGATACGTTTTTAAATTATATAAAGACGGCATTTAAAGTAATTTTAATTAAAAAATACTGTGTATTAATATTCTATAAGAACACTGCGCGTATTTTTCGTATTTCAGTAATACCAAAAGTACAATTTCCATGTAAAAGATTGTATCGAAGAAAATTAAGGCCTAGGTTTTTACAGGAAACAGGATATGAGAGCGGTCCATTATGATTTTCCAACAACATGGGCTAGTAAAAAGTATCATAAAATGATTCTAATTATGCAGATGTATATATATGTACAGATAACATATACATAGTTTTTACTAAAGTAATGTACACTGAATTATTATATTCGCAGACTGTTCTTAATAATTTACCTGCATAATGTGAATCATTTTACAATACTTTGTATGAGCCCATGTTGCAGAAAAATCAAAATAGACCGCCTTCATAGCCTGTTCGCTGTAAAAACCTAGGCCTCGATTTATTCAATACAATCTTTTATATAGTAAAAGTAAACATTGTTAGAGGGTTTTTTCAGATTTCGACCGTGTAAGTTGTGGTTTAGGATATCTACGTTTTATGAACATTACGTTATATTGTATTGCAATTCATCGAATATTTTTCCAGATATCATTACTTAAAATATGAACCTGAAAGGCATTGTTCAAGATTTGAATTGTTTTTTTGACACCCTTGCTTTTAAGGTGTCATTTTTTAAACTCAAGTTTTCGATCTATTTGTCCCTGTTATTAACGATATTTATATTAGTTAAAGAAAAAAATGACGTACCACTTTGATTTTGGACAGAAACCGATTTTTTGTATTTTTTTCGCATATTTAGTAGGTTATGTTACAATTTAAGAGTCCGAACACTGTTGTTTTGTTTATTTTCTTCCGCTTTTTATGAAGGTGTTATTAGTTTCAAGAAAAAATAGTACACAGCCCTTATTTTTGCTGAAAATTTGAGGTTATTTTACAATTTGAGAGCTTTGATTACGCTTTCTCGTGTACCATTTAGCGATAATAAGTGTTCAATTACACAGGCCTACAAATATTGGGGTCATGGAAGTTGTTGGAAAATGGAGGGTCATTTCCGAAGTAATTTTTTCCGTAGAATCCGAATCCGGGGTCCGAATTGCTCTATCACGTCAGGATTTTGAGATATTTGAGGTTATTTACCCAAAAAATGGCGTTTTTGGCTACTTTTGAGGTTATGTACAGAAGAGACAAAATTTTTTGGGAGTTTTTTTTAGTTGCATCTTATAGCACTACTCTTCCTCTTTAATTTAAGAGTCGCAGAGTTCAATTACGATTTTTCTACACCAAGTTACGCCAATTTGAAATTACGAGATATGTCCTATTAATTGCATGACCATTTGCATTGAATACGTTGAGGCAGACATTTGTCTACTGGGTATTTTTTCTTCGAAATTTTTACTTGGGGATTTTTGGGGTTACTGATTACGAATATGAAGTTGAGATATTAAAATTTTCAAATTCAAGATGGCGGATTCAAAATGGCATATAAAAATTTTCAAAAAACATTGCAAATATGAAACATATTTTCATTTTCTGCTATCTAATAACTTTTGTTGTTACGATAAACATAATACATTATAGTAATTTATATTTACACAGGTATCGTGACATTGAATTTGACCTTCAGCTTGATCTTCAAGTGCATTTCAAGTTAAACTTTTTTACATTTAGCATTACCCAAGAACAACGACGTGGACGTAGTAAAATCTGTTCCCTTTGGGGTGCTGGATTTACGTGAGTCCCCTCGCCTCTCACGATCGGGGTGCTTAATTTACGTGAGTCCCCTCGCCTCTCACGATCGGGGTGCTTAATTTACGTGAGTCCCCTCGCCTCTCACGATCGGGGTGCTCAATTTACGTGAGTCCCCTCGCCTCTCACGATCGGGGTGCTTAATTTACGTGAGTCCCCTCGCCTCTCACGATCGGGGTGCTTAATTTACGTGAGTCCCCTCGCCTCTCACGATCGGGGTGCTTAATTTACGTGAGTCCCCTCGCCTCTCACGATCGGGGTGCTTAATTTACGTGAGTCCCCTCGCCTCTCACGATTAGAAACTATTTCAGTTTAACTTATGAAATCTTTTTTTTGATCTAGTAAAGATCTTGACCCAGACCGTCTTTTATGACGAACATTTAGCTCATCTCGTTGAAGACACCAGCAATAGTCCGCTAACATTGTTGGAGACCATTTACCCTGATAACGTCTTTCCATTTCTTTGAGGTCCTGATAAGATCGCTCACCTTGCTCTTCGCTTACGGCACCTAGATTTTCTGGAAACCATTCTAAATGAGAGTGTAAATAATGCAATTTTACGCTCATATTGCAACCTAAATTCTGAAATTTTTCAATCATATCGTCAACTATTTCTTTGTAATCACTAACTTTATTATTACCCAAAAATCCTTTAACAACTTTTTTTAAAGCTAATCCAGGCTTCTTTTTCTACATTTGTCATAACCTGTTCAACCTCTGTTGTTTTCATTAATTCTCTTATTTGTGGTCCAACAAATATTCCTTCTTTTATCTTCGCCTCACTTAAATAAGGGAATTTATCTCTAAGATATTGAAATAATGCACCATCGGTATCAAGAGCCTTTACAAATTGCTTCATTAATCCTAATTTTATATGAAGCGGAGGCAACAAAACTTTTTTAGAGTCAATTAACGGTTGTTGAATAATGTTGGGATCTCCAGGTTTTAAAGTTTTACGAAGAGGCCAATCCTTTGTAACGTAATGCTTAACTCTATCTCTGCTATCCCACAAACATATAAAGCACGGATATTTTGTATAACCCAATTGTTGTCCAAGCAGCATTGAAACCATTTTTAAGTCTCCGCATACTTCCCATTTATGCTGTTCATATTTTATTGCTTTAAGAATAGTTTCTACATTTTCATATGATTCCTTTAGGTGTACAGAATGAGCAATAGGTATTGACGCATATTTATTTGAGTTATGCAATAAAACTGCTTTCAAACTTGTTTTTGAGGAATCAATAAACAATCTTCATTGATCAGTATCATAAGGAAGTTCTAATTTTTCAATTAAGCCTTTAACATCATTACAAAAAACATATTCATCACATGCAGAATAATACTCAACTAATTCCTTCTCTCGATTACGATACCAACTAAAAGTAGTTCCTGGAGCAAGAAGGTGTTTCTCTTGAAGTCTTGATCCTAACAACTCAGATTTTTCTTTCGACAAGCCTAAATCTCTGACTAAATCATTTAAAGAAGCCTGATCAAATAAAATAGGAGCATCAGAGGTTGATTCGATGTCTTCAAAATCCTGATTTTCAATATCGTCACAGACTGTATGGTCTTCAACATTTATTCTTACAAATGGAGGGCTTGGAGGAACATCACCAGATGCAAAAGGAATAGGCTTCGTTACGCTTGCTACATTCGGATATTTTATATTACAAGCATTTTTAATATTATATCCAAATGTTTTGGTTAAACAGAAATAACATTCATTGTGGCTAACAGGTTCACACCAAATTGCAGGAGTTTTGAAAGGCATTGGTGTTACTTCTTTATGGGCATTATACCAACGTCTTAATGTTTCAACACATGATTTACAAGCCGTATGTGGAACCCAAGACTTATCCTGATTAGTTATCGAAATATTGAAGTAATTAAGATAAAATATTTTTATCGTTTCATTGATTTTCATCGCATTTTTTGCGATCACGAAGCGACTACAAATGTAGCAAAAGCTGTCAGGATTATTTAAACACTTACGCGAGGTCATTATTGAAATGATCAACAGTTAGAATATTTAATTTAATACTTTATACCTCCAGCGAGTTGTTAACCAACAGATCAAATACAAATATTCACAAAATTGTTTCCAAAAAATAAGGCACCATGAACGAACAATTAAGAGCTATCTAGTAAATTGTTGCTTAAAATGTTATTAAAAAAATGATTTATTTGCGATTACAATAAATACAGAATCAATACAAATGGTCTTTTTTGTACAAATAATAAAAAATTGTATATCAATGAGACAGGGCAAAATTATACTAAATGATTCACACTAAAGAAATGTATGCTTAAAGGAATTCCAAAGTGAGACGGGGCAAAATTAAAAAGAAAACATGTTTTAATATTGGCGAAGGGACTCCCGCTCGTAATTTCAAATTGGCGTAACTTGGTGTAGAAAAATCGTAATTGAACTCTGCGACTCTTAAATTAAAGAGGAAGAGTAGTGCTATAAGATGCAACTAAAAAAAAACTCCCAAAAAATTTTGTCTCTTCTGTACATAACCTCAAAAGTAGCCAAAAACGCCATTTTTTGGGTAAAAAACCTCAAATATCTCAAAATCCTGACGTGATAGAGCAATTCGGACCCCGGATTCGGATTCTACGGAAAAAATTACTTCGGAAATGACCCTCCACTTTTTGACAACAAAACCATGTTGGCCTGTGTTATTAAGCAATTTTTGCGATGGAAAAATTTTTTTTTACTTTTTTCTTTTTAAGTTTTCTCAGTTTTTATCAAAGATATAATAACTTAGGCTCTCAGTTTGAGATCGAAAATAGTCCACTTTAATCTAATACACATATTTTTTTTTACAAAATTTGAAGTTACTTTCCACATTTTCAAAAAAACCAAAAAATGTCAATGCACATTGTAATGTACATTGGTTCTAAAAGGGTTAAAGTAAAATATTAAGACTTTTTTTCTCCCGTGAATATCTTTTGCATAATTGTCACATACATATATACACATAGGCCCGTGCACCTACACACATGCACACATACATATAGAAAAACTCACACATTCACATGCACTCATACACATAGAAACATTCACACATTCACATGCACACATACACATACACTTACACACATATACTCATACATATATATGTATACGCAACCAGCTTATTAAATTCGACGCTACACCGAATTCGGTAATACTGCCTTTGTTTAGTATCTGGCGCACGTCGCGGGTGTGTGGCAGTCTCATATTATTATCCCGTCCCTTACATTGACCCATATTTTATAGACATTTGGATTTTTGAATGCGCATTCAATAAGCCGGGTCAGCGCACAATTATAACGGGAGTCCACAGCAGCAAACTGTAGCGTGTACTCAATAAGACGTTTAAATATACTTATACATATATAAATATATATATTTCCATATACACTTTCACAAAAACATATATCGCGGGTCTGGTGGAACAATATGACACGTCGAGTTGAGGTTGAAAAAGATGACACGTCCCGTTCAAGTTATAAACTATGACACATCGAATTGAGATTGAAAAACATGACACATCGATTTTAGATGTATCATTTTATTCGATCTAAAATCGATGTGTCATGTTTTTCAATCTCAATTCGATGTGTCATAGTTTATAACTTCAACGCGACGTGTCACCTTTTTCAACCTTAACTCGACGTGTCATGTTGTTCCACCAGACCCGCGATATACACATACACATAAACATAAACACATACACATACACATAAAGACATAAACACATAAATACATACACATACACATGAATGCATATACGTACACATAAACACATACACGCATATACATAAACACATACATACATATACATAAACATATATCCACATACACCTACACATATACACATACACACAAACACATACAAACATATACATACGTAACATCTGTCTCTCCGTCTCTATTTCTGTGTTTTTCCATCTCCGTCTCCGTTTCTCCGTCTCTCCATCTTCGTCTCTTTGTCTTCGTACCGGATTTGCTTCAAATTTTCCATACAATTTATTTTACTCTATGAATTTTCTTAAAAATTTTCATGGAAATTATTTTCGATCGCTCAATTAAAAGAAACTTTTAAAAACTGATTTTCTTAGCACAGTTTTAATTCTAGAACATTTTGAATTTTTGAAAAAAATGTTTTTATTTATTTTGTTACTTAGATCTCGAAAAGCACTCGATGGATTTGCATCCAATTTTCCATATCATTTATTTTTTCAATTTACTAGTACAGAAGCTATTGAAAATTAGTTTTCCTAGTGTAGTTTTAATTTGAGAGCCTTAAGAAAACATAAACTGAACATTAGTGATCCAAGTTACAGCATATGACCCTAAATTTATGATCACTGATGGAGAATTAAAATGTTAAATTATTATTCATTAGTAGAGTTTAACGACAGTGTAAATAATTCCTTTAATAATGATACAAACAACTATTAACTGTCAATAATACTTTTTATTGCTGGTTAATCATACAACGTTTCAGTCATATTTATGATGACCCTTTGCAAGTGCAAAAAATTGATTTAAATTAATTTACATAACTATGAGTAACATTCTCTTCCTGAAACATAACATATAAATACATATAATTTTTTTACTTGATAAAATTTACAAAATCAATGACAATTAAAATATCAAAGTCTCAATTATAACCTTTCAACTCTCCAAAACCAATAATAAATATTATAAAATCCATTAAAAAACAATTTTACAATAAACATTGCTATTTAAACAATTAATAATAGAAACCATTAAGTAGTATAGGTTTCAGTCTATAGTATAAATAAGCTATAAAGAAACACGATCAAACAAGAAGCAGTGAAGTCGTTCACAACAATAGTTAAACAGAAATCATAAGGAGGATAACACAATTGTGAGCTACCAAGTTAAAAGATATTTATGTAGTAGGGCGCTGTTATCGTATGTACCCATTAGCACATGCGTGTGTGTACTTTGAATTAAATGTATTGATTATAAAAAGAATAAGAATAAAAGAGAAAGCGTAAAGAACAATTTGAAAGATTAATTATAGTAAACTAATGAATACTAATATAATTGTATACATATATACATATATATATATATATATATATATATATACACACATGTATATATACACACAAAAACATCACATGTCAAAATAAGAAACATTATCAACTCCGATTCTCAATCCTAAAGTCACCATCAATATAATCTTTAAAAACAGTTAACAACTTTTGTGTATCAAACATTCTATTGATATTATTCTTGTGAATGTGTATATTAATCATTTCAGATACCAATCTTTTATAGTAATTGCACTCATTATCAAGGATTTTAACATTATTAATATCAAAATTCATACTATGACCGGTGTTTAAAACATGAGTATAAAGGGCCGATCTTTCACGTTTATGCAAACAATCAGACCTATGCTCCTTAATTCGAGTTTCAAGAGTTCTACCAGTCTGCCCAATGTAACAACCATTACAATCATTGCAGTTTATTTTATATACAACATTATTTTTAATGATTTTTTTGTGATATCCTTACCCAATTGTGAATTGCATTTAATTTTGTTGTTAAGACTAAAAATTAATTTAAAATTGAATTTTTTACATATGTTTTTAAATGCAAATTCATGGGACCTTGAATAAGGAAATACAATTATATTATTGGACTCTGAATGATATTTATCATTTAAATTGTGGTGACTATGTTTATTTTGGATAATTCTTTTGTCAATATACTTATTTATAAACTCTATTGGGTAATTGTTAACAATAAGCATCCTTCTAATAATATTGAAATTCTTCACATGAAACCTTGTGTCTGAGAGTTTGAGAACTTTATCCACCAACGAAAACACTATGCCAATCTTTTGAGAAATAGGTCCATGAGAATGGAAGTTCAAGTATTGTCCAGAGTGAGTGTCCTCGAGATACCAATCCGTAGTGATGTTGCTTTTATCATTGAAATCAATGTTGACATCTAAGAAGTGCAAGGTGCCGTTTACAGGTTTTTCCAACGTGTGTTGTATGTGCTGATCAACAGAATTAAAAGCAGTAAGAATCTTGTCAATGTCACTACTCCTAGCACAAATTAAACTATCATCGACATATCTTCTGTAAAACAAAATGGAATCCTTTAGACCTTCAAAACTATGAAGTTCAACATCTTGCATGACAATTTCAGCAAGAATAGGACTTAATGGGCTTCCCATAGCACAACCGAATATTTGCTTGTAAAATTTACCATCAAAGGTAAAATAATTATTATTCATGATAAAACTTATTACATCAAGAAACTCACGAAGAGACAAATCAGTGTGTTTATACAAATAAGACCATCTTCTCTCAATTGAAGCGGAAATAGCACTTATGTGGACGTTGTTATATAAAGCAACAACATCAATGCTAAAGAGTGAACTATCTTCAGGTATTTTTAAATTCTTTAAATCATCAATCAATTTATAACTGTTTTTTAGAGTGTGATTGTTATGAGGAATATATTTAGAAATAAACATTGCAAAAATTTTAGCAATTTGATAAGTGGGTGAGCCAATGGTGGATATTATAATTCTCATGGACTTATCACTTTTATGCAGCTTTATCAAACCATAACATTTTGAAAGGACACATTTGTTTGTAGTACTATTAAATAGCTTTCTATTGTTACTATTATCATTGTTGTTTTTATCAGTAAAAATTGATTTATTATTAAGTTTCTTGATAATATTATTTGTAGATCTCTCCAACATAGGCAAAGGATCTTTATTGATATTTTAATCTATCTGACTGCTCTCTACCTTCATATGTTTTGGATACATTAAAATTGGGTCCTAAATTTAATTTTAGTGATAACAATAGTAATAAATTTAAGTTGAATGTTATGAAGAGCCTGAATATTATGTCTCACTTGGAAGAATGTGAACATGAAAAGTTTTGCAAACAAATTCTCAAATCTACTATTGTTAGCAGACGTAATAGTTATGACATCCAGAACAATCGTCTTATGAATAATATAAATAACACGAATAAGTTTTTCAATAGTAACTCTGACCTAAAAATTTCAAGAGCTGATAAGGGTGGTTCTATTGTAGTTTTCAACACTCAAGACTATAATCGCAGGGTCAATGAATGTTTAAATAATGAATTACTATATAAAAAAATCAATAAAGATCCTTTGCCTATGTTGGAGAGATCTACAAATAATATTATCAAGAAACTTAATAATAAATCAATTTTTACTGATAAAAACAACAATGATAATAGTAACAATAGAAAGCTATTTAATAGTACTACAAACAAATGTGTCCTTTCAAAATGTTATGGTTTGATAAAGCTGCATAAAAGTGATAAGTCCATGAGAATTATAATATCCACCATTGGCTCACCCACTTATCAAATTGCTAAAATTTTTGCAATGTTTATTTCTAAATATATTCCTCATAACAATCACACTCTAAAAAACAGTTATAAATTGATTGATGATTTAAAGAATTTAAAAATACCTGAAGATAGTTCACTCTTTAGCATTGATGTTGTTGCTTTATATAACAACGTCCACATAAGTGCTATTTCCGCTTCAATTGAGAGAAGATGGTCTTATTTGTATAAACACACTGATTTGTCTCTTCGTGAGTTTCTTGATGTAATAAGTTTTATCATGAATAATAATTATTTTACCTTTGATGGTAAATTTTACAAGCAAATATTCGGTTGTGCTATGGGAAGCCCATTAAGTCCTATTCTTGCTGAAATTGTCATGCAAGATGTTGAACTTCATAGTTTTGAAGGTCTAAAGGATTCCATTTTGTTTTACAGAAGATATGTCGATGATAGTTTAATTTGTGCTAGGAGTAGTGACATTGACAAGATTCTTACTGCTTTTAATTCTGTTGATCAGCACATACAACACACGTTGGAAAAACCTGTAAACGGCACCTTGCACTTCTTAGATGTCAACATTGATTTCAATGATAAAAGCAACATCACTACGGATTGGTATCTCGAGGACACTCACTCTGGACAATACTTGAACTTCCATTCTCATGGACCTATTTCTCAAAAGATTGGCATAGTGTTTTCGTTGGTGGATAAAGTTCTCAAACTCTCAGACACAAGGTTTCATGTGAAGAATTTCAATATTATTAGAAGGATGCTTATTGTTAACAATTACCCAATAGAGTTTATAAATAAGTATATTGACAAAAGAATTATCCAAAATAAACATAGTCACCACAATTTAAATGATAAATATCATTCAGAGTCCAATAATATAATTGTATTTCCTTATTCAAGGTCCCATGAATTTGCATTTAAAAACATATGTAAAAAATTCAATTTTAAATTAATTTTTAGTCTTAACAACAAAATTAAATGCAATTCACAATTGGGTAAGGATATCACAAAAAAATCATTAAAAAATAATGTTGTATATAAAATAAACTGCAATGATTGTAATGGTTGTTACATTGGGCAGACTGGTAGAACTCTTGAAACTCGAATTAAGGAGCATAGGTCTGATTGTTTGCATAAACGTGAAAGATCGGCCCTTTATACTCATGTTTTAAACACCGGTCATAGTATGAATTTTGATATTAATAATGTTAAAATCCTTGATAATGAGTGCAATTACTATAAAAGATTGGTATCTGAAATGATTAATATACACATTCACAAGAATAATATCAATAGAATGTTTGATACACAAAAGTTGTTAACTGTTTTTAAAGATTATATTGATGGTGACTTTAGGATTGAGAATCGGAGTTGATAATGTTTCTTATTTTGACATGTGATGTTTTTGTGTGTATATATACATGTGTGTATATATATATATATATATATATATATATATATATATATATGTATATATGTATACAATTATATTAGTATTCATTAGTTTACTATAATTAATCTTTCAAATTGTTCTTTACGCTTTCTCTTTTATTCTTATTCTTTTATAATCAATACATTTAATTCAAAGTACACACACGCATGTGCTAATGGGTACATACGATAACAGCGCCCTACTACATAAATATCTTTTAACTTGGTAGCTCACAATTGTGTTATCCTCCTTATGATTTCTGTTTAACTATTGTTGTGAACGACTTCACTGCTTCTTGTTTGATCGTGTTTCTTTATAGCTTATTTATACTATAGACTGAAACCTATACTACTTAATGGTTTCTATTATTAATTGTTTAAATAGCAATGTTTATTGTAAAATTGTTTTTTAATGGATTTTATAATATTTATTATTGGTTTTGGAGAGTTGAAAGGTTATAATTGAGACTTTGATATTTTAATTGTCATTGATTTTGTAAATTTTATCAAGTAAAAAAATTATATGTATTTATATGTTATGTTTCAGGAAGAGAATGTTACTCATAGTTATGTAAATTAATTTAAATCAATTTTTTGCACTTGAAAAGGGTCATCATAAATATGACTGAAACGTTGTATGATTAACCAGCAATAAAAAGTGTTATTGACAGTTAATAGTTGTTTGTATCATTATTAAAGGAAATAAAATGTTAAATATCATAAAATTTATACTAAGTATAGACCGGATTCGATGTCATTGTTTAATTGATTTTTGTGTTATTTATTCAAATATTATAGCGACTGCGTAAGCGATACTTCGAGATCGAAATGGTAACTTGACAATCTTCATTGCTCATACATTTTTATATTACAACATTATTGATGTTAGACTATTGTTTTTTTATCAGCTGTGATTTAGCTATGATATACATTGTATAGTTTTACTAGAGTTGCGCGTTATTTGTTTTTACTTGAATTAAGAAAAAAAATTTTTTCAATTTAAAATTCAACATAGGCTCTTCTGGATAAGAAAACTTTTATGCTTATAATTCAATAAATAGGTGTAAGATTCAAAAGAAATTTTTCTTTAGATCGAGATTGTGAATTGACAATCTTCATTACTCAAGATTGAGATTTATCTATTAATTACATCCTTATAGTGGTTATATTATTGAATTTTTCGAATGAAAACTTTAAATATTAAAAAGAAGAGAAAAATATGACATAATTTATGGAAAAATATTTATAATGCAATTAAATAAACTTTAAGCGTTCACATGGATTAATTATATTTAGTTTTACGTTTCATGATATATAATATGATCAATTTCGTAAGCTTATATATAAAAGATATTAGGAAAAATAGCTGACGAATAATTTTTCCTACATTGAAGTCACATTTAAAAAAGAGAAATAAAATAAACACCAACTCAATGAGCTCTATGAAAAAGCATTGCGCCAAAGCACTTGGCAGCGTTATAATTTTAATTTTTACACTCAATACTAAATACGCTGTAGCGAGGAAAAAAACATATTTCCTAGCGTTCTATGAGGTAATTTTTATCTTCGTATACGTATTGGAAGGTATTTTTATAACTTATAGAAAAAAAAATTTGATCAGTGATGGGCTGCATGAATCTGAATGGAATCAGTTAAGTATCATTGATGTTTGTTTAGTATTTCTTAAGTGCAATATAATCATATGTCAAAGATAAATATAATAATTGCTTTAAGATTTTTATTAATTTTTTATTTATAATGGAAAAGTATGAAATAAATTCATTTAATCAAATCTCATGTAAGGTGTTAGAGACTTTTGATATTTTTTTCAGTTATGTAAATCATTGTTTGGTATTGTTGATTATGTGATGAATAATGTCTGTTTATAGGATAATGAGTTTCACAAATCTAAGTGAGCGTTGAAAGCTTTGTGGATCTTGATAATTTAGACCATGTATAAATGTATATCTTGACAGATTTATTTAAATTAATAAGACTGATACTTTGTTATAACTTTTTCTCGATTACAGGTTTAAAATAGTATTAGTTCAGGGTGAGCGAGCATTCTTTTTATAGTAGTACAGGTGAATAATATAAATGTGCATAACAAGTATATGATAACATTCTTTTATAGACTTATCATATAATAGACACTGACTTGAATTTTATTTTTTGAGATTTGTTAATTCTTTCGGTCCCGTAAGAACATTGACGTCCATAAGATTTAATTAGTTCCTGTGAGTTACACAAGCTTTTTAGGGGTAAGATAACAAGCAGCATAGTTTAAATAAGCAAAAAACTTATGTTTGAGGATTATTGTATAAGTCTAAGACATAAAAGTATTTATTGTTTTTATTACGATCTTTTTATGTGTTTTTACTCTCTCTCTCAGCGAGATTAATGAAGTTCTTGATGTACCAATACGCAACGACCTACCTGTCTTTGAGTTTGCAGAGGTTGACTGCTCTGTGACTGACTCTTTTTTACGTCTTGCTTCATCTAAAGCAGTAGGCCCTGATGATCTTGCGACTGATATGTTGAAAATCTCTCAGGATTTTTTATCTCCACACCTAAACTTAATTGTGAACCTGTCTTTGTCATCTGGTATATTTCCTGATGCTTGGAAAAAAGCATTTTTTCTGCCATTGGCTAAGTCAAATAAAATTGACTCTCCCTCTCAGACACGACCTATTGCTAAGCTTTGTGAAATTTCTAAGGTTCTCGAAAGGGTTGTTCATTCACAAATGTATGCTCATATAGAGAGAAATGACCTGCTTGATTCTCTCCAGACAGGTTTTCGAAGGTCAAATAGCACTCAGACAGCACTCTTAAAGCTTTTGGAAGATATCCGTCTTGCGATTGACAAGAGAATGATAACTGTACTACTCTTATTTGACTTTTCAAAAGCCTTCGACACAGTACCTCATTTGCGTCTTCTTCACAAAATTCGTTCTCTTAATTCCTCAGATACGGTTATACGCTGGTTTGGGTCTTATTTAAGGAATAGATACTACTCTGTTCCTGATCTAGAGAACCAAATTGGGGATTGGATCACGTGTTCGGCTGGTGAGCCACAGGGTAGTGTTCTTGGTCCATTATTGTTCTCAATATTCATCAATGATCTTTCTTTGAGCCTGAATAAGGCTAAACATATTCTTTTTGCTGACGATCTCCAGCTTTATCACTCGTTTCCACCGGCAAATTTGGAAAAGGAGATTGACCTCGTGAACCATGAGGTTGCTGCTGTGGTCAAGTGGGCGAATGACAATGAACTCACTTTGAATCCTACCAAGATGCAGGCTATGTTCTTGGGCAGTGAACAATTTATGGCTAGAATTGATCGACTGTCATGCCCACCTATTCTTCTAAATGGCGTGTCCATTCCTTACACAGATATCATTAAAAACTTGGGAGTCTGGATTACCAGTACATTAAACTGGAACAGACAAGTTAACTCGGTAGTTGGTCGAATCTTTGGTACTCTGCAGTCTCTTAAGAGGAGGTCACGTATCTCTGTCCTTTTCTAATCAAAGAAATGATTTTTTTACAAAAACTAATAACTTTAACAAAAAATGAAGAGAAAGCCGCATCTTGTATCAAAAAAAGCAATATTTTCTTTGATAAGAAAGAATTAATTTGATTGCTTCGTTCTCAAGAAAACCTTGAAAAACCAAATTGTCCACCCTAACCTCTATGATTTAAGTTTTTCAAGGTTTTCTTGAAAACAAAGCAATCAAATTAATTCTTTCTTATAAAAGAAAATATTCCTTTTTTTATTACGAGATGCGGCTTTCTCTTAATTTTTTGCTAAAGTTATTAGTTTCTGTAAAAAACTCAATTCTTTGATTAGAAAAGGACAGAGATACGTGACCTCCTCTTAAGTTTCATAGACATGCATTATCCAGAAAGGTTAGGAAGGAACTGGTTGAGGCGTTAATCTTCCCGATTCTTGACTACTGTTGTGTGGTTTATGATGATCTTCCTCAAATTCTGAATCTTAAACTTCATCGTGCGCTTAATGCGTGTGTCAGATTCGTATTCGGCTATATTGGGAGACAGGATAGGGTCACTCCTTTTCGCCTTGAACTTGGTTGGATATCGGTTAAAAATAGGCGGCTCTACTTTAAAATGGCACAAGCCCATGCTATTGTGTCTTATCAAAATCCACCATATTTAGCTTCCAAGTTCCTCCGTGCAAACATAGATACAGAGGTTAGGTCATCAAATAGACTTCCTGCGAGAATGCTTATTTGCCCGGTTGTACGCACTGCTGCGATGTTAAATTCTTTTGTCTCTACAGCATCTAACTTCATAAATAATAATGTCAATCTATTTCCTGGTTTTGGAGCTGGGTTGACCTGGGTTGTTAAAACGAGACTAATGAGCAAGTTCCTTAATGATGAGCGCACTGAGTGGCATGGCACGTTGGATGCTTGAAGAGCGTTGTCTATCTATACAAGCTATGCTCTACTACAGTTTTAAAATGTAGTCCTTAATGGTTGCTTTTTGTGCTGATACGAAAGTGACAATGGTAAAAATGTTACATAGATTTATTGTTCACCTTTATTTCAAATTTCATTACTTTACTTTTATCTTTATGTGATAAACTTAATTGTCTACTTATAATAGTAATCTAATTATAGAATAATTTCTATTTTGGTTTATATCGAGTCATATAAAATAAATATCTAATATGCTTATCTTATAATCTTTTACATATTGTGTATATAATTTGTAATTACGTATGGGCCATACGGGGTTAAACCCCATGGCCTGAAATAAAAGTATCAATCGATCGATCGATCGATCGATCGATCGATCGATCAATCAATCAATCAATCAATCAATCAATCAATCAATCAATCAATCTCTCTCTCTCTCTTTCTCTCTCTCTCTCTCTCTCTCTCTCTCTCTCTCTCTCTCTCTCTCTCGCTCCTCTCCTCTCTCTCTCTCTCTCTCTCTAGAAAAAAATAATTCTGGACCGAAAGAGTTAAAATTAAAGTACCTATCGATGTATGTTATTAAGTTTACCTTTATGAAAAAATCGTGTAGGATATCTTGTAGGACATTCTGCAGGACATCCCGTATGCATTTTGCGCTAATGTCCTATAGGATTATCCTGCATGATGTCATACAATTTTAGTAATAAATCAAATTTATTCAAAAAATCGGTAAAAGTTTTAAATTTATTTTATTTTTGATGATTCCACAAGTTAATAATTTGGTTCTTCCTAAAGGAAAGTCCAAAAATATCATAAGCATCAACTCTCCGCAGATCGAAGAGCTTTTGCAAACAAACGCGGAATATCAAAATCTTATATATTTGCACCTCCGAAATTCGGGTAGGGGGTCTCAAAATTAAGAAAAACGCCACCTAACAGTTAAAATCGTAAGTATTGAAAAAATTATTTAGATCGACTATTAATTCTGTCTTTGACTGTTAGGTGACATTTTTCTTAATTTTGCGATCCTCTACCCAAATTACGGAGGTGCAGGTATATAAGATTATAATATTTCGCGTTTGTTTGCAGAAGCTTTTCAATCTGCTGAGGGTTGATGCTTATGATATTTTTGGGCCTTCCTTTAGAAAGAACGTAATTACCAAGTTATTAACTTGTGCAATTATTAAAAATCAAATAAATTTAAAACTTTTACCGATTTTTTTAATAAATTTGATTTATCACTAAAAATGTATGACATCCCACAGGACATCCTGCAAGATAATTTTACAAGACTTTAGCGCAAAATGTATATAGGATGTCCTACGCGATATCTTACAGGATGTTCTACAAGATATCCTACAGGATTTTTTCATAAGAGTAGTTTTAGAAAATGATTGATTATAATTCTTGTTGTATTTTTCAAGTGTATTTTATTATATTCACATTGGTGAAAAACATCTTTATTTTATAAAAATAGATTTTCATTTTAATTTTAATTCATTCAATTACACTGCAGTACAGGTACTTTTGCCCACCCTAGACTAAAATTATGAAAAATTAAAAGTTTTGTATCTCGATAAAAAATTATCGTACGGAGCTCTACAAGGTCTCATTTTGAAGGTTTTGTAGAAAACTTTAATGGGTCTTATGACGTCTTAATAGAAAAAAAAATTGAATTTTTCTTTCAGAACTTTGATGCGATTTCTTTTTATGGGTGATTCTTGTGTTAAAAAACTACAATCACGATTTGAAAGCTCTTTCAAAAAAGTACAAAATCAATGGTCGATAAATTTTTTTAAACATTTATTTTAAGAGCTATATGCGGTTTTACACAAAAATAATGGTTTTTGTAAAATCATTTCTAGCTCTGCAGGTTTTGAGTTTACAGAGAAATTGTATGAAAAAAAATGTTGTATTTTGTGAAAACTATCAATGTATTAGTTCTAAAATATAATAAAAAAATTTTTTTTTCATTTATTTATTATAAAAAAAATTTCTGTTACAACCCTGTTGAAAATAATGACGTCTTTCAAGACGTCTTTGATCGAGTCTTAGATTGGAACAAAATAAGACGTCATTTTTTTAATGTTCCGGAAATATAGTAACCAAATGACGTCTTTTTTATAAGTAAAATAATTTCAAAGACGTATTTTTCCAATAAATACTCATAGTAAAAAACATAAATTTTCAAAAAAAAATTCTTTTTTTAAAACGAATGACGTCCTCTTTATTGTAAATAATGACGTCTTTCTAAGACGTCTTTGAAAGACTTCTTTGAAAGACGTCTTTGAAGACGTCTTTCGTCGTGTCTTATATTGGAACCAAAAAAGACGTCATTTTTCCAATGTTTAGAAAATTCAACAAATGACGTCTTTTTATTATTTCAAAGACGTATTTTTTTTAATAAAAATGACGTCTTTTCTTACGAATTTTTATTTAAAAAATACGTCTTTGGAAATGTAAAATGACGTTATTTGTTAAATAGCTTTTCTAAACATTGGAAAAATGACATCTTTTTTATTCCAATTTCAGACACAACTAAAGACGTCTTTCAAAGACGTCATTTTCTACGAATTTAGGGAAAAAACGTTATTTTTCATGAATTATGTCATTGAAAAATGACTTTACATGATAATCATTTTCCATTTAAAGGAATAAACAACAAAAACGAGGTAAACCTCGTAGTTTCAACTCTTCGAAAAACGAAGAGCATATGCGATTGAACTGAGAGCGTTCTGGCCTTATATATCTGCGTCTTTAAAATTTGTATAAGGGATCGCAAAACTTGAAAATCGCCACCTGGTGAGTTAAAATAAAATTGACTCAAGCGCAACCATCAATTCGACTGTAAGTCACTAGGTGGCGATTTTCAAATTTTGCGATCCCTTATACAAATTTCAAAGACGCAGATATATAAGGCCAGAATGATCTCAGCTTAATCGCAAATGCTCTTCGTTTTTCGAAGAGTTGAAACTACGAGGTTTACCTCGTTTTTGTTATTTTTTCCTTTAAATGGAAAATGATTATCATGTAAAGTCATTTTTCAATGACATAATTCATGAAAAATGACGTTTTTTTCCTAAATTCGCAGAAAATGACGTCTTTGAAAGACGTCTTTAGTTGTGTCTGAAATTGGAACAAAAAAGATGTCATTTTTCCAATGTTTAGAAAAGCTATTTAACGAATAACGTCATTTTACATTTTCAAAGACGTATTTTTTAAAATAAAAATACGTCTTTTTATAATTTCAAAAACGTATTTTTAAAATAAAAATTCGTAAGAAAAGACGTCATTTTTATTAAAAAAAATACGTCTTTGAAATAATAAAAAGACGTCATTTGTTGAATTTTCTAAACATTGGAAAAATGACGTCTTTTTTGGTTCCAATCTTAGACACGACCAAAGACGTTTTCAAAGACGTCTTTCAAAGATGTCTTTCAAAGACGTCTTAGAAAGACGTCATTATTTTCAACAGGAAGGACGTCATTCGTTTTAAAAAAAGAATTTTTTTTTGAAAATTTACGTCTTTTACTATGAGTATTTATTAGAAAAATACGTCTTTGAAATTATTTTACTTAAAAAAAAAGACGTCATTTGGTTACTATATTTCCGGAACATTAAAAAAATGACGTCTTATTTTGTTCCAATCTAAGACACGACCAAAGACGTCTTCAAAGACGTATTCAAAGACGTCTTCAAAGACATTTTTCAAAGACGTACTGGAAAGACGTCATTATTTTCAACAGGGAACATATACATATGACAAAACGTTTTTTCGTTCTTATTTTTTCATTTTTTTTTATCTTGCCTAAATACATATTTGTTTATTTTATGAAATAAAAAAATTTTTTATAGTAAAAAATGAAAAAGAAAATTTTTTTTTATTATATATTAGAACTAATACATTGATAGTTTTCACGAAATACAACATTTTTTTTCATACAATTTTTCTGTAAACTCAAAACCTGCAGAGCTAGAAATGATTTTACAAAAACCATTATTTTTGTGTAAAACCGCATATAGCTCTTAAAATAAATGTTTAAAAAAATTTATCGACCATGGATTTTGTAGTTTTTTGAAAGAGCTTTCAAATGGTAGTTGTAGTTTTTTATTACAACAATCACCCATAAAAAAAATTTACATCAAAGTTCTGAAAGAAAAATTGAAATTTTTTTTTTTATTATGACGTCATAAAACCCATAAAAAATGGTAAAATGTTAATGTTACCTCTTCTATTTTAAAGGTTTCTACAAAACCTTCAAAATGAGACCTTGTAGAGTTCCGTACGATAATTTTTTATCGAGATACAAAACTAAATTTTTCATAATTTTAGTCTAGAGTGGGCAAAAGTACCTGGACTGGAATAAGACAATAGATTAATTGAAGGCATCGATACAATAACGTCCTTAGCACCGGCTGGCGGCTCATGGTGCTAAGGACATTATTGCATCGATGCCTTCTATTAGTATTTCAGTAGATTAAATTAATTACACCTTTATCGAATATAAATTATTATGATTCTTATAAATGTATACAAAAATCTGTGACATATAAGTCAAAACGGCATTTTTAACCCTCCAAGCGCGAAATACATATTTTCGGCTCAAATTTGTGAGCGCAAAATAGTACATTCTAGCCCACTTTTTGCAAGCAAGAATGTACTATTTTAGTTTTGTATCTTGTAAGTGATACGGTCAAGAAAAAAGTAGGCATCTAAATAACTATTTTGTATTATGCAAATAAAAATTGAGTTTTAATATTTGCCAGCTAAACAATAGAGTTAATATTACTGTGAAAATTTAATAAAAAATGTGATGAATTGCCAGTCCTAAGCGGATCATTTCTTGGATTGTTGATATTATTAAATATGTAAAATTATTTCATTACTAAAAATGAAACTGGTTATCACTTGAAGTGTTATAGTATCTTAGGCTAGATTATATTCAAATTGTAAAGCAAAAATGATGTTGAAAATCTTTTAAGTAAATCAGAAAAAATTTCAGTTATCAATTATAATCACGAAAAAATTCAGTGACATTCAATTTTTTTCTTATAGGTAAAGGCTTGGTTTTCTCTGAAACTTATAAGGAAAGAATTTTGCACGTAGTACCTTTTACCATGTGATATTTGAAATTTTATTAGTATGGTATAACCTTGAACTAAGAAAAGAATGTTTTGAATATTAGTAATGTGCAGTGACCTCGAAGAGCGTAAAAAAATTTTTTAACAATATTAAAGTCAACATTAAAATAAATAAAATTAGCTAAAAATCACATTTTTTATTATTTTCAATTCCATTTGAATTTTTTAAAATAATTTTAAATTTAATTTTAAAAAAATGGATTGACCAGGATGTTTACTCTGAAATTTCTAGGCCATATTTATACATATATAATCTACTTTAACTAATTTCTTTGACATAGAAATGATCCCATGTCAAAATATTTCATCGAAGTAGGTTTTTCCATGAGGTTCGAAACCTTGAAAAATGATATTTCAATGTTTTAAATGAATTTAGCTCCACAAATGGCTACATTAGCACTTTTGAATTACATTTTTTTCAGAATCAAGAATATTTTAAAGAAAGTAGTTTCTTAGTAATATATTCCTAAAATGCAGTCCAACTAAGTGATTTAAGCCTGAAATTAATAACAAATTTTAAAAATATGATTTTAGCTCAACTTTGAAGTTTTGTAGCTCTGAAAATATGTACTAAACAAATCTAAACGGAAGACAGTTCGAACATGAACTGAAAAAGAAAGAATAAATACATAAAAAAACTGATAATTTATTTAAATCTATCACACTCTGCTTATCATCATTATGGGAAAAGATTCGGTTGTGGGCACCCTTTTGTTTTTGGCTCATAACTTTTCATCAATTGTATATTTTTTGAACTTATAGGTGTCTATAGAAAGATGAAGACCTTAGCTAACTACCAACGGAGGGGCAAAATCGATTCCGTCAAATAGAATAATTTTTTAAATTAATTTTGTCAAAAGCCCACAACCGAACCAAAAAAGATTTTGGTTCAATTGTGGACAATCATGCAAAATTGTTGGTGTTAAGATATTGGTTGTAATCCATATTGCATCACAAAGTAGGAATAAGTTCCTACTGAATGAATGTGCATTACACTCAGCTTCATTGATTCACTTCGATTTGCAATTCTTTTGAAAAAGTATACATGAGTATAAATAAATTTTTGTGATTTTTTTTCAAGCACAAAAAAATTAATTTGCTTACAGCACAAAGCAGGCGCGTTTGTTTGCTTTGATATTTGGCATAAAATATCATACTGCTATAATACATAAATGACATTTGTCAAGAAAACCTCATCTGCCTTCTGTCAGTAGAAACGAAGGGGTATCCACAGCCAAATCATGCCCACAGCCCAACCTTTTCCCCTATAAAAATTAAATACCAAAGTTATAAATATAATAAGAATGATATACAGTAAAAGCAAATCTAAGAAAATGAAATAACAGAAAATTACAGTGAAATATTGAAAAAAACAAAAGAAATATTCAAACAAAATTGTTTAAGAATATAAAATAGAAAAAATATTAAAAAATAAAATTAAAAAAAAATTCAAAATAGAAAAAAAAAGAAAAAAAAAAGAAAATGAAGTCAAAAGCTGACACGTCCACGTCGTGATTCTGGTTATACTAAGATCAGCTACATACACCCTACTGAAGTTTAAATATACCTGCTAAAGTTATAATATTTTATGCTCGAATACAAAAAAAAAAAATAGAGCTTGAAATAACCTGAAGAAATAACTTTGGGGTCAAAGCCAAGGTCATCTGTCAATTTCTTGGACCATATTAAATCAAACTGTACGACTGCGTTCTCTAATTTATCTTATAACACTATCTGCTTCAATTTTTCCATTTAAACTTCAAATGACCTTTATGTGACCCCCCAGGGGGTAATTTTGACCCGCGGTCAAATACGTATCTGGACGTAAAATTTCTCGATCTCTTCATTTTTGGGGTCAAAATTAGGAGTTTCCATTAAAAAAAAAAATTGACCTTGAAATAACCTTGAAAAATAACTTTGGGGTCAAAGACAAGGTCATCTGTTGATTCCTTGGATCAACTCTAACAACTTTTGTCTAAAACAAGTTCTCGGAAAGTGCGACCCTGAAAAGTTATTCAGGGGGATCCATTCTTTTGGAACATCCTGTGTGTATATATATATATATATATATATATATATATATATATATATAACACACACACACACACACACACATATATATATATATATATATACACTGCCGCCGAGCTACTTTTGCCCCCTTCGTCTAAAATCGACTTATCTCAAAAGTTTTATAACCCTGAAAAAAATGGTCGTAGCCTGAAAATTCCAACGTGATTCGAAAGATTATTGGAAATTCTTTCAAAAACCATTGGTTTGATATAAAAAAAACATTTTTTTCGTATCTCTTATTCTTGTTTGAAAAGAAATTTTTTTAAACTTTGTTTTGATTTTGTAAAATAGTGTTCAATTTTAATACAAATTGTTACATTAATACAAAACTAAATAGATTTTAAAACTTATATTTTATTCGGTTTAAAAGGTCGAATCGAGACGTTCGACATTGCATTTTTATCGTCCAAATATAAGCTTTAAAATCTATTTAGTTTTGTATCAATGTAAAGATTCGTACTAAAATTGAACACTATTTTACAAAGTCAAAACAAAGTTAAAAAAAATTTCTTTTTAAACAAGAATAAGAGATACGAAAAAAATGTTTTTTTATAACAAACCAATGGTTTTTGAAAGAATTTTCAATAATCTTTCGAATCTCGTTGGAATTTTTAGACTACGACCATTTTTTCCAGGGTTATAAAACTTTTTAGATAAGTTGATTTTAGACGGAGGGGGGCAAAAGTAGCTCAGCGTCAGTGTATATATATATATATATATATATATATATATATATATATATATATATATATATATACATACAAATTAAAATAATTAGAATAATAATGATTACGTCACTTATTTTTTAATGTTATAGTAAAAAGATTCTTAAATTTTAGTAAAAAATTTTTTATATATCTTACAAAATGTAAATTAAGTCAAAAAGATATCACAAAGGAATTATACCAAAATAATCCTATAAATCTTAAGACATAAATAAACATTATGATATATCAAATATAGTATTAACAAAATTTTTATCAAAAGTAATTATTTAAAAAATTTTTTATGATTTTAATTTTACTATAACTTTGATCATTAATATCATTTAATTAATAATAAGTTATTTTTTATTTATATTTTGTATAATATCAATATTTTTATTCATATACAATACATAAAATGAATTATATTATGAATATATAACATATCATATGACAACAAAACGAAGTGGCTTTTAGGGCTCTTGGCGAGAGTTTCCACTAATCAAAAAATCTAACGCGCCGTAATGGTACCTTCATATTTTACACAATTAAAATGCATTAGTAAAAATTATATTTAAAAATTGAGTAAATTTATAAAATCAAATTGGATACATAAATGCAATTCATCATAATATTAACTACAGTTTGAAATGTAAGGTGGTGTGGGAAGTCGTTACTCAAGACTGTATGTCTTGTCTTTCGTATGGATAAACAATTAAATGGAAAATTACATTTTTTAAAATAAAATTAACTATAAGATGTTAGAAATATATAACATAATATTTTTAGTTAATGTATAAAATATTAATGAATAACATATATATGTAAAAAATATTCATAATAAAATAATTTTAAAAATTAGAAAAAGGAATTAATTTTTTTTGTTAGACATAGAAAAAATATATTGTTTAAAATAATATAATGCGACCTATGATTGATAAGATATACGTGAAATATGACAACAGGGAATCCATCATAAATCACTCTGAGGAAATAATAAAGAAAATGCCATAGAATCTACATGATGAGATAATTTATTTCAATATCTGTCTCTCTAATGAATGCAGCAATAACCTTAGCTAAAAAATATAGAAATTGAAAAAAATTATCTCAATTTCGATAATATTTTTACAGAAATCGTAAAAATAATTTCTTATATTAATATCAATAGTTATTTTAACAATTACTTGCTAACATCAACTTATACTTTTGTTTTTATCTTTATTAAGTTTCAAATATTCATTTTCTAAAATTACATTTATCTCACTTTACGGGGGTTAGCGAGCGGAGCGAGCTGGGGGGTGCCCTCCCTAGTATATATATATATATATGTATATATATATACTAGGGGGGTTCCCCCTGCTCGCTCCGCTCGCCAACCCCCCGAATACACACATTCCAAAGTAAATAGAAGAGTAGGATATAATGAGTTGAAATTTCATATTTGTGAATGTGAAAAAAGTTCAATAGAAAACATCGATACATAAAAATATAAGATATGAAGTTATAGAATTAGAATTAATAAAAAAAAGATGGTTTAACGCTATATTCAAAAGTTTACAATGAATCAAACTTATATATTTTTGAAATAAATTAGAAATATAATAGTGAATAACATTAAAATTTCAAGTTATGATTGTTTATAGTAATATTTAATAATAATTATTAGCGAATAATAAAAAATAGAGTAATAGAATAATTGAAAATTATAATTATAAATAAATATTTTTATCTTCTTATGTCATGAATTTTATATATAAAATGCAAAGAAAACGCTCCATCTCTGCATTTTTTATTTTTGGGCTTGAGACCAACATATATAAATATATGGCTGCATTAAGAGTGTTTTTTTTTTGTAGCTAAAAGAAGCTAACATTTTTATTTTTTATTGTTGCTAAAAAAGCGTACACTTTTTTTTCATTATCGCTAAATCAAATTTATATTAATTCAAAGTAAATAGAAGAGTAGGACATAATGAATCTAAATTTCATATTTGCGAATGTGAAAAAACTTCAACAGAAAACATCGATATATAAAAATATAAGATATGAAGTTATCGAATTAGAATTAATTAAAAAAGATGGTTTAACGCAATATTAAAAAGTTCACAATGAATCAAACTTATATATTTTTGAAATAAATTAAAAATAGAATAAAAAATAATAATAAAATTTCAAGTTATGATTGTATATAATAATATTTAATAACAATTATAAGCTAATAATAAAATATAGAATAATAGAATAATTGAAAATTATGATTTTAAATAAATATTTTTATCTTTTTATGTTATAAATTTTATACATAAGATGCAAAAAAAAGCTCTCTCTCTGCATTTTTTATTTTTAGGCTTGAAACCAACATATATAAATATATGGCTGCATTAAGAGTGTTTTTTTTTGTAGCTAAAAGAAGCTTACATTTTTATTTTTTACTGTCGCTAAAGAAGCGTACACTTTTTTTTCATTGTCGCTAAAAAGCTTACAAATTAATTTATTATTGTCGCTGAAACATATAGATCTATTGTTTGTTGTCGCTAAAAAAATCTCATATAAGCATACAAATTTATTGTTTGTTGTCGCTAAAAGGAGCTTACAAATTAATTTGTTATTATTACTGAAATAATTTTATATACTTATTTTTTATTGTTGCTAATAAAAGTTTACAAATTTAAATTTCATTGTAGTTATAAAAAGCTTACATATTTATTTTTTATTGTCGTTAAAGAAGCTTGTACAGTTGTTTTGTACTTTTACTAAAAAAAAGTTTAAATTATTTTAAATATTTATTTAATATGTCGTTAAATTTTATGCTAAAGAAGCGTACACTTTTTTTTCATTGTCGCTAAAAAAGCTTACAAATTTATTTATTATTGTCGCTGAAGCATACAGATCTATTGTTTATTGTCGTTAAAAAAATTTCATATAAGCATACAAATTTATTGTTTGTTGTCGCTAATAGAAGCTTACAAATTGAAATTTTATTGTAGTTATAAAAAGCTTACATATTTATTTTTCATTGTCGCTAAAAAAGCTTGTACAGTTTTTTAAATAATTTCAAATATTTATTTAATATGTCGTTAAATTTTATTGTCGCTAAAAGAAGCTAACAAATTTATATTTTATTACAAGCTTACATATATATTTTTTATTGTTGTTTAAAAAGAATTATAAATTTAATTTTTTTGTAGTAAATCAATATTATTTTATAATCAATATTATTTTATAATCAATATTATTTTAATTATCATCAATTTGTTTTTCTGTAATCTTGAAAAATAATCATTTTATAATATGAATATTGTATTAATTAATGTAAGGAAATAAAAATATTTAATTTACCTTATTTAAAATTATTTCATTTGCTAAGATAAGGTCCTCTAACTCCATGTTTTCATCATTTAATACTTTAATGAATTCCAATCTTTTTACTTTTAGTATGTATGAAATATCTGTAAAATTTTTTAAATATATAAATATACATCTATATATAAATATACATGAGTGTATATGCATATAATATATTATTATAATTGTTTTTACTATTTTCTTCTTTCTCCGATAATTTCTAGTTTTGTCCTTCTTTCCCAATTCACATATTCATTTTCTAATTTATTTAATAATACATCCAATTTATATTGTCCATCCGTTAATATTCCGATTCATTTTTTTTATTTTTTTGTACAAAAGAATTTTTTAAGTATCCTTGTATTTCTAAAAAATAAAAAATTATTTATTCAAATTATTATATTTTTTTACAATAATATTTAATTATTTATTAATCCAGGTCTTAATTTTATTTCTTCGAAATTTATTTTAATTGGTTTATTTTTCAATAAGTTGTATTCCCCTAAATGAGTAATATTCGAATAATATTTTAATGTTAAGTCATATATTTGATTTCCTTTATTGTATCCTCTTGCTTTTGATACATTAACATTCTCTAATAATATTTTCTGAAACATTAAAGAATGTTTAATATTAAGTTGCAATTAATAATATTGTATATTATAAAAATTCAATTCGTTTAATTTTAGATTTTTTTTAAATTTTGCAATATATTCATCGTAAATATTGCATTGAATTCTAAATCCTTCAGAATTATTTAATATAAATTTTAAAATCCTGAAATCAGTCTGTTTTTGTTTGTTAACAAAAACTTGTTCTTCTGAAATTTCTTCAATATATGCAACCAGAGATCTATTATATATAATCAAAAATATTTATATCATATATTATATTTTTGATTTTTTTAATAAAGTTTTTAATACATACGCTGATTGATCGCCTATTACAATTTTAGATTTTAAAAATTCCGTTGACGAAAACGGTATTTTTTTTCTTTTTTGGAAATATGATCTTGGTATTTATCATCGCTTTTTCTTTTTAAATTTTTTTCACTCATGTTAATTCTATAAATAAATTATTTAATAATTTAATAAATGTTAATGATAAATAAGTTGATTATACATTTCTTATAATGTATTTTTTTTTAAAAGTATTATATAAATATAAAAGTAATTAAATATTATAAATAAGATCTTATTTTTATATATTTATTGTTTTAATTTTTTTAATGTTATTAATATATACTTTACATTTTTATGAATTTTTATGTGACGTAATAAATTATCTTTTCGATGAAATCCTTTTCCACAAATGTCGCAAATATTATTACAATTATATGCATGACTTTGTAAGTGTCTTATTAAATGTTCATTTCTTATATATTTATTTTTGCAAATAGAACATTCTAATTTTTCAGGTTTGTTATGTTTTTTTAAATGTCTTATATAACCTCTTTTATATTTTAATATTGTTCCACATATATGACAAATATATATTTTTGATGAATGAAATTTCTTATTATGTTTCAATAAATGGTTATGTGTCTCAAATGATCGATTGCATTTAGTGCAAGTAAACATATTTATTGCTAAATTAATATAATAATACTTATTATATTATATATAGTGTAATTTAATATTTTTCAATATTATTAAGTTTCATTATTGATAACTTATGTACATACGAGTAAATCTTCCATACTTTAAAAATTCATGTTACTTCGTCATTACTCGTAAATATGAGTTACCATATCTTTTCAGCAAATGTATTCTGATTTATTGAGATATCAGAAAATAATTCTGATTTAGTTTGGATTATAAGTACACATATCATTTCTCTGTTGTGAATTTCGTAATTTACTATTTTATAGTATTCAATGGAATTTTTAAGTTGGTTTTGAAGTATAATTTCAAGTATTCTGAAAATCATTTAATTTTTTCTAGTTATTAAATTTTTTGGATTAACATTAATTACCTAGTTTCATAGATGTACCTCAAAAAGACTATCCTCTAAAGTGAGTAACACGGTTATTTTCTTTTATTATAATATGTTAAAATTCAGAAAAAATTTATTTTATACGTGTGCCTGTAATTTTTTTTCTAATTTATTGTAGGTGAAATTTTAACACTATGGAGGATTTACTCATATATATGTTCTTTTTTAAATATATTATGAAATGTTTTGTTGCAATATTTCTAATATATTTCAAGAAACATTTCATTAAATATTTTCGAAAGTTTTCGTGAAATTTAATTATGAATTTTGTAAAATTTAATTGCAAAATCTATTAAATAATTTTAAAACTTTACATGAAATGTTTTTTGAAACATTACATATAAGGTTTTCATTTGTTGTAATTTATGTCAAATAGACATAAAAGCAAGGAAAAAAATTTAATACATATTTTTTTACTATATAGTATCATTACTAATATGCTATGTATTTCTATATTTACGTTTATCAATATTTTTATATAAATATATAGATAAACATAAAATGTTATAAACATTCATCAAAGTTAAAAATACTTTTTTATAAACGTTTTTTCTTTATATATTGGGTAAGAATAGTTATATTTAAATCACAATTAAAAAAATAAAATTAATTAAAATATTAAACAATGTAAATTAATTAACTGCTTATATTTAAAAAAAATGAAAATATATAAGATGGGATGTAGTTTTTAATGTAATAAAGCATATAATTAAAAATCAAGTACAAAATATTGATATTGTTAGATGAGATCAAAGAAAATATATATTTCAAAAGAATGATAAATAATAAATAATGTTTTTTGAAACATTACATATAAGGTTTACGACATAAATAATTTAAATAAAAGAATATTAAAATTACTTAACGGCGAATCGACAATTATTATAGCATAGATTATGCTACTCATAAAGGAGTCGATCAAAGTGATGATAATATCGAATTGAATTATCCAATAGAAAATCTTAATAAAATAAAAGAAGGTTTACCACCACACATATTGGAATTAAAAGTTAATGCTATAGTTATATTAATAAGAAATTTAAGTATTACCGAAGGTTTATGTAATGGAACAAGATTAAAAATTATAAAATTATATAAATATAATCTTGAAGCTGAAATCATTACTGGAAAAAAAATTGGAAATAAAGTTTTTATTCCAAGAATAACATCCCTATTAAAAAAGATCACGTGAATAATTTACGTAAATTTTTCACGTGATTTTTGTTTCATTTCACCACGTGAATTATTCACGTAAATTATTCACGTGAATTTTATATTTTTAATATAAGAAGTATTTCAATGAATGTAATCTCTCAAATCAAAAGTATTTCAATTAGATAGACAGATATGTGTTTATTTGTAAAAGTTTACAAAAAGTGATACAATTAATATGATTTTTCAAATAAAATATGAGTCACTAAAAAAAATTTGTGTTTCATTTCATTACGTGAATTATTTACGTAAATTATTCATGTGAATAATTCACGCAAATAATTTATGTGAATAATTTACGTAAATTATTCACGTAATGAAATGAAACACAAATTTTTTTCTAGTGACTCATATTTTATTTGAAAAATCATATTAATTGTATCACTTTTTGGAAACTTTTACAAATAAACACATATCTGTCTATCTAATTGAAATACTTTTAATTTGAGAGATTACATTCATTGAAATACTTCTTATATTAAAAATATAAAATTCACGTAAATAATTTACGTGAATAATTCACGTGATGAAATGAAACAAAAATCACGTGAAAAATTTACGTAAATTATTCACGTGATCTTTTTCAATAGGGATTAAATACTTGTGAATCATCCTGTTTACCCTTTATACTTTATAGTAAACAATTTCCTGTAACATTAGCTTTTGCTATGACTATTAACAAATCTCAAGGTCAAAGTTTTGATGAGATTGGATTATTTATTAAAAGACCTTTATTTTCGCATGGACAGCTTTACGTTGCACTGTCGAGATGTAAAAATCCTAACAAAATATACATACAAAATGAATCTGAAAATAAATATGAAATATTAAATATTGTTTGGAAAGAAATTTTTAATTGTTAATTAAATTTAAAAATATTGTAAAAATAAATACAGTTTATAAGAAAATAAACAAAAGATGAATTATTAATTAATTAATATAAAATAAATTTATATATTAGATAAACATGGAAAACAATGAACAATTGAATGTTGATAATAACGCAAATTGGCAAATTATGGAATGGGATCCAATTAATAATATGTATATTGAACCCGTATCTAACGAAGAATTAAAAGAATTGTCTAACTTAAATGCTGAAATTAATGAATATGAAGAAATAGAATATCTTCAAGAAGTAGAAGATGAAGAAAATTATTATCAATATGTAAAAGAACAAAAATTATCTGAGTGGTCTGAATTAATACAAAAATTTGATATGAAATATTATATACATTATTATAAAGAATGAAAAGATGTTTCTGAATGTTTTCAATTTCAGGTTCAAGAAATTTTTCAATATCTAATAAATAATGTCGATTTTGACATAGAAGGTATTAAAAATGATGAAAATTATTATGAAAATTTATTAATATTAAGTAATATAATCTATGAATTATATTTTTAAAATGATAATTATTTATATACACCTTTAAAATGTTTCAAAAAATAAAAATCAAAATATTTACATGTAATAACAATAATAATTTTTCATATTTTGTTAATGACAATATATTTTATTTTTATGAATTTATAAATTTTTTTCAACGATAGTTTAAAAGTAGTTTATAAAATTAATTTTAGAAAAATAAAAAAAAAATACTAAAATTTTTAAAATAATATAAATTTGTACGCTTTTTGCAGCGACAATAAAATATAAATTTATAAGTTTCTTTTAGCAATTATGAAGAATAAATATGTAACCTTTTTTTATCGACAATGAAAATGATTTTGTAAGCTTCTTTTAGCGACAACAAATAATAAATTTGTACGCTTTTATAATTTTTTTTTAGTTACAGTAAAAATAAATTTGTAAGCCTCTTTTAACGATAACTAATAAATTTGTATGCTTATATTAAATTTTTTTAGTGACAACAAACAATAGATCTGTACGCTTCAACAACAAAAATAAATGAATTTATAATCTTTTTTAGCGACAGTAAACAATAAATTTGTACGCTTTTTTCAACAACAATAAGATAGAAATTTATAAGTTTGTTTTAGCGATTATGAAAAATAAATTTGTAAGCTTCTTTTATCCACAACAAACAATAAATTTATATGCTTATATGAGGTTTTTTTAGTAACAACAAACAATAGATCTGTACGCTTCAGCGACAATAATAAATGAATTTGTAATCTTTTTTAACGACAGTAAACAATAAATTTGTACGCTTTTTTTAACGACAATGAGATATAAATTTATAAGTTTCTTTTAGCGATTATGACAAATAAATTTGTAAGCTTTTTTAGCGACAATAAAGATGAATTTGTAAGCTTCTTTTAGCGACAACAAGCAATAAATTTGTATGCTTATATAAAATTTTTTTAGTGAATACAAACAATAAATCTGTACGCTTTAGCGACAATAATAAATGAATTTGTAATCTTTTTTAGCGACAATAAACAATAAATCTATACGCTTTTTTCAACAACAATGAGATATAAATTTGTAAGTTTCTTTTAGCGATTATGACAAATAAATTTGTAAGCTTTTTTTAGCGACATTAAACAATAAATTTATATACTTGTTTGAAATTTTTTTAGCGACAACAAACAATCGCTTCAGCGACAATAATAAATGAATTTGTAATCATTTTTAACGACAGTAAACAATAAATTTGTACGCTTTTTTCAATGACAATGAGATATAAATTTATAAGTTTCTTTTAATTATTATAAAAAATAAATTTGTAAGCTTTTTTTAGCGACAATAAACAATAAATTTATATACTTCTATAAAATTTATTTAGCGAAAACAAACTATCGCTTCAGCGACAATAATAAATTTGTAAGCTTTTTTTAGCGACAATAAAGATGAATTTGTAAGCTTCTTTTAGCGACAATGAAGATGAATTTGTAAGCTTCTTTTAGCGACAACAAACAATGTTTTTTATAAGCTTTTAATGCAGCCATACATTTTTATGCTGGTCTCAAGCCCAAAAATCTTTTATTAAGACAAATATGTAAATATCTTATTTCTAATTTAAAAAAAAAACATGTTTTATTTAAATAAAATTGTTAATAAAGTACCTATGGATATTAAGCTAAATTCATTTTGTTATTCATAGTTTACTATTGTAATTAATAAATTTTTTCAATAATAAAAATAAAGATACAATATATAGAAATAAAAATATTATATATTTATCTGAATAGAGAAAATGCAGAGAGGAAGCTTTGTATTATCAATTAATTATGTTTGCAATTATAATAATAGAATATTAATAATAGTAATTTTTTTTTTCATTTTCGAAATTCAATATTAGAATACGAAAAAACTTGATATGATTAAATAGTTACAGTTACAATCATAATCATAAAATATTACTAATTATAATAATATTAAATTACTTATGATTGTTATTATAATAATAGAATATTATTAATAATAAGAATATTTTTTTATTACTAATTACTTAATCATAATATCATAGTGGGGAGGAGGGCATAATGAGGGGGGGGCTATAAAAAGTGAGGGAAAGGGGGAAGCAAATTGAGGGAGGGCTACAAAAATTAAGAAGGGTGAGGGGGGCTGAGGGGGAGGCCTAAGTTACGTTAATTTTGGAATAGCCATTTATAAGAGAAATTACAACGTAATTTGAGGGGGGGGGGCTATGCCGACAGACATTTGAGGGGGGGCTGATAGGGAACTACAAAAATTGAGGGGGGGCGAGGGGGCTGAGGGGGGGCCTAAGTTACGTTAATTTCGGAATAGCCATTTATAAGAGGAATTACAACGTAATTTGAGGGGGGCAATTGAGGGGGGCTGAGGGGCTTCAAAAATTGAGGGGGGGCTGAGGGGGGCCTAAGTTACGTTAATTTTGGAATAGCCATTTATAAGAGGAATCACAACGTAATTTGAGGGGGGGGCTATGCCAACAGACATTTGAGGGGGGCTGAGGGGGGGGTCGGTTGAATCTTGTCTTACGACTATATATATATATATGAACTAGGGGGCAAGCCCTCTGCGCGCAAGCGCGCGAACCCAATTTTGCTTTTATAACTTTAAAAAAATATCCAAGAATTTGCAATTGTTTAAATAACTTTTATTTGAAATACTAAATAATTTTAATTATTCAAAAGTTTTCTTTAAGTAAATCTTCAATGATCTTTTAATGAATCTAATGATTTGTGAAGTCCTGGCTTTATACCAGGACAGAATTAATAATTAAATGCTGTGTGTTATGAGGACTACGTGTATATGTTTTATTATAATATTAAATAAAGAATAAAGTTAGTAATTGATTTATAATCGTTTTATCAAATGTTAGTCTAGTGATAGAAAGACTCTAAATTTAACGCTGTAATGTAGGTCCAAAAATGAGGGGCATATTTCTGACGATGACAGCGACGACAGCGGCGGTATACTTTTAAAAGTATAGAGTGAATATAATATAAATAGATTTAAAATCCAGCTAAAATTCACCTGAAATCAAACAAAAATTCACCTAAAATTGCTTAAAATTAATATAAATTTTAGCTAATTTGTAGCTGATTTTTAACTAACTTTTAGCTAATTTTCAGCTAACTTTTAGCTTAATTTTAGCTAGATTTTAGCTAAATTCTAGCTAACCAAGGACAAATCGAATTCTTATATACAGCGACAGCGGCAGCGGCGGCGAAATCTCTTTATAATATAGAGATATATATATATATATATATATATATATATATATATATATATATATATATTTTTACAGCGTGTCCAAAAAGTAACGATACACCTAAGAAATTTCCAAAGTTAATAATTTTTTCAACCAGGCGAAGGCCACTCTTTTCGATGATGCTATAGAAAGTAGGGGTTCCCATTTTAAAAAATGAGGTCGACCTCAAAATAATCTTAAAAATGAGACTCAAGGTCAAATCCAAGGTCACCATCGGATACCTCGTAAAAAGTTACTTCAAGAACGACCTTCACCTGATTGAAAAAATTATCAACTTTGGAAATTTTTTAGGTGTATCGTTACTTTTGGACGCTGTAGAAAGTAGTGATGGGATTATTTTCGGATTTTCTGACTATTCGAATTATTCGAATAAACAGATAATACTATCCGTGATAAAATAATCCGGATCGTCAAAAAATATTCGAATGATCAAAAAGCATTCGGATAATCGATAAATATTCGGATTATAATTTTAATCGAATAATTCAATTGTGTGTGCGAGTGCGTGCGTGCGCGTGTATGCCTGTGTGTTTGCGTGCGTGCAGGTGCGTATGCGGACATCCACACCCGCACCCGCATCCACATCCGCACCCGCACCCGCATCCCCATCCGCACCCGCATCTGCACCCATACCCGCACCTGCATCCGCACCCGCGCCCGCACCTGCACGCACGCACACACACAGTGTGTGGTTGTGTGGTTGTCTGAGTGTGTGGTTGTGTAGGTGAGTAGATGTGTGGATGTGTGTACCGTTAATTCTTCGAAGTTCGAATAATTAGACTCGATTATTTATGATTCGAATAGTCATTATTCGAATACTGATTATTCGAATAAAAAATCCGAATAATCACTATCCGGATTACGAATACCTTTCGAATAAAAGAATTCATTATTCGAATAATTTTCATCCGGATAGTCCCACCCCTAGTAGAAAGATTTCGCCGCCGGTGTCGACGCTGCTGCCGTGTATAAGAATCGAATGTGTTCCCAGTTAGCTAGAATTCAGCTAAAAATTGGCTAAAATTTAGCTAGAATTCGATTAGAATTTAGCTAAAAGTTAACTAAAAGTTAGCTGAATTCAATATAAAACTTTTAGCTAACTTTTAGTTGAATTCTAGCTAAATTCTAGCTAAAAGTTAGCTAAAAGTTAGCTGATGTCAGATAAAATTACAAAAAAGTCAGCTAAATTAAATCAAACGTTAGCTGAACTTAATATAAAAATCAGCTAAATTAATACAAAATTTAGAAGAAAATTAGCTAAAAGTTAGCTAAATTGATATTAATTTTAAGCAATTTTAGGTAAATTTGTGTATTATTTCAGCTGAGTTTCAGCTGAATTTTAAATCTATTTATATTTTATTCTCTCTATACTATAAAAAATATATCGCTGCTGTCGTCGTCAGAAATATGCTCCTTATTTTTAGACCCTCATTACAACGTTGAATTTGGCTGAATTTAAGCTTGTAGTGAGCTTGGTAATAGCTAATTTTAAATTTTGTATATATTATAATAGTTTAAGATTAGTAATAGATGAAAAATAAATAATAATATCTATTTTACAATTAGTTTATCATCCTGTAATCATCATGAAGTTTGGTCATATAAAATAATTATGAATTTTATTATTTATTTAAAGTAAATAGTTGAAAATATCATTCGGGAAAAAGCTAAATTAATGTTCAATGATTAAATGATTAAATAAAAATTTTGTTAAATAAAAACCAAAATTAAACTCTCAAATAAAGTCTTTATAAATTTATTTTGATATTTATTTAATTTTTTAAAATAATATTTTTAAATGAAAAATTTTTTTATTTTGTAAAATGATATTGTTGAATAAAATATCAATATTCTTATTACATGCATGTCCAAGTTTAGTTTTATAAAATTCTTCTCAAAATTTTTTTCCGCATATTTTACATAAAAATGTAATTTCATCATTATGTTCTTGTATATATTTAAAAAAATGTGATTGCTGTTTAAAAATTTTAAAGCATAGATTAAATGTTTCATTAATATTGTTATTTTTATTACATGTTTGAGTACCTTGATGTCTTTGTGAATTAAAAATTCTTATAAATTTTTTATCACATATTTTACATGAAAATTTATTCTTATTAATATGTTTTTGTATATGTCTTGAATAATGTTTTCGATGTTTGAAAATTGTATGACATAATTTACATGTATTATCGATTTTGTCATGGAAACAATTAATATGTTTATTTGGAGACAAGAAAATTTAACACTGTTCACATTAAAACGTTAATAAAAATAGTACATTATTGACCAAAGATGCATATTGATCATTCTCGGCGAGTGCGAACTTTTGGGGTTGAGTACAGGGAGCCAGGATGATCAATTTGCATCCATGGTATAATATACTATTTTTTTTCGCGAGGCCGAGATATTTAAAATTTTTTAGCAGGATGCAAAATGGTCTTTTTGCGGCTCAAGACAAAGACATTATTGACCAAGGATGCATATTGATCATTCTCGGCGAGTGCAAACTTTTGGGGTCGAGCGTAGCAAGGCCTCGAAAGTTGCACGAGCTATGATGATAAATATGCATCTATGGTCTAATATACTATTTTTTTGTCCCGAGGCCGAGACATTTGAAGTTTTTCCGCAGGATACAAAATGGTCATTTTGCGGCCTAGGGCAAAAAAATTTTAATAATAAATATTAAAATATCGATAAAAAAGGGAAAAAAAACAACGTTCGATTGATAGAACTGTAGATTGATAAAACTATTTTTTAATTTATTATTTTACAGTGAACAGTAGGTATTCTTTTTATTTAATAATCTACGTATCAAAATCATAATTATTTTTTCCACACATACATTCGTAGAAATTTGTGTGGATGATCAGTTTCATTAAAAGATCATTGAACATTTATCTGAAAAGAAATTATAAATAATTAAAAGTATTTAGTATTTTAAATAAAACTTATTAAAAAAATTGCTAATTCTTGAAAATTTTTTCCAAGTTATAGTTACAATTATATTAAGATGTTAAAAAGTTATAGTAAGATGGGGGTTGGCGCGCTTGCCCCTTAGTATATATATAAATAACATGATCCATAGATATTCGACTGCATACAGCCTGCCAAGATATAAATATATATATATATATATATATATATATATATATATATATATATATATATCTTCGCAGGCTGTATGCAGTCGAATATCTATAGATCATGTTAAAAACTATGGTACAATAAGATAGGCGAAATGACGCCCTTCAGATATTTGGAATTTGGTTGCAAGGATAGTCGATATATATCGAATAATGATTTTTAAGATCATTGATCCCTCTCCCCCTATTTCCCCCACCTACAAAAAAAGTGTTTTTTCATTAATTTTATTTTTTGACAATTAAATTACTATTACACAGTCCGGACAAATTTTGACATATTTTTTGCGTAAATACGCATAGAAAAATGTTCTTAAATTCTTGACCTAATGACCTAACCTAAAAACGCTTCTAAAATCTTAAAATCGCTCTCAAAACTTGCCGTTTGGAGGTGTAAAAAAGATATTTGGTAAAAAGTTTTAAAAAAATTGTCTTAGAAAGTTATTATTTCTTCAGATTGTTTGAGTGAAGCGTCATATCTGAAAGTCGAAAAAACCACCTTCTTAACGGTTTTTCAATAGTTTTTTGACATTGGCGCCTTACTTAAGCCAATTACAATAAATTTGATCATAGCTCGAAGTATAGAGTAGTAATTCTTGATAGTTTCCTTATAGGTCCATAATCGTAATCGTCATACTTGATCGTACATCCAAGCCTAAGGGCTGCATATCTAAGAAACTTTTTGGGTGCTTTTTCTAACGCCTCCCTCTGATAATTTAAGTAAGGTCTCCAAATATTGAACGCATAACTTAGCGAAGAATATATGTACAAAAAGTACAATGTACAAAAGGACTCTGATTTTTTAAATTTTTATGCAATTCTCTTAATGAAACTTATTATTTCAGCTGACTTATTGACCAAATGATCAATGTGATTATTAAAGAAAACATCATTATCAAAGATGACTTCCAAATCCTTAACACTATTCACCTTGTTAAGAAATTGATTTTCTTTGCATATTTCGATAGTATACTATTCCCAGAACAATTTCCCAAAGTTGTATAGTCGTGTTGTAAATACTTTCGAAATGGCAACGTTATTAGGCGGAGCAAACCCTCGACGCTCGGCGACTGGGTGGCGTGGTGAGTATATGTGCTCATTGTTGTGCTCCGAAGGCATCATAAGTCAAATAGACGTTGTAAAGGGGGTTGGGTACCTACCTGGGGAAGCCCCCAAACAATAATATAAGCTACAATTTCGTTCGAAATCGTTACAACAAGACGCAGGTGCGAATTATATGGCGCTGGAATGGCAGAAAAACTATAAGTATGGAAAAATTAATTTTATAACACAAAAATCAGTAGTCAAAACTTTAAACGCGTTTTTCTCAAAACTACATTTTTAAAAATGACTGCAGCTCTAGCTCAGAGGAAAATTAAGATATTAATTTGAAATTTTGTACGAAGTTCCCGAGCAAAAAACAAGCGTTTTTTTCAAAATAGTGCTATTTTGTTAATTTTTAATATTTTGAAAATATCCTAATTCATGGTATGGAGAAACTCATCTAGTTTAACGTCTAATTTTTTTCAGATCCAAGAATCCTGAAAATCTCTGCAGCTGCAGCCGTTTGACGACTTTATTCTTGGAGGACTCCACGTCATGGCGTAGAACTCGGCTTAAGGGGAGACACAAGTAAAACACGAAAATAATGAGGTTTTTTAGTTTTAACTTTTGATCCGTAGCACCTACAATGTTATCCATGCGTAATGTTATTCAAAATCATCTAAAGAATCTATAAAAAAATTTTCAGCTCGAAATATTAAAAACTGTGGGACTAGTTCCATTTTAACGACTGCTCGTTTCAGTGATAAGTGAGGAAGCGTTAAAATGGAACGAGTTCCACAGTTTTTAATATTTCGAGCTGAAATTTTTTTTATAGATTCTTTAGATGATTTTGAACAACATTACGCATGGATAATATTGTAGGTGCTACGGATCAAAAGTTAAAACTAAAAAACCTCATTTTTTTTTGTGTTTTACTTGTGTCTCCCCTTAAAATCGATATTTTTGCGTGACATTTTTTCGTTAACTCATTAAAAGTATCTCAATATATCCTCTAAACCTAAAAATAAATGTTTGCTTGGTTATCTTTTAGCACTGGAAAATCACCTCCTTTTTACACTCGAGAAACTAGTCTAGCCTCTCAATCAAAGAAACGGTTAAATAATAATCGTATTTAGTACAAAATACTTTTGCAAACAAAATAATCATACTTTTTTTTTCAAATTACAAACCAAACCATCTTTATTTCACTATTCATAAAATGCAGTAATATCCTTCTATAAAAGAGTAGCGTCGATTGATGATTTGATGCCTTCATAAATCTTCGCATCATCCACAAATAATAACAGTTAATAATAAAGTTTATTACATTCGATATTATTAATAAATAGCAGAAACAGTATAGGACCCAAGTGCATCTCATGACCCATCCCTAAAGACACATCAATTTTTTTAAAAATAAATGATTTCATCCTCGCTATCTGACGCCTATTTTTTATATATGAACCAAACCATTCCAACAGTTGGCCGTTTATTTTGTAATATTTTCGCTTTGAGAGTAGTAAATCAATATTAACAGTATCAAACGCTCTACCTAGATACATCGCACAGGACGAATCTACGGAAGCATCCCCTTTAAAGTTATCAATAATATCATTTAAGTACACACTTAAATTGGTGATGGTCGACCTAGATTTAACAAACCTATGTTGTTCGTCAATCAAAAACCCACTTAGATATACATTTAATTTCCGTACATAAGCTTATATAATTTGTGGTACTTTTTTGTAGTAATACACTTTTATAATTCCGCAGAATACCAGTCAGGAAAATTAATATTCTTACGAACTATCTTTGGGACACTCTTATTAATACACTTGAGCGAAATATCATTTGATTCTTTCAGGGTATCATCCAAATCAGTCAATACCAATGTCAATGTCAGACAGCAAACAATTATCAAAGTTTAGATCAAAGTATTGAAATTGATTTTCTTAAAATCGTGAAAAACCTCATTATAGGAAAGCAGATCATGAATCCCATTAGGAATCTTAATCAATAATGGTGAATGAAAAATGTCACAGTCTAACAAGGAGTCAATATCGCGATCTACTATTAAATTATTAAAGTTAGATAAACATAAATCCAGAGTGTTGTCTACAAAATTGACACAGTCGTTAAACTGAAACAAAGTATATAATTCACAAAAATCCTTCAAACAATCAACCGAATACACAACATTCACATTCGGATGAAAACCCACCGCACGAATATTCATAGCAGATTTGTACCACCTGCTACCTGGAAAATTAAAATCACCCAATATAATTAATTTGGATAAAGTATTAAAGTTAGCAAATTGAGATAGAATGTCATGTTAATATAAAACAAAGTAGTTTAATTCATCAGAAACTAGCTCTGGAGGTAGGTACGTTACAAGTATAAAGAAATCATTTATATTACAAATTTTTATTGCTAACATTTCAAATGAGTGATCCTTTTAAGGTGGAACTTGAAACTTCAAATTTTCCTTTACTTAAAATAGGACACCACCTTCTGACTTCTTACCACTAGTAAAATTAGATCTATCACAACGTATAACATTGTAACTATTCAGACCTAGTTCAATATTCTTTATGTTCTTATGAAGCCATGTTTTTGTTAATACTATTATATCTCGTCAAAGTGATTCAAGAACAGTTGCCCCAAACGCAGCCAACCTGCGAAGTATATTGTGCACATTCTGATAATATACTAAAAAAGTGGTATACTTAATCGTTATTTGCCAGTAGCAGGTGATGGTTTAGAAGTGATGTGAGGAGCACAATTATAATATTTTATATACAAATTATTCTCACCCTTTTTTAAAGGAGCTTTCAGCTCCAACTTCAATTTTCTCATATGCTCCTGTTGAACCTTAGTTAAATACCCACCAACAATAATATTTTCTCGAAATATTTCTTTTTGGTAATGCAGCGCCTGAAGGACATTCTCTTTACAATATAGTTGAACTCTCAAAGGTCTGATTTTACTAATTGAAAAGCTTCTACCAAGCCTGCTCACAACAATACAATCCAAATTAAATGAAATATTAAGTTGGGAATCCAGAAAATATTTCTTAATTTCCAATAAGTCAGTAGCCTCGTCATTGGCTGAATCTGTAACATTAAATAAAATTAGGTTAACTTCTCTATGCTTTCCCTCATATTATGTAAAGAAATCCTCATAATTCTTGTCTAAAAAGGATTTAATATCATCTAATCTAGCTTTAATCAACTGAAATCTATTATTACATCCAGTATTATTATTATCAATTTTCTTATTCAAGTTGTCAAATTTGAATGAAATTAACTTCGACAATAGTAATAGATTAGAATCCAACTTCCTAAACTCTTTATTAGAATTACTTTTATCAGTTTCCTAAGTCTTAATTTAAGCCAACTCTATCCGAATGAGACAGATGATAGTACGACGTACCATTCGGATACTTAACAGCACTATCCTCAGCAATATAAGTCTTCTTTGAGCATAAGGTACATTTACTTTGTTGTCATTATATTTTTAAGACCCTTGAAAGACACTTCTGCTTACATTCTTGTCATCCACTTTACCATTGGAACCATCATTCTTATTGCCACTACTGCCCGCTATAATATGCACTATCTTTATCTTATTCTTTATGAACAAAAACACCTGTTCATAAAAATATAGATGCGTAAGTTAATGCGTGCACAACAAAATAATCAAGTAAACCATCAATAAATTCAGAGCGCATTACAAACCAAACTCATGCTTTGTATGCGATACCGTGATTAATACGTTTCAAACGTATACGTTATATATACAGAATGCAAAATCCATGTATAGCATAATCTAGATTCTTGAAATTATACAATAACACCACCTTTACAAGATAATAAATAATGAAATTATTCAATACACTGTAGAGTCTTAGAAGAAAGACTTAAGTATGAATAATAGAGCTTAATCTGGTTGTATTTAAATATCTATTTAAAGACAGTCACGTGCTTCATAAATAAAACTTGCTAGAACTTTCTAGAAGATGATACTAAGAATTTTATGCTTTAAACATTGCGTTCAAAGCATAAAACTTGCAAACAAAACACTTAAATAACACTTCTTTTATTAATCGAAAAGTGTGCATAACAAAATTATTAAGCAAACAATCAATAAATACAGAGTGCGTTATAAACCAAGCTCGTACTCTATTTGTTATAACTTAACAATACGTTATACCCGTATACTTTATACACACTTAATGCTAAGTTTATGTACTGGGTTTAGGAATTTGCTTGCCAGCGCCACCGCATGGCCCTTTGGTAAGCTGTGAGAGAAGGATTATATTGCATAGCCTATTTAATCTTATGTAATGTACACTGAAAAAAAGCCGAATGCACACGCTTCGAAGTCGATTGTTGTGAATGATTCGGACAACATTCGCAGCTATTAATAACGGAAAATCGCAATATAAGAGTGCGTAACAATATCGCAGCCAATCATTCCAACTATCTGTATAAAAGATTACATTGATCGGAGCAGAGCGCTGCGACTAAGCTGCGTTGTGGCTCGCTACGGCTCTCCGTAGTCTACGACACAGAAAGCTAAATACAAGCCCAGCGACTAAACTGCTTTGTCGCTCGCTACGGCTCTCCGTAGTCTACGGCACAGAAAGCTGAATCTGAACACAGCGATTTATTGCGTGGTCGCTCGCTTTGAATGCCGATCTCAAGCATTGCGACAACGCTTTGAACACACTTGCTTGATTAATAAATAACATTGAAAAAATGATAATTTTTACTTCCTTTTATATATTTTTTTTAATGTTCATGTAATTATGCGAATTCATAATTTTGAACTATTTTTAAAAATTTATAGTTATTAATGCTTTAATATCTTTAATTATTTTTTTTTTATTTTTAGATTTATTAGGACATTTAAAGTTAAATAGTTAAAAAACTATACTAATAAATCTATAACAAATCTAAAAATAAAACAAATAAAAAATTGAGAAAGAAAATAACTTTTTTTAACAAACAATTTATGTGATTATAGATAATAATATTTATGAAGTTATTACTAAACATTAGATTACCTTAATTATATTGTTCCAAATTTCATACACAAGTTGTATTCACTTGCCGTAAAAGAGAAAATATTTATAGATGATTTTTATGCTATTTTAAATTCTTAATTAATTTAGATACATAATAAATAATTAATAAATATTTCCAAGAAAAAAATACTCAAAGCCTGGTAGAACTAAGATTTATTGGTAATATCGTCACTACATATTTACAGATGATATCTGATAAAAATGTATTTGTAGGTTTTCTTCAAAACAAAGTGCGTTTGAAGAAAAAAAATCTTATGATTGATTAAAAATGAATGTTTTAAATACTTTTCCGCAAATTCAGGTGTTTTTAGAAATCTTCTTTGTTATCGCTGAAATTTATTCGTTCTTTATAAAAAAATATTAAGTCAAGTCATTAAATATCAAATCAACTTGGCCAGTTTTTGTGTATATTCAATAGTGATTTTTCACCTAACAGGTACGTTAAAAAGTCTACATATTGTCATTTTAAAAAATTCAATCATATTGTACACGTTATTTTCAACAAAAATAGTTCTATTAAGTTTTTACAATAGTTTGATACTTTTTAATAAAAAATTTATTAAAACATTAATTTAACCAAAAAATTTGAGTAAATAAAAATATTCCATTACTTTGAATTTTTAACCACAAAATTTTTTATTTATATTTTGGAAACCAAATGGAACATATTCCCAGACTCATTGATTTTACTACGTTTTTATTAACTCGCTTTGGTGTCTGTCTGTCTGTCTGTCTGTCTGTCTGTCTGTCTGTTCGGTACAAATTTTGCAACCGATTGTAAACTAACTTCCCGACGAGCTAGAGACTTGAAATTTTAAATATAGCTCAGAACTGGATGACAATGCAATATTATAAAAAAAATATATATATTTACCGAACAATATATTAATATATTCGATCATATACGGAGATGTTGGCAAAATTAAAGATTTGAAGATTTTATATATAGATACACTTTTAACATTAGTGTCTAAACATCTTCGAAAATTTTAAAAATCCTTTTTTGATATATTAATATATTAATATATTCAATATTATATTTTTGCACGCATTGTTGGATAATATAATTAAAAATATATTTTCCCACCGAAAAATATATTAATATATTTAATTATAAACGGAGATATTGGCAAAATTGAAGATTTGAAGATTTTATATATAGATATACTTTTAACATTAGTGTCTAAACATCTTCGAAAATTTTAAAAATCCTTTTTTGATATATTAATATATTAATATATTCAATATTATATTTTTGCACGCATTGTTGGATAATATAATTAAAAATATATTTTCCCACCGAAAAATATATTAATATATTTAATTATAAACGGAGATATTGGCAAAATTGAAGATTTGAAGATTTTATATATAGATATACTTTTAACATTAGTGTCTAACCATTTTCGAAAATTTTTAAAATTCTTTAACTTGTCATATATTGCAATTAGACATAAATTACAGCATTTTCTATTATACATATAGAATTGGAGACTGTATTTTATTCATTTTATGGTCTAACAATGCATAAAACAATAAATCTTGGTTGAATTTCTAATGGCGTCATTATCGTCAAAATGGCGGGAAACTCACCATGCGATTACGTGTTCTCTAAAAAAAATAGATGAAACACGTTTTAGTCCCTTGACAACAATATATATGCTATATAATATGCACTGTTGGACAACACGATAAATAATATTAATAATAATAATAATAATAATACCAAAATGTATAAGATAATATTTAAATAAAAAAAAAATTTTCAATCTACCACGTTTTTTAATTGAACTAAAAAGTATAAAATAATATTAAAAATAAAAAAAAAACTTTTTAATGTACTAAGTTTTTATAATGAACCAAAAAGTATAAAATAATGTGTAATAAAATGAAAAATGAATAATGATTTGAAATAAAAAAACGTGGGGTGCATGTTTATTATTATGTATTGTATGCACCCCACGTTTTTTTTATTTCAAATCATTATTCATTTTTCATTTTATTACACATTATTTTATACTTTTTGGTTCATTATAAAAACGTAGTACATTAAAAAGTTTTTTTTTTATTTTTAATATTTTATTATTTAGCCGTGTAAATTGATGTGAAATTTTTCGTATGTATATATATATCTACAAGTTCTATGGATTTAATATTATAACTAAGAGTATTATTTTATTATGATTTCATAAAATGGAATGAAATAATATATGAACAAAAATTATTTTAAATAAATTTCAAAGATATATTGGTACATCTTTAAAAGTTTAAACTTTAAATATGACTTTTTTCAAACAATTTTTAAAAAGTGACTATTCTATTACATTAAAAAATACACAACTGTTTACGAATAAATTATTCTTTTTTGAAACTATTAAACAAAATTCATTTTTTAAAAAGCTATATTGTACGGTGCCTTGAAAATTTCATAAATAGTATTAAATATTTTCTAAAAATGATATGAATGGTTTTTGCATAAATGGTACAGAAAAAACCGAATTTTCGAAGATTCTTTCATTAAGAGCATGACGAAGCTGTCCGCCTTCTAATAATATTTCCAATCTTAACTTATGAATAAACGATGCGTTTAATTGAATTTCTTTACTACAAAGTAAAAATTTGTAAGATTAAACTCTAATGCAGACAACTCAAGAAATCCACCAAAATATAATACAGACAAAGTTATAATAAAAACTTTCAATATGTCGTATTTTAAGGTTAGGTTTGTCGAGTTTGATATCTAATTTCCAATCAAAGCTCATAAAAAAATAACAAGTCCAAATAATTTTTTATTTTAACAAAAATTATTGTATAAATATAGCTTTAGTGCGGACAAGTCATTATATTTGTTTAATTTAAGAATTTAAAAAGATATTGATAAAATAAAAAAAGCAAAACTTGATTGCTGCAGCTCCGACATGCCGTTAAATATAATTTAAACCATGCAAATAATTTTTAATAAAACTAAAACAAAAATTTAAGAGCAGGTCGAGAATATTCTTCTTTTTCTAATCAAAGAATTGTTTTTTTTTACAATAACTAATATAATCAAGAAAACGTTGAAATACTTCAAATATATTTTATTTCGCATTTCTCATATTTCATTCATATACTGAATGTTTAAATTTAAATAAATAAAAATTGTTTAAATATTGTGATTTTAACTGTTAAGACGTGCGCATTTCGCAGTATCGAAGTCAGTATAACTTAACAGTTAATTTATTTTCTCATATTTTATGAATGCAATTACATTTATATTAAAAAATTTTAGATTAGGATTTTTAATTAAAACCTATGTTTTATAATCATTTATATTATTTGTTCGAACAACATAAATATTTAGTACTGTACAACAACATATATTTTTAATTAAATGCTTTATATATTTGAATTAGCAAAACATAGGGTCGAATGACCAGTTACCGTTCCTTTAAGGTTCAGGCAGATACATTTTCTTCAATAAAACAAATCTCAAGGTGTCTCAAGGTCTTAAATCTCAACCTCCCTTGTGGTTTAAATTATATTTAATGAAAGAACCTTCGAAAATTTGGTTTTTTCCATACCATTTATGCAAAAACCATTCATATCATTTTTAGAAAATATTTGATACTATTAATGAAATTTTCAAGGCACCGTGCAATATAGCTTTTTCAAAAATGAATTTTGTTTAATAGTTTTAAAAAAGAATAATTTTTTCGCAAACAGTTGTGTATTTTTTAATGAAATAGAATAGTCACTTTTTAAAAATTCTTTGAAAAAAGTCATATTTAAAGTTTAAACTTTTAAAGATGTACCAATATATCTTTGAAATTTATTTAAAATAATTTTTGTTCATATATTATTTCATTCCATTTTATGAAATCATAATAAAATAATTCTCTTAGTTATAACATTAAATCCATAGAACTTGTAGATATATATATACATACGAAAAATTTCACATCAATTTACACGGCTAAATAATAAAAATCAATGAGTCTGGGAATATGTTCCATTTGGTTTCCAAAATAAAAATAAAAAATTTTGTGGTTAAAAATTCAAAGTAATGGAATATTTTTATTTACTCAAATTTTTTGGTTAAATTAATGTTTTAATAAATTTTTTATTAAAAAGTATCAAACTATTGTAAAAACTTAATAGAACTATTTTTGTTGAAAATAACGTGTACAATATAATTGAATTTTTTAAAATGACAATATGTAGACTTTTTAACTTACCTGTTAGGTGAAAAATCACTATTGAATATACACAAAAACTGGCCAAGTTGATTTGATATTTAATGACTTGACTTAATATTTTTTTATAAAGAACGAATAAATTTCAGCGATAACAAAGAAAATTTCTAAAAACACCTGAATTTGCGGAAAAGTATTTAAAACAGTCATTTTTAATCAATCATAAGATTTTTTTTCTTCAAACGCACTTTGTTTTGAAGAAAACCTACAAATACATTTTTATCAGATATCATCTGTAAATATGTAGTGACGATATTACCAATAAATCTTAGTTCTACCAGGCTTTGAGTATTTTTTTCTTGGAAATATTTATTAATTATTTATTATGTACCTAAATTAATTAAGAATTTAAAATAGCATAAAAATCATCTGTAAATATTTTCCCTTTTACGGCAAGTGAATACAACTTGCGTATGAAATTTGGAACAATATAATTAAGGTAATCTAATGTTTAGTAATAACTTCATAAATATTACTATCTATAATCACATAAATTGTTTGTTAAAAAAAGTTATTTTCTTTCTCAATTTTTTATTTGTTTTATTTTTAGATTTGTTATAGATTTATTAGTATAGTTTTTTAACTATTTAACTTTAAATGTCCTAATAAATCTAAAAATAAAAAAAAAATAATTAAAGATATTAAAGCATTAATAACTATAAATTTTTAAAAAGAGTTCAAAATTATGAATTCGCATAATTACATGAACATTAAAAAAAATATATAAAAGGAAGTAAAAATTATCATTTTTTCAATGTTATTTATTAATCAAGCAAGTGTGTCCAAAGCGTTGTCGCAATGCTTGAGATCGGCATTCAAAGCGAGCGACCACGCAATAAATCGCTGTGTTCGGATTCAGCTTTCTGTGCCGTAGACTATGGAGAGCCGTAGCGAGCGACAAAGCAGTTTAGTCGCTGGGGTTGTATTCAGCTTTCTGTGCTGTAGACTACGGAGAGCCGTAGCGAGCCACAACGCAGCTTAGTCGCAGCGCTCTGCTCCGATCAATGTAATCTTTTATACAGAAAGTTGGAATGATTGGCTGCGATATTGTTACGCACTCTTATATTGCGATTTTCCGTTATTAATAGCTGCGAATGTTGTCCGAATCATTCACAACAATCGACTTCGAAGCGTGTGCATTCGGCTTTTTTTTCAGTGTATGTATTATTAAGATTTTTTTATGAAGTAAATTAATAAAAATGTAATTATTTGATTATGTTAAATATAATGACATTGTTTTAAAGTAAATATATGTCCAGTGCCTAATTTAACAAAATCTAGCTTATAACGATAGTACAATGTCACTACTTTTACAAGATAAAAAATGATGAGATTGAGTAACACACTGTAGAGACTCAGAAGAAAGACTTAAGTATAAATGATAAAGATCGCTCTGGTTGTATTTAAATGTCCATCTAAAAGTTAGTCACATGCTTTATATATATATATATATATATATATATATATATATATATATATATATATATATAATACCAAAATTTATGGTTTGAATAATGCGTTTATGAGAATCAATCTAGTAAAATCACATCACTAACAACCAATATACTTCAATAAAACTTTCTTTGTCAATCCATTTCACAATTAATTTTATTATCAATAGGTAATTAAAAACAGTAAAAACAATATTCCTCTTAGCAATCCATCAGTATGCGGTTTCGTTCGTTACATATGAACGATAGGAGCCAACATAGCTGCCTTAACCACCTTTATTGGTCGTGAACAAAATCGACGTGTGTACAACCAAAATAGTTTAGCAACATCTTTAATATTGCGACGCAGGGTTTTGCGTCACAAAATTTTTTTGCATTTTTGGGTTCTTTTAATTTTTTTGTGAGAGAAAGGAGGGTAAGTGATGTTAAATTTAATCTAAAAGAAGTTAAATAATTCTGCTGTTGTTCGGATAATTAATAGAATATAGATCCAATTTATTAAAAGGTTATTTTGTTTTTTTATGTTTGAGGGAATTCATCATTTTAAATAGTCCCACCACAAAGAGAGGAACCAACTGCCGCCGAAGGAAAGAAGACAGAAAATAAAATAAGAAAAGAAGAGTTTCTATATTAATGTGTCGCATTAAATTATATTTGTAAAAGCAAGAATCGGGTTTTAAAAGCGTGCGTTATTTTAAAATATATAAAATTATTGTAAAAGTGAGATTAAGTAAAAGAGAGAGTGCGTAAATTTTTGTGCGAGTGTGAAAGAAAAGGAGAGAAAGAGAGTACGGCCGAGTGATGTACGAGCTGCGCACGCCGTTTTTGTAAATGTTACCGGATGGAAAGAGATTTGAAGAACGTTTTTTTTTATATATACGAATTTGTTTTTAAAATCATAGAAAGAAAAAGAAATCTAAGTCGTAATAATATAAGATTTTATTTTGCAAAAAGGGAATGTTAAGTTATTGTATATATGAATGTCAACCCGCCGAATCTAAGCGTTGCAATTGACTGATGAAATCGAGCAGGACGTTGCTGGTCGAAATTCGCCGGGACCAGAGTCAGTGTACATTGGGCCGCAGCAGAGAGTAGACGTGTCGTGAGAATATTAGAGTTTTGTAGTTAAAAAAAGGGTTTTTTTGTTTGTGAAATTCGAGGAGATAGCGTGGCGTGAGCGAGGAGAGTTTTTATTTTGTAGTGAAAATTATAAATTTTTCGGGGCGTGATTGAGGAAGAAATCAATAGATACTTTATCTAATTGCTGAGGTTTCTTTAATTTTTTTTTGCGTGTAATTAGTTTTTTTTTGTGTTTGCGATTCTGTGAGAGTATCGTCGTTGAAGTGTATCGTGAAAAAAGTGTTAGTAGTGCCTATAAAGGCTTTCCTTTGCGCGATTCACCTTGTGTGCTGAGCATCTACGAGAGAGAAGCAAGCCAGAGAACGCGAGGAAGTCACTGCGACAAAATCAACTTCGCCTGGACAGAATCCATTGGGAATTCGCTTCTCTCGAATTTTAGGTGATCCCGTCAAAAATAAGCCACGCGTGCGTACTTGCAAATTTAGCTTTTTCGCGAAGAAAACAAAAGAAATCATTGTTTGAAAAAGTACATTTATCTAATACGCGTGCATAGTGTGCAAGAAAAAAAAATTAAATAATTGGAAATAAGTGAATGAAAAAAAGAGAGAGAAGGAAATAGAACAAGAGCGAAAAGAAAACAAACAGTTGCACCATCGAAGCGTCGTTGGTGCCGGTCGTGTGAGTGTGTGTATGAAAGAGAGAGAGAGAGAGAGAGAGAGAGAGAGAGAGAGAGAGAGAGAGAGAGAGAGAGAGAGAGAGAGAGAGAGAGAGAGAGAGAGAGAGAGAGAGAGAGAGAGAGAGAGAGAGAGAGAGAGAGAGAGAGAGAGAGAGAGAGAGAGAGAGAGAGAGAGAGAGAGAGAGAGAGAGAGAGAGAGAGAGAGAGAGAGAGAGAGAGAGAGAGAGAGAGAGAGAGAGAGAGAGAGAGAGAGAGAGAGAGAGGGAGAGAGAGAGAGAGAGAGGGAGAGGAGAGAGGGAGAGAGAGAGAGAGAGAGAGAGAGAGAGAGAGAGAGAGAGAGAGAGAGAGAGAGAGAGAGAGAGAGAGAGAGGGGGAGAGGGAGAGGGAGAGAGAGAGAGAGAGAGAGAGAGAGAGAGAGAGAGAGAGAGAGAGAGAGAGAGAGAGAGAGAGAGAGAGAGAGAGAGTGAGTGAGTGAGTGAGTGAGTGAGTGAGTGAGAGTGAGAGTGAGAGTGAGAGTGAGAGTGAGAGAGGGAGAGGGAGAGAGAGAGAGAGATAAAATTCGAGGAAAATAGGGAGAGCGATTTTAGGAAGGTATCGTTTTTTTTGTAGTGACTTTTCTCTTACTTTTTTTCATCTATGAAATCCTTTTTTTTTGTGTGTGTAAGAAAGAGAGAATTTTGGTTTTACTTGAGCGCAAGTAACTTGCTTTACAAACTTAGAGAAAAATAAAATAAATGTTTTAAAGAGAGAGCGTGATAGAAAATCTAGCTTTTGTGCGTACAAAGAGAGAAAGAGGTAGTAATTGAATGCAGAGAGTTTGTGCGTTAATATAATAAGCGTAGTTGTATTAGGGTGTATATAACAATAGTTTAAATTCGGCCGTGATCAGAGAAAATTTTAGCGAGACAGAAATATAAGTGGTGTGCGTTAGTCGGGAGACACGCGAGAGAAAGAGAGAAAGAGAGCGTGAGAGAGGTATATATGTGTGTAAGTTATAGCGAGCGACGAGTTTTTTTTTATGCTGAAATGGAGTTACTCAATTAAAATTTTATTGTAATTAAAATAAGAATCTAGGATAAAATTATTTTTAATCTAGAAAAGAGTGTGCTGAATTATTTATGTGAAAAAATTTTGATAGATTCCTTGTGTGTTTGCCTGGCATGTCTTACTAGGAGAGCATTTCACTTTCGGGTCACCAATTTCGCTCAAATTTTAGGAATACTTTCTGGATGCAGAAATATGAAGAAAGTCAAAATTTTAGAGGAACGCTCAATATTTTCCTATTTACAGGCGATTGAAGAAAATCACTAAAAAAGTCACTAGATTTTCAAACGCTTATAGTTCTTCAGTATTATAAGCTAGAAGCCTATACCTTTTTTTAAATGAAAGCTGAGCTAAAATCCTTTCGAAATAGCAGTTATAGCATATCGAAATATTATTTTTTCCCAAAGTTATAGCATGATAAAGATTGAACGTGAATTTTCTGTTTAAAACAATAATTAATAATAAAAGCTCAAATTGGCCCCAATTTATTAGGCTATTACATTGGGAAAAAATAATATTTCGATATGCTATAACTACTATTTCGAAAGGATTTTAGCTCAGCTTTCATTTAAAAAAGGTATAAGCTTCTAGTTTATAATGCTGAGGAACTATAAGCGTTTAAAAATCTAGTTACTTTTTCAGTGATTTTCTTCAATCGCCTGTAAATAGGAAAATATTGAGCGTTCCTCTAAAATTTTGGCTTTCTTTATATTTCTGCAGCCAGAAAATATTCTTATAATTTGAGCAAAATTGGTGACCCAAAAGTGAAACACTCTCCTTGTTAGTTATAAATTCTAAAAGAAAATTGTTTCTATTGAACATAGTTAACGAGAGCTGGTACGCCCCGAGCACGATCTGATTTTCGGTCGAATCTCCTCTAAGGGAGTCTAGGCAAGAGAATAGACAAAGTAAAATTATAAATTTTCGAATTTGTACGTTTCGGGTATTTTTTCAATGTCAGAATATAATCGTGTATGCAAATTCATTATTTATCAAATGATGTAAAAATTACTCCAAAAAACAATAAATTATTTAATATATGCACACAATGGTCCACTCTCATGCACCACCTTCTCGAGAACATGAACTTTATAATTAAATCAAACCTAAAATGCTTTTCATAGTTATTAATATACATTACACATGCGTGACATTGTTAATCATGCAGCATTTTAAATTAGTCTATTAGAAATAATTAATTTTAATAAAAAAAGAAATTAGGTCGGTTAATCGACATACATAATAAAATAGGATATACAATGAAAAAATAATACATATATTATATATGTTTAAACCAGAGCTGGGGAAGTATTCAACCGAAAAATTTTTCGAATACTTTTTTGATTTTGTCTGTTCATTAGTTAAACAAATAAAAATTTTCATTTGTATGGACTTTAATATCAATTACACGTCAATTTAAAAAAATTATTCGACAAATACTTTTGAACATTGAAAAAAGTATTCGAAAAATTTTTTTCGAATATTTTTTCACAGCAACTTTTTTTGTATTAAAAAATAAGAACGCAAGTTAGATTGACCTCAAACGTGAAATTTGCAGGCTGTATCTCTTCTTAGATAATGCATCATCAAGACTGATTCAAGGGAATCAGTCCTGCGAGAGTGCGCCTCTATGGTAAAATTGTATTCCAAATCGCAGGGCCATTGGTCACATCTTGGGGAGTATAACGGATCTGTATTCGGGCTTGTCAGTGCAATGAAAGGGATTCTCATTAACAGTAAAGAATCATTAATAGTGTACTTACATTCATCGCATTCAGTGTGACGCGTGACTGATTGGTAGCATCTTTGCTTTTCATCCCATGGTCCCCGGTTCGATTATCGACACCGTCACTTTATATTTCACATTTTTTCCCAAATACTTTCCCCATTATAAATGTTTTTTTTTAAAGTTACTTTGAAAAGTATTCAAGAACACTTTTTCGAATACTTTAAAGCATTGGAGAAAGTATAAGAAAATACTTTTTCGGATACTTTTTTAAAATTTGCATATGATTCATTTTTTTATATAAAAGTTTATACAATTGAAGATTTTTATTAATTTTAATAATAGATAGACAAAGTCAAAAAAGTATTAAAAAAATTTTGCGGTCGAACACTTCTTTAGCTCTGGTTTGAATAATAATTTTAATTGATAATGTTTATCCCTGAAGGGCTAAAACTGGAAGATAAGTCTGTTAGCAACCCTTGAATAAAAAGCTTAAAGTATATTTTCGAGGGGTTTCTTTTGTTTTAAAATATTTATGAGAAGAATTTAATGAATTTTAATCGATATTCGATCGAGAATTGCGAGTTTGCTCGAGGATAAGACGCGATTTATTTAATGTTCGAGTGAAGTAAGGCCTAGTTTTAGGATAAAATCTATCTATAACAGAACGATTACCTGGATTTTAACGAAGTCGCTCGAAAAACGACCGGGGTTTCGGTCAGTGCGACCACGATTGACTACGTTCTATCAAGTTTGACCGCGTTCTACCTCGATCGCTCAGGGTTACATGGAGAAAAGATCTTGATCGAATTTCAAGCGACCTCGGTCGCATTTTGAACAACTTTAGTCGTTTTTCGAACGATCTCGGTCATTTCTCGAGCAATATTGTTAGAATCTCGAGTGATCATAGCGTTAAGGGAAAACCTCATACCGACATAGAGTTCTACCTTATCTACATTGAAATTATGAATTTTAATAAAAATTTAACTATTCATGACTGAAATTCGTAGGAGAGGCACATTCTTAACATGCCAAAGAATTTATTGCAACGTAAAAAGACAATATAAGGGTAAAAATAAAGGCAAAAACTGCTTAATACGATTAGCTTTTCAATGTAGTTATGAATAATCGTATTATGCAGTTTTTGTTTTCATTTTCACTTTTATTCTGTCATTTAACGTTGCAATAAATTCTTTAGAATGTTAAGAATGTGCCTCTTCTATAAATTTTAATCAAAAATAGTTAAATTTTTATTAAAATGCATAATTCAAACGTAGATAAGGTAGATCTCTGTGCCGGTATGAGAACACCCCTTAAGCTCGATTGATCGTTCTCTTATAGATAAATTTTACATGAAACTGGGTTTAACTTCAATTGAACATTAAATAAATCTAGCCTAATCTTTGAGCGAACTCGCGGTTTCTGGCCGAATATCGAGTGAATTTTACCAAAATCTTCTTATATATGGGTATATCTCTGAAACCTTTAAATTTTTACGAATAGGGTTTTATATAATTATAAAAGTTTATAATTCAAGTTCCTAAGACGGTACAGGCTTAAGCCAGGGCTTAAAATTTTCGTTTTAAAGAGTAGAATATATACTCGAACTTTGGTATCAGTTGAAAAATAGTTACTAATGATATACAGTTTTATACGTCAAAAATGATGCATTTTTCATAATTTTCTACCCGTGTTTCTTACAATATATAAAAATTAACTTACTTTTAATCGTATTTTAATTTCTACATTATAATTTTCATAATAAAAACAACAATTTAAGATCACTCAGATGTGCTATGCTTTATTAATAAGTTTCACCATTTTTAAAGACCGTGTAATTATCCATGCAAAAATTACACATACCTTAAAAATGGTGCCACTAATTAATAAAGCATAGCACATCAATCGACGTAATCTTAAACTGTTGTTTTTATTATGTAAATTATAATGTAGAAATTAAAATACGATTAAAAGTAAGTTACTTTTTATACATCGTAAGAAAGCCGTGTAGAAAATTATGAAAAATGCATAATTTTTTAAATATAAAATTGTATATCGTTAGTAACTATTTTTCAATTGATACCAAAGTTCGAGTATATATTCTACTCTTTAAAATGAAAATCACCTGTACCATCTTAAGAACTTGAATTATAAACTTTTGAATTTCTATAAAACCCTGTTCGTAAAAAGTTAAAGGTTCCAGAGATATACCCATATACTCTAAAAGAAACCTTTTGAAAAATATACTTTTCACTTTTTATTCAAGGATTGCTAACGAGATTAAATTTCCTGATTTCAATGAAGTATATTCCTAGTCTTTTAGGAATAAAAATTATTAATTAAAAATATGATTTAAATCTGAATAGTATACAAACCATCTTTTCATTCTATATTCCATTTCATTATGTGTATCGATTAACCAATCAAATTTCGATACTCTGAACGCATCTTAATGTTAGCATTAAAAAGGAATAATAAGCTCTATAATGCGATAACAATACTAGCAAATAACTGAAATGTATTTATAATCAGCTGTTTTTTGCATTTTTATATTTCATTAAAAAATAAAATATTTAATTGAGTGCATTGCGCATTCGCAATTTTGGAATCTACACAAAATTTTTAATTAATTCATTAAAAATACTCAATTTTACTATTGGGAGTACCCAATGATATAATCGGTATTCAAGCCTTTGGAACATAAAAATTATAAATCATAATTTACCCAGCTACTGCGGCATATCCGGCCACTGGCTGTGCAGCTGCTGCAGCTGCTCCATAAGCTCGAGCTGCAACAGCTGTGTAGGTAGCTGCAGCAGCGTAGGTTGCTTGCTGGGCTGTTGAAAGTGGTGTTTTTAGAAGAGGTGAAGTTGCTGCTGCTGCTGCTGCTGCGGCCTGTAACAATTATAAATTTTTATTATTACTTATTTACTATTTCTCCTTTTTATAAGGATGGTGATCATATAAACATGTTTTATTTTTATAAAAATAGAGCTTGAATAAGATGATTTTATGTTGCTATAAAAGTCCTAAGGAACTACAAAATGAGCCAGTCTGTAGCACAGTCAGTAAGAGCATTAGATTCGTATTCTCGGGGGACCGTGGATCGAATCCCGCTCGCGGCTGTTTTTCAAGCAAGCACCTCTGTTACATGTGCTTTGTTCTTATGAACACACTTACGAGCTCCGTCGTTAAAGGACGAAAAGTAACTCAGTTGCTTAAGGCAGCTGGCTTGCGTCCTAGTGGATCGGGGTTTGACTCCCTGGGAAAATTGGGAAAAACAATTTTCATAGTTTTCCGTGGGGAAGAGAACCTGAAGAACATAAAAACACAAAATAGAGAGTTCCTCGGAACACAAAAATTAATAATAAAAAAGTCCCCTCGGGGCAAAAAAATAACTAATAAATAAAAATTGATGATGGCCTATGATGATAAATCCAAAGGCCAATGAAAGAAGAAGAAGAAGAAGAACTACAGAAATTTAGAATTACTGGTATTATTTTAAAATCTAAACGCAGTATAATACGTTTAGAATTCGGAGTTTAAGTTAGGTTACATTTCATAGTTTACAAGCTTCACTTTTAATATATAAAATTTTTCTGATTTTTAAATTTTCTACAATTTTTTGAAACCTATAGAATACTGAAAAACATAAAAATCCAAAAAATTGTATAAACTAAAAGCGTAATTCGTAAATTACAAAATGGAATTTGACCTTATCTCCATAGTCATTTTAAAAGGAAAGATGCAAGCATGCTATATGATTTTTCTGATTTTAAGTGTAAAAAATATGTTTCAATCTATTTCTTACACTGGAAGGTCGACGATTTAGCTTAAACAACGCAATATGGTTTATGAAAAAAAATTAACCTGTGTTTTTAGTTTTTATTAAATAGGTCATATCGACGGTGCTTACGAAGACTATTACCTTAAGACATTCGGTTAAAACTATGATTTTCACCACATGCGACGAAAACTATTATTTAAATTTTTATGTAAACGAAGACTATAACTCTTGAACGATTTGCGACGAAAAGAATTAAACTTTGATGCATGTTGACGAAAACTATTATTTTTATTTTGATGTAAACGGAGACTATCACTCCTGAACGATTTGCGACAAAAAGAATTGAGCTTCAATCTAATAGATTGATAAAATTAATCTAATAGATTGAAGTTTAATTCTTCAATCTATTAGATCGTAATCGTTCAGGAGTGATAGTCTTCGTTTACATAAAAATTAAAATAATAGTTTTCGTCAACATTCATTGAAGTTTAATTCTTTTCGTCGCAAATCTTTTAGGAGTGATAGTCTTCGTTTACATAAAAATTTAAAAAATAGTTTTCGTCAACATATATTGAAATGCAATACTTTTCGTCGCAAATAGTTCAGAAGTGATAGTTTTCGTTCGGCACGTCGGTATATACAGAATTATAAACATTTTTCTGTGAATATAGTAAAAACAAGTGTTTGTCAGAACTTGAATAACCAAAAAACTGAGATTCTTACAGAAAAATGTAAAAGAGATAAAATGAAGTACGAGTTCAATACTATAATTTGAGTTTCATTCCAATAAAAAATCTCATATGGTTCAAAAGTTATATGTAATAGAGCTTAAATTGAATTATTAGTCCAAGAGCTGAGGGAGTTTTTAGAAAAAATTTATTAATGGCTAATAATTCAATATGACTTACTAGGGGAGTGTCACATCTCCGGATCACGGATTTTGCTCAAACTTCGGGATAAATTTTCAGATGACAAAATACGGAAAAAGTTAAAATTATAATCATACGCTCAATATTTCTCTAGATACAGGCAATTAAAGAAAATCACTAAAAAAGTTACTAGATTTTCAAACACTTATAGCTCTTAAGCATCAATAGCTAGAAGCTTATAACTCTTTTTAAATTAAAGCTGAGCTCAAATCCTTTCGAAAAAGTAGTTATATCATATCAAAATATTATTTTTCCCAAAGTTATAGCATAATAAAGATTGTGCCTGAATATTCATTTTAAAACATTAATTAATAATAAAAGCTGAAATTAAATGCAATCTTGGTGTACTGTTTTGTTTGATTTTTCGATACAGTTTACTTAAATATTCATATTTTATACATCATGCATATTTATTTTCGTTTTTTCTTAATATTTGGAGTAGTTGTATCGGTATAATAAAAGATTTATTATTATTAGCGTTGTTATCTTTATGTGAAAAAGTGATAATTAATATCTAAAACTGATCATTAGTCTAGGCGTCAGAGGTGGTTTCATAGCCGATTGAGGTCCAGTCAATCACGGAGATGATTTTTATGTATTTTTTACGCTGAACTCGAATTTGTAAGATGATCGGCTAAATTCAGGTCAATAAAATTGTTATAAACAATTTAATTGTTTAAATATTGCTAGTAACGCATATAATCACTTTTATGTAACGTGTAACATATCGAATCGTTCGTTTTTTAATAAAAAATATATACGTTTTCGTAAAATTGGAAAAAGTTAATTAGAACCCGAGATATTGTAAATGTATTGTAAATAAGTTGCATTTTTGTGATTCGCACTCACTATTTGTCATGTATCTCTGGTTCTATTCAAAATAATGGAGCGTATAACATCTCATTTTAAAGCTCTAACTCCATTTCAACAGTCTAAAAAGTAATAATGCTATTAAACCTATTAATAATGATAATATATAGCCCAGAAGCTCAAAATTTCGAAGAAAAAATCTAATTTAATTTGTTTATAAGGTAATATAACTACCTTAGTGCCATTAAACGATCCTGAAAACTATTTAAAATTGTTCCTTGAAAAAAATCGAAGAATTTAATATGTTTTCGAGTTTGGTGATCGCCATTTATTAACGGAAGATCAACTATGAAAGAAACGCTCGAGCGCGCGATTGCAACTGAATTAAGAAAAAATTATTGTATCAATTGCAGTGAAAAGATAATTAAAATCAGTAATAAACTGAACAGAGGAGCGTCACGGCTTACTTTCAACCATGCGTCGATGCCTTTCAGTTGCAATCGCGCGCTCGAGCGTTTCTTTCATAGTTGATCTTTCGTTAATAAATGACGAACACCAAACTCGAAAACACATCAAATTTTTCGTTTTCAAATTTTAAATAGTTTTCAGGATCGTTTAATGGCACCAAGGTAGTTATATTATCTTATAAACAAATTAAATTAGATTTTTTCTTCGAAATTTCGAACTTCTAGGTTATATATTATCATTATTAATAGGTTTAATGGCATTATTATTTTTTAGACTGTTGAAATGGAGTTAGAGCTTTAAAATGAGATGTTATACGCTCCGTTATTTTGAATAGAACCAGAGATACATGACAAATAGTGAGTGCGAATCACAAAAATGCAGCTTATTTACAATACATTTACAATATCTCGGGTTCTAATTAACTTTTTCCAATTTCACAAAAACGTATATATTTTTTATTAAAAAACGAACAATTCGATATGTTACACGCTACATAAAAGTGATTATACGCGTTACTAGCAATATTTAAACAATTAAATTGTTTGTAACAATTTTCCTGACCTGAATTTAGCAGATCATCTTACAAATTCGAGTTCAGCTTAAAAAAATACATAAAAATCATCTTCGTGATTGACTGGACCTCAATCGGCTACGAAACCCCCCCTGGTGCCTAGACTAAATAGTCTCAATAGAAATGGATTTTGGAAGTGTACGGATAACCATTCTGTATTTCGATGCTTCTTCTTCTTTGCGATATAAATAAAATTCGAAGCCTTTTTCTTGTAGTTTATGCAGGATGAAGCGGTAGTCCTCAATGTTCGATGCTCTGATTGACGTAATGTTGTTTTTTAGTACGTAAACAATTGGAGGGAATTTTAACTCTTTGTCTTTGGCAACTTTTTCATTCAGGGCGCTTCTAAGATTGCTATATTTATGCATACTATCGGGCGCGTTGTGTATGATTACGTTTATCGGAGTCACAGTAGGTTTTTTAGCAGGGAGTTGTTTCATCTTATTTAGGTCTTCTGTATTTGGTGTGCTTAAGTTTAATGGGTCGAATCTGTTTGCGGTAGGTAAGATGACTGGATTAGATGCTGTTCTCTTGTTTGTTCGCTGAGTCAGGTCAGGACTTATATTATCTTCTTAAAGGCGTCTTTTGTTTGATTTTATCAGTTTGAATTCATCATCTTAGTTTTGACATCCTTCAATTGTAGCCTCGGACTGGTAGCTCATCTTACTGCTGGATTGCTTTGAATAGCTTATCCGACTGGAGACGCTTGTACTGGAGGCAGATGCTTGGCTATCTTGCACTGATTGGTGTTCGCGGCTGCTTTGGGATGAAGCCACCTTTGAGCTCATGATTAGCGTTCGCGTCCCATTAACCGGGAACACGTTGCTTGTTGGTGCTTTGTTGAATGGATGCAATTTAATTGATTCGCAATTGTATAGATGGTAGGAGTAATCCCGATACGTCCGTCTCGATCGGCGGTCGACAATCGAATCTGAAGGTGATAGGTAGAGCAGCTCAAGAACTTTATAGTCTCTGAGTGAATGATCGAGGATTAAAAAAAATTCGATGTAGCTGACGCAGAGCCTAAATTTTCAGAAGAACTACTTAGGACGTTTTGAAATACTGGGCTTATTAGACGGCTTACTAATTGCTTTTTTTTGTTCTCTATCTTTTTCGCTCCTTCATAAATAAAGTTGTTAATTTGCGCAATGTGTATAATGAAATTTTGAATGTTTGAATACGGAACATCTCATGGAACACTTAAATTTCCACAAAAAAGTTTATAATACAAAATAGTTGTAACTGTTTATAATTTATTATAATTAATTTAAATTACGTGATTCCATGGGATGTCACACCTTCCCTCTTAAGTTAATTGTCGTCCCAACAATCAGCGTGAGAGTATTGAAAATGAACCGAATCACCAAATTGTCGAAATTCATATTTTATAAGTTATTTTGTACAATGAAAATGATATATTTTGGATATTTTGAAAATGATATTTAGAATATATATTAGGTTTACAGGTTAAGTGATTCCCTATTTGAATACAATTTTTTAGCAAAGTCAAAAGATTTTAACATTTCTTTGTAAAAGTTTGTTTTGTAGAAAAAAATTGAACTAAAAAGATGTAATAATTTTAAGATTTATAGTTTGCTTTAAAATTACTTATTTTTTTTATTACTTATTTTGCTATTATAGGTTTTTTCTTCTTTTTTTTCAGATATTTGTATAGTCTAAGTAATTTAAATTTTCTGATGTGCTAATATATATTGATTTTACAATTAAAAAAAATAAGTATTTAGGTACAATCTTGAATAAATATATAAAATATTTTACTTCTCTATATAACGGTTGGAGAAATTTGAACTAAGTAGGAAGGTTGTTACTAATTTTTAGATTTGTAATCGTTAAATTACAACTATATACATCGACTGGAATCAATGTTAATATTGTATTCGTTTTAGTAAAAAAAGAGAAAAAAAATTGAAATTGAAGAGAAAAAAAATTTTTAATAAATGTAGTAATTGAAAGGAAAAATATTTTCTTCTGCTTCTTTTTTTTTAATAGGTCACTGAAAGAAATTCATTATTAATTACAAGAAAATATAACATTCAATTATTTTATAAATATTTTGATTTTAGATTGTCGTTAATTTGTAAGGTTTTGGATTGTATATAGTATCGGTGTTTATAATATTTCAAAAATGCATGTGAGTCAAACTCCAAAAAAAAATATTGCTATAGTTTATAAAAATATTAAATTTAATGTTTCAAGTTAATAATTTAAGTTCTTGAATTGTTTGTTTGAAATCTTCTTTGAAAAGTGATGGCAGAATCGTTACGCTGTTGCTTTCATTAAGATCAGGTGTAGGTGATATTCTGCAGTGGAAAATCAGTATCCAGGGAGATTGAAGAGAAGGATCGTTTTAGATTCGGTTTTCATGAGGTGTGATATCTGTGTTTCGATTGCACAGGTTAGAAAGTTCGGAGATTTCCAGTATCTGATGGTTGGAGTGGTTTTGTTGGAGAGGTTATAAGGTCACATAAGTAGTATGGTGTTTTGATTCTGATTGTTTTAAAGGACATTCTTGCAATTCTATACTATTTATTTTTCGACTTAGTTCGTTGTTTACATTTTAAGGAATTACATTTCCAGATTGGAATGAATATTTACAACATTGTTAAGTTTGTAAACAATCCTGTGGCTATGTATATGTAAGTACAGTTCCGTTTGTGGTAGCGTGTGGCTATTTCTTTAAATTTTGATTCTATCTCCTTTAGTGAAATTATGTCATTATTTTGTATCAATTTTCTATTTTCAATTTTCTGTAAGGTTCTGGAGTCAAATAGAGCCACTCATCGGCAGATTTTAGTTTAATCCAGTGAGGCATATGATTGGTGGTTAGGATTAAGTTACATATTTTTAAGGGTTATTGGTTGAGAGTATAGTATGTGTTCACAAACTGGGGTGTTCGAAGGTGAAGATATGGGTACATCTGGAAAGCATAGAAGTGTTTTCCTATTTGTAAGACAGCTTTGGAAATAGGTGTTATCTGCTAAAAGGTATTTTTGAAGATCTGATGTGATTGGTTAAATTAAGAATCTTAGTTTTATATTAGAAAAACTGGAAAAATTTGTAGAATTTTCTCTAGGAATAGGTTGGGGATGTATGATTAAAAATTTATAATTGGAAAGTTTAATGCGATCAAATTCAATGACAAATGTAATAATATCTAGAAAAGGTAGTAATGTATAAACGGTCAAAACATATAATTTGAGGAGGCGTGTTTCGAGTAAGGTTGTAAAATTGATTAATTATTAACACTTTTCCCTCTTATGTGAAAAAAAGACAATTGAACTAGGAATGAGAGAAGTTATTTAATTCATAGTTTTGTTATGGTAATTTTTTTGTTATTAATAGAAAAATTTTCCAATGAAAATGATGTAAAGATATTAGATTTCTAGTACAAAATCTATAATTCCGAAGGAAATGGTAGTAACAGAAAAATATTTGAAAAAAAAAATTTCAAGAGACACGAAGTTTAGTAATATTAGTAACCGTTATTGATAAGTAGGACAATCTAAGGGTAGTTTTTAGTAATACAGTTAAATTACTTAATTCAAGAATTAATAATCGTATGTAATTAGTTTTGTTATGCAATCCTTTTAATAAATTTGAACGTATATATATTTTGTTAATAAATGGCCTAAGGCTACAAAGTAGTAACCCCATAAATAAAAATGAATCTCTATGAGAGCAACACGAAATTCAGCATAATAATAAAAAGTTTTGAAAGTAAAATTTTGTGGTATAAATAAAAATGAACTCATGCACGAGACTTATGAGATTTATTTTTGTATGTATTCATGTTGATTAATAGCCATTCTAATTACAGGCCATACGACTGATATTGTTTTCTATAATTAAGATATATAAGAGGATGTTTGTTAACCCTATTAATGATGGGCGTAATTTTAGTACCTGTCTGTATTTTTTCTTAGCTTCGATCTCTTGCAATTCTATGTTGTTTATGTTTTTCTTTAGTAAAAAAAAATCTTTTTTTCGAGATTTATTTGAAGATATGATATCGTTTGTTCCTTTCAGTACAAAATACTTTTTATCTGGTTTATCTTGTTTTTGGTCAACATTGAGATGTTGATACACGTTGTTATCCAAAAATTTAACTTCATGTATATCTTCCCCCTCAGGTTTTTGGTCCGATCTTGAAGAGATTTTTGAACGATCATTTAGACTGATTTCCATAATTATATGGATAATTTTATCTGAACCTGGGCTAGAGTTTAATGATTTTTGTGATCTTTCAGAGGCCGTGGGTTCGGTCTGTCCTGACCGGTTACTTTTTTCTTTTGGACGTTTTTGTAACTTACATCGTTGATTTTATTGTTACTAAATAATTTTTTTTATTTTCAGCTGCCAATGTAACTGCCAATTGATTGGGCGAGGTTAAAAAAGATTATTTGATCTGATGTTACTATTATAGAGTTTGTTTTTAGTTTTATTTATTTGCTTGATAGTAAAAGATTTTATAGTTTTTGTAGAAGGATTCGACTGGATGTTTTCAATTTTCTTAAATCGTTTTTTGACATATGTTTTGATTTTATCATAAGTCTTGAACCCACGTTTTGAACAAAGGCTGAATCTTGAGTTAGTTGAAATGTGAGCTTCGGTAGCGTCATCTATAACACTTATGTGGAACTCTTTTGTGCTTTTAAGCTCTTCACTTTCTGTGATGTTTTCTAAATATTCATAATCATTATCTTGTGCGTTGAATATTTCCGCTGTCTCATATTTTATCTGTGATTCTCGAGCAGATTTTATTATAAATGCATCGTTTAATACATTAGTTGATTTTTCGTTTAGTATTTTATAATTCTCTAATTTTAGTGTTTGGTTTTCTTTGGCATAGCATTCCTTTTAAATAAAAGATACATGCAATGGTTTCGTTGTTTTCCAATTCATCTGAGAATTTTGAGGATTTCTTATTTCGAGTGTATCGTTTTCAATAATAATAAATTTTTCTATTACAGATTTATAATCTTTTAATTCTTCTGAGCGGCATGTAAGGACACTCTGTTCTTTTGTGTTGGAACAATTGTAGAAAGTTTCTACTTTATTATATTCTATTTGAGACTTTTGGACAAAATTTAATTGTGTTCTATTATTTTTATATTTTTTTGTTTCATCTCAACGATTCGATGTCCAAGTGAGGTTGGGACCCTTTTGGTTGCATGGAAGATGTTATTGTCCATTTTCTTTTTCTTGATACAGCAAAATTCGTTTGCCATTCGATGTGCGTCACTCAAGCCTTTTGGTTTTGTTTTTAAAACCTTGTCCTTCAAATCTGTCGTCGGTTCTTCTATATAAATGTCTTTTACAATTTCTTGTAGTTAGTTTAACATAATAAATTTAAAAATGTCTTAAGAGTGCTTAGGATTACTGTAAGTGGAGTAAGCTTCATTCAGCGTGTCACTAAGCCGTTGGAATAAATTTAGAGAGTCCTTTCGTAATTGATTATAGCGTTTGCAATAAAAAAGTTCATCAGTAAAACATCCAAATATGTTTGGGTAGTCAAAACATTCTTGTAAATAAAATCCTGAATGGTCCATTGAATCGAATGATAAGTTTCTATCTGCAAGACTTACTGTTCTACGTAGTTTAGATGTAATAACATCGACTAGGATCCCCTCTGTGTAACTTCGTATTTTAAGATGAATAATTTTTATTAAATTTAGAAAGTTTATTATATCGTGACAGGGGTGATAGTTCAGAACCTTCAATTTTTTTATAAGAACTTCTATTATGTGTTTCCAAAGCGTCATGGTTTTTATATAGTCTTCGTCTTCAGAGTTTTCAATATCGGAGTCATCGTCAGAGGAGCTCTCCTCTTCGTAAATTATGTTCTTTTGACATCGTTCCATTATTATGTTATTAAGTGGTAATAATCTGATAACTATTGGCTCATTCTTTTTTTTTAATTGCATTAAAAATTTAGTGTACATAACGTTTATTTCACATATAATTTCTATGTACACCCACCGTTAATGGATTCTTTCCGAATGTTTTAAAATCGTGAACTTTCATTGGACTATTCCGTTGTTTTCTTTATTACTATTGGAACATTTGAAAAAATTCGGAAAGAATCAATTACGTAAAGGAATTTTAAAATAATTAGATTAAAGAGTCACGTATTTTATATTTATTTAATATCAATTTTATTCAGTTTATGAATAACAATTTTTAATTTTGACTTTTCTATAAAAATTTTAGTGTGTATTCTAAAAAAAATCAATAAATTTTATTTTATCGTAATATTTATAATTAAACTATATTAATTTGTTGTATTAACAATGTTTTTATTATTTAAATATTTAAATTTATGATATTTTAATAGTTAATTACTTATTTATTTCTATAGTGTTTTATAAATCTAATTACCTTATAGTAGTGCAAGTTTTATTTAGACTACATATAACTACTTATTTATACATATAACTATTACATACATCGAAATATTATTTATACTAAAGATTAATTTATTGAAAATTTATAGAAATTTTTCTGTTATTAAAAAAATAAAAGCGAATATTTTTAATAAGTTATTATTTATATGACATATGTGTTAATTTAGTTTAATAGTGAAATTTCGATTGATGTCAATCGTTAAAATATAATTATTTCTTACTCATAAAATTATATTAGAAAAATATATATAGAAAAATAGTATTATAATAATAGAATAAAAAAATAGTATTTCAACTAAAAATATATTTTATTTATTAAGCTTAAAAAATCGCATTCAATGGTTTAGTCGAACTTGATCTAATTGTGTCAGTGGCGAAAGCTGACTCTGCGTTTTGATGACCAAGTTCAATCAACCTTTGGTGTTGCAATTTTGTATTGCTTGAACTTTTAAGAGAGCGCGGTGGCGTAATGGATAGAGCTCTTACCTTCAACGCAGAGGGCATGGGTTCGAATCCTGGCCAGGTATCTCTAACTTTTTTTCGAAAGAAAATTAGTATATATGCCATTTATATCACGACTCTTAAAAAATCCGACCTCATTGGGTATCGGTTGATCGTTAGTCACAAAAGTGGCTGACCATCCATCGGTAGTCAAAGTTCTCGGTATAGTGGGTCAGACAGTCTAGCCTGATATAATGTGTTAAACGGGAACCGGGCTAGGCTCCCTCCACATAACAATATAAAAAAGGTTAACATATAGAGGACAATACATCGTCCTTTACATATTAATCTTTTTTTTCTTAAAAAAAAAAAAAAAATTGTTTAAATTTTTAAACTTTATTTAATTATTTAAATAGAAAGATCAAATATATTAAAATTATAAAATAAAATTTGTAATAATATATAATGTAATAATATTCGTTAAAGATAATTTTATTTAATAGATTGTAAAAGTTTAATTTTCTTAATAATCAATTGAAATATGTTATTCTATTTGAATTTTATTAATTATTTTAAGCAAAATTTATTATTTCAGTTTATAATACATGAAAATATAGAGTTATATGTATATAGATTATAATTACTAATGATTTCATAAAGATATGTTATTTATTTATGTCAAATTTATGAAATTTTCATTGATTTCGTTAAAAAAATGAAGTTAAATTTTTATATTATTAAATAGAGAATTTAATTAAAGTAGTACATATTTAATTGTTTAAGTAGATATCAAGGAAACGAACTAAAATTTTTTCATGCTTGTATGTAAATACTATTTCTCATATAGTATTCTACACATATGAAATAAATTTTGCTTTAATACCGATATGCTGTTTGCGTATTATAATGTGATCCAAGTTACAGCATAAATTGTCAACTCAGCAAGGTCGTTGACTGCAGTGAATAGTCGTTAAAAAAAATTTTTTAATTTTAAATGTTTAATTTACAATATTTTAAATGTTAATTCTTATAAAATCTAAATACTTTATATTTTTATATATAAATTTATTATTAAATTTTCGAATATTTAATTTGATTTAAATGTTTTATTTAAACTATATGTAATTGGTTATTTGACTATATAACTGATTTTATATGTCGCAATTTTAATATCTTAATTGTTTAATAATATAATTTTACATATGAACTTGTGAATAGGTTTATCTAGTTCCCCACATGGGATGCCTATTGTTACGGCCGAATTTACATCGGTCGTTGAGTTACAACAAAAATTATTTATTTTTGTGTTGAACCAGTCTAATTCAGTCTCAAGACTTACCTTTCACAAGTTAATATTTTTGATTGACCTTTAGACTACCAGAAAATCAATATTTTCATTTTCCGCGTCAAAATGTTGATTTTCTGGCAGTCTAAGGCAAATATTTATTTATATGTATAAATATATTTAGAAGGAAAATAATTAAAATATTAATTATAGGGATTAGATATTTTATTTATGTTTATTTTCTTTTATTTAATACAATAAATTTAAAATTACAGTTTATAAAATAACTTATTATATTGGAAGAAAGAGGAAAAGAGAAGAATGTTCTAACGGCAGTGATTTCCTTTTTCTCAGTAATCTTTTCAAACAATTTAGTTTTTATTATTTATTATACCAGAAAAATGGAAAACTAATAATGTTTGTAATAAAATTTATAAAAACATTAATTAAATTTCTTGTTTTTCTAAAAATGTTATTTTAAGTACATATAATAAAGAGGTAAACATATTAAATAATAAAATATTGAATTTAATTAATAATGCAACAATGACATATTGTAGTATTGATTATGCAACATCTAAAAGTGTTGATTAAACAGATGATAATATTCATTCCCTGGTAACATGGTCAACGCAATTTTGCTGCAATTTTCTTGAAAATCAAAAACTAGCAGCAGAACATGTGCTGTCTGTTTCCGCATTCCATAGGGTTTTTTATGAAAAGAAATTACAGCAGATAAGTGCAACAGAATTGCACGTTTCTGGCAGAGAGAAAGTGCAACGGAACGGAAAGAATGCGCAGAATCTTGAAGATATTTTGCAGTAAACTTGCGGAAAAAACTTATTACAGACACTAGCAACAAAATTAAGTAAATAATTCCCGACAAAGTTTTGCAGCACAATTACGTAAGAATTGCAAATTGTCAAGTGCTGTTCTGCGAATCGTAATAAGTACACAAGCATATAACAGAATCGAAACAGTCTTGCATCAGAAACTTGCAGCAGCACTTTACTTCAGATTTACAGAAGAATGACAAAATTTAAGTGCAATTATATGATGAGAATAAACATGCAAACTTGCAGCAGAATCAAAGCAGTCTTCCGTAAGAATCTTGCAGCAGCACTTTACCCCATAATTACATAAATATGACAAAAGTTAAGAGTAATTTAATGATGAGAATAAACACGCAAATGTACAGCAGAATTGAAGCAGTTTTATGTGAAAATCATGCAGCAGATTTGCGCTAAAATTACATCAGAAGGACAAAAGTTAAATGCAATCTTATTATAAGAATAATCACGCGAGCATGCAGCATACTTGAAGCTATCTCGCATAAGAATCTTGCGACAAAACTTTACTACAGAATTACGTATGAATGTAGAACCAAAATATTGATCATCTTTTACTTATAGAAATTTATTTAAAACTTTTCTTAGATATTATAAAAATTTTTTATCTACGTTTTTTATATTTGACAGTTGGCTGCAATGGTCTTCTCTCTTCTCCCCGATGTCTACATGTATATAATTTTATACTATAACATTAGTGCCCACCCCTTTGTGTATATATGTTAATTGTTTTTTGCGTTCCTTCTTTTTTCTTTTAGCCAATATGTGCCTATAGGTGTAGGCATTTTGGTAGTAAGAACACGTAAAGTTTAAAGAAATGCATTAAATGTATCGCAATTATAAATTATTATATTTTCATTAAATTATAAATTATAATTTTTAAATTCAACATTTGCTTTCTTAAAATCTGTCAACAACTCTTATAAACATGTTCTCGTTAGTTGAATGTTAATAATATTCACAATGAAAATTTTTTATTAAAATACAATGCATTATCTTTATTCTATAAAGTGACTTCAATTTTTGAACTATTAATTAACTTTGAAATTCTATAAACTGTGCTGCTGCAAGATTTTTACTGAAGACTGCTTCGATTCTGCTACAAATTTACGTGTTTATTCTCGTCATATTATTGCGCTCAACTTATGTCATTCTTATGTAATTCTGGAGTAAAGTGCTGCTGCAAGATTCTTACGGAAGATTGCTTCGATCCTGCTGCAAGTTTGCGTGTTTATTCTCGTCATATTATTTTGCTCAACTCATGTCATTCTTATGTAATTCTGGGGTAAAGTGCTGCTGCAAGATTCTTACGGAAGACTGCTTCGATTCTGCTGCAAAATTGCGTGTTTATTTTCGTCATATAATTGCACTTAACTTATGTCATTCTTATGTAATTCTGGAGTAAAGTGCTGCTGTAAGATTCTTACGGAAGACTGCTTCGATTCTGCTGCAAGTTTGCGTGTTTATTCTTATTTTAGAATCGCACGTTTCGATTGGCAATCTGTTACAAATCTGACGCACGTTTCGGTTGCAATTAAATTTCAGCAGATATGCATTAAAATGTGGAAACAGACCACGCAAGTTCTGCACAATCGTGCTTGCAACAGATTGTGTTACCAGGGTTTAAACTATCCAATAGAAATATTAAATAATATAAGAGACGGATTACCTCCACATGAACTTAATTTCAAAATTAATGCAGTAATAATGCTGATTAGAAATTTAAGTATAAAAGATGGATTATGCAATGTAACACGATTAAAGATAACAAGATTATTTAAATACAATATAGAAGCTGAAGTAATTACAGGCGAAAATAAAGGAAACAAAGTTTTTATACCGCGTATTACATGAAGCACAAATAAATTATCGTCTTGACCATTTATTTTATATAGAAAACAATTCCCTATTGTATTAGCTTTTGTTATAACTATAAATAAATCACAAGGTCAAAGTTTTGAAAATGTGGAAATATTCATAAGAAAACCATTATTTTCACATGGACAATTATATGTTGCTTTTTCAAGAAGTAAAAATCCTTCTAATATATATATATATATATAAAAAATGAATTAGAAACTAAAAATGAATTAACCAATATAGTATGGAAAGAAGTACTAAGGAAATAACAAAAAAAAAAATAATAACTTTAATTTTTTTAATATTAAAAATATATTTATATTTATTACTGTTGTAATATGTAAATGTTGCGTCTTCCATTTGTATGCGTATAGCCATCCATCGGTAAATGCGTACTCGACCATACATACGATTCAGCAAATCAGCTAAGAAAGAGAGGCTCTAGTCGAGCTCAAGCAGTCTGTTGAACAGAGTCTAGCAAGCGCCATGTAGCGATAAAGACAAGTTCTTTAAAATAGCATGTGTAAAGTAAAGCTCAGTCATTTATAAAAAGAAAGAACATTACTGTACTTAATATAATTTAGAATACATATCAACCAATTTAATATTATAAATAAAAGTGTTTTCTTTCCGATCCCGGAACACAAAACCTCTATTCCTAACAATTACATACTAATAAAACATTTGTTTTTTCAGATACAATATAATAAAACAGAAAATAAAAACATACTTTAAATTTTCTATAGCAAAAATTTAATATGAAATAATAAAAAAGAAAATAAAAACAAACTTTAAATTTTCTATAAAAAAAATTAATAACAAAAATATTCAAAGTACAATTTAATTAATACTAATAATAATTAAATCATTTGTATGGAGGAAACATAAATTTGTGAAATAATAACGTAAATTTACGTTATTAAGATGGTGGGGGGTTCGACTGAATTTGTCAGTATAACTATATAATATAAGAAGATATATATATATATATATATATATATATATATATATATATATATATATACATATATATATCTTCCTATATTATATAGTTATATTGAAAAATTCAGCCTCGGCAGCCCCACCCCTCTGTGTCCCCTCTTCCCTCCCAGGTTCCCCCACAGCCCCCTACAATGTTTTTTTAAGGACCCCCAGAAAATAACGTAAAATTGTTTGAAATTCTACGATATTTTATAACTACCAACCCCTCTATATCCCCCACACACCCCTATACCCCCTACGCCCCCTGTAGCCCTTTGTATGCCCCCCACATCACCCCCACTGGCCCCCCACTCATATAATGATATAACAGTTTATAACTTTTATGCATTATTATATGTCAATTAATATAATGTAGTATATCTAATGAAAAACGAAATTATATTATTAATTTCAAAATTTTATTGTACAATACTTTAATATTTATACATTAATATTATATAAAATTATTAATAGATTTAAAAAAAAAATTTGTTATGTATCTTTATATTATTAATCAATAAATTAAAACTTATTGTTAAAACACTTACATGAAGAAAAATTAATCATATTTATAAATCCCATGATATATCTGAAAAAAAAAATTAATAACTTTAATCTTAATTATGATTGTTTATACCTTATAAACTGAACGAATTTCCACATCACCTTACACTTTAAACCTTTGTTGAATGTTTATAATAAATTATTTTTATATTATTTTGAAAATTAACATTCAAATTTTATTATTTTAAAAGTTAACATTCAAATTAACAATAAATCTATAAATATAGTGAATAAATATATAGAAAATAGGTTTATAATGTAGCGGTATCACTAACGGCGCGTTGTGATTTTTTTTTTATAAAAACCACTTTATTTTATAGATCATATTACATAGATTAGTTATATATTTATAATATAATTTATTTTATCTATAATCTTAAAAATACAAAGAAAATTGTACAAGTTGATAATTCAATGGTAATTTCTTACAACAGTTTTTTATTAGCAAAATATACTTCTCATATTAATACTGAACTTTGTGTATCAAGACAAAGTATTAAATATATTTATGATTATATTTATAAAGGAGTAGATAAAGCATATTGTAAAATAAAACAAAGTAAAATTGAAGAAAATAATAAAGATGATGTCTATGATGAAATAACTCAATATATAGATGGTAGATATTTAAGCCCAATGGAAGCAGCATGAAGATTACAAGAATTACCATTATGCGGTAGAAGTCGTTCCGTAATAAGATTAAGTATTCACACAGAAAATCAACAAAGAATAATTTTCGATGAAAATGATATACATTCAACATTAAATAAATACCAAACAACATTAAGGGGGTGTAAAATGGACACTACACCTGTACTCATAAATATTCATTATCTTTACATTTTATTGTAAAATTTTCAATAAAAAAATGCATTAGCTTGTAGTATGTACCATGAAGATTATTAGGTTGAATTTTTAAATAAATTCATTCATTAGTTATTGAGAACTTTGGGTTCCAAAATTATCTATTAAAATTTTTTAATTTTGTACAGGAATTTAAATATCTTAAAAGCTAATGAATGAATTTATTTGAAAATTTACCTAAATAATCGTCATGGTACATACTACAAGCTAATGCATTTCTTTTCTGGAAATTCAATAATAAAATAGAAAGGAAGCTAATATCTATAAGTACAGGCGTAGTGTCCATTTTACATCTCCTTAACTGCATGGTTCAATTAAAATAAAAAAGATGATTTTTCTAAAAAAATTAAATATGTTAATATACCACAATATTATATTTTCAATAATAATACAAAATCTTGGATAAAACGATCAAAGAATAGAAAAAACTAGCTATTAGTATTGGTAGATTAAATGTAGTATCTCTAAAAGACAGTGAACGTTTTTTTTTAAAATCAATATTAAATCTGGTCAATAAATTTTAAATTTTAGAATAAAAGGTGCAACATCTTATATCGGTTTACGAACTCATGAAAATATAACTTATAATACTTAAAAAGAAACAGCTTTAGCAATGAATTTAATTGAACATGAAAATCAAATCTATTATATTTTTGAAGAAGCATGTCAAATTATGTTACCAATTCAATTACGTAAATTTTTTGCATGTTTTTTATTATGTGAAAATATTCAAGGTAAAATTATTTGGGACAAATGTAAAAAATTTTTTACAGAAGATTTTAAAGAAAACAAAGAAAATGAAGCTTTATCACATATTAATTAAATATTAAATTTAGAAGATATGTCATGTGAAAATTTTGGTTTACCAGAACCAATAACATTGAAAGTGCATTTTTTAAATTTGATTCAGATAAAAAAAATTAAGACAAACAGATATAATTATATAGGACGAAGCATCAATGATTCCCAAAAAAGCTTTAGAAAAAATTGTAGATAAAACATTAAATGATATTTGTCGTAATGATAAAAGTTTTGGTGGAAAAATAATGATTTTAGGTGGAGATTTTATACAAATTCTACCAGTATTAAAATATGGAAGAAGAAATACTATTATTGAAGAGACTATAAAGTATTCAAATCTTTGGCCTTTATTTCATATTTTTAAATTAAAAAAAACGTAAGATCTAATGACAATTTTTCTTCATTTTTATTAAATATCGGAGAAGGAAAAGTTGATCCATTCATTATTTCAAAAGAATGGAAAACTAATAACGTTTGTAATAAAATTTATAAAAACATTAATTAAATTTCTTGTTTTTCTAAAAATGTTATTTCAAGTACATATAATAAAGAAGTAAACATTTTAAATAATAAAATATTAAAATTAATCAACAATCAAACAATAACTTATTATAGTATTGATTATGCAACGTATAAAGGGGTAGATCAAACAGATGATAATATTCATTTAAATTATCCAATAGAAATGTTAAATAATATAAGAAAAGGATTACCTCCACATGAATTAAATTTAAAAGTAAACGCAATTATAATGCTAATTTAAAATTTAAGTATTAAAAATGAATTATGTAATGGAACACGATTAAAAATAACTAAATTATTTAAACATAATATAGAAGCTGAAATTATTACAGGAGGAAATGAAGGAAATAAAGTGTTTATACCAAGAATAACATTAAATACTAACGAATCATCGTCATTACTGTTTATTTTATATAGAAAACAATTTCCTATTGTTCTAGCGTCTGCTATAACTATAAATAAATCTCAAAGACAAAGTTTTGAAAATGTTGGTATATATATTAAAAAACCTTTATTTTCTCATGGTCAATTATACGTTGCTCTTTTGCGATGTAAAAATGCGAATAAAATATTTATTCAAAATGAATCAGAAAATAATGATACTATACCAAATATAGTGTGGAAAGAAATATTAGAAAAATAATTTTATTATAATTTAACATAAAATTTTTAAAAATTTATCAATATTAAATTTTATATTTCTACATTAATTATTTTAAACAAATTATATAATAATTTAATTTTTATTTTTTAGAGGTTACATTTATATTAATTATTAAACTAATAATAAAATTAATAAATATTAAAATTACAATATTACTATAAAAATTAATAATAAAAATTTAAATATATAAATAAATAATATAAACGAAAATGATGGAATGGAATCCAATTGAAGGAAATCATGTTCAAGTAAATGATGTTATCGATCAACAAACAATGGGTTATTTAAATAATCAAATTGAAAACCACTCGAATTATGAAGAAGAATATGAATATTATTTAGAAAACCTAAATGATAATATTTCAGAAGATACAGAAATTTCTCGATTAAATAATATTATTGATTCATCCATTGGCGAGAATGAAGAAAAAGTTGAATACAATAATTGGAATAAAGTACCAGAATATTATAAATGTTACGTTAATAAAATTATAGAACATAAAATCCAAATATGTGGCCCAATAACAGAATATTATATTAATCAAAATTATCAAATTTATTCTAGATATTTATTACGATTAGCTAATATTATTAAGAAAATATTAGATTAAAAAATAATAAAAGTAAGTATTGTACAAAGTAAGTTTAATATTTCAAAATTATTTTATTTTATATACCACGTTCAACAAACAACACCTGATCAATGTCAGTTAACAATTCCAACTCTATTTTTGTATATTTAAGCATAGCATCTCATGGAAATCCAGGAACTGTGTAGTAATGAGCTGGATCCAAATTGTACGTACTTATATAAATTTAAATCATTAAAATAATATAATGATTTAATGATCTCATGAATATTAATTATGATTACGTCATTTATTTTTGAATGTTAAGGGGAGACACAAGTAAAACACGAACAAAATGAGGTTTTTTAGTTTTAACTTTTGATCTGTAGCACCTACAATGTTATCCATGCGTAATGTTATTCAAAATCATCTAAAAAATCTATAAAAAAATTTTCAGCTCGAAATATTAAAAACTGTGGGACTAGTTCCATTTTAACGCTTCCTCACTTATCACTGAAACGAGCAGTCGTTAAAATGGAACTAGTCCCACAGTTTTTAATATTTCGAGCTGAAATTTTTTTTATAGATTCTTTAGATGATTTTGAACAACATTACGCATGGATAACATTGTAGGTGCTACGGATCAAAAGTTAAAACTAAAAAACCTCATTTTTTTTGTGTTTTACTTGTGTCTCCCCTTAAAGTAAACAAATTTTTAATAATCCTCTAAAGTTCTATTACAAGGGAAATAACTTAACTCAATTGCGCGCTTAATTATACAAGCCGTTTCAACATAAATCATAATTTTATACATCTTGCTACAAAAAAAGGTGTGTTAACAATAAAAATAAAATATATTCCTTTTTTTTCAATCGAACGAATAATAAATAAAGTGCTACCGAGGTTTCTTCATTTTATCGCTGTAAACTCGCGCGACTCACTTGTTAAGATTTTTGTACAACGTTTATAATAAATTTAAATAAATATCATTATTTACAAATAAATACAAAAAAAAAAAATTTTAATTCTGTTAACATAAATATGATTGATCTAGACCTAACCCAGTTAACAAGCGGGCAACCAGAGAGGAGCACTACGCTCTTCAAATATAAGTTTTTTTTATAACAGACTCCTTGAAATCTTAAAATTATTCAATGGAACGCCAGAAGTATTAAAAATAAAATTGATTTAGAAACACATATACAAAGAGAAAACTGTGATATTGTTGTAATTGTAGAAACTTGGCTTAAGCCTAAAGATAACTTCTCTCTAAAAAATTTCAATATTGTTAGACAGGATAGAGACACAAATGATGATAAGAGAGGTGGAGGTATCATTATCTGTGTTAGAGATAAAATTATCTTTAAAAAGATAGAAATAGATCTAAAAATAGAGAATTTAGAAATTTTGTCTGTTTTAGTGTAAACCAATTTCGGCGACGTTCTCGTTGCTGGATGCTATCGACCTCCTGGGAGTGGCTGCGACCTCACTGGCCTGGACGTCAGAAACCTTGCTGGTGAAGTCAGTAAATACGACAAGTTTTTCTTATTGGGTGATTTCAATGCACATCATTTCTACTGGGGTAGTGATAAATGTTGTACTAACGGTAATGCTTTGATGAGTGATTTGGATATGGAAGAATTTTTCTTACTTAATGATAGCACTCCTACCCATTTTTATCGGCTCAATTCTGGTTTAAAATATTCCAACTAGGATCTATCCTCCGCGTCTATGAATTTGACTATGATTTCAGAATGGAGGGTGGGTGATGACCCTTGGGGGAGTGACCATTTCCCGATTTTCATTGATGTCAATATATTGCCAGATATCATTCCTAAAACTTATTATAGACATAATTTGAAGAAACTTAACTGGGCTGGTTTTTTGAACTTTTTGCTGTCTTCTAAATATTTATTTTATAACCTAGATTTTCTTAATAAGAAAACTCTAGATAGATATACTTTTTTTACTGAATTTATTAACGATAATATTATCAACTTTTCTAATAATAGACCCAATAACCCTAATGAGGATAGAAGTAATAACAAATTCATACGTAACAAGAGAATCAATGTATGGTGGAATGAAACCTGCGATAAAGCAATACGGCTAAGAAAAGCCACCTTTAAATCTTTAAAATATAGATGTAATCTTGATTCCTTTATCAATTTTAAAAAAATATGTGCTCAAACTACTAGAACTTTGAAAGAGAAAAAGAAAAAGTCATTTCGATCATTTGCTGAATCTATTAATAGATTTACATCCATTTCACATGTCTTCAAAACAATTAAAATATTAAAAAATGGCATTAATAGATCTAAGCCTACCACGGGCAATAAAGACTTTCTTATGGATGCTAATGACGTATTGGAGAATCTTTGCATTCCTGTGGATAACAATATACAAAAATTTGATTTAGCCAGCTATAATTGTACTATAAATGAAAAAAACAAATTCTTAAATGATCCATTATCTTTTGACGAACTAAGTTTCGTTATTAATTCATCTAAAGCTTCATCAGCCCCAGGCATAGACCTCATTAATTTTGAGATATTAAAGAATTTACCTGAATACCTATTAAGATCCCTATTAAACATGTTTAACGATTTTTTTGATCAAGGTATATATCCTGATCAGTGGAAGAATTTTTTAATTACATTTATACCTAAAAGCAATAGTAATAAGGCTAGACCTATTACTCTAGCATCATGCATTTTCAAAGCCTTAGAAAAGATAATCAACTGTAGACTGAGTTGGTATGTTGAACATAACAATTTGTTATCTAAATCCCAATATGGATTTCGAAAAAGTAAATCCTGCATTGATAATCTCTTTATTCTTATTAATGAGATTCATAAGGCCTTCTACAAGGAAGAAGCCGTGATAGCACTCTTCCTTGACATCAAAGGTGCATTTAACTGCGTTATACCTGACTTACTTTTAAAAGATCTAGCCGATTTAAACATACCTAGAAAATATTTAATATTTTTTGCTAATTTATTGCGTAAACGCAATTTGTTTCCTACTAACCTTCCAAATACAAATAATAATCTTTTATGGCTTAACTGGGGGTTCCTCAGGGATGCACTAGTAGCCCTCTATTATATGCTATTTATACCAACTTCTTTGAAAAAATAATTGATAATAGGATCAAGATTTCGCAATTCGCAGATGATATTGTTCTTTATGTTAACACTAAAAATATCAACGAATCTTTAAAATTTATGGAAGCTGAAATTGACAAACTTTCAAAAGCCCTCAAGGCAAAAAATTTGTTGTTGACCCCTGACAAATGTCAGCTAATGATTTTTAATAAAAAGAGAATTACTAGATTATCTAAATTCTCTATCAATATTGGTAATGAAAGTGTTACTCCCTCTAGGGTTGTTAAGTTTCTGGGTATGATGGTGGATATGGGACTTAATTGGAATGCACATGTTAACTATGTTTATAATTGTTGTGTACGTCCCTTGAGCGTTCTTAGCTGTTTGAGGGGGATATACTGGGGTTGTAATCCGGATATTATACTTACATTGTTTAAGGCGATTATCAGATCTAGACTTGAATATGACGGCTTTCTTTTGTCGCCAATTAAAGATAGTAAAATGAATGAGCTGCAGAAAATTCAAAACTCCGCGTTAAGAATAGCATTGGGATGCCGAAATAGTACCCCAATCGGTTATTTAACTGCTGAGGCTGTTATACCATATTTAAGATTTAGATTTTAATTCCTTTGCTTTAGATACCTTTTAAAAAATTTATCAATTGCTGATAATCTGATCATTGATTTAGTGGACGAAATGTTGGAAACTGCTGACAACCCGACTTTGAAACATAATTTTAATGAATCTATGGTGCTGGAGTGTTATCGTAGATGTTGGTTCTATAACGGTTTAATTTTCCAATCTAAGGGATTTTTTAAGTTTGAGATACCCTATGAAGGTAACTTCTCACCATTAACTTGCGATATTAATTCGGGCAGAGAGATTTCTAACTCCTCAAATTCGGATCTAACATTTAATGAAATGTTTAAATATAAAACTAATACTATCGATGTGTTCACTGACGGATCTAAACAGGTAGATGACTATTCTACGCCGGTGGGCTTCGCTGCCTGGAGCCCTTGTGATGATTTTAATTTTTCTTTTAAACTGCCAGACGCAGCTTCCATTTTTACAGCCGAAAGCTACGCTTTATATGAAACATTAAATATTGATAACTAAGATTAGATATAAACTATTTGAAATTAAGAATAATTATAGAGATATTAATGTTGAATTCTTTTGGATACCTGCTCATAGAGGTATTAAAGGTAATGAGAGCGTCGATGAATTGGCAAAAATAGCTGCTGTAGGTAACTCTAATGTTAATTTTAATATTCCTTTCACAGATTTGTTTGTAAAGTACAAAGATATATGTAAAGAAGAAAATAGAAAGATACTTATCACAGATAGCAAAGATAAGGCTGAACTCTACTTTAAATTTTATTATAGAGACTTTAAAGTCCCTTGGTTTTTTGAAATTGGTCTACCTAGAAAAACAATTACCACAATAAATAGAATTAGAAGCGGACATACTTCTCTTAACAGTAGTTTATTTAGATTTAAGATTATTGATTCTGGCATGTGCGAGTGTGGAGAGTGTCCCGATTCGGTTGAACATATATTTTGGAATTGTAAACTACTTGATGAACAAAGAAACATTATGTTAAAAGATCTTTATAAATTTCAACCAGTCGGACCATTCTCCATCATCAATATTTTATCTATATTAGATAAAAAACACTTCTTGTCATCTCAGAGTTTATTATGAATATTAATAAAAAAATTTAATTGACGAATGGTTTCATAACCATCCAATTTTGTGAATTTTATATTTAATGTGACACTCAGGGCCGAAATAATGCTATTACTTCGGACGGGCCTCGCGACCCCGAGGTACCCTAGCGTGTGTAAAAATGCAAAATATATAGTGTTGTTAAAGAAAGAATAGGTAGAAATAATAATTAGTAAATTATTATATTTTTGTAAACTCGATAGCATAACCGAAAATTTATCTCGATGTATGATTTTTTCTTTCTGTATTTTCGAATTTCGTATTGTATTATATTGTATTTTATACTTTGTACTATAACGTAAAATAATAATATATTATACCCCCTTATTTTCCTTTCTTACGCATACGCCAATTTTATAAAGTGTAATGGCTATGTAATGTAATTTGGTGGCCAATAAAAAGAAATTAAAAAATATAATACGTTCGAATTATGCACCTTTTAATTGTTTTAAATCTAAAATTCTATTACTTAACCAAAAAAATTAAGAATTACGTAAAAATTACAATTTTAATGTGTTACCATTTAACAATATAAATATTAATAAAAAAGACGTGAATAAATTATATGCATTTTAAAATAAATTATAATAATCTTTGACAAAAATGAAAAAAGAATTTCAATTTACTGATGAATTTCCTATGAGTGTTTATATTTTTATCTATCTATATTAGGTAGAGACCTATGATTTGTAAACCTGCAAATGTTATATTACGTGTGAAACAGAGCCTATTCAAACTAAAAAATCTTGAGCACCAGGAGCTTCGCAAGATGCTACTTGACTAGTACATTTAAAAGTAATTTAAATGATCTTATATGGACAATTGGATATGGTTAGTTAAGTAGAGAAAATTTTTTATCAAATGTGCCAATTCAAATTAAAAAAGGATCTCATGGTCAAATATATTTATATATAGCTACAGCTTATACTCGTATTAAATTATTATCAAATTGATTTGAAAGTTAGTGAAGATAAGGATAAATTATAAAATTATAAATAAAAACAAAGTAAAATTTTAAATTTTTACAAATTTTATTAAATAGTTTTTTAATATTCTTTACAAATATTTATTTTTATGTTTTCAAAATTAGAAATTTAATGAAATATTAGCATATAAAATTATTAAAAACAAAACAACTGTAATAATTTTTACAGGAAGAAAATATACGTTTAATCTATGGAAACACAAGATGATCACCCTCGTGTATGTTACAAACTTTCGACACGAGAAGCTCATATAATCATCAATGTCCATGGCACTAATGCTCTACTATTGATACTATACAGAGTGGCGGATAACAGTTGCTTATTGGCTATCTCTGTTAGTGAGATCTTCACAAGAAATAATCAAACAGATACATTTTTTGAAAATTTAAAGTTTTTTTAACTTTTTTAATTCAGATTTGTATCTTTTTTATGAATATTCTTTATATGGATTTCTAAATTTTTAAGATTTGTTTACTTTGTGTGAATTTCCTTTTACAGATGTTCATAACCTGCAATTTCCAACTCTTGTACCATAATGTGCTTCAAAAGTTTTTCTAATAATGAAGAGCTCTTTGTCTTGATCTTAAGTGAAGCGAAAATGGAATTAGTGTAATTACAAATAGGAAAATAGTGTATAGTAAATCAAATACAATTTTTGAATGTCGTTTTATTTATAATTTTTTGGAGCTTGTGCGCAACCACCTGATTATGTTTGATCAAGAATTGAGCTCTGTAATACATTAAATTGTTTGCTTCTTTTATATTTAAAGCTGAGGATATTAGTATTTGCTTAAGGGGATCCTCATACTGGCATAGAGTTCTACCTTATCTACATTTGAACTATACATTTTGATAAAAATTTAACCGCTCATAGTTAAAATTTATGGTAGAGGCACATTCTTAACATTCTAAAGAATTCATTGTAGTGATGAAAGACAATGTAAGGGTAAAAATAAAGACGAAAAGTGCTTAATACGATTAGCCATCCAATGTAGACATAGATAATCGTATTATGCAGTTTTCGTCTTTATTTTTATCCTTATATTGTCTTTAAGCATTGCAATAAATTCTTTAGATTGTTAAGAATGTGCATTTACTATAAATTTTAGCCATAAATAGTTAAATTTTAATTACAATACATAATTCAGAAGTAGATAAGGTAGAACTCTATGCTGGTATGAGGATACCCCTTAGTTTATAAATAACATTTAAGTATTTGTGCATATAACTATTTTCAAATGTTTTTTATTTCTTTAATTTTATATTTAAAATCAATTCAAAATAATTTGCAAACTGATACATCATAAGTTGTATTAAAATTAGTCAATTTAATTTTTTTTCAATAAAATTTTTTAACAAAAATTAAAGTAGGGTGTAGTAAAAGTTAAAAATAAATTAATTAACTTTCTACGTTTATTTATCTGATCATCGCATCAGATATGGATTAAAATAATTTTATAATAGTATAAGAAAGTGCATTTCCATCTTTTTTAGTATATACTTACTTGAATAAATGTGAAAAAAACTTTAAAGATAGTTTCAGGTGCACGTAAAATAATAAATATGACTCTTATAATCTGGAATAATATGATATATCAATAACTCAAAAACTACACGGTGGAAAAAAATTTGCAATTTTAACACACATAAGTGTTACAGATGAAACACAAATTTTTTTGTGTTAAAATTTACAAATTTTTTTTAATCTGATTTTCGAAGTTAAAATTTTAACATAAAAATTCATGAATAATACGAAATTTGTAATTCTTACAAATTCATTTGTATTAAAATATAATGATTGAAATGCTGATTAGATATTAAATAATGACTTTCTCGTATTTCTTTCTGTTAATATATTTTAAAAAAGAGAGAGATAAAGAAATATAAGAAAAAGAACAAAATGATAGATGTTGGCGTGCATCAATAAAATCATAAGCAAACTAAACTTATTGGACAATATTACATTGTCGTTTAAAAGCAAACGTAAACGAATGATTACAAAAAGAGCCGATCATTTTTGAATATAAGTATATCATAGAAATAGTGCCGGTTAGTGGCTCAGTCAGTAGAGCGTTGGATTCGTAATCTCGGGATTTTGAGTTCAAATCCCGCTCTCGGCAACCGATTGATAGAAGCACCACTGTACGTTACATGTGCTTTATTCACGGACACACTTAGAAGCTTCGTCGCTGATTAGCATCACAAATAGCATGTATATAGCGACGTTAAAAAAGAAAAAAAAATTATACAAATTTTTGGACTTACAAGGAGAGTTCATGACATTTGAGTCTCAGATTTTCTCCTAACTTTGGGATATTTTTTAACCGACTTCAAAAAGGAGGAGGTTCTCAATTCAATTGAATTTTTTTTTATGTCTGTTATCTTATAACTCCGTCATTTCTAAACCGATTCAAAAAAAACTTTTTTTCATCCCATACGTGTCTTATAATTATTGGGGCAATATTTGGTTTGTATGAGCAAATTATTAAATTAAGATATTTTTTAACCGACTTCAAAAAGGAGGAGGTTCTCAATTCAATTGAATTTTTTTTTATGTCTGTTACCTTATAACTCCGTCATTTCTAAACCGATTCAAAAAAAACTTTTTTTCATCCCATACGTGTCTTATAATTATTGGGGCAATATTTGGTTTGTATGAGCAAATTATTAAATTAAGAAAAACCGGGTGTTTCCTTTTCTCATTTACCTTCCTTATACTTCGCCTGCTATACTCTATTGCCTCTCTCTTTCTTTTTCTTTCTCTCTCTCTCTGTTTCTCTCTCGCTCTATCTTTCTCTCTCTCTCTCTGTCTCTCTCTCTCTTTGCGTCCTGCTGATTAGACGTGTGTGGCATCGCTCCGCTTCTTTTTACTATTAGGGCACGAAAAAAACTTGAGTTATTGAAAACAAAGTATAGTACCACTTTGAGAGTTTCTGCAACTACATTTTGGTGCATTCAGCTGGTTCCTGTTTCCAGCCAAAGTGTATTATATTTTAGAGCAAAGTTTTGGATTATTTTTTGCACGTTGCGACCATTGTTGGGATTTCTTTTTCGATGTTGTAAGGCTGCTGATAGTGTCTGCGTGCGCAACTACTAATGGTAGCTTGGGTCTGAGGCCTTTTCTACAATTGTGCGGCGCATAAAGAATATACGCGCCCACGCGTGTAAGTTCCTTTCCTTTGGAGTAACCTCTACTTTTTCATTGTATCCAGGTTTACTATATTTTTTATTGTATCTGTATCTGATCCATGGTGGAGCTGAATAAGCTGTGGTGTGATTTCGCCGACTGATAAGCTGTTTATTGTAGAGTGACACATACCAGTACTTCATAGAGCTCTCGCTTGTCGTCTGCTGCTATATGAGAAAATTTGTGACATAGGGCCGTTTTTTCTACCGTGCAATGCACATTAATTTTAGTGTACACCCGCGGTGGTATGTATCTATTTAATTTATCTAGAAATTCTGCTTATTATCTACTTGCTCCAGAGTCTTTAATTTTTGTGTTTCATGTGGACCATTTATGTGAGTGTGCCGTATTCATTGCCTCCTAGTCATCAATTCAAGACTTCAAGAGTGATTATTATATTATAATGCTATGAGTGTCGCGTTTTCTTTTTATTTACTAATAGTTTTGCGTTCTATATATTGTAATTTTTCTTTGAGCATTATTTTTTTTGGTTATGTTTAGCTTTCGTTTAATTTTTTATTTACTTTGCGGAAACTATTTTTATTTAATGTAAGTTTATAGTGTTTTTAATTATTTAGGAGAATATAATAATAATAATAGCTCTAAGGACCTTCATCAGCACGTAAATGAGCGGTTTGATGAGCTTTCAGCGCAGATTAAGGATGTAGACGCAGTGTTAAATCGTCAGGATATGAGCATCGAAGAATTGGAGAGGGATAAATTGGAGTTGCGCAATGAGGTTGACCAGCTTAAGGATCTGTATGCTCATGGTTCATCAAGTGCTGAGATGAAGGTCACTGGTATTCCTATATCATGCACATCCTCTTTGCTGGTGCTGACTCATGCCATCCTTAGACAGTTGCAGTTGGGCGCTGCTTGTGGCGATGTGCTTTCCGTGAGATTATTCCAGAGAAAAAATCAAACTCGGGATACTAATTTACCGGCTGAAACTCCAAATCCTACTTTTTCATTTTTTGTTAAATTTAAATCGGCTAGCATTCGTGACTATGTACTGAAAGTAAAACGTGAATATGGTGAAATGAAATTCTCGGATTTGGTGGAAGGCGTCGAGAGTTCAAATCTTGTGAATCTTTTCGAGATGTTGCCGACGATTGTGCAGAATTTGCTGATAGCTGCAAAAGCTAAAACTAAAGAAGCAAAGTATAAGTATGTTTGGGTTCGAGAAGGGCGTATCTACGCTCGTAGGGATGACAAGGCTGAGCGTATTAGTATTGTTACTGAATTTGATCTGCAAAAGATTTTGAGATTCAGTTCCCCGCATGGCTCTAGATCTCAGCCCACGGTGCTACATGGTGCTCGGATAGCCCATATAAATGCTAATTCTATTTAAGATCATTTAAGTGAGATTGAGAATTTACTACAGCGTAAGTCCATAGATGTTTTATCAATCTCAAAATCTTGGCTTACTCCCAAGGTTCATGATTCTAATTTCTATATTGCTAGCTTTAACTTGGTGTGCAGCGATACAGGTCTGAAATCTTTGACTGGTAAACGCGACTTTATGCAGAGTGTTGGTGTGGCCTGTTATTTACGGAGTGGTTTTAAATGGAAGGTTCTTGCGGCACCTCAGATTGATAACATCAATGATACCGAGTATCTGCTTCTGGAAATACGTCTGGATGACTACAAACGCATATTGTTTGCTTCAATATATCGACGTCCCAAGGGTCATGTTCTTACTGAGTTTTTTGCAGTGTTTCATAGGTTTAGTCAGCTATACTCGAATGTTATTCTGGCTGGTGATCTTAACTCAGACTTGCTGACCGATAACTTTTATGGAAGTCATCTGCGATACCTCATTTATGAGAACTCCTTATTTCTGATACCCTTTAAAGCAACCCATCACAGGGAGGGTAGTGCTACGTGGCTTGACGTCATTATTGTTGACTCTTTGGATAAAGTTTCGAGGATAAAGATCCGAGAAATCAGATGCATCTTTTATAAATGTCCATGATTTTCTACTGATGGATTATGCCCTGGATTTTGTCTCGAAGAAACCGATTTATTTGTATTCTAGAAGTTTTCGAAACTTTGATGCTGTAGTTTTTTCTCGTATTTTATTTTTGACAAAACGAATTCCAAAACCAATTATTTCGGGGAACATAAATGACTAATATGTGGAGACTTAAAAATTTTATCTATGATACTAGGACAAAAATCTGGATTTACAAAATATCCTTGTTATTTGTGTATGTTTGATAGTAGAGATAGGGAAAACCACTACAAAAAGAAAATTTGGCCATCAAGAGAGTCATTTGAACCTGGAAAATAAAATATTGTAAAAGAGCCACTTGTGAATTCGTCCAAAATTTTGATACCACCTCTTAACATAAAGCTTGGTTTAATGAAACAATTTGTCAAGGCATTAGACCAAGATGGGGAATGCTACGAATATTTGAGCCAAGTATTTCACCACAAAACAGATGGTAAACCAAGCGCAGGTATTTTTGATGGACCTGAAATTCATACTCTATTTAGAGATGAAAACTTTGAAAGAACTATGAAAGATGATGAGAAAGCAGCATGGTCTAGTTTTAAAGATATGTCAAAATTTTTGGGTAGCACTAAAGACGTAAATTACAAAACTATTGTAAAAAAAATGGTACGCAACTCTGAAAAACTGGGCTGCCTAATGAACTTGAAGCTTCATTTCCTTGATTCACATATTGATCAATTTCCTGAGAACAACGGGGACTTTAGTGAAGAGCAAGGAGAGAGGTTTCACCAAGACTTGAAGTAATTTGAACGCAGATTCCAAGGACGATGGGGTATAAATATATTGGTAGATTACTGCTGGATGATGAAAAGAGAAACATTTTCAAAAAGAGGTCAAAAGCGTGTCAGAAATTCTTTACGCCAGTCATTTGACGAGAAACGTGTGCGTAAGCGTAAAACGCTTTAAAACTTTATTTAAAATATTTTTTTGGAAGACAAAATTAAAAATAAATATCGCCAATATCTAGTATCCAACATCTCACTATCGAAGTTGCGAAGTATTAGCGAAAATTCTACAAACTCAATTGATTAACCCATTAAAACTCTAAGGCACTTCTTTAAAGAAGCTAAAAATATTATAATGGAGTTCATGAATATCGCTATACATAAGTTTTAAGTTTTATTTTATGATCAAGAGTCGAAAAAGGTTCTAGTTTTGTGATTTATGTAGTGGAAACCCTCCAGAACAGTATCCAAAACATCGATTTTTCGAAAAAAATATTAATTTATCACGTTTATTGTCCACTTACGCCGACTAGGAGTTGTTTTTTGAAAAAAATGACTTAAAATTCGTGATTAGCAACCTCAAAAACCCTCAGTATAGTATTTTCAATGTTTATAAATCGGTTTAAAATCGTAAAACTTGATTTTAATGTCATTTTAATCCAACTTGAAGCAAATTTTCACTTTTCGCGATTTTCTGCCTTTTCATCGCCGTATGGTGGGTTGAAATTTCTGTAAAAAAATTCAAAACATGGTTTTCGGTGTATTTTTTCCCTTAGAATTTGATTCTGAAGTCAAAAAAATAAAGTTTTTTTTCAGTTTTTTTTATTTAAAAAAAAACATGAAAAATCCGTAAAAAATTAGGTTTTTCGAGCAAAACCCCATAAAAAAGTAGCTGGACCCTACTTTTTTATTGCAAATTCGGATTCAGCGTCGAAAAATACATAAGAATATATAGGTCTGGTCAATTGCACAGACACTTTTGTTTTTTTTTTTTTGTGGGCCTGTTTTATTTTTTCTATTGATGTTTGTTTGACTCACAAATCTACAAAACTTCCAGAGGCATAGCTTGGTCCCTTTAGCTTTCTCTTTTTTTTCTTCTGATTGAGCTTGCTGTCTCCTTCTTTTTTTATTCCTTCTCACATTTGTCTGCTGCATGGTTTTACTTTTTCTCAATCTTTCTGAGTCTCTTATTAAACTAATCTTTCTTGAAACTGCAGTAATTACATCACCTTGAACAAAATTTTTTAATCTTACTGTATTTTCACAACCCATATTAAATTTACTAACAGCCATAATTACAGCAATTTCTAATTTATTCTTTGATTGAAAAGTATCCTTGCTGCACTTTGACCAAATCATGTGATAAAGACTTTCATTAGCATTCTGCGTGCCACCCCTTATACATCTTCGAAGCAACTCTACATTGCTGAATTTTTCATATACAGGTCTGATGTACTCGATAACAAGATAATTTATTTTTGTTCTTGTACTAGTGTGACTAAGTGGCTCTTGTCCTTGTGAAACAGCTCTATTATACCAGCACCATGTGTTAGGATCTGTGGGATACATATCATGTTTTGGCTCTTCATCAGTAGACTCGTAGCTAAAATAGCTTTCTGCATCAAATGAAGTTCAGAAATATTATTTACTATTGCCTTCCTATAATAACCACCTAAATCAGATATTGTCTTGGATGTGAGTGCCCCAGCTTTCTTACCACCAAGAGTAATCTTTTTAATTCTGCACTCTTTTACTACATTTTTCAACGCAGTCACCAAACTTTTTGAGACATGATTAAGACATCGTTCTCTCACTAAGCACACATCTGGTCCATAAATTTTCAAACTATTTAAATGTAAAAAGTTTTAGCATCACCATCAGCTAAGACATTTATGTATCTTGCTCTACAATTTTCAACAGATCGTTTTCAAATTATTTCAGCGGTATAGGCTTCCATAGCACCAGATGAACCATCAAAGTTTTGTTGACACGTACCACTACTTTTATGTATTTTTAACCACTCTTTGAATTCTTCGCTTTCAGGTTGCAATGTCCTTTTCTTATTTTCACAAATATAACAGTATTTTGTCAGAATCTCATAATCTAGCACTAAACCGGTGTATAATTCAATGACAAAGCCTATACCATATAATAAGCTGAATCCTCGTTTTTGCCGAATACCATCATACGTACATGTATAGTCAATAATGCTATCATCATCAAGACTTTTATCTAAATCTAAATAATGTTCACGTACCTTCTTTCTTGATTCTGATAACATTTCTTGCTTGAGTCTGTTATAGTCATTTAACACACTTTGCAATATTTTATAAAAAGTTTTTTTAGACATAACATTCATGCCCATACCCATACAAAATTTTTGTAAACCAGCGTAACCTTATCCCATCATGATCACACTTTTAATAATTTTTTTGTTCACATGAAATGTTTTTTTCTCATCAACACGTAGGCATGAATGAAATTTTTTTATAGTTTCTGCACATTCGCCGCATATAATATTTAGTTTTGTTGCAAGTTCATTCGACTCCAAAACTCTAATACTAAGAGAATTTTATTTACACATTGCACATAACACTTCAGAAACAAAATTATTCAATTGTTTTTTGTGCACTAACACATATTCAAGACTTTCATCGTCATTTCGATCTTTGGTCCAACTTTTAATAAAACTTTGAAGTTTTTTCTCACTTGTAGTTTTTTCTTTTTTGTCATTTAAATTTTTATGTTTTCCCTTCATCTTAGTACTATACAGTACTAATATATAGATATACTAACAATGTAAAAACTGGGGGGATAACTTGCCTCAAAATTTTGTACGTGACTGCTCTTCTCTAAACGTCTATATTCTTTGGTTATGTTTACATCTTTTTATATGCACTATAATATTTATCTTGATCAAGTCTCATTACGTGACGCTACAGACCTTCTATTAAGCTAATTACATAAAATGTTCTGTTCTTTTGTATTTTCTTATGATTGATTGAACTAAATTAGCCAAATAAATTAGTCAACAGTATGCAGGTGTATGAAAATTGATAGCATAAATTATAAACAATATATATATATATATATATATATATATATATATATTTGCAAATACTTTCTACGTGTATGAAGTTAAATATTACATATTACATCAAAGTAAAAATTATTAAAAATTATTTTCGTTTGCAACAATATTGCCGCGAAATAACAATATCAATAAAATATTGATTTTTTTGTTTTTGTAGAATAGTGACTGAAAAAATAATTCTTAGGACATATAATATGATTTTTCTTGTAGGTATTTACCTACAGAATGAAAATTCTTAATAATCTTAAAACTGAAAATTTTAAAATTTTTTGATGGATTTTTTGGGTAGACGGTATCCTTAATGAAATATAAATATTACGAAGTGTATGTATCACAAGTAAGGTTATTTTATATTTTTTTTCTATTTCCATATCATTGATATTATAATTTATGAATAAATTCTTAATACTAATGAAGAATTATTAAAACACGAAAAAAAATTATTAGGTAAAAACACAACTGAAAATGTCAATCGAATAACATTTTCATCAAAAAAATTTCAACGCTATGATTATTAAAATAAAAATTTTTATTTAACCATCATCCATTGTAAATATTATTTGTGTAATATATATGTAAGAATTATATATTTGATAAATAATCATTTTATTTGATCAACAATTAAATAAATTTATATATTTATAATTGCATAAAATAATTTATTCAAAGTTTTATTCCAGTATCATTCAGAGAATAAAGTACTTAAATTAATTTCATGAAAATACATTAGTATTGAAAAATTTATTCGTAAACAATTCTTCATAAATAACATTCATGTAACCGTAATTACATATTCATATGTACATGTGTTTGTATTCATATGAATTGTCATTTATGTAAAAATTGTTAAGAAATTAATATATTAATAATAATAGTATTGTATTAATAGTATTAATTTTTGAAATTCGAGTCAATAATAAAGTATAACGAAACATTAGTCCTTATTCAATAGAATAAACTTTTCATATTATACGTTAATAAATAAAATTTAATCTAAATAATATTAAAGAATCAAAACATTTTCTGTGAAAATTAATGAATGAAAATTAAATTAACACATAATTTAAATTGACATAAAGTATTAATATCGACTTTCGCAGTATTAGAATCTAGAAAGACGAAGCATACGAACCCGCAACGTTGGCTCTGTGCTCGATCTCGGCTTGCGAGATACCGACGAGTCGAAGCAAGCAGCCACGAAACACTAAAAGTTGTGCCCGGTCTCGGCTATCAGCATGCGAGATGCCGACGAGTCGAAACGATTGACACGGCAATGCAGTCGCAGCGCTCTACTCGGATTCACGTTACTATCTTGTACAGACAGTCGTAATAATTGACTGCGATATTAACCTACTACGATTTTATGTATTCTCATGCTTCGAATGTTGTTCGCATCTAGCTAGTACGATCAACTTCGCAACGCTAGATTCGGGTTTTTTTCAGTGCAGGTTAACTGCAGATGAATCTTCAACATTGTTTGCAGAAATAAATATTGTAAAATTGTCAGTATTAAAGAGGCTCATGCGCCCAGGACCGTACCTAGTCAAGGTCCCGCAGAAAGGAACAAAATATTATTTTTTCATTATAATTAATATTTATAAAAAGTATAAATAATTTATTATTATAGTTGTAAATTCAATTACATTTGATGATATCTAAATAATATTTGACAATAATGATTATTAATGTTCTAATTAATTAAATACCGCATTTATTTCAATACATTTAAAAATAATTTTTTTTCATCTGATCGATAACGTAATTTTTTTTATAGCACACTGTGTCCTAAATCCGCATTAAGACACACAGCTGCCTGTAACTTAAGTAGCCTATTATTGCACACTATGTTTGGCAAACTGCATGCTATACAATAATGAGCTACTATTAATTTTCATGAGAAATCTGTGGCTATTGACGATTGCGAGTCTTCCAAGTGGACCTTTATAACCAGATCTCTACCTCAGACCGAAATCTGATCTAACATCACCCAGTAAACGAAAATTGTTTTCGGTGTTTATGTCACATTCCGTTGGTTCAAACACCGAAAACATTTATCTCTTACCTATACACACATTGTTAACAAAGAAAAAACACCTAATCAATCGATGAAGTTACATAGGCAGCGGTCACCCATCCAAGTAATAACCGCGCCCAATGCTGCTTAACTTCGCCGATCGGTTGAGGAGCAGTTCCGTAACCCCACCAATGTGCCGGTACATTTTTCAAATTAAATAACAATAATAAGAACGTGAGATACGAGTGAAACTAAAGTTAATCCCATGTAACATATAAAACGAAGAGGTAGTATTATTGTATTATCATTATTATACGATATAAGTAAATATTTGAAATTACAGACTTAAAATTTTTCTGTCTTGATTTATCATTCATGAAATGTTCAAATTTTTTTTATTTATGGTTTTTGCCTTCCTTTTTTGATTTATCATTCACGGAATGCCTAGTATTTGCTCTTTTATAATTTTCGTTTTTATTTTACGAATTATCATTCGTGGGGTGCATAGTTTTTGTTAATTATTGATTTTTAAGGGTACTCATGTAATGCGGCAAATTTATGACACTTATGCTATAAAATAGTATACGATACTTGAGACTTAAGTGACCCATTGCAGGACATGATTATCGCCCTCGCTACGCTCGGGTGATAACTTCACGTCGTACAATAATGGGCCACTTAAGTCACATGTATCATAATATACTATTTTGTTAGATTTGAATTCATAATGAAAAAATCTATAATTATTGTTTTCAATTCATAAAAAATTTGGTCGATAACCTTATATTTTTAAAATTTCTATGAAATGCTCATTATTTATACCTTTTTTGTATTTTTTTGAAAAATATCCTTTTCAGAGTGGGTTGTCCCAGCAAGCGTCTTAAATATTATTTTAGGAAGAGGATTCTCTTGTGATTATATGGATAAGATTATTTTTGGCAATTAATTTAAAAGATTACGAATTAACAACTTAAATTTTATTTCCCTATCATAGGAAAAAATAAAAAACAAGGTAAACCTCGTAATATGAGCTCCTCGAAGAACGAAGAACTTCTATGATTCTACTCAGAGTCTTCTGTGCCTCACATATCTGCGGCTTTGAACTTTGTACAAGCTATTGAAAAATTCAAAGAAACGATACCTAACGACTTACAATTGAATTGATGTGATCGATTACGTTGATATGATTCTAAGTCACTCGGTGGCTTTTTAATTTTTTGGCGGCTTAATGATTTTAAGTCACTGGGTGGCTTTCTTTGAATTTTTCGATAACTTGTAAAAAGTTCGAAACCGCAGATATTTAAGGCACAAAAGACTCTAAGTAGAATCTTAGAAGTCCATTTTTCAAAGAGCTTACACTACGAGATTGGGAAGTCTATAACTTTGGGAAAAAATAATATTTTGACATGCTATAACTACTATTTCCAAAGAATTTGAGCTCAGCTTTCATTTAAAAAAGTTTTAAGCTCCTAGCTATCAATGCTAAGGAACTATATGCGTTTGAAAATCTAGTAACTTTTTTTAGTGATTTTCTCTAATTACCTGTAACTAGGGAAATATTGAGCGTTGGGATCTAAAATTCTGTTTCCTTTCATATTTTGACATCTGAAAACTTATCCCAAAGTTTGAGCAAAATCCGTGATCCGGGGGTCTGATACTCTCCTAGTGAGTATCAGCGAGGCAAATTAGGCTTGATTAGCTGCAGGGTTGCAAAGAGAGTGATGGTTGGAAATTGCTATAAGTGTCTAAGATCTGGACATAGGAAGGATGAGCGTCAAAGGCCGGATAGGTCAGTTTGCTGTTACAAGTGCAGCACAACCATGCAAGAAACACATGCAACGGAAGCGCAAGTTGCTTCCTGCGTAAAGCAGTGGGAATCCACAACGGAAAGTGCAGACACGTAGCTGGTAGCGGACAGTGCGAGATATTTATGCAAGCATTAGCAGCGGAGAAGAAGAGGTATTTCGAAGCCAGGATTAACTCCCGAATGAAGGTCTCTCAATAAGGTCTTTACGAAGATGAAAAGAAAACCGTAAAAAGTAATAATTGGAGGAATTAATAGATTGAATGTATAAAACCTAGACGGACTGACGAAACGGGCGACGACGACAGGATCCGCAACGTTAAGTAATGATAACGCGGCTCTACGTTATGAATTAGCATGGTAGACGTTACGAATTCCTATCCGTTAATCGGTAGCATTTTCTTGCTCTCATTCCGCGACCAGGATGAAAGGGGTTTAGATGGTCCCTATTTGTGGGTGCTTCAAGGACGGAAGCAAGCCTACTTGGCTTCTTTCGGCCGCCAAGCTGCCGCAGCATCAAGAACCCATCACACTAGTGGCTTACACTGCGGCTGAAGCAATTCGGCTGCAGCCTACACTGCTGTAAGTCTGATAGCAGATTAACCCATTTTTTAACCGCCAAATTAAGAAAAAAAATACTACGAGGTTTACCTTATTTTTAGTTTGTTCTGTGATAGGAAAATAAAATTCGAGTTATTAACTCGTAATCTCTTAAATTACTTGCCAAAAATAATTTAAAGCATACAATAAAATTGCCTTCCTAAAATAATACTAATACTGAAAATTTTACTATGTATATTTCTGCAAACAATCTTGAAGATAAATGTACAGTCAACCTACAGATTTTATCACAACGTGCTCTTCAGAAACTCCAGTAGTGATTCTTCAGATTTTCTTATGTAAATATTTCTACAGAATTTCCCGTAGACGTATCTACAGCTTAATCTTTATATTTTTTTGGAGGGCTGTATTTTCCTGATATATTTTTCGGAAATCGTATAAGAAATCCTGTGTACACTCAATTCTGAAGAAAATTTTATTGTAAATTCCGCACATAATTCTGTAAATGATTCTGTAGATAATTCTAAAGAAATTTCTCTGAAAAATTCTGTAGAAAATGAGGTAGGCAAAAACCCAGTAAAAATTTGTATGGGTATATTTGTATGAGTTCTGTGTATTATTCTGTAGACAATCTATAGAATCTTTTTGGATTTTTTTAGTTTTCCCTGCTGATTTTTCTACAAATTCACCTGCGTTCAACCAGTAGATTTGCCGACAATTTTGTCCACAGAAAATTTTCCAGTGATTTTTCAGATTTTTCTGTAGGTTTTCTGTACATTATTACGCACATTTTTCTGTAGATTCATCTACAATTTAATTTGTCATTTTGATTATATACCATATATATTTAAAAGGGGATAAATCCGTGAGTTCGATGCTATTATTTCCTAGTATTGTTACGTCACAAACGTATCTTTTCTTTTCAAAATTTCTTAACATGAACTAATTAAAACAGTTATTGAACGATAAAAGAATGTGTTAAGCTAAACAAAAAAAAATAAGTAGAACAGTTAAAGAAACTTAAAATCAGTTATCAGAATGAAATTATAAAACTTCATAAAAATGCTTAATAATCAATTTTATTTATCAACTTTAAAGAAATTCTAAAACAATTATTCATAAATAATAAATATGAATAATTACTATAAATATGGACAAAAAATTAGATATAGCGAGCACTTTAAAAAAAGCACTTGTAAAGACATTATTATATAGAAATTTCGAGCACAAGTAGTATATAGTTAGGTATAGGGAGTCATAACAATGACGTCACCATACCTAACATTCTTATCTTTGTTTACATAAACAAACCATTAAGATAATGATTTATTCACTCAAATAAACCATTAAGATAATGATTTATTTACATAAACAAACAATTAAGATAACGACATCTTACGTAAACAATTAAGATAAAAACTTATTTATATAAACAATCAATAAAATTAATCATCTGTTTTATATAAATAAGTCATTATTTTAATCAACAAAAGATGATGACGTCATGCACTACACTGCTTTATACTATTACAAAGGTTATAAGTTTCTACGTTTATTATCAGTGGTCCTGAAAAGGACCGATTACGGTAAGTATATTATTTATATTTTCTTATATCCCTGCATTTTTGGGAATGTATGTATATTAGTTGAATATTTGGAATGAAACTGTATTTTCTCAGATTTTTCATCTTTAAGAAGAGGTTTCTTCTCTTCCTTGATTCCATCGGTAACAACGTAAGATGGCCGTTTCAGCGTTCCTTGAGATCGACCCATGTTTTTGTTGTCTTAAGTGTACTCTTTGGTTAATAAAGTTGAAATGAAAGATTTAATATAATGCAGCAGTATTTATACTAAACAAGAATAAGGAAATGTAATAAGATGGGGTGAAATAAAAAATAAATTTTGATAAACAATTGTCAAGTTTATTCATGTATAAGTTTGAAATACAAATATGTTAAGATAATAATAAACGCTTATCTATTTATTTATTGTTCATATATTCATTATATTTTTTTAACAATATAGGTTCGATAACTGATTTCATTCTTTCAATTCTCATTCCGAATCTTTCTCTGTCACGACCTATTTGTTCCCACTCACCGCGACGCGCACATTGACTTGCATAAGCCCACACATACATTACTTTAACAATAGGTTTTTCTTCTTTAAAGTGTACACGTTTCATTTTTATTACAATATTTAATCAAACATGGAAGCATACATATCGTTATATATATGTTGTAAAATATGCGCGTTGATTTCTAAAATTACAATTTCTAACGTATATTTATCCAAGTCTCTATCATCAAGCATTTTAGTTAAAATAAATGTCTTTACATCGTGAATTTTTATCGCGTAATACTAATTAAAGGCAACAAATGATTTCATTATACTCAGCTTTGGATTGTCATCTTCTGCATCTTTCTTAATTTCTTCCAATAAGTTAAATGTACTATTTTCAGAAGCATCCATGAGACAAAATGCGTCTTTACTTCGTACAAGTCGTACTCTCACTTCAACACCGTTTAATAAAAATTTATTTTGATTGGAAACATCGCAATGTAAATGACCAATTAAATCTATTGTTTTTGAATCTTCTGTAAAATATTGTCGATTCAATAGGCCAAGGTTAGCTCCAGGTTCATTACGCCCCACGTTGGGGAGAGCTTCTATCTTTCCTGCAGTATCAAGGTACCAAAGAGACGTAGATAGATGTGAATTCATCGTGGAAGTTGAGTAATTCAACAATGTTTCTATATAAGCTCTGTACGGGTATGTGTTGTTTGGCGGTAAAATGAGCTTTTGGTTAAAGAATATATCAATCTGATTAAAGAGTGAGTAAAGAAAATTATTAACAGCTCCTACTTTACTATTGTTAGCCGGAACATTAGGCACGATTTGTACACGAACATTGAGCATCGTGTGAGCTAGATCTATGTAATCTTCACCACCTGGTACTACAAATTCAATGGGGCCATCGTCGGTAAGCGATGAAACTAGCTTATATTGAATAAATTGTAAAGATTCCAAGGATGTCTGCGTTGGTGGAAGCGTAAATAAGTCCAATTCTGATTTCATGCATTCGCATGAATTTGCGTGTAAGAACGCCATCTTGTTTTTTCTAGTTAGGTCCAAAAATGTCCGTCACACTGCGTAAAGCTTGTATTTTCTTTTTACCAACTCTTTTGCGTTTTTAAATACCACTTTTTTTCTTTTTTATAACACTTTGTTTTCTTTTCACTTTAGTACGAGCTGTTGAGCGTCTTTTGGGAGACTGACGCTTGTGCTTGCCAACACGACGTTTATATCCAGATCCCTTCATCATTTCAGAAATTTTACCAACTGCTTTTCTCTTGAGATTTTGACCTGATTCGCGCATTTTTGTATTCACAGCCTGTTTAAAATTTGCACCATTACTGGTAACATCGTCTAGTACATGCATACCTGCGCGTACAGCTTCTTTACCGACTGCTTTTGCTCCACTGGTAGGATAAAGTAGAACTCTTCGGAAAAGACCTCCTAGAAAGCTGCCTGTACCACGTTGATAATGTGTACCGCTAAATACGCGATGGACTCCACCGCCACCAATCTGTTCTGAATAATAAGCGGCGTAATGACTCATTTTTTTAAATTAGTGATTACGCTTAAAGTGAAGCGTAACCGTCAACGTTCCGTACTCAAATAGTATCCGGTGGCCGTGTTGATCCCTTATATCTACAATGATATTCTGAAAAGTGTTATTAAGTAAAGGAATATAATTTATCGGAGAAAACTGTTCTACGACGTTGGACCCAAAGGTGTACTTTGTATTATTAAATGTGACTATACGTAATAGCGAAGCCTGCGTATCACCCACTGTGTAAGGCGCACATATATCTGTATATACATAGAATTGATCAGGTATTGCTATCGCGAATCATGCTGGTCTATCTCCGATAACCACTGTACCCTTTGTGCTTTCCTTATTTTTCTTTGGTTTTAAAATAATGAACTCTCTGTTACTATAAATTTCGTTTGCAATTCCAAAAATACTTCTGAGCTTTTCATTTAATTGAATATAATGTGTTTCTTTACACTCGCATACTTGTTGTATAGCGTAAAATCCTTTCCTTTTCTTCGAGGTATCGAATACTATATGCTTATTAATTTCGCCAGCGTGGTTATTAATTGCTCGAGCCAATTCACCAATACTTTCATATACTCCAGAGGGAAATGAGCATTTAAACTCTTTTATGTTCCCTATATTGAGTGTATTTTCAGGAGGTTTTTCGCCTTCTGTATAGAAGATAAACTTTGCTTAAGATTCTTGAATGTGCATAATAGTAGTGGGTATATGAATTTCGGTCAATCCAACACTCGAATCACCATGTAATCGTATCTCGTGCGATAAGTGGATAGTAAAGCAGGATGTTGTGTTATCTGGAAAGTATTTCATACTACTGTTACTGGGTAAAACCAAGTAAAACGTCCATTCTAAAGGTTAGTTAACTCACTTGCATTTATCCAAGAATTGAATTTTTCAGGATACGCGTACCATTTAACGAGTACTTGTTTATTCTGTCCTCGTCCTTTACTGCGTATTACACGTTCAATCTTAAATTTTTCTGTTTCAGCCAAGCGTTTTTTTCCAACTCTAACCAACTCTTCGGGATAGAAAAACCCATCAATTTTTTCACTATTTAAATCTGTCAACTCGTAGGTGTAAAGCTGCTGACGTCTGGATATATACCCTGGTGAAAAAAATCAGGTGACAAATCACCTGATTTATCAGGTGAGTTATCATGCCAAAACATCATGTAACGATTTTTTTGGTTTTTACACGTTTCAAATCATGCTTATTCAATTCAGAACAGTTTTTAAACATTTTTGAAAATTTTGAACTTAGAAAATTTTTTAGATAATTTGGTCTTAGAAAAAATTTTGACTAATTTTACAAAAAAATTTCTAAGTTCAAAAATGTCAAAAATTTTCAAAAATTGTTTTGAATCGACTAAGCATTGTTTGAAACGTGTAAAAACCAAAAAAATCGTTACATGGTGTTTTGGCATGATAAATCACCTGATAAATCAGGTGATTTATCGCCTGATTTTTTTCAACAGGGATACGCGAGATTTTGAAAATTTCTTTGCTGTAATTTTTTTCATATCCTTTCTCGAAGGTGCCTTTCGAACGACTGATGCGGACAAAGGACCCCAGCGTGTATATAGGTGCTCTGGGCAAGCGCTCTTTTTTCTAAATTCATTCTGGCTCTGGCAGCGTTATAAATTGTCACTTCTGCAGGTATCATTCTAATACCCGAATGCAACGTATGATTGTATGCTTTTACGATATTTTGTATGACATCGATATACCTGTGAGTATTCTTATGTGTAAAATATCGAAACATTCGCTCTTTGAGAGTTCGATTTAAACGTTCCACTACAGCTGCCTTAACATCAGGATTACGTACAGTACGAAATTTTATACTTTCCTTTTCAAGTAATCTTGAAAGTCAGAGTCAACAAATTCATTTCCTTTGTCTGACTGAAGAGAGATGGGCACTCGACCACTAGATCTCTTGAGAATTTTGTCAAAAGCTACAGCAACACTATGAGCACTTTTATCACGAAGTGATTCCACCCAAGCATACTTGCTGTGTACATCTATTACAACGAGAATATAGCAAAACCCATCATTATATTCCTTGAATGATTGCATATCGCATAAATCAATCTCCCAACAATCATCGATATTTATTACGTTATAACTTAATCTTGGAAATCGTCGATGAATAGGTCTATGTAGAGTGTAGGCGTCTTGATTACTTAACCACTAGTAAATACGTACTTTTCGGCGTTCATTATTCTTTGCATTGACACGAATTAAATTACGTGCGCCAGCATACCCAGCTGCGTGTGAAGTATCGTAATATATGTTTTTAAAATACATTTTCTTAGAAGCTAAAACTTTTCCACTTATCTTTAATTAATTTTTTTTTATTTTTATCTTCAAGAGTGTTGTATTCGTAACGAGAGTGAAACTCTTTTTCCAACTCTTCTATATCAGTTGAATTTTTCCGCTTATGATTTCTACTGTATGGTTTATTATGTTGTGATATTTCATACAAATGTATACATCTGTATTACCAATGAGTTTTGCTGGTGTTTCCGTCAAGGTTAAAAATCTTATAATTTGTGTTCTACCAGGAGGAGGAGGAACGGAATCTGTCTTTTTTCTTCGTACGACGTCATTAACTAGCTCTATAATATTCGAATTTGGAATAACACTACCCTCTAGTGTAACTTGTCCTGTATTATCCCATTTTAATAGGTTTCCTACACTGCTTGTTTTCCAATGGTTGAGTAACAGGCGTGCACCCCTCTTATAACTCTTTGGAACGTTTTCGGGAATGGTTTCTTCGTTGAGGGGCGCTGCTAGCATAGCATCCGTTTCTTTGATTTCATGTTCCGTATCATTTGCATTTTCGTGTCGTTCTACATTCTTAAAAGTACCTATGATCGGAGCCAAAAGTAAAGGTAAAAAACTTCCGCCGTTTTGAACGATGACACGTTTCTTCTGATGCCAGCTAGACCCAGTTTGTGTGCTTTTTTTATCTTTTTTCGTTACTAGTTTACGCAAAACGTGTTTGTATTTCTTGAAGCGCTCTTTTTGTGAATTTTTTAATTTTACAGTACCGTGTAATACGTTCAAGGCACACTCGCATATACACTTGATTAAGTTTTTATCAGCTGAGCGAAGTAATGCCGGTCACTGATGATTGTCCGAATGACAAAGAGCGCTTAAAATTGCGATACACTTTTTACTAAAAATTGTCGGTAAACATCCGCACTGACCACCGGTCTGGTTAAATTTCTTCTGCTTTTCACCCCTCTTTTTTATCCTCAATGTTGTCGAAGTGATAGCAACTGTTGCACTGCAGATGATTCTCTCAAAGTTTGCTTTTTACATCCAACTCAACGAAATTTGGAATGATACGTTGGTAAGTATATGTAGTATGCTTTGTCATCGGGAAAAATACTGGTTCGAAAACGACATTCATCCTTGTTGCTTTGTTTTAAGTCCAAGAAAAGATACCCGTGCGGTACTTGTGTACTGTCTAAATAAGCTTCTTGCAAAAATTTTGGATCTTTAGGATAAACTTGACCTGCGAGATATTGAATTTGAGCCCGATCTCGAGGATTTTTAAAAATTACGATGTAATTCGCGTTCAATGAGATATCTCTTTGACCACTACACTTGTGAAAAAGATTTTGCGTGATAAAAATGACACTAATATTTTTATGATGACTACCTTTTGTAAACAAATCCAAAATAACATTGTTAGAAGATTCTCGCATCAAGTCGTCGATAATTATTAATTTTTTCTTTTCATTATCGTGAGAATAATCGGCGGGTTACGATAATCCTCCGTGAAATTCCATAGTTTGATGAGATGGCGTTTTCAGCTCAGTTTGGTATGCTTCTTGCCACTCTGCGTAATAAAATAAAATTCTATCGAATGTTACTTCGCAAATATCTGATAGGTTTGACAAAAATCGCTTAACAAACACTGTTTTACCACAACCTGTGGGTCCACTGACGATACACGTAAATGGATGTTTAAATCGTGTATCCATCTTGGCGTCTTTATTCATACTGACTATACTAACTTTACAATAACCGTACTTAACATCCGACATTTAATGACTGCGGCGGCGGCGGTGCGCGCGTGATTTTCTTATTACCGCGGCGCGGGATCGCGCACCATGTTAGCGCATATTGGCGCGCCTACGCCGGGTGATTTGCTCATTACCGCGGTCAAGACACGCGCGCTTATTAGCAAATTTAACGCGTGTCTTGTGATTAGCTAATTACCTCGGGGGCTAAGAGAACATGTGTTTTTGTAATCTTTAATTTTTGTGTATGATATTCAGAATAGTTGTAATAGATTTTTAATTGTTGAGTAATGTTAATTATCAAATAAAGAAGAGAAAATAATATTTTAATATTCATTTATTGTTTTATAACCAAAAGGTAATGAAAGTTTTTCTGAAATATAAAGACGTTTTTGCAGTACAACGCAACATGTTTTAGTTTCTTTTTTAGTAACAACATCATGAGTTTTTGTACGACGAATAGCTGAAAAATTAAGTTTAATTTTTTTACAATCTTGGTTTGTACGATTATAAATTTCATCACTTGAGCATTCATCATCATCATTATCATCATCATCATCATCATCATCATCATCATCATCATCATCATCATCATCATCATCATTATCATTCAAGCTAAACGCATCGCTAATGAAATTTTTTATACTCTCAAAATTAATTTTTCGTCCATTTGAGAAATTCCAACTTATTCCTTCTACTTTACAACATTCGGCTTTTTGACCGTCGGGTAAAACAATGCGGTATGCGTAAAATTTTGGTCCTCCCGATATAAAACTTTCAATGTAAGCATTCTCACCATAGCATCTTAGTTCGTCTGTCATATCACCGAGCTTTGACCCCATGAACGGATTATATTCTTCAATATTTGTTTTACAAGACGTGAATATACAGGAATCCGTATCATAATATAATACCCGTCTACCCAATTTTTCCAAATGCTCATAAAGTTTTAAACGCGCTTGAGCAGTCGTATAGGCTGCTATAACAACACTTGTATAAACTGTAGGAATGACAGCTTCTTCTATGTATTGCCAATTAACGTATAAAATTTCATCGTTTACAGGTAATATTTCGAAAACTTCTTTTTCCGGACACGTTGAAAGTTTCAAGAGATTTTGACGAGATTTAACAACCTCCGTTTGTTTCAAATTACTTCTTTGACCAAATTTCCCCCAAAATGAGTTTAGACACAATTTTGCCACTGCACGGAGTCTAGCATTTTTTGCAATTTTTTCTCTATCGAGACGTATTCCCTCATCTTTCTCATACTGTTCTATATATTCAGTCTTTGTAGCTTTATCATGACACCACGCTGGCCAACCACTCGCTTCCTGCTTGATTTTTAAAAACGTGTTTATGTATTCCGCAAAAAGACCGCCTGTACCTGTACTTTGATCATAGCGGGTCATCTTATAATGCCAAACAGTATAAATTTCTGTAATTTGATAACCAATTTCAATTGCCTTTCGTAGCTCATCGGTCACCCATGTCCCGCTGAATTCACGATCTTTGACATTTTCATGGTTACAATCTCGTAGACGTCTTTCCTCGCAACATGAACGACAAAGCGCAAAAAGTAAACGACCGTGCATTTTCACGGGTAACAGGGGTAGAAATAAATCTCGTGGTGGCAAAACTTTACACTTGACCAATCCCTCAACATTTAATAAATTATTATTATCTCCGTTTGTTAGCTCATTACACTCTTTACCAACAAAGATACGTGAGTGTCCAACAGGAAATTGACCTCTTTTACATACGTAAGGATAGAGAGAGCAAATGTCTGTATACTTTATTTTTTCACCATCTCTTATATTATAATGAACTACGACATTCTCTATTCTACCACCAAAGAAAGCATCCCGTGGATTTAAACAAGCTTGAGTTATTAAAGGGTGATTTGTAACATATTCTTTTATTTCTAAATCTTCTGCTTTGAGTTTGTCAAATGTGCATTCCCACATTTCACGCACTTCATAACCGCATGATTTTATTTTCGCAATTTTTCTACAAGTATTTTCCAATACTTCGTTGAATGTTCTACCGTAAGCCATAATTTTTTCACAATCTTTCACGAAACATTTGGGACATTCATGTACATAGCACCCTTGAAATTCAAAGACACTGCCTTTTTCATTTGAAGTTGCAGAATCGCTAAGAGGCAAAAAGCCATCTACAAGAAAGCCTTCTGGAAATTTAAATTCACGCGCTCTTCCTGCATGAATAATTGTTTTGTCGAGTTCTTTTTCGCAATGTAGTAACCATTGAAGGGCCTTTTGCGAATGTTTGTCCACTAAACGATACATTGCAGCTGGAATCAAGCCAATTGTATTTTTTTATAAAAAATTTTTTCTGTAAACAACAGAACATGCAGAAGCTATGGTTGTTGCCTTGGCAAAGGGACATGTATTACCACAATCTATAAATATCTTCCTGAATGCCGTACAGGCGAGTCTTTAAATTTCAACGTCCATTTTACAATACTCAACAATTTCATGCTGAAAGTCAAATTCAGTAGTATCTCGATTTTCATTATACCACTTGAAAAATTCTTCCCTATCGCTTGTTGACATTGTATCTGGTGAGTAATACTTAGCATCTGGCAAAGGTCCTACGTAATTTTGATTATCTTCGGTATTAAAAAGATGCGGAAAGTAGCCTTTTTTGTACTTGATGGTAATGCAAAAGCGTCTGGGAGAGCGCTTAATTTCATTTGAAAATAATTTAAATTGTCAATAAATTTTGTTCGTCCATACTTTAACATTACAATACTTTGACCGTTTAATATCACATCCAGAATTTCATTAGAATTTTCAACAATTTCTTTTAGAATAAATTGCGCGTCAAAGCCTTTAGTATTATGGACTATACATATGATGTGATGAAAATTTAATTTTATTCGTATCGTCAAGTCAAGCAAAGCTTTCACAGGATTATTCCGAAAAACATACTCACGGACACCGCATGTCGTACATAGTTGTTCGATATTTGGTAAATCAATGCAATCATCGCAAGCTTGCTGAACAACGCAGAGATTTGGTATATGGATTTTAATAGTCGGGTGATCAAGATATGGTGAATCTTGACGTGTTTCAAAATCGTAAAAGATGAATAAATTTTTCTTTTTTACCGATTCGCTTTCTACGTTTTCTTTACCGGGTACAGACGAAGGCTTGGAACGGTCGGAAATTGGCTGAATATAACACAATCCATTCAAACCATGATTTTTACGACACGTAACACACCATTTACTTCCACACACATGCACAGCTCTAAAAGTATTGTAACATATGTTACATCTGAAAAAAATTTTCACAACATCGCAAATCTTTTCGTTGTTTTTTTTGTATGTCCCCGATTTTTTATGGTTAGTGTAACATTGATTACCGTAAAAATTTCGATTACATTCATCACATTTTATTAAATTTACATTTTCTGAATCACACGGAGGTTTTACAAAACACGCAGAACAAATTGCTATGCAGTTATGTTCATTAATAAATCGGTATCTTTTATTACAATATTCACAAAAAAATCTCTCTCGCGCAGCAGCGGATAAATTTAAAATTGTGTCATAATGCCGTGTTCTTTTATTATATAAAATATTTATTACACCATACAATTCGGAATTTACATATTGACGACCGTTGAAAAAAGGGGGCTCACCGTTTCCAAGAGCAGTGCTATCAAAAACTAGTATTGCTATTTTATACCGAGAATAATATTGTTGAAATATTTCAATCTCGTGAACACTGCAACCATCTGTCGGGATCTCGACATTTGCTTTGTTTATAAGCAAATTTGCCCGATTTTTCTGCAACGCTCGTCTACCATCGCGAATATTTTTCCAAATTTCGCGCGTTTCTTCATTTGTAGATTTTTTCAACGCAATATGTGCTTCACCCACAACCAGTGCTCGTGTATATGGGATGTTTTACGTCAACTCACCTAACAAAAAAATAGAATTCGTCGAAAATCTGTGAAAATGTTCTATTTGATACCCAAAATATACAAAAAACATTTTAGAGGTCCAGGTCAAAGGGGTCAGGATTTAAATGTGATGGAATTTTTCGAATTTTCCTAATTTTTTGTTAAATAAATATTTTAATGAATTTTTTCCTCAAAAACTATCAATTTTTCGTTAAAACTTAATAGAATACTTTTTCTTGGAAATTAGAATTCACCTGAATTTTCGCAAATTATAATATACTGATTTGTATGCTTACTTGATCGATTTAAACATATTATTTAGTATATCTAAAAATCGAGCAGGTTAAATTGGCTTTTTAAAGTCTTATTTTTTTTTGTTTTTTTATGAGGAAAAAATATACGAAGCCTCCAGTTGGGCAGCCTTCTCAAAGTTACTTAATTGTGCAAAAAAGTCTGAATAAATCGTTATTTTGGATCAATGATGAGATTCGTGATTTTTTTTCTGAAAAAGTATTAATTTTTGGGACAAATGTATGAAAATGTTTTTTATTGGAAATGGTATGTAGAATGTATGTAAATTTTTGTAAACCATTATTTGCTAAACATCACAAATTATAAATGAAATTTTAAAATTTATTTTTTGTTAAATTTTTAGTATATATGGTTCATAATGTCTTGAATTACAATTTGTAAAAATATGCTCATATTCTACACATGATTTCCAATAAAAAACATTTTCATACATTTGTCCCAAAAATCAATACTTTTTCAGAAAGAAAATCACAAATCTCATCATTGATCCAAAATAACGATTTTTTCAGACATTTTTGCACAATTAAGTAACTTTGAGAAGGCTGCCCAACTGAAGGCTTCGTATATTTTTTCCTCATAAAAAAACAAAAAAAATAAGACTTTAAAAAGTCAATTTAACCTGCTCGATTTTTAGATATACTGAATAGTAGGTTTAAATCGATCAAGTAAGCATAAAAATCAGTATATTACAATTTGCAAAAATTCAGGTGGATTCTACATCTAATTTCCAAGAAAAAGTATTCTATTAAGTTTTAACGAAAAATTGATAGTTTTTGGGGAAAAAATTCATTAAAATATTTATTTAGCAAAAAATTAGGAAAATTCGAATAATTCCATCACATTTAAATCCTGACCCTTTTGACCTGGACCTCTAAAATGTTTTTTGTATATTTTGGGTATCAAATAGGACATTTTCACAGATTTTCGACGAATTCTATTTTTTTGTTAGGTGAGTTGACGTGAAACGTCCCATATATATATTTGCTAAGAATAGGAGATAAGTATACGGAGAAAAAAGAGAGAACATATTAAAACTTACTAGGAGAGTATCACATCTCCGGATCACGGATTTTGCTCAAACTTTGTGATAAGTTTCCAAATGTCAAAATATGAAAAGAAATAGAATTTTAGACACCAACACTTAATATTTCCCTAGTTACAGGCAATTAAAGAAAATCACTAAAAAAGTTACTAGATTTTTAAATGCATATAAAATAAATGCATACTTTTGCGTCGATAGCTACAAGCTTGAAACTTTCTTTAAATGAAAGCTGAGCTCAAGTCCTTTCAAATTAGTAGTTGTAGCACGTCAAAATATTATTTTTTCTCAAAGTTATAGCGTGATAAACATTAGACCCAATTTCAGCTTTTGTTATCAATTAATGTTTTAAAAAGAAAAATCAGGTGTAATCATATATATATATATATATATATATATATATATATATATATATATATATATATATATATGATTACACCTATATGTGTTAATATATATATATATATATATATATATATATATATATGATTACACCTATATGTGTTAATATATATATATATATATATATATATATAATTATATTAAAACATGTAAAAAATATTTTACGGCTAAATTATATTGACAGCTAAAAATTTCTATTACGTTAGTAAATAATATTTTACAGAAATGATAACAAATAAAAAATCTATGTTGTTAATAAATATCAATTATAATATTTTATAATAAAAATTTATAAAAATGTTCAAGTAAATATTTTGACATTATTTGTTTATTAATATATAAAAATTCAATTATCATAAATTAATAATAACAAAATAATATTAAATTTTATTTCATGTATTAAAAATAATACGAACAAATTTAAAAATAGTTAAAAAATTTATATTAATTTTAAATGTAGTATACTTTTTAAATCTTACACGTATACCCGTTTCATGTTTATAATGTGATAATGAGACGATGTATACGTACGACATCTCAGAGAGAGAGAGAGAGAGAGAGAGAGAGAGAGAGAGAGAGAGAGAGAGAGAGAGAGAGAGAGAGAGAGAGAGAGAGAGAGAGAGAGAGAGAGAGAGAGAGAGAGAGAGAGAGAGAGAGAGAGAGAGAGAGAGGGAGAGGAGAGAGGGAGAGGGAGAGGGAGAGGGAGAGGGAGAGGGAGAGGGAGAGGGAGAGAGAGAGAGAGAGAGAGAGAGAGAGAGAGAGAGAGAGAGATAGATAGATAGATAGATAGGTGTTTATTAATGTACAATATGTTGTACAATTTCACAATATAGTAAAAAATATACAGTTTCAATATAAAACAGAAAAAAGTAAAAAATTTTAACAATTAGTAAAATAAAAATAGTATACGTTTAAAAATAGATTATATGAGAAAACACAATAATTATAATAATAGCTAACAATATCAATATTAATAGTTATCGCAGTGGCAGCGGTCCATTCTCCAAGGAAAGGCAGTGTGAAAATGCCAATGATTTAAATGAGTAAAGCGATTGAGAGTTACGGATAGAAACGGGAAGCTCATTCCACAGAAACGATGATTTAACCAAGAAGGATCCGTTATAATATTCCGTAGAAGCAGGAGGAACAGTTAATGGTCTTACAGTACCCCTCGACGTTCTCACCGACTGGTTCCACATGTAACCAGAGTAGAGATATGAAGGTTCATTAGATGAGAACATTTTATATAGGAAAGTAGATGTAAAGTATTTCCTTCTAGCAGAGGTAGATAACCAGCACAGTGCAGAACGCCAAGAACAGTCTTATCATTTCAATATGAGCACGAATGGAGTTGGCATTAAAGTGGCAGACCCGAAAACCGTCCTCACACCGTCACACATCAGCTTGTCGCTCCGTCGTCGGATGTCATCAGTGATATCCTTGCTAAAAAAGCCTCAAGGTCGGCATCATTGGCAATGCGAATAGGCAAGTCATCCCTCTTCTTTCTTGCATATATCATGCCACTCCTCACAAACGTAAGGAAGTTGTATTTTTTATCCTTGGCCTTAGCCAAGACCCGCAGCTTCAACTGATGCAAGGAAGCAGGCAAATACTCATTAATATTTATCACAGCAGATGTCAGGGACTCAACAACCTTGATATCAGGAGACAGACAATCGCTTATCCTAGCAGAATGGAGTTTTCCAAATTTTATTTTAGCATCAATCACAGCACGAGAGAGAGAGAGAGAGAGAGAGAGAGAGAGAGAGAGAGAGAGAGAGAGAGAGAGAGAGAGAGAGAGAGAGAGAGAGAGAGAGAGAGAGACAAGTACGTGCTCTTAGAAGTTTATCTCTATCCTACTAACAAACTCCCAATATACTTTCTCTTAACTTATATATATATATATATATATATATATATGGCTGATTCCATTCAGATTCATGCAGGCCGTCACTGATCGATTTTTTTTTCTTTTTGAGTAATAAAAATACCTTCTATTATGTATATAAAGATAAAATTTACCTCGTAGAATGCTCAAAAAATTTTTTTTTCTTACTACAGCAATTTTAGTGTTACATGTGAAAACGAAAATTCAAAAATTTAAAATGAACGTCTACTTTTAAATGACTATAGCTCCGTCAATTTTTAACCTTTTTGGGCGTTATTTTAACGAAAGTGTGCGGAATTCTGTCTAGTTTCAAATGCAATCTCGATTTTTGTAATACAATTTGATCTCACCGAGTTATTTACAAAAAACCGAAAAAAAAACGATTTTTTTCAAACACGATTTTCTCGAAAACTATATATTTTTTTTTTTTGAAATTTCTATATGATTTTATACATAAAAAAACTAATATTTAGGGTGGGTGAGAATATGCGATTCTGCCTTATTTATTTTAACAGATTTTTAAACGTTTTTTTTATATTTTCAATTTTAAAACATTGATACCATGGTGCATCGTATTATTTTTCTAACTTTACGTGTTCTTACAACTATTTTTATGCTTTTATTCATTAATATATCAAAAATATCAACAATAATCTTTAAAATAAACCCCGGATCGAATATTTTGATCAATTAGAACCAAAGTTATGACGATTTCAATTAAAAAAAAAATGCTGAAACTTTAAATAAATATGATATTCACATTGAGGAAACGCAATTTGCGTTAAAGATTGAAATCTGAAGATATAAATTTTTTAATTAAAAAAAAAAGTTATTTTTATGAAAGAATACATAACCATTTATCCTCTTTTTATGGTACATTATTATAATAAAAATTTTTTTCGTTGAAGAATATAATTTTCTTATCAGTTTGAATTTCGCGCCTAGAATTTGAATTTATTTTGTAGGGAGTTGACGCATGCCACTACCAGGTGGCAATGATTCGTTCTTTGCATTCTCATCAACGACTTGACGCGTTTAAAAGGAAGAAAAGGAAGACAAAAAAACAAAGTTGTTTCAGAAAAATTATTTTTTTCGATCTGTCATTGAACAGAATATCAATAATGGCATCACTGATTGTTAAAATGAAGTGCAAGTATTTAAAAGAAAGGCACAAAACAGTTGTTTATGATTGCTCCAAAAGTCCGCTTAGAGAATTAGGTGATCTGACGGAGTCTTTGAAGCGCTTGTATTCAAATACTTCTTTCTCTAGAGAAGATAAAGTATGCCCTTCGTGTTACAAAACATTATTAGATGAAGTGAAAAATGCGCCAATTTCATCGACTTTAAGCAGTTAACAATCTTCGGAAGATTTTATTCATAGTGAGGCTGTGGTAGAACAGCTCAACGAGACTTCAAATAATTTGAAATTAAACATTTCACCAATTAAAATGCCTCAAAGTATCAATATCAAGATGCAAGAATCTTATGCTCTCCGAAAAAGAAGACAAATAAACGATGCATTTGATTCACAAATAGCAAGTAAAATGATGAAAGTCTACGATATAACGGATTTGCCCGCATTGAATGAAAATAATGAATGTAAAACAAATGATAAATGGCTTGAGAATATTAAAATTGCATCAGATAATTGTTCAAATTTTCTTGAGAAAGTGCGATTGTTGAGTATTATACTAAGTGATATTTCCCTAGATTATTTATTATCAGTTTCACCAAATGTAACTATTTATATGATTGATCAAGCACGATCATTGGTAAATAATAAAAAAATTTACAAGCAGTCTGAGAACTATTGTGGCCATTCTTTAGATAGTGAAATTGTAATGAAAGTAAAGGATTATTATCTGAACGATGATTTTAATTGTTCTCGACAAAGTGCAAATAAAAGCGACACAATCTAACAAGAATTTTGCGGTGTAAAAAAAAGTTTTAAGCGTTCTACGAGGTAAATTTTATCTTTATATACATAATAGAAGGTATTTTTATTACTTGGAAGAAAAAAAAAATTCGATCAGTGACGGTCTGCATGAATCTGAATAGCTATATATATATATATATATATATATATATATATAGTAATACTAAGAGTAACGCTTTATATTCAGACACTTAAGATATTTTTTGACAAAATTATGTACAAATAAAAATTGATTATATTAATAAATAATATTTTTTATTTATATTAAAAAATATATCAATTTGCTATGAATTTAAATTTTTAGTAACAATGTTTTTGATATTATTGATTTTTCTTTGAATTATTAAAAAACGTATGACATTTTAAAAAATAAAATTATTTTCAATATGAAAATTTATATTAATAAAATTTAATAATAAATATTGAAAACAAAATTTTAAAACAGATTTAAAATTTTAAATGGTCAAAAATTAATTTAAGAAAATCGCATAGATAAAAGTGCAAGTTAAAATTGTACGCTTTATGTATAAAGTAAGACCACGAGTCAACCTATAAAATCAATATTAATAAATTTTAATATTAATGAATATTAAAAATAAATTTAACACGTTTAAAATCTTATATGTAAACAACAAAAAAGTTTAAAAGAGGTAGATAGAAAAGAGCCAGGCCTATAAGCTACATTTGTTTTCATAAACATGTCATAAAACCCTACAATAAAGCTGTAAAGACCCGAGTAGAATGAACCATGATTTACGATAAGTACCCGACATACGAGAAGCGCTCAGACTTTTTTAATTTTCGTTTCTCTTCTACACCATATTCTTAAGATGCAAAAAATAATTCTTGTTTAATTAAAAATTAAAATTTTAATCATGTCATCTTATAGAGAGCACCCATGTTCGCTTCTCTGTTATGAGGTTCAAAATTCACTAATTTTTTCGATATTTCCATTATTTTACGAGCTATAGAGTGTCAAAGTTTCCGAATATCGAATTTAATTTTAAGTAAAAATTTTAAATCACCTACCTTTTTTTTCTTCGTGCTCGATAACTATTTCTTGCAGAACTGCGATATTGGACCACCTTTTTTTCTTGATATATTCTACAATAATTCCATGCGCGTTTTGATTATTTTTTATAAATTTTTTATAAAAATACGCAATTTTTTGCGGGCCACAAAATTGTAATAGAAACACCATTTCACGTTTTAACTGAATGAAAACCATTCTATTAACACTACGCCGCCATATCAAATTACACCATGCATTTATAAATGAATTAGTCGGTCGTAAATGACCCACAATTTTATATATATGACGGCGCAACGCTGTATCAGCTGGAGATATCATGATTGATCTCATTGTGACTGATACAAAATTAATTAGAGGGCTACCTTTTATACCTTTTAATAAAACAGAGTGGGAGAACAATTTTTAAATTAATGATTATTTTTTCATCATGCAGAGATCAATGTTACATGATATCATAAAGGTCCTAAGCGAATTTCAACAGGAAATTTACATATGGATAATTAAAATTATTTCATGTTAAAGATAAATTATTTCTTAGAAGAATACGCTTTGTTTTAAATGATATGGTTTTACATTATTCCACTAAAAGGAAATGTAAGAAATAGCATTGAAAAATGTTTTTAAATAGTTTGCAAAATGTAAAAAGATATTTTTATCTTACACGCGGTATTAATGTCATTTGATATTAGTATGATGTTGCGTTTGTTTTTCATGAACAGGATACTTACTAGATGATCGTTGAGAACTCTTATGTTTACTTACCGAAAAAATTCTAAGAATAATATGTCACAATTAGTTTTATGAAAATGAATATGATATCAAACTATAACAAATATGATTTCAAACAGGAAATTTATATTCTGATAAATAAAATTAATTTTACGCTCATTTTATATAATAAAATAATTTCTTAGAATAATTTCGGTAGTTTCTTTTTGAAATAATTTTTGCTTTTATAACGGCGAAATATTAAACTTGAGTTCTTTATACGGAGATCAGTTTCGTTTTCTCTACAGGAAATTTACAAATTGATAGTACGCAAATTATTTAACCAGCATCTTCTTAATCTTAATGTTGTATATGCTTTCTTTAAAAATAAGTCTTTTATTTTTGAACGCTGCTTTGAGGTACGACGGAAAAAGGGTATCATTTTACTTTTGTCTTAGTACAACGGTCACTTTTATTTTTCCTAAACATATGTACCACTGCAGCTATCTTATTTTTCGACAAATGTAAACAAATTAAATTTGTTTCGGTATTTTTTCACGTCTCATAAATCCAAAACATTTTCTTCTTATGTTCGAAGAGATTTAATACGTGTAGAAAAAATGTTTACAGCTTCGGTCATAAAATAGATCTTCTTACTTTTCGCCGGTGTTGAACATATTGTTTTATTTTTTGTCAACATCCGATGTTAATATTAAGATCAAGTCTAAAAATTTTTCGTCAAAGGGTCAGTTCTGCTTTTGACTTTGACAGGCAATCATGTCAGAAGAAGAAGAAATCATAAACGTTGACGGAGATTCGGACTCCGACTACACCGAGAAAGTTTCACATCATAAAAGATAGTGCGTTTTTAAAATGCTCCACAAAGTGGCTCGCATGCACGATAAATATCGAACATGCATCAAGTTTTTCGATGCGGCGCCACCGTAGGCGACGAAATACAGTGCGCCGCCTCCTCACGCATTGTGTTTCGGCGCTTATGCACTACAAAAAGTGATGCATGAATTATAAAGAACGAAGCATTATTCGTGATTCACGGTGCAAAAGGCATCACTTTTTTTAGTGCGACGCGCATCATCTTTATTGAGGCAAAACTTTCTCCGTGTACGATTTACAGATTCACAAAATAGACTCACACCTTCACCATATTCTTCGTCTATTGAGAGTATAGTGCTAGAGGATTCTGGTGATGAGAGAGAAATCATGGTTGTAGATAACGATTCTGATATCGATGTGATCAACGTTGAGCCAGAATTCATCGATGTTGATGTAATTTCGGACAATGATGATATCAACATCATTAGTGATACACTGAAAGAGAGTGAATCTTCAAATGATTCACCAGTGTATAGTGAAAGTTGTGAAGTGAGTAGCACTGCTACAACAATATTCAGTGGTGTTCAAGATTTTATTGGGTTTCCGGAAAAAACCCAGGAGAGCGCCAAACAGCGCTTCAATGATTTTATGTCGTATTTGAATGCATTCATTGATGACATTAATACCGTGAAATCGCTGTATAAATTGCCCGCATACGACCTACACTCGTACCGTGTGGGTATGAACGTGAGCCGCAGCGTGGGGTAGATGGGTGTGTTTATTGTCACACCCATTTTTACCGTCAAGCCCATAATCAACGGTTGCGATGGTACTTTTGCCAATTATGTAACAGCTGGGTATGCCCCGACTGTAGATCAGAATTCGGGTGCAACTGTACCCGAACTAATTAAAAACAAAGTGAAAAACTTTTAAAAATGTATATATATATATATATATTTAGATATTTAGTGTTAGACAGTAGTGTAGCGTGTGCAAAAATCATAAAAATTATATATAGATATTTAGTGTTAAAACTCTCAACGGATGGATATGGCGTCTTGAAGAAAAAATGTAAGTTTTTTATGTTTTTATTATTCAAAATTAATATGGGGAGTCATAAAAATGACGTCACCATACCTACCATTCTCTTATCTATTATTTACAAAACAATTTTATCTATTAAAAAAATTAAACTTCAACAAACTTGGAATATCGAGCAGATGTATCTTTTATTAGAAACCTCGTCAAGCAACGTTTCGAACACTTACAATGTGTCCTTCTTCAGGCTGTACACAAGAATAATAACTTAAAGTAAAATACAATAAAAACGTAGAAACACGTATAAAATACACTTTACCTATATGCACAAACGGCAAGTCAAAAAATAAAATTGTTACAACGACGTCTTTAAAAGTAAAATTAAATAAATTAAATGAATTAAACACAAAAACAATTCTATAATAAAAGAACTTACGTCGCATGTCAAGATTTGGAAATATTATCAACGAGTATTTAATTTCTATGCGCTTATATACAAAACTAAAGTCACACATACTTATATAAGTCAAATTCACATACGTTACAATAATCGTACAATATCAGTAGAGGGGATACATCAGCTATTATAAAATTATACACAAAACGATAGACCACCTCTCGTATTTTAAATTGCTACAGTAATAAACAAAAGAAAGAAAAAAGGAATTATAACGTACAATAATACAGATACTTAAATATTTTAAAACTGTGTATGTCTAATTAAATTTACAGCATCTTTATATGTTTTTTTGAGAAATTGTGTGTCTGTAATTCTATTCATGGTGTTATTATAAAAGTGTATATTTAGCATCTCTAAAAATTCTCTTTTTTTCTTATAAGGCTCTCTACCAACGATAATAGTATTTTCAAAATTGATCGTATGTTTTGTATTTATTATGTGTGTGACTAAAGCTGATTTGTTGTTCATGCATTTAACATCTCTTTTATGTTCTTTTAATCGATCGATTAACATCCTTCAAGTCTGTCCAACGTATACATAATCGCAGTTTTTACAAGGTATTTTGTATATAACGTTTTTATTTTCTTCTTGTTTATCTCTATCTTTGCCTAGATTTACAAAATTGAGTTTATGAGCGTTTTTGTAAACAATTTTATAATTCGAGCCTTTTAAAATTTTATTAAAATCATTATTCAAATCTTTTATGTACGGAAATACAACTATTTTTTCACGAACATTGTAATTGTCATTCTTTTGGTTATTATTATTATTTTTTAGTTTATAAATTCTTTTTTTAATGTATTTTTTAATAAAATAAACTGGATAATCGTTTTTGGTAAGAATATGAAAGATTGAATTTAGATTATTTCTATGGAATTTATTATCAGACAAAAGAATACTTTTATCAACCAAATTATATATTGTAGCAATTTTTTTTTTCATAAAATAGTGTAGAAAAATTCAATATTTTTCTACACTAGATACGTTGATGATTGTTTCCTAATCGTCAATAAAGAAGATATTGAAAAGATTTTGGAAGAATTTAACGCGCAGGACCAGTTTTTGAAATTCACCATTGAACAGGAAAAAAATAATCAAATAAACTTTTTAGATGTTAGTATTACAAAGAATAATAATGAATTGGATATTAATTAGTATAAAAAGCCTACTTCTTCTGATATATACATCAATTTCCACTCACATCATCCGACTTCACAAAAAATATCCCCTCTACTGATATTGTACGATTATTGTAACGTATGTGAATTTGACTTATATAAGTATGTGTGACTTTAGTTTTGTATATAAGCGCATAGAAATTAAATACTCGTTGATAATATTTCTAAATCTTGACATGCGACGTAAGTTCTTTTATTGTTGAATTGTTTTTGTGTTTAATTCATTTAATTTATTTAATTAATTTAATTTTACTTTTAAGGACGTCGTTGTAAAAATTTTATTTTTTGACTTGCCGTTTGTGCATATAGGTAAAGTGTATTTTATAAGTGTTTCTACGTTTTTATTGTATTTTACTTTAAGTTATTATTCTTGTGTACAGCCTGAAGAAGGACACATTGTAAGTGTTCGAAACGTTGCTTGACGAGGTTTCTAATAAAAGATACATCTGCTCAATATTTCAAGTTTGTTGAAGTTTAATTTTTTCAACCGTCAAATACGAGCATTAATATTCTCAAATTTTAATTTCATCTATTGTTAACAGAACAAACAGTTTGTTTACAAAACAAACAATTGAGTTAACGACTTATTTACATAACAAACAAATAAGTTAATAACTTATTTATATAAACAAACAATTAAGATAACAAAAAAGTATTATTTCAATTGTTTGTTTTATATAAATGAGCTATTAATTTAATTGTTTTTTTACATAAATAAAATAATTAACTTAATTGTTTGTTTTGTAAACAAATTGTTTGTTTTGTAAACAATAGATAAGATTGTTTTGTAAACAATAGATAAGAATGGTAGGTAGGGTGACGTCATTGTTATGACTCCCTATACCTAACTATATACTACTAGCACATTAATTAAATCGCGCTATACAATTAAATTGCACTATAAAATGTACAAAATAATTATATTCAACTGATTATAAATACTGTCCAAAATAAGAAATAAATATCTATCTAATTAAATATTAACCAAGTGTGTTCATTTATCGTCTGGCTGTACCCGCCCTGTAATTACTACACTGAAATCAAGGTAAGATTATTATAATTATATTTTGATCTATATTTCCTTTCAATTCAAGTATATTTAATCGTGAGAACGATTCATATCAATTAAAATTGGTAGAGCTTTTCTATCATTAGACTTAAATTAAAATTGAACATTTTTAATTCAAACTTTATTCTTTTATTTAATATTATAATTAAACATATTCTCCTCATAACAACAACAACATAATTAATCATTAATTCTGTCCTGGTGTAAAGCCAGGACTTAACATTTTGGTTCCGGTACAAATTTTTAATTGGAGGATCGTATTAAATATACTTGAAGATTATTAGTATAAAAATATAATATTCAATAAGAAGTGAGAAATAACAAATATATATACAGGGCAGTTAACTAAATAAATTCAAAAGCACAATAAAGTGCAATAAAATAAAATATATAAAGTGAAAATACACAAATGAAATAAAATATAAAGTGCAAATAAATAAAATAAAGTGAAATTAAATTAATGAAATAAAATATACAAAGCGCATATAAATAATACAAATAAAAATAAAATACAATATACAAGTGTAATCAAATAAAGAGATAAATATATCGAATAAATAAATAAATATATTCAAAGCGCATATCATATCAAGTAAATAAAATAAATAATATAATAAAATATAAGCGCATAAATAATATTGATAAATCAAATAAAAGTGTATAAATAAATAAATAAATAAAATATTAAACGCAAATAAAGAAAGTGCTATCTGAAATAAATAAATCACTGGATAAACAAATATTTAAAAAATTAAATACAAAGTGCATCGATAAATAAATGAAAATAATATATGAAACAAATAAATAAGAAAAATTTAATTAAAATATATTTAAATAAAAGTGCAAATAATAATCATTGAAACAAAATATAAACAAAGTGCTATACATACTTTAAAGTAAAATACAAGTACAAATATTGAAATAAATTAAAAAAATATATATATTTAATGTATAAATAAAATCTATATATCAATACATAAATAAAAAATAATCCAAAAGTGCTACATAAGTAAAAATAACTAAATCAACAAAAGTGAAACATTTAATATTAAAATTCACGTGAAGAAATTACAATAAATTTTCGTTATTAAATTAAAAATTACTACGATTTCAAAACAATAATCTAATCTGTATTTCTAAATTATTCAAATTTGATACATTAAAAATATCAATATAATATAAATTAAACAAACTGCATTTAAAAAGTAAACATTGATCATAAAAAAAAAATTTTACAAAGTGTATCGAACTTGTAAAAGTACAAACTCAGCGAAAAATCTTTCGGTTACGATACGGTTTTGTATATCAACAACAGCAAGAGGTCAATGTATAACAACCAAAACATAAGTCAGCAATTGTACGACATTCTCTGATTTTATAAAACAAAATTAGGTCAATCTAAATTCTTAAGTCAGTAATATCATAACAATTTGTGTTAAATAATAAGTATTACGTTTACATCACTAAGTATACTGAAATTAATAAAATTTTTATGAAACATGAAAAAAAACTTATAATATCTCGAATTAAATGAATGAAATTAATTGGACGGGAATTTAAAAAAATTGTCAATTACAGAAAACTGCTTGGATATTAAATTGTACAAAAATACAATCAATTGAAATTTGTAATAAACTCAAAGTATCCATTGATAAAAATCAAAATGTTAATGAAATTCGTAATATATTAAGAGTATTTATAAAAATAGTATATTATTAACCAAGGGAGAGAAGTTGACCATTAAATGCTCGCGTATGGTTTGCCTCCGAGCGCAGCGAGGGGGCAAATACGCGAGCAATTGATGGTCAACTTCTCCCCCGAGGTGAATATACGATTTTTTCTTATTCCCGGCGAAAAGTTTGCGCAGCAATAAATGTTTATTCATCAAAAATGAATAACAATTCATTAAAATTGTTGCGGCTGTAGTGCGTCGGCACAATGAGTAAAGGACCTGCGCACTAGCGTTTATTCGAGTGAGAAAGAAGCGGCGTGCGAGTGCGAAAGAGAAAGAAAGCAAGCGAGCTCAACGTATCAAGTCTTTTAAACTGTCCGATAATAATTCATTAAATAATATCAAACTCGGTATTGAAGCAATTTTATAATTCGTTGTTTGTAAAAGTCATCTATATCACAGTTAGTATATATATACCTATATATACACATGGTCATTTCTTTTCTTTTCGGCATATCTTAACCTTGATTCTGTTTGAATATTTTGTAATCTAAATCGAAAATTACAAAAAGAATTTGTGTAGAAATATCATATTTGATAAAATGTAAAAAGTGCACGTGAAATTTAAATAATAATAAATAAATAATATTATTTTTTTTAATTTTATTTAACGTCGCTGTATTTATGCTGTCATTACGATGCCACTTAGCGACGAGGTCGTTTCAATGTGTTTGTGAACAAAGCATGTGTATCGTATACTGTGATGCTTGTATCAATCAGCCGCCGAGAGCGGGATTAGAAAAATTTTATTACACGCTTTTTTCATACATAAATTGATATATCGTGTAAAAAGAGTGTCTTCGTGAATGTAGCAGTAAAGTTTTGCATGCGTAAGTATCTGAGTGCAAGAGAGACAGAGTGAGCTAGCCAGCGGTCTCTGAATCAGCGCACAAGTTTAGTGCGCAACTCAGCTTAGCATTTAATGGGCTACTTCTCGGCGAGATAGGGGGGGGGGGGGGAATTTCGCACACTTTTCGCCAGGGGATGAGAAAAAAACTATTATTCAAAACCAAGAAGACGCTAGTGCGTTTAGAAAAAGTACAAGACTTCTACACTCCCCTGTTAAAAATACATTAAATACAACACAAGAATAGCAGAATTTGGATACAACACAAAATTAGGAAAATCTAAATACAACACAAGATCAACAAAACATATACGAAAATATAGATATTAGAGCCATAAACAATAATTCAAATAGACAAGAAAATACAATTGATGAAAGTACAGGGGCAATTCGAAAAATTATTCAAAACAGAACCAAAACGACAAACCAAGATGATAGCTTTGTAAACAGATATACTTTAGCAACAAATATTACAATAATATCAGACGACAACGAAACATTAAACGACGACTTAAATCTCTTTATTAAACAGGAAAGTTTCCAAGAAATTGAGGGTATTGGAAACGGAGAAAATATCATTATAAATAATTCTAATAATAACAACAATAATAATAACAACAATAATAATAACAACACTAATAATAATAATCATAATACGATAGACGACTTAGTAAATTTTATTGAGAATATCAACATGGCGCAACCAGGATATTCATTAAGAGGAGGTCGAGTATATCTGTCCTTTTCTAATCAAAGAATTGATTTTTTTACAAAAACTAATAATTGTAGCAAAAAATAAAGAGATAGCTCCATCTTATATCATAAAAAGCAATATTTTCTTTGCTGAGAAAAAATTATTTTTATCGATTCGTTTTGAAGAAAACCTTGAAAAACTTAAAAAATAGAGGTTAGGATAGACAATTGAGTTTTTCAAAGTTTTCTTAAAAACGAAGCGATAAAAATAATTTTTCCTTATAAAAGAAAATATTGCTTTTTATTATACTTTCTTCTTATTTTTTGCTACAATCATAAGGTTTTGCAGAAAAATTAATTTTCTAATTAGAAAAGAATAGAGGTATACGACCTGCTCTTAAAAGAAATTACAAGATTGGTTCCTGATTTTGATGGTGAAAACATATCTGTAGACAAAATATTGAAAAATTAGAATTTGATAAAGAATTACTAGATGCTGATCAACAAAAATGGTTTATGAACTATCAGAGATTTGAATCATCAGGGGCAATTGCTTCTGCAGTGAAACATACTACAATTAATACAATTGATGAATTTATTAAAATTGTAAAAAAATTATATCCTGAAATTGATAATTTATATACTTCATACGGAAAATTAGAACAAATTCAACAAGGACTTAATAAACCAGTAGAAAGATATATAACAAGAATAAAAGAATTAATGGAGAAAATCAGAGATAAAAAGAAAAACGAGACTGGAATAGAAAGAGTAACCTTAGAACGATTTATTAATAATTAAATCAAGATGAATTTAAATATTTCAAACAGGGGCTGGTTAACGAAATAAGATATGAAATGAAAGTAGCAGACAATTTCTCTGATGCAACTATAGAAGCAATTAAAATAGAAAAACAGCTAGAAAAACAAAACGCTATCAGAGGAAACCCAAATAAACAGAAAATTATGTTTAGTAATATTTTTCAAGAAGAAATCAAACAAATACAGTGTTGTCAAATATGCAAAAATACTGGCCACGAAGCATGATATTGCAATATAGCAGGTTCCGTATACTGTAAAGAACCAAATCATTCATCATTCGAATTCTCCAATACAAAAAATAAAATAAGATTGATATGTAAATTTTGCAATTGATTGGGTCATTCAAGAAGCACGTGTGATTTCTTAAATGACTACGAACATTATTGTCAATATTGTCAAGAAAGTAATCATAAAATTAATCATTGCCCAATAATACAAAAATATGAAATATGTTGGAAATGTAATAAGAATGGACTTAACCCAAATTTTTGCACTGATGTCACTGAAAGAAAACCTCCACAAGTATGCGAGCTTTGTAACGATGAAAATCATATGACAAATGATTGCGAAAAAATAAAAATATTTATAAATCAAGCTAAGGCAAGCAATCAAATTAAATTTCAATTGTGTGACAAATGTGGTCACTCAGGTAAATATTGTAAAAATCACGATGCTCAAAATACAAGTTTTGGAAGAAACAATAAAGTCAACACTAACTTTTACAGACCGAATTTTCAATCGAAATTTTGCAGATATTGCAAAAATAAAGGTCACACTTCAGACGAATGTAGGACTTTGAAGAACAACAATAAAAAATTCCAAAATAATAATCAACATATAAAATGCTCATATTGCAAGAAACCAGGACATTCAACAAAAACATGTTTCATAATAAAAAATTTAGAAAATAATCAGAATAGATTTTGTACAATTTGCAAAAAGACAAATCATACTGACGAATATTGTCAACTAAAAACACCTGAATCAACAAATATGCAGGGAAACGCTTAAACTCATCTTGGAGAGAGCGTACAAGAGGAGTTACACAACTTAAGTCGCTCAAAAATTATATAGATATACGATATTTTGCAAAGGAACAGATAATTGATTATGAGTTTGAAACTTGCAATAATTTAAATAATGATTACAACATTGAGCCTATTCATGCAAACATTATTGAACAAAATATACCGTTATACAAAATAACAGAATTTAAAGAAAAAATAAGGAATGACTCAATAACAATAAATACATGCAGCGAAACTTTTGAAGTAAATCATATATGTGATGAACAAATTAAAAAAGATAATAATGAAATGGTTACAAATAAAAATAGTATGGACACTGATATCCCAATTTACATATTTAAATTAGACGATACACTACAATTTATTCAAATAAAAAACCCATTTACTAACAAATTATGTAAATTATTAATAGATACAGGTGCTCAGTTTAATATTATAAAAGAAAGCTTAGTACCACTAAATTTTGTTAATGATAGTGTTAGAATATATTTGTCAGGAATTACCAACACCCCTATTAAAACATGTGGTTTGATAAATTTTCCGATTAATGATTTACATACAGACTTTCATGTAGCGCCGGAAAACTTTTCAATACCTTACGATGGAATTTTAGGTATAAATGTATTAAGAGCATGACGGAGCTACCCGCCTTCTAATAATATTTGCAATCCTAACTTACTAATAAACGGTGCGTTTAACCGAGTTTTTTTGCTAAAAAGAAAAAATTAGTAACATAAAACTCTAGTGCGGGCAACTCAAGAAATCCAGCAAAAAACTATACATGAAAAGTTATGATAAGAACTTTCAATATATCGTATTTTAAGGTTAGGTTTGTCGAGTTTGACATCTATTATCCATTCCAAGTTCATAAAAAAATAACAAGCCCAAATGATTTTTTATTTTAATAAAAATTATTGTTTAGTATAGCTTTAGTGCGGACAAGTCATTATATTTGTTTAATTATAAATTTGAAAAGATATTGATAGAATAAATAAAGCAAAACTCGATTGCTGCAGCTCCGACATCCCGTTAAAGAAAAATAAATTAAGATTAGATAAAGGCTATTTAAAAATAAATAGAGAAAAATTCTATATTCAAACGGATTGCAAACATAACGAGAAGGTAATTTCAAATTGACATATACAAAATATGGAAAATACAGATTTAATTGCTACTAATGCATTTCAAATATTAAATTATACTTCAAAAATACAGGACAGTGAAAATTACTCAATCTCGGATTTTCTTAAAAACAAAAATAAAAATATAGAACATTTTTTAAAAGATATTAATAACACACTAGACAAAGATTATTCTAAAATATCAAATAATGAAGATTTTGAATATCAACAATTTCTTTTAAAACTTCAAGAAAATACGAATTTTAATGTTGAAGAAAAAGATAAAGAATTTCTTACATATTTTATAAAAGAAAATACCGAAATAAATATTATAACAGATATACAAGAAGAAAAATCTAGTAAATTTGAGGAAAATTTAGTGTATGAAAACAGAAATCATATTCAGGAAGAAAATTTCGATCGTAATGGAAAATTATTAAATAAAATAATTTAAAATCACTTAAATGAAGAAAATAAACAGATTATAAAAAATTTAATCTTGAAAAATGAAGGTATATTTTGGCCAGAAGGAGAGAAAATTGGAAAATGTAATTTAGAACACCATGAGATAAATTTAACAGATAATAAACCAATATATGTTAAACAATTTCCATTGCTATATAAGCCAAAAGAAATCGCTATAGAAGAAACAAAAAAATTAATTGAAAATAATTTAGTGAGACCAACTAAAAGTGCTTATAATGCACCAGCATTTGTAGTAAAGGAAAAACCAGGTAATGATGGGAAAAAAAGATGGCGATTAGTTATAGATTATAGAAAATTAAATGAAAAAACAATACCTGACCCATATTTAATGCCATCTATAACAGAAATCTTTGATGACTTGGGTGGAAATAAATATTTCACGACTGTAGATATTAGACCTCCGACTGTCGACCTTTTTGTCAAGTCATTAATATCAAGCTGAAACTTTCTAGATCACTTCATTTCAATGAGTCGGACAAACTTTTTATCTGGCAAAAATCTCGATAGTGGGGACTAAATCTGCTACAGGCCTTCAAACATGTCGATAATTCCGGGTACCAAAAATTTACTAATACCAAGTCGATTCTTATTGAAATTTAAAGATTAGTTAATGAGAAAGTCGAAAAGTAGATTGTCCGACAAAATTAATGGGGACTATCCGCCAGTCCGACATACTGAAAATGTTGGAAATCCCTACTCAAAAAAGTGATCAATACCAAGCTAATTTTTTTTTTATGGGTAAATTAAAGTTAATGTAATATAACCGTAACGTTGTCCGACAAAAATTTCAATAAGAATCGACTTGGTATTAGTAAATTTTTGGCACCCGGAATTATCGACATGTTTGAAGGCCTGTAGCAGATTTAGTCCCCACTACCGAGATTTTTGCCAGATAAAAAGTTTGTCCGACTCATTGAAATGAAGCGATCTAGAAAGTTTCAGCTTGATATTAATGACTTGACAAAAAGGTCGACGGACGGAGGTCTATATGGTATCAGCCTTCCATTGGGTACCTATGAAAGAATCAGATATTCATAAGACAGCTTTTAGCGTTCATCCATTAGGGAGATTTGAATTCATGGCTTTACCATTTGGTTTAACAAATTTTCCTCGAACATTTATGAGAGTATCTAAGACTGCTCTGGGTGAACTTATTAACAAAAAAATATGTCACGTATATATTGATGACATAATTATAGCTGCAAAATCACAAAAAGAACATGATATTAAATTTAATTTAGTAGCATCAAAACTTAGAGAAGCTGGATTAAAACTAGAACCAAAAAAATGTGAATTAATGAAGGAAAAAGTAACGTTGTTAGGACATATTATAAACAAAAATGGGATAAAAGCAGATCCAGAGAAAGGCGAAGCAGTAAAATTATTTCCAATTCCGAAAACAGTTAAAAATATTAGAGAATTCTTGAGACTAGCAGAATACTATAGAAGATTTATAAATGATTTCGCAAAAATAGCAAAACCATTAACATGTTTATTACATAAAGATACAAAATTTTCATGGGATTTGAAATAGCAGCAAGCTTTTGATAAACTTAAAGAAACATTATGTACTGCTCCATTATTAAAATTTCCACAATTACATAAGCCTTTAATAATTACAACTGATGCATCAGGATATGCATTAGGAGCTATATTATCTCAGGGAGTGACTGGAGAGGATAAACCTATAGCCTCAAGAGTTTTAAAAGGCCCAGAACTTAATTATTATACATACGAGAAAGAAGCGTTAGGAATATTATTCGGTATAGAGTCATTTAGAAATTATATTTTTTGAAATAAATTTATTATAGTAACGGATTATAAACTATTACTATCTTTCAAATTAGCAGATAAAAATAATAGAGTTCAAAGATGGCGACTCAAATTATCAGAATATGATTTTGATGTAATATATAAAAAGGGAAAAATGAATGTGAATAGTGATGCATTATCTAGAAATCCCATAGATACAGTAGAAATTAATGTCGTAACTAGAGCCCAAAAAGCGAAAGAAAATTAAGAAAATATTAAATTAACAAATATACCCACAAATAAAATGTAAATACAAAAATTAAATGAGGAATGCACACGTATTAAAAAGAAACGTGGTCGACCAAAAAAAGTAAATAAAGCAGTAACAAATGAAGAAATTAAAACTGTCGAAAATAAAGACGAAAAACAAGAAAATATATATTCAAATAAAACTAATACCATTATATATTCTAAAAATTCTATTCAAAATAGAAAAGATAATATATTGCATTTAATCACGAGCGAAAGGATATCTTTAGATGAAATTCAAAATGAATACTTTAAACACAAAAATATTGAAATAAATAATAATTCAAAAGATAATGAAATTGAAATAATAAATTATAAAAAGAGGAAAATTTTTATAATGTATTCAAATATAAAAGAATCATCAATATTAATAAAGAAAAAATTAATAAATAATTTTAATACACTCAAAAATTTATTAATTAAAAACGATTGCACTATATTTAGTATATCTAAAAATATTAAAATCTTAAATATAAATTGGAATGAAATCTAAGAAATATTATATGATACTTTAAAAATACAAATATAAAAGTTATAATTTGTTTAAATAATACAGAATATGTAGAAAATGAGAAAAGAAATGAAATTTTTTAATTATATCATTCATCAAGTTTAGGAGGTCATTCAGGAGTCAATAGAACTTACAATCGAATTAAAAACAAATATTTCTGGGAAAATCTAAAAAGTGATATACAAAACCACATAAAAAACTGTGAAACATGTCAAAGGAATAAATTAAAAAGAAATAAAACAAAACGACCCATGATAATAACAGATACCCCAGAAAAAACATTCGATAAAATTTCATTAGATATAGTAGGACCTCTTAACATAACTAAAAATGATAATAAATACATATTAACTATTCAAGATCATTTATCAAAACTTTTAATTGCTGTCGCGCTCAAAGATCAAACAGCAGAGTCTATAGCTGATCCATTTATAAAAAAATTCATTTGCATTTTCAGTTTACCAAAACTAGTACTAACAGATAAGGGTGCAAATTTTACAGGCAAATTAATAAAAGCTATTTCAAAAAGATTTGAATTTAAAAAAATCGAAACTACTGCCTTTCATCCACAATCTAATGGTTCATTAAAAAGGGCTCATCATCTCCCGTGTCAATATTTAAAAAATTATGCTGATAAATAATCAGAATGGGATGATTGGCTTGAACTTGCACAATTTAATTATAATACTAGTGTTCATTCAAGTCATAAATTTACACAACATGAATTAGTTTTTGCCTACCCAGCTAGATTACCATCTAGCAAACCTTTAAAATCATTTTGAAAAAGCAGCTCTACTTAATGCCATAGCAAGAGGGATTACAGGGAGAACAAAACACACAAGTAGACGTATTAAATAATCTACTTACAGAAAATACATTATCGCATATTGCAGAAAATACTTGAAATAAATTCATAAATAAATTGACAACTTTTGGATCTATAAGCTCAGCCATAATAATAATATTAATTATTATCCAAATAATTAAATTGACTATAGATACAATAATAAGGAGCTATACCCTTCACACTATTTATGGCTGGTCTATACATTTGTTAGGAGCAATTTTCAGCTCTCTAACACATTTAATGATTATATTAAATAACAATCAAGCTTTTGTTTCATCAAGCATTTCAGCTCTCTAACACATTTAATGATTATATTAAATAACAATCAAGTAAAAAGTAAAACAAATTACGAAGATATCCAACTAAAAGAAATAAGGATAGAAAAACCTTCTATATCAAAACCAACATCATTAATAGAAACAACACAATCATGTATAGCGGAACCTACACCTTCACCTTTACCTTTAAAAGCACCATACACCAAACCACCAATGCCTACACCTTCTCCTAAACTTATTCAAGTAGAGCCTAGAGAACTACCACTCTTCTGCTCTCGCATGGATTAATTAAATAATTATTATTGTTACAGATTTTTATTATTTTTTCTCTAAAATGATTTTCAAATTAAGAAACAATTTAAGCTATGCAAATCATAATTTTAATTATATTGTTACATCTAAGGTATTCAGTTAAAGCTTAAGTCTATTACATTTCAGATTGCATAGTTACCTATACGATCATCTTGAGTCGGGAGGGAAGTGAATGAATATTTACTTGTATATTCACATTATATTTAAATAATTTTATACTATTTAAATAATTACTTTTACAAAACATTTTATGTTATTTTTTTATCTCATAGGCTATAATACAGAATTTCATTTGTAAAGAAAATTTGAAATGTATGGATTAAATTAATTGAAAAGTATTTATAAACGAAATCATGAATAATTTAAAAAAAAACTATTTTTAAATATTATAAGTTTAAAATAATTATATAATTTAATAATTTTCATTTTTTCAAATGTATTTACTACAAACAAATTGAATAATTGTACGAAAATATTCGAACAAAATATTTTACTGAATACTGTATTTAAATAGATTTTAAGTTATTTATGTAAATTGACCAATAACTGTACAAAATTTATTACATTTTATTACTATTATATTTATTAATTCAAACATATACAGTTACTGATCAATCAAAAAAATTTTTAGTAAGTCAAAACTTAAATGCAAGTTGAAAATAACAAAGAATCTTTTATTCAAACATTATAATTTATGATTATTTTTACGAATTTAATAAACTTAAGAAAATAACATAAATGAAGGCACTAATTTTAAAAAGGATGAGATTTAAGAAAAATAAGTTAAAACGAAAAAAAAGAAAACACTTTTATAATTATACGTAAATAGATCATAAGAAAAAAATGTATGTAAATTCTTCAATAACTGTATTTTCAACCCTTGTTGTTTCTCGTACTGATAAACAACATCTTGAGTCCCAAGGTGTTACGGCACAAACGTATTTTTTTTTTCAAAATTTCTTAACATGAACTAATTAAAACAGTTATTAAACGATAAAAGAATGTGTTAAGCTAAACAAAAAAATAAGTAGAACAGTTAAAGAAACTTAAAATCAGTTATAAGAATGAAATTATAAAACTTCATAAAAATGCTTGGTAATCAATTTTATTTATCAACTTTAAAGAAATTCTAAAACAATTATTCATAAATAATAAATATGAATAATTACTATAAATACGGACGAAAAATCAGATATAGCGAACGCTTCAAAAAAAGCACTTGTAAAGACATTATTATATAGAAATTTCAAGCACATTAATTAAATCGCGCTGTACAATTGAATTGCATTATAAAATGTACAAAATAATTATATTCAACTGATTATAAATACTGTCCAAAATAAGAAATAAATATCTATCTAATTAAATATTAACTAAGTGTGTTCATTTATCATCTGGCTGTACCCGCCCTGTAATTACTACACTGAAATCAAGGTAAGATCATTATAATTATATTTTGATCTATATTTCCTTTCAATTCAAGTATATTTAATCGTGAGAACGATTCATATCAATTAAAATTGGTGAAGCTTTTCTATCACTAGACTTAACTTTCAAACTAAACATTTTTAAATCAAACTTTATTCTTTTATTTAATATTATAATTAACGGCATGTCGGAGCTGCAGCAATCGAGTTTTGCTTTTTTTATTTTATCGATATCTTTTTAAATTCTTAAATTAAACAAATATAATGACTTGTCCGCACTAAAGTTATATTAGTACAATAATTTTTGTTAAAATAAAAAATCATTCGGACTTGTTATTTTTTTATGAGATTTGATTGGAAATTAAATATCAAACTCGACAAACCTAACCTTAAAATACGATATATTAAAAGTTTTTATTATAACTTTGTATGTATAATATTTTGGTGGTTTTCTTGAGTTGTCCGCACTAGAGTTTAATCTTACAAATTTTTTCTTTATAGCAAAAAAACTCAATTAAGGGGACGCTGTATCTCTCTATCCTTTTCTAATTGAAAAATGTAAGTTTTTTGAAAATCTAGTGATTATTGATAGAAATTAAAGGTTGTACGCTACTTGTTTAGTAAAAAGTAATATTTTCTCTGATGAGGACCAATTAATTTTGTTGCTTTTTTTTCAAGTAAAGTTTTACATACAAAATCCTAAGTAAGGCTAGAGAATACGTTATTTAAGTATGTCAAACTTTACTTGAAAAAAAAGCAACAAAATTAGTTGGTCCTCATCAGAGAAAATATTAATTTTTACTAAACAAGTAGCGGACCCTTAATTTCTATCAATTGTGACACATTGCTTTAATCGGTTCTCGAACGAGAACCGAACGCGCTTTCACGTGCGCGCAGATACCCCCATACGCCCTACTATTACCAACGCGCAGTACGTTAATGATACATGTAATATCCCTATTCTAGCGTAAGAGCGGCGAATCGAGCAACGGCGGCTCGAATGCGAGCCTACGAGAACAAGAGATATGTACAGAAGAATCACTCTTCTGCCTGCCTTCGATTAAATAAAGTTTTAAAACCAAAATCCGAGTTGGTAATTGTATTCTTTTAAAATGGAGTAAAAATACGGCGAAGTAGATCAACGCATGTTTGGTCTACATATCCGTTTATTCCATTTTAAAATAAGTACCTAATTGTTCGCGAAATAGTGAATTAATAGTGCTTTTATAAAATCTTAAGATTAAAATCAAATAATTGAAAAATTTAATTGTGTACTTGCAAATGTTTGTATAGGAGAAATATCCTTTAAACATTTGCAAGTCTATTAAAATTGAGTCGTTAAATAATTTAGTAAATTTTAAAAGGCAGTAAGAGGCACTAGAATATTAAACAATATTTTTCCTTTTTCTTTTTTCCTTCCAACACGAGCAAGTAATCCCGAAGTAGTCGGTCATGACGTATCGGCTACGTACGGATTAGCTCTAAACATACAATCTTACACAAATTTAGAACAACACATAATAAATTAAAATATAAATATAATAAGTTATAAATTTAAAACACGTGGTTGCGCCTGTGTGAGTTAAATAATAAATTAATTTTGTAAGTGGCTTCACCACGTTATTTGGTATATATCTGCTCGTAAATCGAGAGTATTCCTCATTTAAACTAATTAAAAATCTTTTTCTTTCTTTAAACGACATTAGCGCGAAAGGGACATAAGTTTCGTTATTTCTATAAATGAAAGAAACGATACTTTTCCTCGTAAATCAAAGTTAACAGAGGTTCGTTTGATGTCTTAATCTTGGCATTAAACAACCTTAACGTTAATATAAACACATCTGGCTACGGCCAAAATTCAAAGTAATTATCTTGTATCGGGAATAAATTAATGAAATATATTTGATTTTCATGTGTTTAATGAGGAATAAAAATCGTGAAACGAAAAGATATTCATGAATATTAATCAACGTATGCCTTATGTTCAACGCTAGTCTAATGTATGTAGAAACTAACAATTATTAAAGATAAATTCAAAGTCGCGAAAAGAGAAAGAGAGACAAAAACAAGGGATACCCTTATGTTTCTTAATTTCACTTTTTGTTGCGTGAAACGAATATTCTCGTGTCGAACTCATCGAAGATTGTGTGTGCCTTTATAGGTGAAGATATTCTGTACGCGATTATTAAGGCCATCATAATATAACACGAAATAATAGAGGAATATAATATGTTATAAATTCTTTTCTCAACGCGGTTTGTTTACTAGTCTTAGCTTAAGTATAAATTCCTTTGCTCGGTAGAACCCGAATAAAGATACACACAAGCTTCTCTGAGTTTAAATTATTGTACGTTAAGTCAATTTATATTTAAGAATATCATTTTATTGACTTTCATTTAAATTAAAACTTTAGAGAATCTTACACAATAATAACTAGTTTTCCCAAAAATTTACATTTTTTAATTAGAAAAGGATAGAGAGATATAGCGTCCTCTTAAACGCATCGTTTATTCATAAGTTAAGATTGGAAATATTATTAGAAGGCGGACAGCTTCGTCATGCTCTTAAACATATTCTCCTCATAACAACAACAACATAATTTATCATTAATTCTATCCTGGTGTAAAGCACGTCTATTACGCTGGCACAGCAACATTGAAACGCGACGATCTGATCTATACCATCTTTTGTTGCTAATTTGTTGCTAACTTGTCACGCCAGAAACGATTTTGTTGCTCCAGCCGTTTCCGAGAAACCATGGCTGTGGTTTCTCGGAACCACGACCACTGCTGTAACTTTTTTTCTAATTAAGATATTTTAACAATTCGAACGAGATAATTTGTTGCTAATTTGTTGCTGAAAGATGACATGTCGCAGGATTTCAAAATATTAATATTTGCCTACATAACTAACACCATACCTTCGAAAAATTTGAAAATTCACTAAATTGAAAGGTGGAATAAAAATTAATGGAGGATATTTTGTTGCTATTTTGTTGCTGACATTTCCGCCCGGAAACGATTTTTTTTGCTCCAGCCGTTTCCGAGAAACCATGGCTGTGCTAGCGTAAGTCTTACGCTAGCACGACCACTGCTGTAACTTTTTTTCTAATTAAGATATTTTAACAATTCAAACGGAATAATTTGTTGCTAATTTGTTGCTGAAAGATACCATATCACTGGATTTCAAAATATTAATATTTGCCTAGATAACACCATACCTTGAAAAAATATGAAAATTCACTTAATTAAAAGGTGGAATAAATATTAATGGATGATATTTTGTTGCTATTTTGTCGCTGACATTTCCGCCCAGAAACGATTTTTTTGCTCCAGCCGTTTCCGAGAAACCATGGCTGTGCTAGCGTAAGTCTCACGCTAGCACGACTACTGCTGTAATTTTTTTTCTAATTAAGATATTTTAACGATTCGAACGGCATAATTTGTTGCTGAAAGATGGCATATCGCTGGATTTCAAAATATTAATATTTGCCTAGATAACTAACACTATACCTTGAAAAAAATTGAAAATTCACTAAATTGAAAGGTGGAATAAAAATTAATGAAAGATATTTTGTTGCTGTTTTGTTGCTGACATTTCCGCCCGGAAACGATTTTGTTGCTTCAGCCGTTTCCGAGAAGCCATGGCTGTGCTAGCGTAAGTTTCACGCTAGCACGACTACTGCTGAAGTTTTTTTTCTAATTAAGATATTTTAACGATTCGAACGGGATAATTTGTTGCTAATTTGTTGCTAAAAGATGCCATATTGCTGGATTTCAAAATATTAATATTCGCCTAGATAACACCATACCTTGAAAAAATTTGAAAATTCACTTAATTAAAAGGTGGAATAAATGATAATGGATGATATTTTGTTGCTATTCTGTCGCTGCCATTTCCGCCCGGAAACGATTTTGTTGCTCCAGCCGTTTCCGAGAAACCATGGCTGTGCTAGCGTTAGTCTTACGCTAGCACGACCACTGCTGTAACTTTTTTTCTAATTAAGATATTTTAACAATTCAAACGGGATAATTTGTTGCTAATTTGTTGCTGAAAGATACCATATCGCTGGATTTCAAAATATTAATATTTGCCTAGATAACACCATACCTTGAAAAAATTTGAAAATTCACTTAATTAAAAGGTGGAATAAATATTAATGGATGATATTTTGTTGCTATTTTGTTGCTGACATTCCCGCCCAGAAACGATTTTTTTGCTCCAGCCGTTTCCGAGAAACCATGGCTGTGCTAGCGTAAGTCTTACGCTAGCACGACCACTGCTGTAACTTTTTTTCTAATTAAGATATTTTAACGATTCGAACGGCATAATTTGTTGCTGAAAGATGGCATATCGCTGGATTTCAAAATATTAATATTTGCCTAGATAACTAACACTATACCTTGAAAAAAATTGAAAATTCACTAAATTGAAAGGTGGAATAAAAATTAATGAAAGATATTTTGTTGCTGTTTTGTTGCTGACATTTCCGCCCGGAAACGATTTTGTTGCTTCAGCCGTTTCCGAGAAGCCATGGCTGTGCTAGCGTAAGTTTCACGCTAGCACGACTACTGCTGAAGTTTTTTTTCTAATTAAGATATTTTAACGATTCGAACGGGATAATTTGTTGCTAATTTGTTGCTAAAAGATGCCATATAGCTGGATTTCAAAATATTAATATTCGCCTAGATAACACCATACCTTGAAAAAATTTGAAAATTCACTTAATTAAAAGGTGGAATAAATGATAATGGATGATATTTTGTTGCTATTCTGTCGCTGCCATTTCCGCCCGGAAACGATTTTGTTGCTCCAGCCGTTTCCGAGAAACCATGGCTGTGCTAGCGTTAGTCTTACGCTAGCACGACCACTGCTGTAACTTTTTTTCTAATTAAGATATTTTAACAATTCAAACGGGATAATTTGTTGCTAATTTGTTGCTGAAAGATACCATATCGCTGGATTTCAAAATATTAATATTTGCCTAGATAACACCATACCTTGAAAAAATTTGAAAATTCACTTAATTAAAAGGTGGAATAAATATTAATGGATGATATTTTGTTGCTATTTTGTTGCTGACATTCCCGCCCAGAAACGATTTTTTTGCTCCAGCCGTTTCCGAGAAACCATGGCTGTGCTAGCGTAAGTCTTACGCTAGCACGACCACTGCTGTAACTTTTTTTCTAATTAAGATATTTTAACGATTCGAACGGGATAATTTGTTGCTAATTTGTTGCTGAAAGATGCCATATTGCTGGATTTCAAAATATTAATATTTGCCTAGATAACACCATACCTTGAAAAAATTTGAAAATTCACTTAATTAAAAGGTGGAATAAATATTAATGGATGATATTTTGTTGCTATTTTGTCGCTGACATTTCCGCCCGGAAACGATTTTTTTGCTCCAGCCGTTTCCGAGAAACCATGGCTGTGCTAGCGTAAGTCTTACGCTAGCACGACCACTGCTGTAACTTTTTTTCTAATTAAGATATTTAAACAATTCAAACGGGATAAATTGTTGCTAATTTGTTGCTAAAAGATGGCATATCGCTGGATTTCAAAATATTAATATTTGACTAGATTACCAAAAGCAAACCTTGAAAAAATTTAATAATTCACTAAATTAAAAGGTGGTATAAAAATTAATGAAGGATATTTTGTTTCTAATTTGTTGAATAACGATGATATATTGCTAAATCTAATAATACTAACTTTTGAATAAATTACTGATACCGAGACTAGAGAAAGTTTCAAATGGTAAGAGGCGGTCGGGACTATATGCCGCATGCGAGCGCTGCGGTCATGTGAGAGAAAAATGTAAAATAATTTTTACACAGCGATTTACAATTTACTGAAACAATAATATACCTCTAATTCTGTGAATAACTGTAGCCATATATATGTAGAATAATTATTGATGCTAATCTTATTTGAAAAGTCTAAAATATTGTTGTAAAGCGAAAAATGCAGCACGAGATAGAGCCGGCGTCAGCATATGTATTCATCATTCTTTAGTATTACTTTCTCTTTCGCACTAAAGAAAAATACACATGTTTACATCGGCTTTATCACGCGCAACATTTTTCGCTTTACAAAAATATTTTCGATTTTTCAAACAAGATTAGCATTGATAGTTATTTTTGATATATCTGGCAAGAGTTATTGACAACGTTAGAAGTATATTATTGTCTAAATGAATTGTAAATCCGTGTATAAAAAATATTTTATATTCTTCTTTCACCTGCAGCGCTCCCATGCCGCAAATAGTCCCGACCGCCTCTTAAGTAAACGATGAGGTAAAAAGAAAATTAGTGATTGATATTTTTCTGCGTATTTTTTGCTGATATTTTTATCAATATTTTTTTTGCTCAAGCTATTCTCTAGTAACCATGGCTTTATTAGCGTAAATGTAACGTCAGTACGACTCCTAATGTAACTTTTTATCCAATTAAGATAATTCATTAATTGAAGCGGTATATTTTATTTGATATGTTTCTCTTATAATTTTTCTTTTAAATCACGAAAAATTGGTATTTGATCCAACGAGTGACATGGAGCTCGGAAATATTTTTCGATTTTTTTAACTATTTTCTCTGGGACTTGAGACGCGTACGCCAAGGCAAGTGTAATATTGAATTATTACTACGATTTTTAATTTCGGTTATGGTATTCTACTAATAAAAAAGCCACATGATTGCTAATTTTTCTATTTAAGTGGATTTAAAATTGACACTGCACCTGTACTTTTAGATATTATCCATCTCTCGTTTTTTTACAAAATTTTAAGAAAGTAATTGCAGCTTGTCGTATATACCATGAAGATTATATAATTTTAGGAGAAGGGTCCATAAGTTTTGTGGCTACTCGTAGAAAAAGTATACCACTTTTTTCATCATTTTTGGTGTAAATAGATAAAGGAAACATTTTTAAGATCAACTGCACTGGTTCGGAGCGTGCGCTGAACTTTGTCTGGATATGGAAGTCTCCATAAATTTGAGAAATTGTCGTGGCATAGTGGGTGATTTTAAAAATCATACGATCCATTTATGCATGTATGCATGCATTGATGGACACACAGCAGTGGTCGTGCCAGCGTAAGACTTACGCTAGCACAGCCATGGTTTCTCGGAAACGGCTGGAGCAACAAAATCGTTTCCGGGTGGAAATGTCAGCAACAAATTAGAAACAAAATATCCTTTATTAATTTTTATTGCACCTTTTATTTCAGTGAATTTTCAAATTTTTTTAATGTATGGTGTTAATTATCTAGGCAAATATTAATATTTTGAAATCCAGCGATATGCCATCTTTCAGCAACAAATTAGCAACAACTTATCCTGTTCGAATTGTTAAAATATCTTAATTAGAAAAAAGTTACAGCAGTGGTCGTGCTAGCGTAAGACTTACGCTAGCACAGCCATGGTTTCTCGGAAACGGCTGGAGCAACAAAATCGTTTCCGGGTGGAAATGTCAGCAACAAATTGGCAACAAAATATCCTTCATTAATTTTTATTGCACCTTTTATTTCAGTGAATTTTCAAATTTTTTCAATGTATGGTGTTAATTATCTAGGCAAATATTAATATTTTGAAATCCAGCGATATGCCATGTTTCAGCAACAAATTAGCAACAAATTATCCTGTTCGAATTGTTAAAATATCTTAATTAGAAAAAAGTTACAGCAGTAGTCCGTAAGACTTACGCTAGCACAGCCATGGTTTCTCGGAAACGGCTGGAGCAACAAAATCGTTTCCGGGTGGAAATGTCAGCAACAAAATAGCAACAAAATATCCTCCATTAATTTTTATTCCACCTTTCAATTTAGTGAATTTTCAAATTTTTCGAAGGTATGGTGTTAGTTATGTAGGCAAATATTAATATTTTGAAATCCAGCGACATGTCATCTTTCAGCAACAAATTAGCAACAAATTATCCCGTTTGAATCGTTAAAATATCTTAATTAGAAAAAAAGTTACAGCAGCGGTCGTGCTAGCGTAAGACTTACGCTAGCACAGCCATGGTTTCTCAGAAACGGCTGGAGCAACAAAATCGTTTCTGACGTAACAAATTAGCAACAAATTAGCAACAAAATATGGTATAGATCAGATCGTCGCGTTTCAATGTTGCTGTGCCAGCGTAATAGACGTGTGTAAAGCCAGGACTTAACAGTATTTTCTTTATTATAATAGCTTTAAAATTATTATGCTTGTTTCCTTAGATTTTCTCTCCGTGTACGATTAAAGATTCTACTATATTTCCCCTTACTTATAGCTAGTTTTTTTCTTGTTACAAATCTTCTCGAAACCCTTTGCATAGCGTAACCAGAGTAGATCATAAGTTCTCATACAATAAATATGTTTCTTTTTGAACTTACATCTTCTAGTTATTTATTTAAAAGGCATCTCACCTTTAAATAATATTCAAAAATATTTTAAATTTAAAAATATCTAGTTTCCATTATTGTATCATCTATCATCAAAAAGGCGAGTCATTCAACGTTAATGTTATTCCAATATATCCACGAAATTTAAATCTTCTATTGGGCACACGAACAAAACTGAATTTTTCTTATTTTTAAGTTTAGCGTGAATAAAGAAATCGCTTTAGACTAGTTCTATTTATAGTATTTTCAAACATGGAATTTGTCAATCGTTGTGATTTTTTCTATGGATTCATGTAATTTCAATTGTCTTTCAAGGATAGTAACCGACTTAAATTTTTATTACTTCCGAATAAAAGATTGTAATTAAGATCGAATTAATTTAATGATGACTATATGTATTGTGAGCGCCCGAGTATGTACGGCCCTGAAACTGTACGATACTGGAAGATGTGCGCGCAAACACCCAAAAAAACCAAAGTGGTTTCACATGCAAGCCCGCATGTATACACACATGCTCTTGCATGTGTAAGTACCGCTGAAAGTATACGGCGGATCTCCCTCTCTTCTACTAAGTTAGAAGAGTGGGAGAGAGACCTAAGAGAGCTGATGCAAGCAGTACGAGAAGCTTGTGACTCTCGTCACTCTTGGATCAGCTCTTCTACTGTGCGGTCGTACCTTGCTTAAGACAACGGCGGGCTCTTGGCCATCGCATTGTCTTAAGCAAGGCATATTTTACACGTGTTTAACGTGCTTCCTCATAAATTCATTAACTTGTATATCAATTAACAATACAGAGCTTATCCAAGCAAGCAACATTCCTTTCCTATTAACCTCGTGCTAAGCCCCGAATGTTAAGACATCTGGTTCTTAACAATAACGGGCTTTTCACCTAATAATCTAAAATTACTAACAAATCATTAAGTATAAGTCCGCGATAGCTAGGCAAGACGCTGTAGCTATAAGCGACTTTAACAAAACAAAAAAAACATAAAAAGAGTCTGCACAAGCTACGCATGGCGCGCTAGCTTGTAACGACTCTATAATCAATAGATGACGTTAAAATATTAAATAAATTATTAAATGAATAATAGGAGGGAACGTTACAGTATATTCCAAAATTTAAAAATTGTTGAATGATAGTAAAGTTTAATTTTTAATAGACCCAGATTTTTTAATGGCCTTCCAGGAATAGGAATAGACCTATATATTTCTATTTTTTAAATTTGATGTGAATAAAGAATTATATATCATTTTACACTGGATTCGTCAATAAGATTTTGAAATATTTGAGATTGTAAGCATTGATTTTATAGTATTAAGTAATGCAATTTGGTATTAGTTATTTTATTAAATAGAACCAATGAGAAATTACTTCTAAAATTAAAATAATTTGGACCAATAATAAATCAACATTATTTTTATTTTATGTTAATACGGAAAGGGTACCCCCCGTTAAGATAGTCAATTTTGCCCTGTGCCTGAAATTTATGTTTGACCTTGTAACTTTGTTTTGGATGAAAAAAAAATAGTTTTTGTCATATTTGCAGACCGCGACCCCCCTCCCCCTGTCCACAGCATGAAAAAAATGACTTTTTCACTATTTATTTGTTTTCTCCGCATCTAGTCGGTAAAAAAACCCCCAAGAAAATCGTGCTTATAGCTTGGTTAAAAATCGCGTAGAATTTTTTCATGAAGATTTGATGATGCTGTATTATCTAAAAGGATGAAAAAAAATTTAAACCCTTTCTATTTTCACGGGAAATGCGGTACAGGGCTAATTCTTGCAAAAAAACTTGTATTTTGTTTAAAATTACTTGCCTGAATTTTTCCAGATATTTCCTGTTGGTGCGCCATAGTTAGAAATGCAAAAAACTCATTTTTTCGACGTTTTTAGCTGATTGTAGCTTATTTGCAGACTTTGTATTATTATTTATATTATGAAAGTGTATTCTGGAACTTTATTTATGAATTAATTTATGCAATCAAGTCAGAAAAATAAGATTTACAAATATCCGCATCATATTTCTGCACGAATCCACATTTTCGATTAGGTATTTAAACACTTCTTTCATGATTTTGTTGATATTTCACTACTTTATATGTGATAAAAACTTTCATTTCTTATATCTGTTCCTGTTTTTTTTCTAGCGTGTAATAGCCCTATATATTATCGAAGGTTTTGGATTTATTATCTTAACCGTATACAAATTATAATTCAAAAATTTTGCCCTAATGTTTTATTAAAAGATCTTCTTAAACATCTACAATAATAATTGTAACGAACCATTTAATATCGAATCAATTTTTATTATACAATGTTGTTATAATATTGTAATATAGCCCATGAAATAATATTATCGTCTTAAAAATAACTACAATTTCATTAGAAATAAATCCTTACCTAATATATAAAATTAATAAATGTAGGATTTTATTTTTTATAATAATATTCGTAATATTGTTTTAATACTAATATTCGTTATTCTATTTACAAAATATTTTACATGATACTTTTCTTTGGCCTGAACTTAGGCCCTAATTCATAGTCGTGTCTTGAGTATTAAGTATGACTTAAAAATTAAGTATCGTTACTTGAGTATCAGCTGTTACTTCAATTGAGTGTTACATCCATACCGACGACTATCTTATTTGTGTGATTTTGTTTCATAACTAACTGTGATAACCTCTTCATGTAGCACTAAATTGAAGTAACAGCTGATACTCAAATAATGAAACTCAAGTTTTAAGTCATACTTAATACTGAAAACACGACTATGAATTCGGGCCATAATGTTTTTTTATGGCTCGAAATCATAGACCCAACTCAAGTCTAAGGCTAGAAGTTATAGTCGTTACTCAGTTCTCAAATATTCTATCCTTGTTCTTCTTATGGGAAAAGAGTAAGAACATAGATACATATCTGAGAACTGAGTAAAGACTATAACTTCCAGCCTAACGATTGTTACTTGAGTTACGTTACTGGATTCGTACCTATGTCAATGGAGATAATATAATACAATAAATGACATAAGTGCAAACTTTATGTATGATCTTTAAAGCGATTGCAAATGTCATGAACTAATTGCGAATAATATGCGCTTTTTAACAAAAATATATTTAATATTGTAATATTAATATGAGACATGTAAACAAGGTTTCAATGTACTCGCATGCTCACATTTATTTTACACAGTGTAAAAATAGACCACATAGCTCTCGCAAAAGTGTGACTCGAGTGCAGATTTAGATTACATAGTGTTAAAAATGCCAAAGTCAAGGTTCATATTATCGAATCATGATAATAATGTTTGTATTGATAAATTTTTCTTACGAAATATGAATTCATATGTAATCTCAAGTTGATATTTTGACCGTACTTAATATGGCTGTACCTTTTAAATGACTTATTTACCAAAATATTTTTTTTTATTAAAGTAAAATAATATTTAAAAGTTTTTATCACATATAAAGTAGTGAAATATCAACAAAATCATGAAAGAAGTGTTTAAATACCTAATCTAAAATGTGGATTCGTGCAAAAATATGATGCGGATATTTGTAAATCTTATTTTTCTGACTTGATTGCATAAATAAATTTATAAATAAAGATAAATACAATTTTATAATATAAATAATAATACAAAGTCTGCAAATGAGCTACAATCAGCCAAAAACGTCGAAAAAATGAGTTTTTTGCATTTTTAAATATGGCGCACCAACAGGAAATATCTGGAAAAATTCAGGCAAGTAATTTTAAACAAAATACATGTTTTTTTTTGCAAGAATTAGCCCTGTACCGCATTTCCCGTGAATATAGAAAGGGTTTTAATTTTTTTTCATCCTTTTAGGTAATACAGCATTATCAAATCTTTATGAAAAAATTCTACATGATTTTTAACCATTTAAGCTATGAGCACGATTTTCTTGGTTTTTTTTTACCGACTAGATGCGGATAAAAAAATAAATACTAAAAAAGTCATTTTTTCCATGCTGTGGACAGGGGGGGGGGGTCGCGGTCTGTAAATATGACAAAAACTATTTTTTTTCATCCCAAACAAAGTTACAAGGTCGAACAAAAATTTCAGGAATAGGGCAAAATTGACTATCTTAACGGGGGGTACCCTTTAAGTTGTGTACAGCTGGTTATATTTAAAAAATTTTAAACTATGTAAGTTCTCGCTCTATATAATTTTTTAATATTATTTAGTCATTTTAATAGTCTTCTGAAGATAGAATTCAGATTAAATTTTTCTTATCCTTAAATTTTATATAAATATGGAATATCAATTATTTCGGAGCTAGTTATATTGAAAAGATTTTAATATATTCGAAATCTCTAGCAATAGGTATATTTTTATAAATTTAAGTTATGCAATTTGTTATGGTTTATTAACTGTTAGCACTGATTCAATAGATTTTTAGTCATGACAATTGCACTATTTTAATAGACAATAAACTCATTTCATTTAAATCAACTTCCAAATATAGAAACTGGTCACAAATCTTTCAAACTTTCAAACTTAATGAAAATACAGAATTCGAAATAATTTTAAGTTGGTTATTTTAGGGTGTACTAAAATATTTTAAATCTTAAGTGTCAACAATAATTTCATAATCTTAAGTTATGCAATTTTTCATGGTTTATTACCTGATGACGATGATTCAATAGTCTTCTGCACATAATATGAATCTATATCATATTGATGTTAATATATAAATTCAATTAACACAATATTATTCTGTAAAGGTAGTTAAAAAATAGCGAAAGCGTAATAGTTTTTATATAAAGTTAATGAATATCTCTTACCTGTAGCCTGTAATTAGGATCTTGCGTAGCTGCATGAGCCGCGAGAAACGGATCATAGTAAACGCTGAAACAAAAGAAAGCAATATGGCGATATAATGAATGTTTTTTATCATACGCTCGATTCTAGTATTTAAATTAAAATAAGAATTTTAATAATCCATGATACTTTTTTTTAACGTCGCTATATTTATGCTGTGTTATTTTTAATACGCTAATAAGCGACAGAGCTCATAAGTGTGTTTGTGAACAAAGCACATATAACGTACAGTGGTGCTTGCATCAATCGGCTGCCGAGAGCGGAATTCGAACTCAGAACCCCAAGGTCACAAATCCAACGCTTTACCGAATGAACCACAGACCGACTCTAATCCATGATACTATTACTGTTTTGAATATTTTTTTTTAAATGTTTCTTAATGCAGTTGAAGTGAGTTTTGAGCACAACGTAAAAATGAGCAGCAAAGGAAAAATAGCTTATTATTCATTTACTATTGAATTACTAAAAAATATTTTATGTTACCTAAAGTTGATAAAAATTAAATGGCAACAACGCAATTTCATTTTTAATTATTTACAAGTTCTAAAGTGTTTAATTTAAATTTGAATCGTTTATTTAAAAATCGTCTTATGCGTAAACATACTGATAGAGTATATATAACAAGAGTATCCATACATATCGTGAATAAAACTATAGAATCTGGCTGACTGGATGTTCCTACCTTATTATTTACTCTATACCCTATACTCACAATCTAGAAAATTAATTCTAGACACCAAAATTAAATCCAAGAATAAATTAATGTTAACACCAGACTGTTTGTGGGTGGAGTTTACTGGCTTTTGCTGGAAATGGAGCACAATTGAGGTAATTCTAATGAATTTCAAGATTAAATCAATTTTGTGTAGACAATAATAATTGGAGTTAAGTAGCACGAAGGACAAATTAAAGAAATAAATATGAAATAGTTTTTGAACCCGAAACTTTACCAAAAGAAAAAGCTTTAGTGAAATCTAGTCATATCATAGAAGTTGAAGAGGATATTAAGCGGAGCAGAAGCATTTTATTGAAGGACAAGTCATCAGGCAAACGTCAGTGACAGAAACATTATACACAAGTAAAATAATAATATACGATAATAGATATTTAAAAAGTGTTTCATGTACATGTATTTATGTGAACATATAGCTACTCATTATATCAATTCAGAAAAGAGTCAATCTAAAACAGATTATAAGCAGTTTTGGTGGAAACCAAGTGCTCGGCAATTAGTAAAAAAAAAAATATTCGAAAGGAAAATATTTTTGTATATCATCTTCAGATATCTAAACTTAAATTTGTTTAAATGAAAGATCATACAGATTATTCTTAACAGATTAAAGTGCAATTTTTCGACTCAAATAAACATAATACCACCTTTTAAAGATTACACTGAGAGAAAATTCATGCCAATAGAGCATGTAGTCTACGTATCCAAAGTTAGTAAGTAATATCCTATGCTTTAATAACAACGCCATCTACTCTTACGAGGTTTGTGCTATCCAAAAACTGTTTGTTTACATGCTTTAGTAACTCCCCACTCTAATATCCTTCGATAGCTAGCGCTGTATCCTCTCATGGGACGTGAAGGAAGTAAACGTGGCTTGTCCACTATTCTGTCTTTACTGCTAACTATGGCATTCTTCTATTGCTCAAGTCGCCTCCTTTTTTGGGTGGCGACGCGAGCAAACACGGCTGGTCTATATCCAAAATCATGTTGCAAATTTCGTTAACGTATTTTCGTAGCGTGAATCTTTTATTTCTTTTCTTTTCTTTTTTTATGAAGGGAGATACGTTATAAATATAACCTGTTAAACTTTATAATTAATTTTCAACTTAAAATTTAATTATTTTAAACCGCTGGGGGGCAGATGAGCATGTACGATTTTACGCCATAGATATTTCGAAGTAGTGTTGGTCTAGTGCGTAACGTTCGCGCTTTTCCTTTTGAGTACACGAGTTCAACTCTCGGCTAGGGTCACTTTTTTTTTTTTTTTTTTTTATTATTTCAATAGTTTTTATTGCTTTTTTTTATTTTCTATTTTTTTATTAATTTTAAAATCTATTTTTTCACAAGTTACTTAAAATATGCTCGTTTTTTTTATTAATATTTTTAAATAAATTATTTCATATAGAAAATAATTTAAAATATTAATAAATAAATAATAATGATGTTTACAATACTATAGTTCAATTTTGTCTTTATAAACATATTTCAATATACAATATATATTATAACATAAATAATAATACCTCAGTTTTATTTATTTATTGTAATTTATTGTAAATTTTATAAACTAAATTATAAATAAATTAAACTATACTATTATAAAATAAACATCGCTAGTATTTATTTATCAATATTTGTAATTACTACCTATAAAGAATAATTTATTTTTAAAAAATTTTCATTGAAAAAACGAGCGTACTTGTGAAAAATTAAATTTTAAAATTATTAAAAAAATACAAAATCTAAAAAAAATAAATATAAAAAGGAATAAAAAATATTAGAACAATAAAAAAAATTTAAAAAAAGTGACCTTAGCCGAGAGTTGAACTCGCGTACTCAAAAGGAAAAGCGTGAACGTTACGCACTAGACCAATGCTACTTCGAAATATCTCTGGCGTAAAATCGTACATGCTCATCTGCCCCCCCAGCGGTTTAAAATAATTAAATTTTAAGTTAAAAATTAATTATTAAGTTAAAAAGTTTAACAGGTTATATTTATAACGTATCTCCCTTCATAAAAAAAGAAAAGAAATAAAAGATTCACGCTACGAAAATACGTTAACGAAATTTGCAACATAGTTTTGGGTATAGACCAGCCGTGTTTGCTCGCGCCGCCACCCAAAAGAGGAGGCGACTCAAGCAAACAAAGGATATGAGAGTGGGGAGTCATCGAAGTATACCACGCGAGTCATCAGTGAATGCCGTTCATGCTTTAGTTACTCTCCATACCATCTTTTTTAGTATAAGGTAATCCAATACTAATAGAGCTTCTCACGGCCTGTCATATTTGTATCAATGTTTTATATGCTCGCATAGATGGCAGTTCGCATGCTCTATTAGCATGAATTTTCTCTCAGTGTAGAAATACGCGTTAATCACGGTCTCTTATTACAAGCAATTTTTTTCTTACATCCTGACAGAGTAACCATCACAATATTTTTATAGCATGAAAACCGGTTGATTCTGAGATTGATGAAACTAATTTTAAATTGTTTAAAATATAAACATTTTTTCCATTTTTAATTCATGGTTCCTAGTTTAAAATTTATTTTAAATGTTTCAAATTCTATAGGCGTTATTTTCTTACTTTTTTCAATAATTTTTACTTTTTTTCAATTGAATTCACAAGTTCTATAACATAAATTATATTGGTATCTATATTTTTTTGCATAAAAACAAAGGCATTCTAATAAATAAATATTAATTATATTAATTTCTTTTTCTTTGCCTCAAATTAAACGTATAAAATTTAAAATTATATGATCAATACTTATTGCAAAAACAGTTGAATGTCACAAATTTTTTGATTCTGCTGGAAGTTGGTTTACTTTTAAAAATTTACACTTTAAAAAAAATTCGTAATTTTAACACATATAAGTATTACAGATAAAACACAAATTTTTTTTGTTAAAATTAACAAATATTTTTTGTGTACTTTTCAAAGTTAAAATTTTAACACAAAAATTCATGAATAATACGAAATTTTGAATAGTACAATCTGTAAATTTTACAATTTTATTATTGAAACGATAATTTATAGACTATAATTTTACATGTTTTCGAGCGCATACCCCTTTGTTGCATATGGGCCTTCAATCATGGACTAGGAAGTTACTGTATTTTATTCATTGTCTTACCCATTTGAAGACTAATAATGTACTACACATGAATGAATGCATGTTATTATTATAATGTTTTGTATTATTTTTATTCCAACCTATTTCAAGATAAATTTCTTAATATCTTTATTCCAATAAAACTACTGATTATTTTAATAATTTTATAATTAATTGTTTCAACTTATAAATTTTTGAATTGTAATTCTGTACTAAATTAAATTTTTGTATTTTTGCAACAAAAAAAATTATGTGCATAAAATTAGTTTAATCGTATTATCATAATAAATATAAAATTATAAGTATAGACTTAAATACTATAACATTAATAATCCTAAAAATAATATAAAAAAAAATTTTTTGACATTTAACAAGTAATTATATAATAATAGTAAATTAATAAAATTAACATAAGTTTCAATTATAATTTTAAAAAATTCAAATATATAGAAAAAAACAGAACCAATCCATTCTTAAAACAACAATATAAAATCAAAATTGAAAAAGCGTTCTCAAAAAGATAGAAAATTAAAAAAATCACAAAAATTACAATTGGAAAATTAAAAAAATTCATTATACCACAAACAAATATTGAACCAAATATCATAGGAAGCAATAAAAAATGAATAGAAAATATTAATTGAAAAAAATTGGCATATCAACACAATTACAGGGATAACAAAGCTAGGATTTCTAAAACTAAAAAGCATTATTAAAAAAAAATTTGTGAAGTTTAAGAAAATTACATGTTTGAGCATTAAGAAGAAAAAATGATAAATTAATTACTTAAAAAAAAGTATTACAATAGAAACGAAATCAAATTCAGAACAGAACAAAAAACAAAACGATACGAAATATTACAAAATAGTAAAAGATACATTAAGCAGTATGATAAAGAATGTTATGAAAGAAAAAATGTTTGTAGTTTGATTATTTTCTGATTTCTGTGGTGCTGAACATTTTGCAAGAGAATGTCAGAAGATACGATGTACACAATCTTATAACAATAGAAATATATATTTCTCTCAAAGCCGATTGAGCCTAAACTTTAATTATGATATAATTGTGGTTTGAACCGTATCTGTGCGAGTTTATGTGTATATGTATGTGTGTGTACGGATTTGTATATGTATATATGTGTATTTATGTATGTGTATGTGTGTATGCCAATGAATGTATATGTATATGTAGAAGTACGTAGCTGCATGTGTATGAGTGTAGGTGTATATCTGTATGTGAATGAGTGTATGTGTACGTGTGTATGCGTATGTTCATAAGTCAGTGCATCTGTATGTAAAAGTGTGTATCTCTTAGTGCATCTGTAGATATGTATGTGTATGTGTGTATGCGTATGTGTGTATGTGTATATGCGTCTGGTAATGTGATGGGTGTGCGTGTGTATGTGTATCCCTATCTGTGTATCTGTGTATGGGTATCTGTATGTTAATAAATGTATACGTACAATGCATACAAACATACACATACAAATACACATTCACATACATATACATGGAGAGACTTTTTGGGGCGATAGACCTTAGTAAATCTTGAGGTGTGAGATCCTTATTAATAGAGCGATTTGATGAGGTATCATGCCTTGAGTATAAAGGCCGGAGACCTTTATCTTGAAAACTTAAGGCATAAAGCCGGACAAAACTAAATCTGTGTATACAACATCCGAACGTAATAGACGCACGGCCTCGGTGACAAAGGTCTCAGACCTTTATGCTCAAGACGAAACAACTTACTTACTTTATCGAGGCGCCCGGCCCTACACTACCAGAGGTCTCTCACCCCAAAAAGTTTCTCGGTGTACATACAAACACACATACACATACACACATATACAGATATCCATACACATACACTTACTCATATACACACACACAATATCCGTCACTCCATCTCCGTCTTCGTTTCTCTGCCTCCGTTTCCCCGTCTCCATCTCTCACAAATATATTAAAGTGAAGAATCGAAAAATAAATGTAATCACAATTATATTAAAGTGAAGAATCGAAACTTTTTTCTCCCGAGAATATCTTTTGCATAATTGTCATATATATATATACAAAAGGGGGTTCCCCCCTGCTCGCTCCGCTCGCCAACCCCCCGAATACACACTGCTGACAGTCAATTTCAAAGTAAATAGAAGAGTAGGACATAATGAATCTAAATTTTATAATGTGAAAAAAGTTCAATAGAAAACATTGATACATAAAAATATAAGATATAAAGTTATAGAATTAGAATTAATAAAAAAAAGATGGTTTAACGCGACATTCAAAAGTTCACAATGAATCAAACTTATATATTTTTGAAATGAATTAAAAATAGAATAGTAAATAACAATAAAATTTCAAGTTATGATTGTATATAATAATATTTAATAATAATTATGAGTGAATAATAAAAAATAGAATAATAGAATAATGGAAAATTATGATTATAAATAAATATTTTTATCTTCTTATGTCATAAATTTTATACATATCGAGAAGATGCAAAGAAAACGCTCCCTCTCTGCATTTTTTATTTTTGGGCTTGAGATCAACATATATAAATATATGGCTGCATTAAGAGTGTTTTTTTTTTGTAGCTAAAAGAAGCTCACATTTTTATTTTTTATTGTCGCTAAAGAAGCCTACACTTTTTTTTCATTGTTGCTAAAAAAGCTTACAAATTTATTTATTATTGTCGCTGAAGCATATAGATCTATTGTTTGTTGTCGCTGAAAAAATCTCATATAAGCATACAAATTTATTGTTTGTTGTCGCTAAAAGGAGATTATAGATTAATTTGTTATTATTACTGAAATAATTTCATAGACTTATTTTTTATTGTCGCTAATAGAAGCTTACAAATTTATATTTCATTGTAGTTATAAAAAGCTTACATATTTATTTTTCATTGTCGCTAAAGAAGCTTGTACAGTTGCTTTGTATTTTTACTAAAAAAAGTTTAAATAATTTTAAATATTTATTTAATAAGTCGTTAAATTTCATTGTCGCTAAAAGAAGCTTACAAATTTGTTTTATTACAAGCTTACATATTTATTTTTTATTGTTGTTAAAAAAAACTTATACATTAATTTTTTCTGTAGTAAATCAATAATATTTTATATTTCGTATTTTAATTATCATCAATTTGTTTTTCTGTAACCTTGAAAAATAATCATTGTTATTGAGAATATTGTATTTATTAATGTAATGAAATAAAAATATTAAATTATTTAATTTACCTTATTTAAAATTATTTCATTTGCTAATATAAGTTCTTCTAACTCCATGTTGTATCATTTAATACTTTATTAAATTCCAATCTTTTTACTTTTAATATATATATATATAATATCTATAAAATTTTTAAATATTGTGAGGTTACACATTCATACACTATGTGCATAATATAATAAGAGCGAGGTGGGGTAGAATAAAAGTACCAAACGCGCTCTTATACTCGCGCACGGCTACGCCCATCGCAAGCACACATACATGTATAATCAGTTAAAGCGAGATTCGATATAATATAGAATGAATATGTATTACAGCATTGACACCACGTATGATTATAAGAAGTGGGAGCGAGTTGATGCTGTGTGGGTTAGGGATAGCGGCGAATCGAGAATCGGCGGCTCGAATGCGAGCTTACGAGAACGAGAGAAATGTAGAGAAGAGTCACTCTTCTGCCTGCCTTCAATTAAATAAAGTTGTAAAAATAAAATCTAAGTTATAAACTGTTTCATTTTCAAATTGAATAAAATACGGCGTTTTGGTCTACATACCCGTTTATTCAATTTTAATATTGTGGTACTTAGTTGTTCGCGAAATAGTGAATAAATAGTGCTTTTAATAAAGTCTCAAAATTAAATCAAGTAATACGACAATGTTAATTGAGTACTTGCAAATATTTGTATAGGAGAAATATCCTTTAAACATTTGCAAGTCTATTAAAATCGAGTCATTAAATAATTTGATAAATTTTAAAAAGCAACAAGAGACCCAAGTATATCTACCACCACGTAATTTAAGTGTATATTTGCTCTTAGATCGAGGGTATTCCTCATTTAAACTAATTAAAAGCTTTTTCCTTCTTTCAATTGCATTAGCGCGAAAGGGACATAAGTTTCGTTATTTCAATAAATGAAAGAAACGATACTTTTCCTCATAAATTAAAGTTAACAGAGTTTCGTTTGATGTCTTAATCTTGGCATTAAGCAACCTTACCGTTAATACAAAAATATCTGGCTACGGCCAAAATACAAAGAAATTATCTTATATCGGAAACAAATCATTGAAATTATATTTGGTTTATGTGTGTTTGATGAGTAATACGAATCGTGAAACGAAAAGATATTTCACGAATGTTAATTAACGCATACCTTATGTTCGACACTTGCTTAACGCACGTAGACACGAGCGATTATTTAATATAAATTCAAAGTCTCGAAAAGAGAGAGATAAAAGCAAGGGGTACCCCTATGTTTCTTAAATTCAACGTTAGTAGCACGAAACGAATATTCTCGAGTTATACTCAACGAAGTTTGTGTGTGCTTTTATTGGTGAAATAATATTCGGTTCGCGACTACTAAAGCCATTATAAATATCACGCGAAATAATAAAGGAATTTAATGTATTATAAATTCTTTTATCTACGCGGTTTGTTTACAAGGCATTGCTGAATTATAAATTCCTTTGCTCGGTAGAACCCGAATAAAGGTACACATAGGCTTCTCTGAGTTTCGATATTGTATGTTGAGTCAATTTATACTTAAGCGAATCATTTTATTGACTTTAATTTAAATAAAATCTAAGAAAATCTTACAATATATATATACATATATACATGAATATCTTCATAAGTGTATATGCATATAATATATTATTATAATTGTTTTTACTATTTTCTTCTATTTCTCCAATAATTTCTAGTTTTGTTTCTCTTTCCCAATTCACATATTCGTTTTCTAATTTATTTAATTAAACGTCTAATTTATATTGTTCATCCGTTATTGTTCCGATGCATTTTGATTCATTTTTTTTTTTTTTGTGCAAAAGAATTTTTTAAATACCCTTGTATTTCTGAAAAATAAAAAATTATTTATATTATTATATTTTTTTTTTCAATAATATTTAATCACTTATTAATCCAGGTCTTAATTTTATTTCTTCTAAATTTATTTCAATTGGTTTATTTTTCAATATGTTGTATTCGCCTAAATAAATAATATTCGAATAATATTTTAATGTCAAGTCATATATATTATTTCCTTATTGTATCCTTTTGCTTTTGAAACATTAACATTCTCTAATAATATTTTCTGAAATATTAAAAAATGTTTAATATTATGTTGTAATTAATAATATTGTATATTATAAAAATTTACTTCGTTTAATTTTAGATTTTTTTTGAATTTTTCAATATTTTCATCATAAATATTGCATTGAATTCTGAATCCTTCAGAATTATTTATTATGAATTTCAAAATCCTGAAATCAGTTTGTTTTTGTTTGTTAACGAAAGTTTGTTCTTCAGAAATTTCTTCAATATATGCAACAGAAGATTTATTATATGTAATCAAAAATATTCATAACATATATATTATATTGTTTATTTTTTTAATAAAGTTTTTAATACATACGTTGATTGATCTCCTATTACAATTTTAGTTTTTAAAAATATTATAAATAAGATATTATTTTTATATATTTATTGTATTAATTTTTTTAATGTTATTAATATATGCATTACATTTTTATGTATTTTTATGTGACGTAATAAATTATCTTTCCGATGGAATCCTTTTCCACAAATGTTGCAAATATTATTATAATTAGATGCATGACTTTGTAAGTGTCTTATTAAATGTTTATTTCTTATATATTTATTTTTGCAAATAGAACATTCTAATTTTTCAGTTTGTTATGATGTCTCTCAAATGATCGATTGCATTTAGTGCAAGTTAACATATTTATTGCTAAATTAATATAATAATACTTATTATATTATATATAGTGTTATTTAATATTTTTTAATATTATTAAATTTTATTATTTATAACTTATGTATAATTTACTATATACATATATACTTTATTAATAATTTTTTAATTTTCTCATTTAAATTAAAAATTTTTTTATTTAAAATATATGCAGTTATTATACTTTTTAATTATTATTAAATGGGCCATGTACAAATAACGTAAGGATATTTTCATTACATACGGCTTTTCATTATTTATATGTAAGGGTCTGTATTTTTTTTTTTCTTAATTTTGACCCCTTATTTTATTTAACGTTTTGTTAATTAAGTGGGGCTAGAATAATAAAAATTACATTTGAAAACAAAGTTCTTTTTATCATAGAATTTTTTCATTTATTAATAAATGAATATGATGATCGTTAGTTTTAAATCGTAATTTCATCTTAAAATTTTTTCATTTATTAATAAATGAATATAATAATCGTCAGTTTAAAAATGTAATTTCTAATTTTAAAATCATAGTGTTAATAAAGAATCATATGTATTGATACGTATTTCTGTATCATTAGGCTTCTTTGTATTTATTTATTTAGAATTATGTAGGGACAATATTCTTATAATAATATAAACTATCATGTGAATATATATAAATATATAGATACATGTGAGAATATGTAGACTTATACAAATTATGTATTATTATACAAAATAAAGTATATATAATTGTACATAAACTATGTATAATTGTGTATAATCCATGTATAATTATATATAAATATAAAGGTAAACTCTTGTAAAATATTTTTAAACCTCCTCTTTCCATCTATGTAAGAAATTATAAGTTATTTATACACCCTTCGTCCCCCTATCAACCTTACGTAATTTGTAAACGGGTCTAAAATTAATATTAAAAATTATAAACTTTTCGATTTTAAGAATAATTTCAATAGATAAAATTTTTATATTTAAATTAAGAGCAGGCTGAATTTGCTGTTTTTTCTAATTTATTTACATCGATTAATACTTGAGTAAATAACAAAAAATTCAATTGTTACTCGGTCGGTATTAGATTTTACTCCAGCTTGGTCTTAAAAGAAGAATATTGTAACGCGATGAGTTTAAGTTTTAAAATTGAAATGTTTTAATTAATTATATATTAAAAATAATTAATAATCATTTGTCATTATTTTTATTTCATACAATTATTAAGAACCTTATAAATTTAAATACAAGATTTATATTCATTTTGCTAATTAATAAATATTTATATTTTTGATATAAGTTAAAATAATTCGTTTGTATAATGATTGCTACATAAATATATTGTTTCTGATTCCATAAAATGTAGTCGAAAAATATTTATTAACAGCAGGCCGGAGTAGAACCTGATACCGACTGAGTAACAATTGAGTTGTTTGTTATTTACTCAAGTATTAATCGGTGTATCTTTAAAATAAAGGTTGAGCGCAATAGATATTATTATTATGAACATCTATGCACAAGAAAAGAAAAATCTACCGATTGGTTTTCGAGAAAAGTAAGGAACGCCGAAGTAAAAGATTATGTTTATAATATTTTCGCGTTCCTTACTTTTCTCAAAAACAAAGCGATAGATTTTTTTTTTCTTGTGCATAAATATTTGTAATAATAATATCTATTGCGCTTAACCTTCAATTTGCAGATACACCGATTAGTACTTGAGTAAATAACAAAAATGCCAATTAGACAAGGACAGCGAATCCGGCCTGCTCTTAAATATTTTTTGAAACCTTTCGTAAAATATTTCTGTAATATTTATTTATTCAATATTACGATAAAAACTTTTCAATGGGTATCTTGGAAATATTTTTAAAATATATCATGGAATGTTTTGTTGCAACATTTCTAATATATTTCAAGAAACATTTCATTAAATATTTTCGAAAGATTTCGTGAAATTTAACTATGAATTTTGTAAAATTTAATTGCAAAATCTATTAAATAATTTGAAAACTTTACATGAAATGTTTCTTGAAACATTACATATATAAGGTTTTTATTTGTTATAATTTATGTCAAATAGACAAAAAAGCAAGGAAAAAAATTTAAAACATGTTTTTTTGCTATATAGTAGCATTACTAATATGCTATGTATTTCTATATTTACATTTATTAATATCTTCATCTGTATATAAAGATAAACATAAAATGTTATAAACATCCATCAAAGTTAAGAATACTTTTTTATGAGCGTTTTTTCTTTATTGATAATATGTATGTTAAAAAAACGTTGCTAAGTGCTTTAGTGCAATGCTTTCTCATAGAGCATATTAAGTTTGAGAAATTTGATTTTTTTTTTAAATGTGATTTTAATGTAAATATTTTTACTAACTGCATCAAAGAATGACTTAATATTTAAGGAAATTATATATTTGAAAAAAGGCTATGTTTTTTTACAATGTGATTTTAATGTAAATATTCTTACCAACTGTATCAAAGACTGACTTAAAATCTAAGGAAATTATATAATTGAAAAAAGTACATGTTTTTTACAATTCTTTTTAAAAACTTAGAAAAGATAACAAAATGAATTGATTAAAACAAACATTTAGCTATATATTCATTTTTCTATTCTACCGCCTATTCTACTGTTTTTTCTCTCCATGTGACCATAGGGGGAAAAAATCCGTGGAATGGAAAGATGCTTGCATATTAGGTCGCGTAAACATAAACATAACCTCTTTAAAATTGTAGCTCATACAGAGAGATTTCCTACAATTTGTTTCAAAATGAATGAAGTAGATTTGTATTTATAATTTGATTATTTTTGTTCATTTACTTCGTATCGCAACTCGCTTTTTCATTCTACATTAGAATAGAGAATAGAATTCTATTCTTCGCATGAAACTTGCCGAATAGCGCTGATTAGTTGTTTCTATTATGCACCCTATATTCGGCAGTCTCTTTTCTACTCATCTGACTGCACCCTTACATATTTCTTTTCTTTAGGGTAAATCGTATAAATGATGACATGTATTGAATTTTATGTTTAATTACAGCAGTAAGCATCCATCTTTCTCAAATTTTATACATTTTAAAATTTATTTATTTAATTTTATAATTTTAAAATCGTAAATCATTATTGTAATTAGGAAACAAATAAAAGATTTAACAATTTTAATATATTTTTTAGTAAAGTTTTTGAGAATTACTTGTAAATGTAAATACCAAACCTAGTAATATAATTTTTGCAAAAAAATTATTCAATATTAGAAGATGATTTCAGAAGTTTGAGCTAAGTTCATTAATTTCTTTTATAAAATTGTAGAAGTATTTAAAGACTGCACAAAAATTAAAATAATGATATTGTGTTTAAATACCGAAAAAAGTAGAATTAAATAAGTTTCTTGTATCCAATTCTGTTAAAACATTGTCAGTTCGCGAAAAATGAATCGCATAAAATTGATGGTAACAATGTAAATTTGAAATATATTTTTATAGAAGATTTCTATAAAAATATTTTTTTTTTACTTAGTTTTTCATATTTCTTTTTTATTTGTAAAAGTTAAGATGATTGAACAAAATGTCTTCCTGGAATATAACCCGTAATAATTTGTATTGATCAAGTTTTAACAGAAATAGGAATCTCATATATATAATTTTTAATTAATTTCATCGATAAAAATACTTTAAAAACATAATTGGATAGGAGGTTTTCTGTTTTATAAAAATATATGTCAACAGGCAATATGACATGATATAAAAGTTTTATAATTAATCTCTAATAATTGAATGATATTGTTTTTTTTAAAATTAAAAATCAAGTACAACGTATTGATATTGTTAGATGAGATCAAAGAAAATATATATTTCAAAAAAATGATAAATATTTTAAAAAGACTAAAGTAAAATTACCAGGAGATTGGAATCAAATTCCAGATGTAAGATTCAAGAAATATAATTATTTGAAAATGAAATTCATATAGTTTCCTTAGATCTTAAGACAGCCTTTGATGCATTGGGTAAGAATAATTACATTTAAATAACATTAAAAAAAATAAAATCAATTAAAATATTAAACAATTTAAACTAATTAACTGCTAATATTTGAAAAAAAATAAAAATATTTAAGATGTGATGTAGTTTTTAATGTAATAAAGCATATAATATAATTTTATTCAAATTTTTATATTAATTTTTGTAAAATATTAATTTTAATATACTAATCTTGTAATAGAAATAAATATATATGTATATATATATATATATATATATATATATATATATATATATATATATATATATATATATATATATATATATATATATATATATACGTATATTTTTTATTTGAAATATTTGAAATTCAAATATAAAAATTTAAAATATAAATAACTAACTTGTAGTTTTTATTTTAAATATATTTGAAAAAAGTATATGTTTTTTACAATGCTTTTTCAAAACTTGAAAAAAGTCAACAAAATGAATTGGTTAAAATAAACATTTATAACTATATATTCATTGTATTAAAATGTAACTTACTTCATACAGTGATTGGTGGCTCCTTTTATAACTGTGTATATTTATATACGTTGACATGGATTACATAGGGTATATTATATTTTAATTTAAATTATATTACACCTATTCTTTAATAATTCCTATTGCAAAAATTTTATTTTAAAAATAATATTATTAACTGTAGAACTATGGATTCGTAATCTCGAGATCACAAGTTCCAAGGCTGATACAAGCACTACTGTACGTTGCATGTGCTTTGTTCACGAACGCACTGACGGTCTCCGTCGCTAATTAGCATCACAATGATAGCTGAAATACAGCGACGTTACATAAAATTTTAAGAAAGTCAAGTATATTGTTCTCGTTTTGATTATAAAATACCGACATTACAGGTTTCTACATTTATCATCCTTAATCCAAAAATTGTAAAAATATCTCATTATGATTTGGAAAAAAAAGTTTCTTTTAGCAATTATGAAAAATAAATTTGTAAGCTTTTTTTAGCGACAACAAACAATATATTAGTATGCTTATATGAAGTTTTTTTAGCGACAACAAACAATAAATCTGTACGCTTTTATAAGCTTTTTTCTAGCGACAACAAATAATAGATCTGTATGCGTCAGCGACAATAAGAAATGAATTTGTAAGCTTTTAAAGCTTTCAATGTAGCCATATATTTTTATGCTGGTCTCAAGGCCAGAAATGTTTTATTAAGATAAATATAAATATCTTATTTCTAGTTTAAAAAAAAACATGTTTCATTTAAATACAAGTGTTAATAAATTACCTATGAATATTAAGCTGAATTCATTTTGTAATTTATAATTTACTTTTGTAATTAGTAAATTTTTTCAATAATAAAAATAAGGATACAATATATAAAAATAAAAATATTATATATTCATCTGAATGAAGAAAATGCAGAGAGGAAGCTTTGTATTATCAATTGGTTATGCTTGCAATTATATTAATGAAATATTAATAATCAGTATATTATGCGTCATCTTGGCGAGTGCATGCTGAGGGGCCGAGCGTAGCGAGGCCGCTCCAGCTGCACGAGCAAGAATGATACGTTTGTGGCCGTGACTGCATATACTATTTTTTGCCCGAAGGCCGTTAAGCGGAAGCTGGGCGGAGTCCCCATCTATAAAAAAATAATTGATAATTCTTCAAATATATAAAAGTTTATCAAAAAAATTCAATTCTAAACAATAAATAACTAATCATTCTTAAAATACAATAAAAAGATACAATAAAAAAAATTCGATTATAAAAACCACTAATAACTGTTAAAAAATATAATATAAAAATCAAACAAAAATACAACAAAATATAAAACGAAGATAAACTATAAAAATTATAATTGAAAAATACTATCTAAAAAAGAAAAAAAAAAGTTTTATCACGCGAAACTTGTAATCATATCTTTTTCTCACTCTCTCCTTTTCTTTCATAAAATACATATATTGAATCCACATTATTCGTTAACGCATATCCAGTTTAGTATATGTAAGAAAAGGAAAGCGATATTAAGCAAAGCAAGCAGTTCATTCACTTCAATTCCAAGAATTAGCAACGTCGAGAACGTTTTTCTGCAAACTTTGATTAAAATAACACATTAAATATGCACATTTTTCTTTTGCGGCCTAGGACAAGAATACACTATTTTGTGCTCCGTATAGAGGACACAAAAATTTATTTTGCGGCCTGAGGACAAAAAAATAATTTTTTCTTTCATTATTAAAATTTAATATTAGAATATAAATGAAATGCAGCGAAAAAACTTTAAATTATTCAATTACTTATAATTGTTATTATGATAATAGAATATTATTAATAATAAAAATATTTTTTATTACTAATTACTAAAACATAATATCATAGTAAGGGGGGGCTATAAAAATTGAGGGGGGCCTCAGTTACGTTAATTTTGAAATAGCCATTTACAAGAGAAATTACAACGTAATTTGAAGGGGGGCTGTACGGACAGACATTTGAGGGAGGCTGAGGGGGGGGGGTCGGTTGAATTTTGTCTTACGACTATATATATATATATATATATATATATATATATATATATATATACATACATATACGCATATTCACATGCACACATACACACTTACACACATCCATATACACATATACACACACATACATACATACATATATATATATATATATATATATATATATATATATATATATATATATTGTAACTTGGCAGATTGGCCATATTACTTATATCAGAGATTAGTAGAGATCGCCAATGAGCATAGGCGAGAGCGTGCCCGTTAAAATTCAATGTAAACTACTGCCGCCACATGGACAAATGCCCGAACTATACGCGCAGAGCCCCTCCACGTCTACACGCGCGTAGAGAAGCAAGCGAGAGGGGAGGAGACAAACACACGAAACACGCGGCTTCCAGTGGCGTAGGTAAACTTACGGCAAACCCGCTTTAGCTTGTTTTCGCCGCGATACTTTATAGCTTTATTTCAATGCGATTAACCGTCCCGAAAATTTGTTGATTTATTTTTATTTAAAACAGATACATATTTTATAATAAAAATCATTAAAGTAATCAAACAAATAAATAATAATAAATAAAATCTTTTGGGGGGCGATGAACATATGCACCGAGAGACTTTTGCACCATAAAAGATAGTGCGTTTTAGAAACGCTCTACAAGGTGGCGCGCATGCACAATATTTTTGGAATATGCAAGATAAATATCGATGCGGCGCCACCTTGCGCTGTGTTTTACGATTAATGCACCAAAAAAAGTGATGCATGCATTATAAAATGTAATATGATTTACGTAGCAGAAGGCATCACTTTTTCTAGTGAGGGCGCGCGTTAAGTTTATTGAGGCAAAAGTCTGTCCGTGTGTAACTTTTTACTCTTTTGAACTAATGTATGCGGTGGCTGTGGTCACTAAGTTTTTACGCACCTCGCCGTTATTCTAATTTTGCCAAGTTCAAACCCGATGTTCCTCCTATTTTTTTTTTTTTATGTTTTATTTTTGAATATTATATATTTTTATAATCAATTTTTATAGCGGAAAAAATAAAATTTAAAATTTATTTAAGACCTTAAATTCTATTTTATTTCAAAAATATAAAAAAATATATTTACAGATAGGGATGGAAAAAAATTTTATTGTCAATATTACATGGATATATAACTTATATCAATATGAAATAAAAACGTAGCTAGTTCTGTAATTTTTTCCTGCTAAATAAAAAATATTAAAGATTGAAAAAAATTATTATAAATTATAGTTGTTTTTATTCTCACTCAATTGCGAATAATAAAACCTTTTTTGTTCTTTAAAAAAAAGGTTAAAAAAAGACATTTTTAACTCATTTAATAAAAATAGAAAATAAATATGAATAAATCTAATTTCATTTGAGAAAAGTAAAATAATAAATGAATCTGAAAAAATAAATAATTTCACGAATGTAAACTTTATTAAAGCGCATTTTAAATAAAAATTACATTGAATATCATTAATATTTTAAAAATTGGACTTTTTCTTCTTTCTTTTATTAAATATCATATTTTTATAATATCATTGATTTTTATTTCCAAAACAAAAAAATTGTTTTAACAAATATAATAATTTATGTTCTCACAAGACAGATTAAATAAAATTTTCATTACATTTTAAATAGCTTAATTCTTTTAGTCTCTTAAAAACTGGCATTTTCTAAACTTATATAGGAGCTTGATAACATTATTTTCAATTTATTTAATAAAATTCGACATAAAATGTTGATAAACATCATTTTATTTTAGACACATAAAAAAATAAAGAAATGCTTTTATTAAAAGTACATTAATATCAGTATATCCTTTTTAATATCATTTCTTAGTATAACAGGAAATATCTTAATATCAGGTTTTAAATGTCTTTTTATTGAATTAACTGAATATAAATTTATAATGTCGATAATTTGATTTGGGAAAAATGAAACTTTACGAAACCTTGCAAATTTCACGGAGTGCGTGTTTTAAATGAAAATGACTTTAAATTCTATTTTATTTTTAAAAATTTTACATTGAATTTTAAAATTTCCAAAAATTAAAAAAATAGATTTCAATTTTTTTTTTGTATTTATTACAATGATTCAAAACTTTGAACCATAATATGAAAAACATTTAAAATTTTTTTCAGTTTTATAATTAATTAGGCAAAAATTGTATCTATGTTTTTAATGTTTAAAAATAGCAGTTTATTTATTAAATATATATTTTTTTATGTTTTGACGTTTATTTTATCTTTTTAAAATATATTTTTTACTGTTATTTAGGATGAATGTAATAAAATGCATGAATACTTTATTATATCATAAATAATGTATTTAAATACAATATTCCAAAAAAATGAAGAAATAAATTATTCAAATAAACAAAATTTAATCATAAAAACGATGTGCAGCATGCAACGTGTTCGTCCTTAAAATGCTCATTTTACTAATTTTGTTATTTAATAATCAAAACCGTTTAGATAATTAAAAAAATTAAGTTAGGGGCAAGAAAGCGATAAAAATATGTTATTTGGTTTGAAGAAAAAACGTACAATAGCTGTGTTGCCTAAATTTTAGGGTACGTTGCAACAATTAAAAATTTTTCCAAGTTAAAATCTTATGCTTTGCCTTTTTTTATTAAAAAAAATTAATAATATGCTTAAAAATAAAATTTGATACAATACAATAAGAAATATTTTTGACAAAAAATATTGATCTACAATACAGCCGTTTAAAATAAAATAACTGTCAACTGCAAACATTTTCTAAGCATGTGCTAATTAACGCTTTTTTAAACATAAAATTTTTAATTCAGACTTACTGTTCTTTGCATCACAAGTATTAAAAAATTAAAGCTTTTTTCATATCCCCAAACGCTGTTAAATGCAGAATTTGAATACAAAAAAATTTTAAATAAAAAAATTTTTTTAATAATAAATATTAACAATAAAAATTTTAAAAACTTTTTTTTTAAATATAGATTATTTTCTTAATTTGAATGTAATGAAAATTTTTATTTGATATTTATTTTATCTTCTCTTTTTAAATTCTTCTTTATTTTATAGATCCATTTCATATAAGTAATTTGTGGAATTGATTATTCTGACAGATTTTCTTTTAGAATTGTAGCCAAAGCTCATTTATTTTGATTTTTATGAAGTAATAAAAACATTGTATTTTATATATTTTGAAGATAATACGTTTATAAATATAATATAGTTATATAACGTTTATAAATATAATTTATAAATAGATCAAATAAATTTATGCACAACATTTAAAAAGAATTTATAAAATATTAATTAAATTCTAAACATAAATAAATTAATAATATACTTAAAGAGAGTATGTAATTTGAAAATTGTTTAAAACCTTATGAGAAACATGTTTCATAATAGAAAATGTTAAATAGAAAGTATTAAAACATAATAATAAAATAAAAATGTTTAAGACATTAATAATAAATCTAAAATAGCATAAAAAAAATAAATGTTCTTGAATAAAGTTCAGAATTTGGCATTTTTTAACGAAAGGGATAATATGTTTTGAATAAACATTATATAGAGTTTAAATTAAGTTCACAAAAATCTTACAAAAAGAATTACAAAATTTAATTTGAATGAAAAATTTTCAAATGAACTAGGAGAAGAAAGGTCCCTATCTTCGGAAAACGAATTTGGTTGAAACTAAAGAATCTGATTTTTTATGAAAAAAATTAAATGAAAAAAGGTTCCGGATATAAAAATACCGATATTTCATAAAAAATATAGTGAAAAGAAACGCTTATCGGAATTTGAATAGCCAAACAGCTAAAATTCTTACTACAAAATGTGTGATAGATCAAAGAAAGTACTTAAATATATTAATTTAAGCTATATTGCATCAAAAAAGGTTATGTAGTTCAAAAGTTACGAATTACAAACGATCAAAATATACAAGTGAAATAGAGTAAAAATTTATCATATATTATATGCTAAAACTATTAACTAATATGTAATAATTTTCAATTAAGCATAACTTTTAATCACATTAAGCTTTTTTAAGCTAATAAGGCTTAAATTAAAGTATTTAATTTGTACTTTTTAATATTTTATACATTTTTCTGTAAGATTTTTAGTTATCCGATCATTTAAGTTCTTACGACAACTTCTTTTCATTATATTATTGAAAAATGTGTATATCTTTGTCTCTGAAATCTATTTAAGCAAAAGAAAAAATACGGGTTAATTTTTTTTCATCACTCAATCATATCTTGTAGTTTTAACCGAATTTGTTTCTTGAAGGTGGAGATGATTTCTCCTTATGAGTAGGCTTTGATCATTAGTTATTTAAATATGAAAAAAATATTTATACTCAAGATATAATTGCCTAATTAATTATTATAAGTACTTTGAATGAACTTTCAGTTTAAAATTTCAAAATTTTTTTTTGTATTATATTTGTATATTTGTTAGAAAAAATTTATAGTATTGGAAAAATTTCAAATTTAGTAAATGTTTAGGTGCAATATCAATATAATTAACATTTTATTTAAAAAAATACAACAAAATAACGTTTACCACATACATTTAAAACTGTTTTAATAATAAAATTATCAGTAAATTATTTTTTTACATATCGTCGGCTTGGATTAAAATTCGGCTACTTCAAAAAAGTTTTTAGGTAAATTTTAAAATGAAAATTTCAATAAAAAAATTTATAAAGAATATAAATTTTTTTAATAATGAAATGTATAATTCTATGTAATGAGACAATTTGAATAATGAAGTACATATATTTAATGTAAATTTGACGAAAATTTTTTTTGTTTCAAAGCATACAAAAATTTTACGTTAAGTTTACGTACTTATGTGATACGATTTCCAATGAAAATAATTTTCACAAATTACACAAAACAATGCAATACTATCAAATATATTATTTTCAAATTTTATTAAATCATATTTGAAAAGTAACTAAACAAATCCATCTTTAAAAAATTAAACGAATACATTTTATTTTTCAGTTAACTTTATAATATTATAAGAAGCTTTGAAAAAATTGTAATGCATTCTTTTTAGTGAATACTTTAAAATACCTACTTTTTTGGATTTTCTTACGACATTTCTTTCTAAATATACGATAGTTTTTTTGCAACAGGTTTTTTTTTAGATTTTCATTTAGTTCGATAACACATAGCAAATTTATAAGCAGTATTATAATTACATTTTTTTGTAATTATAAAAATTAAACCATTATTTTAATAAATATTTTTTAACACCAATGGTATTTAGCGTAATTTTTATTTTATGCGCTTTGATGAAGTTGACAACACTTTTTAAAAAATATGCTTAATTCTTCCTAAAACATTCCTTAATTCTTTTATTTATTCTTTTACTATTTTTTTATTCATTTTAAGTTAAATTTTTGTTAAATTAATAAAAAAAATAATAAAAATATTTAATTTACATAACCATAATAAACGATTTAAACATATAATAAACAATTCGGAATTGATTTTTAAAGATACATTTAATAATTTTTTAATATTTTTTAATTGGAAGAGATGTTTCCCTTCATCTGTCATTCTTAATTTTTTCTCATAAAGTTTTAAAGATTTAAAAATCATATACATTTTGTTAATAGTCAGATAGCTCCTCCATCAGCTATAATTTGTTGTTTATTAAAAAGGCGGATAATCTTTTGAAACTTTAAATGAGTTTTTATTTCATATGTTATTACTGTAAATTTTCAAATAGCCTCGCCGATCATTTCTTTAAGATAATCTCATCTAAAGAATGACCACTTTGGGTCTCAATAAACTGTTAATTAATAAAATCAGTATTGTGTGTTTATTTAAAATTCATATAATTTCAGCTTGAAGAACCGTTCAGCTCTTTATTATTAAAGTACTAATTTGCATGACATTTTCAATTTTTAAAGTAATTTTATTACAAAATAGTAATTAACGGAACGAGCAGTCAGATAAGATGCAAAATAATTATTTTTCTGAAAGAATTTTCAATATTTCTTAAATAATTAATCTCTGTGTAACATAAATTTAAAAAGCGTTTATGTATTTTGTGAAAAATTGAGATTTTTCGTCTTTTAAAGTTTGTAACTGTTGAAATAAAATGTTATTTTTTAAAACTTAATTAAAAAGAATGCTATCATGCCCCTATATAACTTTAGAAAATGTCACTTTTTAACGGACAAAAATAATTCAACCATTCAAAATTTAGTCAAAATTTTGTTTAGTCAAAACTGAAAATTATTACGTTCGTTAAAGAGAATCATCAATTTTTTTGTTTTGGAAATAAAAATCAATGATATTATAAAAATATGATATTTAATAAAAGAAAGAAGAAAAAGTCCAATTATTAAAATATTAATGATATTCAATGTAATTTTTATTTAAAATGCGCTTTAATAAAGTTTATATTCGTGAAATTATTTATTTTTTCAGATTCATTTATTATTTTACTTTTCTCAAATGAAATTAGATTTATTAATATTTATTTTCTATTTTTATTAAATGAGTTAAAAATGTCTTTTTTTAACCTTTTTTTTAAAGAACAAAAAAGGTTTTATTATTCGCAATTAAGTGAGAATAAAAAACAACTATAATTTATAATAATTTTTTTCAATCTTTAATATTTTTTATTTAGCAGGAAAAAATTACAGAACTAGCTACGTTTTTATTTCATATTGATATAAGTTATATATCCATGTAATATTGACAATAAAATTTTTTTCTATCCCTATCTGTAAATATATTTTTTTATATTTTTGAAATAAAATAGAATTTAAGGTCTTAAATAAATTTTAAATTTTATTTTTTCCGCTATAAAAATTGATTATAAAAATATATAATATTCAAAAATAAAACATAAAAAAAAAAAATAGGAGGAACATCGGGTTTGAACTTGGCAAAATTAGAATAACGGCGAGGTGCGTAAAAACTTAGTGACCACAGCCACCGCATACATTAGTTCAAAAGAGTAAAAAGTTACATATGTTCATCGCCCCCCAAAAGATTTTATTTATTATTATTTATTTGTTTGATTACTTTAATGATTTTTATTATAAAATATGTATCTGTTTTAAATAAAAATAAATCAACAAATTTTCGGGACGGTTAATCGCATTGAAATAAAGCTATAAAGTATCGCGGCGAAAACAAGCTAAAGCGGGTTTGCCGTAAGTTTACCTACGCCACTGGAAGCCGCGTGTTTCGTGTGTTTGTCTCCTCCCCTCTTGCTTGCTTCTCTACGCGCGTGTAGACGTGGAGGGGCTTTGCGCGTATAGTTCCGGAATCGCCGCAAGGATCGTCATGATCGAATTCGGCACGTTTTATTAACACGGCATTGGCAATCTCTACTTATCTCTGCTTATATGTATATTTGTAGCGCATATAGACGACAGAAGGGAGCATGTAACTACGGGCAAGACGGAAAGCAGACCACGCGAGTCAAATAGTTAAAACTATTACCCAAAATCGTCGGCACACACGTACAAATCTCTAAGGCACGTATAATGTGCACTGATATAGCTAGCGAGCAGCTTGACTCGAGTATCTGAGCTTGGGTCCGTTCAGGATCGCTTGTCTCTCTCTTGCGGCGCGCGCAGCGTACAGCAAGAGAAACGAAGCCGAGCAGAGGCAAGAAGGAATGCCATTGCATTATTCCTTCTGTCGCCGGCGTCCGATAAAGAGCGTTTCGACTTGCGATATTGCGTAATACTTTTCTGGTTGTGTATTACAATTATCGTAGTTAGCGTGAGCGAGAATAGATAAATTCACTATTCTCTAAGTTATTTTATTGTGCTTAAATTTGTTGCGAGTGCACGATTGCAAATAGAAACAATATAATTTCTTTCTGTCTTTTACGACGTGTGTGCTGAGCGATCACGTGCGCGTTCTATTGCATATATTCTCTTCGTGCTTTTCTAATTCTTTCTTTTTTTTGTATGTTTATTGCTCGTGTCCCTTTTAGCTTACATTTTTGTTAATATCTGCTTTTCGTCGTGCTGATAGTTATTTAATTAGTGCAAGCGGCGTCGCGTACGCTATACGCGGCTGGCGTCCATTTTGAGCGAGCGTACGATTACTGTACAAATTTTTTAAATAGAGTTTCTCTTTTTTTTGTTACTTAATTAATTACCGCTTATATATTTTTCTAAATTAGTGCAACCTCCTGATCTCCAAGGTTGTCACAATATATATATATATATATATATATATATATATATATATATATATATATATATTCCCATGTACATTTTCACATATATATGTCACATAAACACGTACACATAAACACATACACTTATAGACATAAACACATAAACACATACACTTATAGACATAAACACATACACACATCCACATCCACATATACATACGCACATGCTCATACATATACGCACATTCACATGCACACATACACACACAGACACACACACACACACATATATATATATTTATATATATTTCCATGTACATTTTCACATATGTATGTCACATACAGATGTACACATAAATACATACAGACATACACATACGCATATATACAACATTTGCCTCTTCAGCTCAGTTTCTCTATGCCCGTCTTTTCGTATTCATCTCTCCGTCTCTCTATCTCCGTCCCTATGTCTATGACTCTTTGTTTCTGTCTCTCTGTCTCTGCCTCTTTGTCTCTGTCTCTCCGTCTCCGTCCCTCCATCTATGTCTCTCTGTCCCCGTTTCTCTGTCTCCGTCTCTATGTCTTTGTCTCCGTTTCTCCGACTCCGTTTTTCCGTCTCCATTTCAGTCTCTCCGTCTCTCCCTCTCCAGCTCCGTCTCTCCGTCACCGTCTCTCCGTCACCGTCTCTCTGTCACGGTCTCTCCGTCTCCATCTCCGTTTCTTCGTCTCTGTCTCTCTGTCTCTATCTCTCCGTTTTCGTCTTTCCGTCTATGTCTCTCTGTTTCCGTCTCTCCGTCTCTTCGTCTCCGTTTTTGTGTTTTCGTCTCTCTGTCTCTGTTCCTACGTCTCCGTTTATTCTACTCCGTCCCTCTGTCTGAAACACATGATAAATAAGAATTAATTCCTATCATATTTTTTCATAAATTTAAATGGAATTCAGTAAAAGAAATTTTTAATTCATCATGATGATATGATTTGTATTTAAACAATTTTTATGCATATTGGATTTTTAATTAATTCTTCTTTTAAATATATAAAAACTAAATTTTAAACAGAATTGCAATATAAAAATTATAAATTGAGGCAATTTTTTTAACTTTAAAATTGGCTAATTCATACATATTAATATATTATATGAATATTTAACCGATCGACGTTAGGAGCGAGGTAAATTAAGCTCGTTGCATATTAAAATTGAGATTAAGAGCATGACGAAGCTGTCCGCCTTCTAATAATATTTCCAATCATAACTTATGAATAAACGATGCGTTTAATTGAGTTTCTTTGCTACAAAGAAAAAATTTGTAAGATTAAACTCTAGTGCGGACCACTCAAGAAATCCACCAAAATATTATACATACAAAGTTATAATAAAAACTTTCAATATGTCGTATTTGAAGGTTAGGTTTGTCGAGTTTGATATCTAATTTCCAATCCAAGCTCATAAAAAAATAACAAGTCCAAATGATTTTTTATTTTAACAAAAATTATTGTATAAATATAGCTTTAGTGCGGACAAGTCATTACATTTGTTTAATTTAAGAATTTAAAAAGATATTGATGTAATAAAAAAAGCAAAACTCGATTGCTGCAGCTCCGACATGCCGTTAAAACCTTTTGATAAAAAAACGTGTTCTGAAAGCTCAAGCTGTTTGAAAGTTATAGGGGAATAAAAATAGCCCAAATATCTAGCTGAAAATATGCATAGAAAATAAATGGTGTGTTTAAGTCTGAATTTAATTTTAATTTTTTTTCTTTTTATAGCTTTTAAACAACTTGAGCTTTTTGGACACATTTTTTTTAGTCGAAAGATTTTAATCTCAACTTTAATATGCAATGAGTAAAAACCTTATGGAATAAGTAGTTCAAAAACTGTAAAACCATGAAGCGGATGCAAATTCTTTAGCAAAACACAACACTACTTATAATTCGGAAAAAATCAAGCGTTGGGCCGGATGAACGCGGCTTTCTTCATGATTTTATGTAAGAAAACATATCCCAAAGTTAGGAGGAAATCCAAGACTTAAATGCAATGCACTCTCCTTGTAAGTGTATGTGCGTATGTGTATGCGTTTGTGCGTATCTGTGAGTGCATGTATGCATGTGTATGTATATGTGAATGTGTGTATGTGTATGAGTTAATGTGTATATGTGTGGATAAGTATGTATACATGTGTACCTGCGTAAGTGTGTAGTGCATGTATGTATGCGTATGTGCGTATATATATATATATATATATATATATATATATATATATATATATATATATATATGTGTGTGTGTGTATAAGTTATGTGTAAGTGTGTATCTGTTATAATATACGTGCATGTGCATGAGTGCGTGTATGTAAATATGTGTGTATGCGTATGTGTCATGTGTATGTGTGTATGCGTATGTTTACAAGTATAGGTGTATGTTTGTATGTGAATGTGTGTATGTGTATATGATTGTCTGTACGTGTTTGTGCGTATGCGTATGAGTATGTGTATTCTTGTGTTAATGTGTGTGTGCATGTGTACGTATATGAGTGCGTGTGTGTATGTGTATGCGTGTGTGTATGTGTATGTATGTATGTATGTGAATGAGTAAATATGTGTGTGTATATGTGTGCATGTGTGTGCATGTATGTGTAAATGTGCGTGCGTGTATGTGTAAATGTGTGTGCGTGTATGTGTAAATGTGTATGCATGTGTATGTGTATGTTTATAAATGACTAAATGGCATAAGGTATGGACCGGAGAAGAAAATAAAGTCTCATTATTTTAATTTAATATAATGATAGTAAAATTAGTAATATCACTCATACATCTTGATTTTTTCTTTTTACAAATTATTTAATTTTTCTACGTAATTAAAATTCACGTTTAATCAATGCAAAAAATGTATCAGAAAATGAATACAATTTTCAGTTGTAAGTATGAAAGTTTTCTTCTAATTCGTTTATCAAAATGAAATTATAATAGAATAAAATACCTTAATAACTGAAAATTATAATAGAATAAAATAACTAAAAAAGGTAAATCTTATAGATAAAAATAAGTATGTGAGTTTGTGTGTTTTTTAAAGCGTGCGTGCGCATATTTTTACTAATATCCGTTTCTTTTTATTTGCCATGATTGCGATAAACGTTCCTGAATCAATTTAAATTGAAATAATCATAAGGTAATGGGATTATGTTATCGTTCGAGTGAATAGGTTTTCATGAAACATATGATCAGATTCATATATACACTTATGAATAAGTAAAAGTGAGGTTAATTCACTTTATACTTTCAACTGCATAGATCAATTTAATTCTTAGATACTATTGACTTTTTAATTTGAGGAAAGAAAAGAACTTCACTTCACTATTCCTTAATGTGTTTTTACAATTAATTACATAGCAACAGCCGTTATATGGAATTATTTAAAAATCTTTTTACTTAACATACAAAGTGTCCTCTTTTTTTTCTACGTGTTGCCATCACGAAAGGGGCAGTCCACTTTTATATCCCCACTATGTAAACTTTCGAAGCGAATAGTCGTTGCTCAAACTCAACCACAAACTCAACTTATTTCAAATTTTATTCATGATGGAATGATTTTTGTCTAATATAACAACGTCTACGATTTTCATAGAGAAAAAATTGACGGAATATAATTTATTTTCATTTTTTTTTACTAAACAGGGTTGTCATTTTTATGCGTTAAAATATTATATAAATGTTTACTGTCAATCAACTATTATGATCTATTTTGTTTTATTTAGAAAATTGAATGGTTTCTAAGAAATTAAAAACTACATTTTCGGGGTTGCGATTTTGGAAATGTTTTAACTCTACGCAGGGTTGATCTAAAAAATTCCGGATTGCATAAATTTAATTATTTATTTTCATATAAAATGTTTACTTACTCAACTCTAATTACCTGGAATATTAAATTATTGGAATTAGTCCAGTAGAATTAGACTTTTTGCATGACTTAATTAGTAACAGGCAACTAAAGTGAAAAATGAGTTCATTAGTTCAGAAAATATTAAAATTTAGAATGACCCTCAAAATTTGGGCTGGCATATTTTTTTAAACAACGTTTGTATGTAAAAAATTGTGAAAAGTCGATGTTTTTTGGATCTAGCTCTTTTCGTTTTTTAATAGGGTATATGAAATTTATAATACTTATAAGGGTCTTTAAGACGAATAGTTTAAGCCCTCCCACACAGCATTAAAGGTTGCCGCAAGGTTTCAGTAATTATAATTTCATTACTGAAACCTTGCAGCAACCTTTCATGCTGTGTGGGCTATTACATTAATTTTCGTTAATAATTTATTTAATTAATCGCAAAAATGTAGTCAAAAATCGTTAAATTTTCAATAATTTTTTATTCCATAAAAAAAGGGCTACATGCTTGTAACTTCGTAAAAAGTTGCCTTCTATCACCCTTAAGTCCCCATAATTTTTTCAGCAAAAAATATTAATTTGTTTATGAGATATTCAATTTGTTCGCTAAAAAGAGGTAAAATGTAGGCCTCAAATGGACCCTATTGCGGTCATTTTAGAAAGAAATGATCATTGTCATTTATGCTCTTTGACACTTATATTTAGTGAAAATAAAAAGTTTGATTGTCATTTTTATTATTTTCGCTGTTTAAATGGCGATCGAAAAAATAAAATTTTTTTTCTTGTTTTTTAAATTTATATATGAAAAAATGAAAATATTTGAATGCCACTTTTTTATTCTTGTTGCGTAAATTTTAACGCTTATTCAAAAAAAAAAACGTTAATCTATCATAAGTAGGAGCTGAGATAATTTTTTTTTTAAATTCACCATTTGTTTATTTACAAAGATTAAGGAATGAAATTTTAATGACGGATCCTTTAATACTTGAACTTTGATATAAGATCATTTCTGATATTAAAATCAGTTTTTTAAAACCTTAAGAGATTGTTTTTAAGTATGTATAGTTTCAATTCTTTTTGAAGAGCGGAGGAACGTGTCATCTTTCGCAAGTACAGAAAAGATTTTTTCGATTACTTCAAATTTGTCTTATGTGAAAAAATTTTCTATATCTCAGGAAAATATTAACCGATTTTGATGTTTTTTTTTTTAATCTGGGGTAGCGCGAGATAATATTAACAGTCTTTATACTTGTTTAATGATATAAATGAATTAATTTCTTATAAATAATAACAAAAAATATATGCATATTTTTTTTTCATTTTTTATATACTTGTAATGTTTATTTTCATAATCTAATTATTAAGTTTCATTTATTTTATGAAAAAATTAGATTATCTTTTTTACACGCTAATAATTAATACAAACATTGCTCTTATCATAAAAATCCTGACATTATTAAAAAAGAGCTTCTGAATATTTAACGAATTTAACGTTTCTTTTTTTGATCTGGGGTTGTGCGAGATAGTATTAAGTACCGTCATTTTCGTTTTATTTAACAAAACAAATTAATTTATTATAAACAATATATATGAAATGAATGATTTATTTCATATTTTACATTAATGGAACGTTTATATTAATAATTTTATGAAACATAATATCTTTTTCTCTAAATAATTTTATTATGTTCTTTTTTAAACAATATTACTAAAAAAAAACATATCTCTTATCATAAAAGCCTTCACATTATTTTCAAATTCCTTTCAGCATTTTTACTTTTAAAATAGTTTTATTTTTATTATTATTATTATTTTAATAGTCATTTATACCTAATATGAATATTTATTTTATAAAGAATTAAAAAGTATTTTTATTTCGTTGTAAAGTATTTCTATGTTATGTTCGTTAAAATAAGAGAAGTATAATTAAAGTGCGTGTGTTATTGTATGAGTTCCTTGAACCCTGCTTTACGCTCAAACCTACAATTCGTAAGTATTTTATTTTATATTTTATTTCTTCTTGATTGTTAAATATATATATATATATATATATATATATATATAAAAGTTTTGAATAGTTAAGAAAAATATAAGTACATATATATATATATATATATATATATATATATATATATATATATATATATATATATGTACTTATATTTTTCTTAACTATTCAAAACTTTTTACTAAAACATTATTGACTACACCTAAAAAAGAAATTTATTGTAATTTTTATTCTTATTCCAATTATTTATTCAATTTTTTATTAAAAGTATTATTTATTATTTAAAATAATAATAAGATTAAGAAAATATTATATTTATAATTTTATTATTTTAAGTAAATAAAATTTATTTAAGTTCGTAAGTATAAAAGAAACCCAAGAGCAAGGTCATTATGAAATTGTGGGTTCAATTTTATTTCGAGCGTCCTTTGCACTCAGTAAACCAACGTGTATGGCACAGGTCACGTCATTGGACGCGTTTTCTTTTGATTATACAAAGTTTCTACATATAGTTCTGAAATAAAATCATTCTGAATATAATAGTGTATATTTTCCTTTTCTAATTGAAAGTTATTGTTCAGTTTATTCTGCAATTTCGTTAATATACAATAAATTTGGGAGTAAAAAATAAGTTTCTTTTATTTTTGTTTTATTACTAAAAAATTCTTTTAATCATTAAATGAATCTTAATTTAATTATAAATTGCATGATATGTTTGTTAAAAAATATTATAAATTTTTCATTTAAGATATTTATTTTTATTGAAAGAGTTTTTTTTTAAAGGTTTTTAAAATTAAAGAAATATTTAGTATTTTTTATAAAATAGCTTTTTGAATATATTACAATAAATTTAACTATATTACAATATGTTCATTATATTTTGATTTATCTAATTCTTGAAAAAAAATTCGTATTGACAGTTTATTTTTTACAGCTACTTGTTTGTTGCTCATGATTAATTGCAATGATAATAGATGTGGATGTAGAAAACATGTATTAAAATGCTCTAAATTATGTTCTGGTTGTCACGGGGAAACTTGTGGTAACCAAGAGACTGTATTAGCACATGATTTTCTGTTTGATAAAGATAGTTACAGCAGCAGTGAAAATATGTCGAACTTACCGTTTGAATTGACAATAGTTCCAATGATGAATGTTGTGATGATTCGAGAAATGTTTTCATAGATGAAGATTGTGATGAGCCATTAAACAAGCAAATAAAATTATCATAAATATTTAATAAATTTTATTAAAATCAACTTTGTATGTTAATTGCGAAAATACGAAAAAAATGTAATATTTTTTCGAATGTGTTTATGTGTGCGAAAAAAAGATTGTAAATATTTTTTTAAAATAAAAGAAATTTATAAAATTATATAAATAAACAATTATTTAAAATATAATATGTAAAAAAAAAAAAAATTTTTTTTAATATTTATAATTAATTAATTTGTTTATTGCATAAAACAAAAATGACAATTCTTAATATTATCTCGCACAACCCCAGTTTAAAAAAAAGAAACGTTAAATTCGTTGAATATTCAAGGTCAGAAGCTCTTTTTTTTAATAATGTCAGGATTTTTATGATAAGAGCAATGTTTGTATTAATTATTAGCGTGTAAAAAAGATAATAATCTAATTTTTTCATAAAATAAATGAAACTTATTTATTAGATTATGAAAATAAACATTACAAGTATATAAAAAATGAAAAAAAAATATGCATATGGGACATTTCACGCCAACTGATAGAGCAAAAAAATAATAATCGTTGGAACTCTAAGAATTTATTCTTTTTGTTACCCAAAATATGTAAAAAAATTTTTAAGGATCTAGATTGAAAGGATCAGGAGTTACTGGACCTTGAAATTTTTCAAAATTTTTGGAAAAGTCCCAACTTTATCATTTTTTTTCTGAAAATCCTGATGTTTTAGAGAAAAATGCATAATAACACTTCTTGTTGTAAATGAAGAAGAGAGCAGGATTTTTTACAGACCTGAATCTCGCAGTTTTTTGATTGGCTCTTATATGTATAACATAGTTATTGAAATTATTTAATGTTTGCCGCTGCCAAAATTGGCTTTCGAAGGCTTATTTTTTTTTCTATTTTTTATTAACTTCAAAACAAATTTTGGTTCGTGTAAGCAAAAGTCACCAATAAGAAGTTATCACAGTTTCAAATATACATTTTCATGTAAAATTTATTTTTCCTATTGAAAATAGCCTGTCGCATACTAAACATAATTATCTGGTTTTAATATTCAAAAACTAATAAAATAAATTTGCAAATCATTTAGTAAAATGTTATTTCTCAATTATAAGCTTAATTATTGATTAAATAACACTCGTTATTATTATAATTACAATTAATTTCAAAGGAAAATTAGACTCTGAATTATTCCAAAATCAAATAATTATTCTTCAATAAAAATTTACTTATTTCAAAGAATTAATTCATCAATAAAGAAGAATAATTAAATAATTACTATTTTCCTTACCTTGAATTTCTAGAAAAAGTATCTGTTCAATAGAAAATGATGATAGAATTTTGGAACACACACTAAATGAATTTCTTGGGGATGATTATAAACAAAAGCTTTCTGACCACCTATCTTTATTTATTTATTTAAATATATATTTTTATTTTTATTCAACCGATAGAAGTATTCTTTAACTCAAAATACTATATATTGAATGTTAGTTTATAACTTTTTATGCATAGTATTTTAATGGATCTTTTGAGTTATCCGCACTTAAGTTTAATCTCATAAATTTTTTTATTGTAGCGAAAAACTAGATTAAACGCACCGTTCATTGATAGACTTGGATTGGAAATATTGTTAAAAGGAGGAGTTTTGGTATGCCTTTAAGACCGTTACATATGAAAAGTAAATAAGATGTTAATTACCAGAAAATTCTCTTAGTTTTATAAATTGTTTTTTTCAGAATATTATGAAAAACAAATAATAGAAGTATAGTTCAAATTATATTCATTGGGTGGAAAAAGAAAAATGGATTTTGATCCATAAACAGCTGTAGATACAGGTGTCAAAATTGCTGAAACTGGATACTCGCAAAGAAGAATGATAAGAGTTTAGAAGATCTTAGTTTACATTATGATATGACAGTTGAAGATTCTTTTGTTGATATTGTTTAAATTCTTTATCGTGTAGATTCTATGGATCTAACGTATATGGAAGGCAAAGACTGTCTTATTGATTATAAAAGAGTTCTTGATGATATATTAAATCTACATCAACGTACAAAATTGAAAATCCATTAGACAGCCCTAGTGTTATTAAAATAACCCCTGAACTTTTGATGTCAGAGAAATATTCTTGTGTAAGTTAAGAATTTAAGCAAGAATCAGATCAATTTTTGAAAACAGTTGCAATTATAATTGCTAGGATTAGACAATATATTAAACCAGATGTCCCAGTTTACAGGTATATTATACGTTTAACTGTGTCACAACTTCTTGAATTTATTCATACAAGCAAGAAAAAATATATGAAAGCAAAAATTGAACCAGTCACTGCAGTTGGTGCTTTAGCTGCACAAACTATTAGAGGACCTGGTACTTGAATAACCTTGAAAACTTTTCATTTTGCTCGTGTAGCACCTATAAATATTACTCAAGATGTACCTTGTATTAATGAAATCATTAATGCTAATCTAAAAAATGTAATTCATTGTAAAGCCTCTATCGTTTCTTTTAAGCGTATGTTCCAAAATAATATCATTTTCCATTTTACTGATACTTCTTATAGAAAGTTAAGGCAAGGAAAATAGTGATTATTTAATTATTCTTTTTTATTAATGAATCAATTCCTATTTTTAAGTAAATTCTTATTGAAAAATAATTATTTAATTTTGGGATAACTCTTATTTTCCTTTGAAATTAATTGTAATTATAATAATAACGAGTGTTGTTTAATTAATAATTAGGCTTATAATTGATAAATGACATTTTACTAAATGATTTTCAAACTTATTTCAATAGTTTTTGAGTATTAAAACCAGATGATCATTTTTAGTATGTGACAGGCTATTTTCTATAAGAAAAATAAATTTCACATAAAGATACATATATTTAAAACTGTGATAACTCCTTATTGGTGACTTTTGCTTACACGAACCAAAATTTATTTTAAAGTTAATAAGCAATAGAAAAAAATAAGCCTTCGAAAGCCAATTTTGGCAGCGGCAAACATTAAATAATTTCAATAACCATGTTATACATATAAGAGCCAATCAGAAAACTGCGAGATTCAGGTCTGTGAAAAATCTTGCTAACTCTCTTCTTCATTTACAACAAGAAGTGTTATTATGCATTTTCCTTTAAAACATCAGGATTTTCAGAAAAAAAATGATAAAGTTGGGACTTTTCCAAAAATTTTGAAAAATTCTCAAATTTCAAGGTCCTGTAACTCTTGATCCTTTCAATCTAGATCCTTGAAAATTTTTTTACATATTTTGGGTAACAAAAAGAATAAATTCTTAGAGTTTCAACGATTTTTATTTTTTTGCTCTATCAGTTGGCGTGAAATGTCCCGTATATTTTTTGTTATTGTTTGTAAGAAATTTATTTATTTATATCATTAAACAAGTATAATGACTGTTAATATTATCTTGCGCTACCCCAGATTAAAAAAAAAACATCAAAATCGGTTAATATTTCACTGAGATATAGAAAATTTTTTCACATAAGACAAATTTGAAGTAATCGAACAAAATTTTTTCTGTACTCACGAAAGATTCAAAAAGAATTGAAACTATACATACTTAAAAACAATCTTTCAAGGATTTAAAAAACTGATTTTAATATCAAAAATGATTTTATATTAAAGTTCAAGTATTAAAGGATCCGTCATTAAAATTTCATTCCTTAATCTTTGTAAATAAACAAAAATTTATTAAATATTTGTGATAATTTTATTCGATTGTTTAATGGCTCATCACAATCTTCATCTATGAAAACATTTCTCGAATCATCACAACATTCATCATTGGAACTATTGTCAATTCAAACGGTAAGTTTGACATATTTTCACTGCTGCTGTAACTATCTTCATCAAACAGAAAATCATGTGCTAATACAGTCTCTTGGTTACCACAAGTTTCCCCGTGACAACCAGAACATAATTTAGAGCATTTTAATACATGTTTTCGACATCCATATCTATTATCATTGCAATTAATCATGAGGAACAAACAAGTAGCTGTAAAAAATAAACTGTCAATACGAATTTTTTTTCAAAAATTAGATAAATCAAAATATAATGAACATATTGTAATATAGTTAAATTTATTGTAATATATTCAAAAAGCTATTTTATAAAAAATACTAAATATTTCTTTAATTTTAAAAACCTTTAAAAAAAAACTTTTACAATAAAAATAAATATCTTAAATGAAAAATTTATAATATTTTTTAACAAACATATCATGCAATTTATAATTAAATTAAGATTCATTTAATGATTAAAAGAATTTTTTAGTAATAAAACAAAAATAAAAGAAACTTATTTTTTACTCCCAAATTTATTGTATATTAACGAAATTGCAGAATGAACTGAACAATAACTTTCAATTAGAAAAGGAAAATATGCACTATTATATTCAGAATGATTTTATTTCAGAACTATATGTAGAAACTTTGTATAATCAAAAGAAAACGCGTCCAATGACGTGACCTGTGCCATACACGTTGGTTTACTGAGTGCAAAGGACGCTTGAAATAAAATTGAACCCACAATTTCATAATGACCCTGCTCTTGGGTTTCTTTTATACTTACGAACTTAAATAAATTTTATTTACTTAAAATAATAAAATTATAAATATAATATTTTCTTAATCTTATTATTATTTTAAATAATAAATAATACTTTTAATAAAAAATTGAATAAATAATTGGAATAAGAATAAAAATTACAATAAATTTCTTTTTTAAGTGTAGTCAATAATGTTTTAGTAAAAAGTTTTTAATAGTTAAGAAAAATATAAGTACATATATATATATATCAGTAACAATTCAACGAACTTATATCTTAACAATCAAGAAGAAATAAAATATAAAATAAAATACTTACGAATTGAAAGTTTGAGCGTAAAGCAGGGTTCAAGGAACTCATACAATAACACACGCACTTTAATTATACTTCTCTTCTTTTAACGAACATAACATAGAAATACTTTACAACGAAATAAAAATACTTTTTAATTCTTTATAAAATAAATATTCATATTAGGTATAAATGACTATTAAAATAATAATAATAATAAAAATAAAACTATTTTAAAAGTAAAAATGCTGAAAGGCATTTGAAAATAATGTGAAGGCTTTTATGATAAGAGATATGTTTTCTTTAATAATATTGTTTAAAAACGCTGCCAAGTGCTTTGGCGCAATGCTTTCTCATAGAGCACATTGAGTTAGAGTAATTTGATTTGATTTTTTTAAATACGATTTTAATATTAATGTCCTTATCCTCTGTATTGAAGGCTGTCTTAATACCTACGAAAACTATATGAATTTTACTCTTTCTTACTTTTGCCATTTGCATAATGTGATTTTATGATGCTCTAAAATTAAAAATGCGTTTATAAAATTTATTTTCCCAAGCTTGTCTTCTTAACACTATAACCAATAACTTGCATACAAATTTTGGAACATTTTCATCGAATAGTTTACAAAAAATACCAAATAATTGAAAAATAAACATTGTTTTAAAATTTTCAAAACGCTTTAACGTTACAACTACGCTAAGAAAACCAGTTTTCAAAAGTTCATTTTATTTAGGCAATCGTAAATAATTTCTATACATAATTTTAAGCTACTTCATCGAGTAGTTTACGTAAAATACCAAAAAATAAGTGAAATTCTATTGAAAATTTACAAAATGCTCTAAAATTAAAACTGCGCTAAGAAAATAAGTTTTTCCAAGCTTGCTTTAATTAGGCAATAACAAATAATTTGTATGAAATTTTTTGAGCAAATCTATCAAATGGCTTTTGTGTAATAGAAAAAAAATGAAATATGAACATTTTTTCCAAAATTTTCAAAATGCTCTAAAATTAAAACTGCGCTAAGAAAATAAGTTTTCCAAAGCTTGATTTATTCAGATAATAGTGAATAATTTGCATACAAATTTTTGAGCAAGTTTATCGAGTGATTTTTGTGCAATAGAAAAGAAATTAAAAATAAAAAATTTTTTCAAAATTTTTAAAATGCTCTAAAATTAAATGTGCGCTAAAAAAATTAAAGAAAATTAGTTTTCAAAAGTTCATTTTATTTTGACAATCATAAATAATTCCTATACATAATTTGAAACTTTTTCATCGAGTAGTTTACGTAAAATATAAAAAAAATTAGAAAAATTTTATTCAAAATTTTCAAACTGCGCTAAGAAAATAAGTTCTTCAAAGCTTGTTTTATTTAGGCCATTACAAATGATTTCCATAAAAATTTTCGAGCAAATCTATCGAATGGTTTTTGTGTAATAGAAAAAAAATGAAAAATAGAGATTTTTTCCAAAATTTTCAAAATGCTCTAAAATTAAAACTACGTTAAGAAAATAAGTGTTCCAAAGCTTGTTTTCTTTAGACAATAGCGAATAACTTGCATACAAATTTAGAAGCAAATCTATCGAATGGTTGTCGTAAAATAAAAAATAAATGAAAAAAAAAAAAATTTTCAAAATTTTCAAAATGCTCTAAAATTAAAAGTGCGCTAAGAAAATCAGTTGGTAAAAGTTTTTCTTCTTTTGGCAGTCGCAAATAATGTTCATACAAATTTTCAAGAAAATTCTTCGAGTAGTTTACGTAAAATATCAAAAAAATGAAAAATCAAAATTTTTTTAAAATTCTTAAAATGGCTCTAAAAAAAACTGAGCTAAGAAGATCAATTTTCAATAGCTTCCCCCCCAGTTAGACAAAAAAATAAATTGCATGCAAAATTTGAAGTTAATCCATCGAGTAGTTCTCGAGATCTTATTGGCGTACTGAATACATACACACATACACACACACATACACACACTTTTTTCGACTCCCTGAGTCTAAATATGTACAAATTGATGAAAAAATAGAAAAAAATTTTTTTTACCGATACAATGCTTTCTCTATGAGAAAGCAAAAAGATAATAATCTAATTTTTTCATAAAATAAATGAAACTTATTAATTGGATTATAAAAATAAACATTATAAGTATATAAAAAATGAAAAAAAAATATGCATATATTTTTTGTTATTGTTTATAAGAAATTAATTTATTTATATTATTAAACAAGTATAACGACTGTTAATATTATCTCGCGCTACTCCAGATTAAAAAAAGAAACATCAAAATCGGTCAATATTTCACTGAGATATAGAAAATTTTTTCACATAAGACAAATTTGAAGTAATCGAAAAAATTTTTTCTGTTCTTGCGAAAGATGACGCGTTCCTCCCCTCTTCAAAAAGAATTGAAACTATACATACTTAAGGTTGTATGGGCTATACAGTCTGTGTCAAGAGTTAGTTTTTTTTAGAAAATCGTCTATATTTTTCGGTAGAAAGTAATTATTCAATTTTCAGCTTAGTAACTTATTAGATAATATTAAAACAATCATTTTAAACTTAGTTTTATATAAATATAATGAATTATTAAAGAGTTATAACATTTTAAAGTTTATTAATTTTACACAAATCTAATGCAATAATAAATAATAATACCAAACTTTCAAAAATGATTCTATTTGACTGCAACAAAGTTTATTTCGTTCAGTTTAAAATTTAAAATCTATTGACGAGGATGGAATTATAATTTTTATTTTTTAGTAATATTTATTGCTAATTTTCTATGATAAAACAGTAAGTACCGTCTGAGACATATACATTTTTTAGCAGAAAATTAACAATAAATTTTAATAAAGAATAAAAATCAAAATTCTATCCTCGTCAATAGATTCTAAATTTTAAACTGAACAAAATAAATTTTGATGCAGTCAAATGAAATCATTTTTGAAAGTTTGGCATTATTATTTATGATTGCATTAGATTTGTGTAAAATTTATAAACTTTAAAATGTTATAACTCTTTAATATTTCATTATATTTAAATGAAACAAAGTTTTAAATGATTGTTTTAATATTATCTAATAAGTCACTAAGCTGAAAATTGAATAATTACTTTCTAATGAAAAATATAGACGATTTTCTAAAGAATTAATTTTTGACACAGACTGTATAGCCCATACAACCTTAAAAACAATCTTTTATGGTTTTAAAAAACTGATTTTAATATCCGAAATGATCTTATATCAAAGTTCGAGTATTAAAGGATCTGTCATTAAAATTTCATTCCTTAATCTTTGTAAATAAACAAATGGCGAATTTAAAAAAAAAAAAAAAAAATTATCTCAGCTCCTACTTATCATAGAATAACGTTTTTTTTTTTAAATAAGCGTTAAAATTTAAGCAACAAGAATAAAAAAGTTGCATTCAAATATTTTGATATTTTTCATATATAAATTTAAAAAACAATTAAGAAAAAAAATTTTATTTTCTCGATCGCCATTTAAACAGCGAAAATAATAAAAATGACAATGAAACTTTTTATTTTCACTAAATATAAGTGTTAAAGAGCATAAATGACAATGGTCATTTCTTTCTAAAATGACCGCAATAGGGTCCATTTGAGGCCTACATTTTACCTCTTTTTAGCGAACAAATTGAATATCTCATAAACAAATTAATATTTTTTGCTGAAAAAATTATGGGGACTTAAGGGTGATAGAAGGCAACTTTTTATAGAGTTACAAGCATGTAGCCCTTTTTTTTAAGGAATAAAAAATTATTGAAAATTTAACGATTTTTGACTATATTTTTGCGATTATTTAAATAAATTATTAACGAAAATTAATGTTATAGGGCTTAAACTATTCGTCTTAAAGACCCTTATAAGTATTATAAATTTCATATACCCTATTAAAAACGAAAAGAGCTAGATCCAAAAAACATCGACTTTTCACAATTTTTTACATAAAAACGTTGTTTAAAAAAATATTCCAGCCCAAATTTTGAGGGTCTTTCTAAATTTTAATATCTTTTGACCTAATGAACTCATTTTTCACTTCAGTTGCCTGTTACTAATTAAATCATGCAAAAAGTCTAATTCTACTGGACTAATAGGTACGAATCCAATAACGTAACTCAAGTAACAATCGTCAGGCTGGAAGTTATAGTCTTTACTCAGTTCTCAGATATCTATCTATGTTCTTACTTTTTTTCCATAAGAAGGACAAGGATAGAATATTTGAGAACTAAGTAACAACTACAACTTCTAGCCTTAGACTTGAGTTGGGTCTATGAATTCGAGCCATAAAAAAACATTATGGCTCGAATTCATAGTCGTGTCTTGAGTATTAAGTACGACTCAAAACTTAAGTTTCGTTACTTGAGTATCAGCTGTTACTTCAATTAAGTGCTACATGAAGAGGTTATCACAGTTAGTTATGAAAGAAAATCACACAAATAAGATAGTCGTCGGTAAGGATATAACACTCAATTGAAGTAACAGCTAATACTCAAGTAACGATACTTAATTTTTAAGTCATACTTAATACTCAAGACACGACAATGAATTCAGGCTTAAGTTCGAGCGAAAGAAAAGTAACATGTGAAATATTTTGTAAAAAGAATAACGAATATTAGCATTGAAACATAAAATCCTATATTTATTAATTTCATATATTAGGTAAGGATTTATTTCTAACGAAGATGTAGTTTAAGACGATAATATTATTTCATGGGTATTAAGTATGACTTAAAAATTAAGTATCGTTACTTGAGTATCAGCTGTTACTTCAATTAAGTGTTACAGCCTTACCGACGACTATCTTATTTGTGTGATTTTGTTTCAGAACTAACTGTGATAACCTCTTCATGTAGCACTCAATCAAAGTAACAGCGAATACTCAAGTAACGAAACTTAAGTTTTAAGTCATACTTATATCTCAAGGCACGACTATGAATTAGGGCCATAATGTTTTTTTATGGCTCGAATTCATAGACCCAACTTAAGTCTAAGGCTAGAAGTTGTAGTTGTTACTTAGTTCTCAAATATTCTATCCTTGTCCTTCTTATGGAAAAAAAGTAAGAACATAGATAGATATCTGAGAACTGAGTAAAGACTATAACTTCCAGCCTAACGATTGTTACTTGAGTTACGTTACTGGATTCGTTCCTATGTCAATGGAGATAATATAATACAATACATGATATTAGTGCGAACTTTATTTATGATCTTTAAAACGATTGCAAATGTCATAAAATAATAGCGAATAATATGCGCTTTTTAACAAAAATATATTTAATATTGTAATATTAATATGAGATATGTAAACAAGATTTCAATGTACACGCATGCTCACATTTTTTCTACACAGTGTAAAAATAGACCACATAGCTCTCGCGAAAGAGTGACTTAAGTGCAGATTTAGATTACGTAGTATTGAAAATGCCAAAGTCAAGGTTCATATTATTAAATCATGATGATAATGTTTGTATTGATAAGTTTTTCTTACGAAATATAAATTCATATGTAATCTCAAGTTGATATTTTGACCGTGCTTAATATAGCTGTACCTGTGAAATGACTTATTCATCAAAATATTTTCTTTTATTAAAGCAATATGATATTTAAAAGATTTTACACATATGAAGTAGTGAAATATCAACAAAATCACGAAAGAAGTGTTTAAATACCTAATCTAAAATGTGGATTCGTGCAAAAATTTTAAGCCGAATATTTGTATATCTTATTTTTCTGACTTGATTGCATAATTAAATTCATAAATAAAGTTCTAGAATACAATTTCATAATTAGTCCAGTCATTGGAGGCAAAAATAGGGTATAACCTGGAAATTCTTTCGGTTAGCACCGATTTTCATAAAACTTTAGGATTAAGCTTATATTGCCCTACAGATCAAAAGTTATATATCGGCGAGGTGCGCTTTTTGCTTTAAAGGGGTAAAAACTACCCTTAAAGTTGAAAAATAGTAAAAATGCCGATTTACGCTTATAAATAATTGAAATCATCTTGGAATGTCTAAAATAAGTATTGTTTAATATTGTGGAACATAATTAATGATATTAAGCAATTTTACAACCCTTAAAAACCACCCCTTTGACTCAATAAAAAGAGCATATATAGTTTTTAATATTAAAAAATATTTTTATGATACAATTATGGAAAAATATTAACGTTTTAAGTTTATGATATAATTTTTAATTTATTACATTATTTCAACCCTTAAAAACTACCCCTTACGATAAAAAATAGAAAAAAATAATTTTGAACATGTAAATTATTTTGTAATGACATATTTATATTAAATTAGACATTTTTTCACAGTTTATAATGATTTTTATTTTATTGTAACATTTCAACCCTTAAAAACAACCCTTGATGATAAAATGCCAAAAAAACGAGTCTTTAGTACTTTTAATAATTTAATAACTTTTTTTTTATCCCCTGGCGAAAAGTACGTCAAAAGACGTCTACTTTCTGAGAGAGAAGTTAAGCATTATCTACGGCGGCTCGGTGCACTAGCGATGCGCAATCGTGTTGACGCTCTGTTTTTCACGGCAGTTAAGAATCGAGAGGGCTACGTCTATCCTTCTCTGTTTGCCGGCTTCAGACATTGACTCTCTCCCTCTCTCTTTCTTTTTCATACAGAATAGAGAGGGTTGCGTCTATCCTTCTCTGTCCGCCGGCTTTAAGAATTGACTCTCTCCCTCTCTCTTTCTTTCTCTTATATGTACAATAAAGGTAGCCGCGAATAGAGGGGGCTATATCCAGCCTTCTTTGCCGGTTACAACAAGCAGTATCTTTTTCTTTATCTTTCTTATATAGTAATTTTAAATATTTTATTATTAAAACCTAACTTGTTTTATTTTGTGAATTATAAATTGCAGTGTGTTACAAAGTGTGTGAATTATAAAGTGTGTAAATTATAAAATGTGAGTGAAATATTGATGGTTTATTTTAATGATTTATCATCAGTGGGAGAGGGGCAGAGAAGGATAGAGCATACTCGGTCGAAAGCAGCAGGCGATTCATCGCGGTATTTTTATTTTAATGATTTATCATCAAAAACGAATTATCACAACGGGTAAGTTGGACGTACTTTTCGCCGGGAATAAGAAAAAATCGTATATTCAGCTCGGGAGAGAAGTTCTATAATAAGACATAAAAGAGAAGTTCTATAATAAGACATAAAAAATATATTATTAATAGAATAATAGTATATTATTCTATTAATAATATATTTTTCATGTCTTATTATAGAATTTAGAATATATTTAAGTATTTTACATTTAAAAATGACTATTTATGGTTAAAATTATAAGACTATCATAACTTAAAAATTATTATTATTATTATTATTATAAGAACAAAATAAAAAAATACAAATATTTCATTTAAATTTTAAACAAATTTTTTTAAATTCTATTCATTATCAATTTCGACTTCTTCTTCTTCTCCTGGATCTGTAATCGGAGGACAGTTTAAACAATTGTCACCGGAGCATGTTCCACATGTCGAGTTACAAAATAATCCTAATTGTCTGCAACTGCAATTAGCACCGCAAGTAGTCTTACAGTTGCAAAAAATCATTCTTAGAAGCTGTTCTGGTGCAGGATGGTTTAGCATTCTTGTAGGCTGTAAAAAACCATCTTTATGGATCCATCCCCAATTTGTCGGAAGAATATTTTTATTTCCTAACCATATTTGCGTTTGTAAATATACTCTTTTAAAATGTTCGCATAAAGCATCAACTGTTGGAACTAATGATGACAATTTTACAGCGCTATTTTTAGTTGTAGCCTTAATAAAGGCCTGGTAACGCATATTTTCTAAATACGTAGATAAATTAACTTTCTCTAATTTATTAATTTGTATATCTTTTGCAGTCCCATATCAAATCGGCAAGCTACATAGTCTCATTTCTTTTCTTCTACCTGAGTTTATACTTATATGATATATATATATATATATATGTGTGTGTGTGTCCACTTACAAAATATACATATAGCAACTGAAAAGAATAGAAGCTATATACCGTACAGACTCAAAGAAACTGTAAAATATTTATATGTATGTATCTAAAATACTCGAAAATAAACGAATTTATGCGCTCCGAAAATTTTACCGGAAAAGTACAATTGGTTTTTTTATGATAACTCCGCTAATTTTGAAGCTTTTTAATTGTTCCAAAATGGATTTTGTAGGTAATTGTATCATCTTTAAGTCATGTAAATATCAATTTCTAAAAAGTTTTATTTTTTGAGATTTTTTAGTTTGAAGAGCCAAAAATAGGTGGTACTTGGCTCTGATTATAGAATTCTAACACTGATATCTCAGTTGATTTTTATCGGACAAAAATAAAAAAAAGCAAAATATTCATGAAAAAAAAGCTATATTTTTTAACTGTAGTACTTTTTACGTACATCTGTTAATTATTGAGATATTTTAAAAAAAGGATGAATTTTTGAAAAATAAAAAAATTTTTTTTTATATAAACTTGATTTTTTTAAAAAATAAGCATCCTAAATTGCTGAAACTTCTAGAACACATAATTGGTACCTAAATAAGATAAATCCTAAAAGGATTTCTTTACATTTCAAAACCTGTCTTAATGACAGTGGTTTTAATATTGAAATTTTATTGTCAAACTATATAAAATAATTTTATTTTCCTTGTAACTCCTTTAATTTTTATACTATTGACTTAAAACAAAATTGATTTAAAAGATAATCTCAATACCTTCAAAAAAAATTATATACATTTTTCTCAAAAAGTATGCCATTTTTCTGTTATTTAACGTTGAATATTGCTCTTAAAGTTTCAAGCGTAACAGTATTAATATTCAATAATTTATCATTCCTTATGTATTGTATATAAAATAATGATTAAAAATGGAATCGTTTTGTTTTTTTATAAGCTCTATTTTTGTTTCTTATGAGTTTTTTGATAAAATTAAAACTTTTCAAGTTATTTCATGAAAAACCGTCAGAAAACATGCTTTTTTACACTAAAAATCTATGTTTTCAATCACCTATAGCTCGAAAAGTATTCATTTAACAAAAAAACTCATAAGAAACTTTTTGCTTTAAATTGATTTTTACATCGAATTATATGGTTTTTTTTCCTCACCGCCCCCGAGAAGGGGCGGGTCCCGCAAAAGCGCACATCGGCATTATATAACTTTTGTTTTTTGGACTATTCTTTACCTACTGACAAATTTTCATGTTAATCCATCCTAACCGACAAAATTTTCAGCTGAAATGCTTCAATGACTGGACTAAATATAGATAATAATACAAAGTCTGCAAATGAGCTACAATCAGCCAAAAACGTCGAAAAAATGAGTTTTTTGCATTTTTAAATATGGCGCACCAACAGGAAATATCTGGAAAAATTCAGGCAAGTAATTTTAAACAAAATACATGTTTTTTTTGCAAGAATTAGCCCTGTACCGCATTTCCCGTGAAAATAGGAAGGGTTTGAATTTTTTTTCATCCTTTTAGGTTATATAGCAAATCTTTATGAAAAAATTCTACATGATTTTTAACCATTTAAGCTATGAGCACGATTTTCTTGGTTTTTTTTTACCGACTAGATGCGGATAAAAAAAATAAATACTAAAAAAGTTATTTTTTCCATGCTGTGGACAGGGGGAGGGCGGTTGCGGTCTGCAAATATGACAAAAATTATTTTTTTTCATCCAAAACAAAGTTACAAGGTCAAACAAAAATTTCAGGAACAGGGCAAAATTGACTATCTTAACGGGGGGTACCCTTTATTTGATTCAATTACATTTGATTCAATTTGTTTCTTATAAATAAAAAATTATTCAAATTAAATAAATTATTTAGTTTTTCTGCGCAAAAATCGTCATTATGGGAATTATATTAGCAACATATTGGATTTTGGCATTACCAACATATGGCGCTAATTTTGGATAAATATTTCCAACAGGTTGTATACAGTTCGCTAAAGCGCATCATACAATATTTTTCCAATATATTTCCGATTTTCCAAAATATTTTATTTTTAAGTATTGCGTCTATGCTGGTAACGTATGGGCAACATATCTTAAAATCATTGTTTAAATCTGTTGGCAAAATTTTGGAAAATTATTGGCCAAAGTTATAAATAAATGTTAACCAAATATTGCATTTATGCTGGCAATATATGGGCAGTGTATATAAATATCGAATTTTAATTGTCAATTGCTTGTATATATTTTGCCAACATGTTGTCAATAAATTTAAATACTCATTTTATCTAAATATTAGTTGGCAATATTTTAGCAATATTTTGGCAACATATTCGCAAAATATTTGAATACATATAAACCAAATATTGCGTTTATGCTGACAATATATGGGCAGTGTATATAGATATTAAATTTTAATCTATTGTCAATAACTTAATCATATTTTGCCAATGCGTTATCAATAGATTAATATACTATTGTTAAATACACATGGCACTTAAATATTATCGAAATATTGCATACATGCTGGCAAAATATGTAGTCAATATTCCAATCTGTTGGCAACATATAAGCAATGCATTGGCGATAGCAATACGTATGTGCATCCGTATGGGCGTGTGTATGTGTGTAGCGCTAATATTTATTTTTATATGGCTTTAAGGCGACTAAGGAAGTTCGGTTGGATTTCATTTTGTAGTTTATAAATTACTCTTTCAGTTTCTAAAATCTTTTGAATTTTTTAATTTTCCACCATTTAATATAATCCGTAAAATAGTGGAAAATTAAAAAATATGGAAAATTTTACATATTGAAAGAGTAATTTGTAAACTCAAAAATAAAACCCAACCTAAAATCCGAAGTCGCCTTAAACAGATGAGTAAATAAATAAAATTCATTTTTTAAATATAAATTTAGTTGTATTAGTTGCATTTTTATTTTTTAATTATTTCTATTATATTTCAAATTATTAGTTTTATTTGTTTTTTATCAAGAGTATATCATTAATTGATTGATAATAAATAAATTAATTAATGAATTCTAGACTCACTGCAGCTTTCATATGCGAATTTCGCACCTCCGCATATTACTTGCTGCAACTGCAGAATTTTTAACGCATGCACATAATTTTAAGTAATATTTTTTTTATTTTTAGTAATTTGCACAGTAAGGTCGTACAGCACAAGTAACGTCGAAAAATAACAAATTAAATTAAAAATTAAAATTAGAAAATTTAAAAATGGCAAGCTGTGTTTATATATTATATGTTTGAAAAAGTTTTTTGCGTGTGCATGTGTGTATGTGCGTGTGCGTGCGCGTGTGTTTGTGTGTATGTACGCACGTATGCGTGTGCACATGTGTGTCTCTGTACGTAATTATTAGTTTCATTTGTTTTTTATTTTTATTTTTTTTTCAACAAGAATACAAAATATTTTATATATTATTCTATATATCATTGAACATCATCATGAACAAAACACAATTTTAAACAAAATATTGTTAATTAATTAGTAATTATTTCTTGGGATTCCTTAAAGTCGCACACATTAAATTTACAACAGTTGTAAACTCTGCTGGCTTCCGTCTTGAGGTACATTTCTTATTCACATAATCTATAAATAAATCATCAATTGTGAATTGAATTTTCATTTTTAATTTAAAATATTTTTTTAATTATAATAAAAATAACTTGCATTCTACTGCGCTTAAAATATCATCAGGGATTGATAATATATTTTTCAAATTTTCTTCTCTGATTAAAATTTTAAGAAGCCTTCTGGTCATCTCCTTTGGAGACTCTAACCATCTTTGTAAAAACATTAATTTGCCGTGATCGATCCAAACATTGAAGGCGTCGCAAAGAATGATGCGACAATTTCCAGCCATTCGACAAAGTTCCAATGGATTTTCGTTATTGTTCTAAAAACAGTTTATAAAAATTTGTTATTAAAATATAAGGTTATGATGTATAAAAATTAAAATTAAAAATTAAAATTTACTTCATCGTTTTCTAAATTTCTTCGTCTTTCTTGTTCTCTTTCTATTTGTCTTTGCATTCTTAGTCTTCTCTCGCGTTCTCTTTCTCTCTCGCGTTCTTGATCTTGCATATCATTTTCCTTTATTACATATGGCTCATCTCTGTTTCGCTCTTGCCATTCTAGTGCTAATCTTTCTTGTTCTACTCTTTCTTGTTCTAGTTTATCTTGCAGTTTTTTTCTTTCGCGTTCTTCTCTTTCGCGTTGTTTTCTTTCGCGTTTTTCTCTTTCACGTTCTTCTCTTTCGCGCTTTCCTTTTTCTTTTCCACGTTCTTGCTTATCTTGTGCTTCACCTCGTTCAATAACTTGCTTCTTTTCGTATATTTTTTCTTGGTCTTTTTACTCTTTTAATTTTCCTTTTTCTTGCGTCTGATCCTTTGCGCGTTCATTGTCTTTCTCTTTTTCATAAATACTATTTGAAGCAATAAGTTTTGAATTTAATGATGATGTTGCTTCTACTTGCCTCTTTTTGAGTACTTTATTTTTTTCAGAAACGTTAGACCCCACAGCAGATTTTGAGGTGCTTGCACATTCCGATCCTCTACAAGCTCACCTTCGCTAGTCACTTTTTAACGAAGTAAATAGGTCTTATCATCTGAAAAAAGAACATTAAACTTTATATTTTTAAATATAATAATTTATAAGTGAAAATAATAAAGGGATAATTAAAAGCATCGTCATCAAAGGTGAGGTTAAACATATAATCTGCAGCTTCTCAAATATAAATTTTATTGAATTCTGTATACGCGCTTTTAAGATTTTTACGAAGACGCAAATTTATAAATTAAGGTGTTAGTGTAAATAAATAAGATATTTAATTTTATACAATATAATTTTACTTACAGCTTTTTTTTAAAACTTTCCCCTGATACATTTTGTCATCTTTGTATTTAATTTTTGTTGTTTAGCCTGCTTCAACGTTAGGATGCAAATATTCTACTGACACTATACTAGTATTTTTATACTTACCAGGATAGGGTATGAGCTTTGGGTCGCAGATCTTGATGAAACTTTGGGATATGTTTACAGGTATCAAAATATGAGTAAAGCCAGAGCGGTACGGTCTAACGCTTCGAAAAACTGTAATTATAGACGTTTCTAGTCTTATTTTAAGAAAAATGTAAAAAAGCTCCTAATTAAAGTGTGAATAATTCAGTCCATAAATGTTTCTGATAAATTAACATGAACTAAAATAAAAGTACGGAAAGCAAGCTTTAATTTGCCGTTTTCAGAATTAAGAAATAATTATTAGAACCAGAGATATGTTTGTTCAAAGTTAAGCAGCAAGAAAGTACCAAAAATCACTGTTCTTCAGAATACATTTCAAATCTATTCTAAACTGTATTCAACCAATAAATTTCTTTAAATCTAAATTAAATCTTTTGTTAATGTTTCAATAGTTAAATACTTGCTGTTTCTAATATAACTTGTAAAGGTATATGTAAAGTATAAAGATTTACTGTAATAAATAATGATTTTATGTATATACACACAATCAGGTGTTTCAAATCTAAAATAATTGTGAGAAAAAGAGTTTTATGTATAAGACAAAAGTTTTTGAGTTTCAGATTTTAAAAGAATTTTCATATGTTTCAGCAAATTAGTGAAAATGATGTTACTGTCAAATGCAATTTACATGTAATTCGAATACAACTCCTGCGGAAGAGATAGATTTCAGAGACAGAATACTTAATAACCAAAAAACGAATCATGGTGAGATTTTCTGGCATCTTATAAATAATTTTTTACTGTACATTATTTTTATATTATTTTTATTTGACAGTATCATCTTTTATATCGTATTATATTCTTTCATTTTAACTTTAAAGATGATTTAACTTTTATCGCAATATTAAGATGGCATTTAGGCATTTTTTTAATCAAATAAATAAATAAATAATAGTTATGTCTAACCTAGTATATTCGATTAAAATTCTACGTATTAAATGTTACTTTGCGAAGGATTGAAATTTTTTTAGATTCATATTTAATGTTTCTTAATTACGCATATTTACAATTTTCTTAATTGATTCGGCAACCTTTGTACTATCAACTTAAAACCTACAGAAATAACATATTCTCGTACTTAAATTTTGCAGTTCTTATTTTTTAATTTTTATTAATTTATTTTTAAACATTTTTCAATTTATAATTTTTTGTTCTTTTTTTTACTTATTGGCAGTGAAGAAGAGAGTTTTTAATACTCTCTAAACGTTGGTTAGTCTAATAAAAATGTTTTTAATATAATATTTTAGCTTATTTTGGATTAATTTTCCTTCTTACTGGATACTTATTTTTGAAGCTGCATTATTTTCATGAAGTGAGTGAATGATATCCTGATTATTATAATAAAAACCTATAAATTTATTCAAAAATTAAAATGGTTGATTTCAGATGATTTTAAAGAATTGATATTCATTTTAAAAAGTTCTTAAGCATATTTTATTTTTTATTTTTATATTTACCTAAAAGTGATTTAAACTTTATCGCAAAAAGAAGGTTGCTGTTTAGATATTTTATAAATAAAATAAATGAAAAATAATGGTTATGTCAAGCTTAATGCATTTTATTAAAATATTATGCATAAAATTTTATTTTGTGCTCTTCTGATGAAGATTGGAATTTTTTTAGGTTGATTTAATGTTTCTTATTTTTATAGAAAATCATATGGAAGCATTTGAAACTTGGAGTGATCTAGAGTATGATCCTGGTGATAGTGAAGCTTGCGATTTAGACAATAAGGACTACTTGTGTTTTGTTGATCTAAATGAAAAACTGTACCCTGGGGCGTCTTTAACTGTATCAGAATTCATTTTAAGTATTGCTCTACTAAAATCAAAGCTTGATCAACTTGATGTTCATACTTCCTATACGTTGAAATTATTTTCGAATGTTTTGCCACAGCCAGATATATGTCCTTCTTCTTATTATAAATTTAAGAAATATTTTAGCCTTATCGATAATATAAATCTAAAAAAAGCATTTTTATTATGGCAATTGTAATTTTTTTGAGAATAACGCCGATTTTGACACTAACAATGATGAATCTATCGGGGCTAAAGATATTCAAGATGTACTTTCGTGCAATTGTGAAGTTAAAAAAAATTATTTTATCAAAGTCCCTTTGATTCATCAAATGGAATCATCATACAATCGTCAAATTGTTATCAAGACATTAACGATGGATCAATCTACAAAGAATTATGTATTGATAATATTTTATCTAATACCGACAATATTTCGTTTATGTGGTACACTGATGGAATAACGATTTTCAATTCATCCAAGTATAATATTTGGGGTTTTTTCCTTATAATTAACGAACTCCCATATGATCAAAGATATAGATTGGAAAATGTACTCTTAGTTGTTCTATGTTTTGGAGATCAGAAACCAGTGCCAAACATATTTTTAAAACCGTTAAAAGATTCTTTGAAAACTTTATACCAAGGTATTGATTTTTATGTAAAAGATCTAGATAGAAAAATTAAGGTACGAGGAATTCTCATGAGCGGCACATGTAACCTTCCAGCTAAGGCACTGTTTCTATCTATGAATGCCAGTTTGCGGCATCAAAGGCCCAACTATAATGTCTAGTATTTGCTATAAATTTATAACGTCAACCGCAGTAGACATAATGCACTGCGTTTTTGAAGGCGTTGTCAAGAAACTAACAGAACTATGGTTCAACGCTAAATATAGTAATGAAAATTTTAATATATCCCGCTTAGTTGAAGTTGTAGACGAAAAACTTTGTTCTGTAAAACCACCATCACACGTTGCAAGACGTTCTAGATCGATCAAGACACATTTTTGTCATTGGAAGGCCTCTGAATTGAAAAATTGGTTTTTTTATATATCAGTGCCAATATTGAATGATATTTTACCAATCGATTATTTAGAACATTACATACTGCTCGTACAAGCTATCTATATTTTGTGTAGAGAAAATATAGCAAGAAGTATGATAGATCGTGCTGAAATATTAATTCAAGAATTTCTTTTAAGATTTGCTGATTTATACAGCGATAAATATATGACATGTAATGTACATACGTTGTCACATTTACCAAAAACAGTGTTTCGTTTAGGTCCTTTACGGACTTCTTACTATTTGCCATTGGAAGATATAAATGGAAAATTAAAAGCGTTAGTACATTGCAGTTCCAAACCTGAACTGCAAATAATTTTTAATTTACAACTATATGTAATAATACACACGCTGAAATACGAATGGCTAAAACCGAAGAGTGCAATTTCTGATTTTTGCGAATTACTTATGTCTCCAAGACATAAATTAGGATTCACTGCAAAAATTGGAGATTCAATTTATGTGATTGGATTGGCGAAACAATTACCAAAATTAGATGCACAGAAACTGTTAATAGAATATGGCATGCAAGGAAATAACATATTTAAATTTAAAAAATTGTATATAAATAACATGCTTTTTAATTATGAAATAAATCAGAAAAATTTGACTACTGAATTCCATGTTGTATCATACAGTGACGATTTTAATTTAAGAATAGGTAGTATTCAAGATTTTTTGCGTATTACAGATTGCAAGTGTAAAAAAATATGTCGATATCAAGGTGAAGCTTATGCAAGTATGAAGATGTTTAAAACAATAAATCCTTTTACTGTGAATGTACAAAATAATCCCTTAGATTTTATTCACCAATGTATTGAAATATCTGATACTGTAGATCTTATCAATATAGATAATTTTAAAAATATATGTTTTCACGTAAAATTAGCGGATTTTGATTATATTTGTGAACCTGTAAATGTGTTAAAATTCGAATAAAGTTAAATAAATTCAAATTAAAAATTTTATTTGTTAATCCTAAATAATATATAAATAAATATATAATAATTCTAAATAATATATAAATAAATATATAATGATTCTAAATAATATATAAATAAATATATAATAATTCTAAATAATATATATTCAAATTGAATATATTTATATTGAGCGAGGTGGTGTAACGGATAAGGCTGTTACTTTACATACTGGAGGGCAAGGATTCGAATCTCAGCCAGGGACCTCTGACTTTTTTACCGAAAGAAAATTAGAGAACATGCCATTTACATCGCGACTGAAATCCGACCTCATTGCGTATTATTTAATTTTTGGTCACAGAAGTGGCTGACCATCCATCGGTAGTCAAAGTTTTCGATATGGTGTGTCAGATAGTCTAGCATGATGTGATATGTTAAACAAGTACCAGGTTAGACTCTCTCCCTGATATCATCATATTAAAAAAGTTAATTATATAGAGGGCAATATCCTTATATGGGTGATTCTATTCGAACGGGTCAAATTCAAATTTTGAAATAATAGAAAATAAAGCTGTTCAGTTTAAAAATTTTACTCAGGTTTTTTTATGGTTATATCTAATAGAACAATATCCCGAAGTAGCCAAGCTGTCCATAGGTTATTCCCAGAAAAACTGGTAGATAAAAAATATACTGATACAGAGGAATTACTTTTGTTCCAGGGGAATTACTTTTTTTATTACCATCACTTGATATATTATTTTCTAATAATATTTATGTCGAACAAAGATTATTAAGTATCTGAAATACTTTAGAATCAGCTATTACCATATATGGATGAATTTTTAAAAATAGAAAACGACGAGTTACAGCAAAAATATGTATTTTTAAACATTATTAGAAGAAAGTTAAAGAACAAATATATCCATACTTAAGAAAGTTTGCTTTTTCAAAATATATAATAATATTATTTTTGTGTTTGGGAGTGGAGTTAAGTGTACTTGATGATAAAAAATTAGTAGGAAGTTCGCCACGTCCACGTGTAGGAACCATTTTATTACCAAAACAATCTAAAATAATATATTATCAAATTAGAGATTTTCCAATTCAGATTTTTCAAAGACTTGCATTTAAATTCAAATAATTATATACTTACTTTCATATCAACGACAAACTCTTCATCAAGGCTAATGACAAACTGATATTTTTATTTTCTGAATACTACGATGTAACCTTTGATTTCGCTTTATTATTTGTAGTATATACGAAGTTTATGTCGTCGTAGGCCGTATTCGGTGGAATACCTATAGACCACGCTAAATTTGTATAGGCATTGCATACGTTCATGCTAATATCTCGACGATATTCTCTCTGTCAATACTCCCTTAGGGAGTATCGACAGCTCTATACTCCCTAAGGGAGTATTAACAGATCGAGATATCGCACAGCATGGCCGTATATGACGCGAGTGACATCGATTCGTAGGTTAGTGAAAACAAAAGAATGTCGTTAGATATGTCAATGCTCATACAAATTCATATAAAATCTTAACTTTACAGAATGTTTTGTTTAAACAAATTTTCAAAGTTAAACAGTTAATAAGTAAAATAAATAAGTAAATAATGACATTATTTACTTTTTTTTAATAAAACATATATCATTAATTAAAAAAAATCATTTTTATAGTTCCTCATACGGCCTACCAACGACATAAACTTATCTACGTAACTTGGGAGTACGAAGGATTCTGAATCCAGGCTTGACTAAAGTGCTTGTCGCTTGAGCAGCAGTCAGTCTCTGGCGCGCTTCGCGCGCCCTCGACTAACTGCTACTCAAGCGACAAACACTTTAGTCTCGCCTGTATTCATCCTTCGTACTCCCAAGTTACGTATATAACTAATATAGTGTAGTATGTAAATATGACTACAGTGATTGTTTACAAAAAGATTTGAGAATGTGCTTACTCGGAAATTCTCCACAAATATATATATATATATATATATATATATATATATATATATATTCAATTTTGAATATATAAAAATTATAAGCAGTATAATATGTATTAAATTTCAAGTGTACAAATAATTTAACACTTCATGGTATAAAATTCATGTATAAAATTGTTGACTTTATTATTTAATTAGAATTTTGTGAATACATCTCAAAAAAGGCAGGGGAATTATATGCCAGGGGAGATTACCTGATAATTTGAATGAAATTTTTACCGAGTAAACGGTCTCCAACATTCACTGCTATACAAACTTTTTTAGTTGTACATTACTACTTTCTTAAACGTCTATTACGTATTTGAATATGCGCTTATATCATCTGTGACAGTTAAATGTTTAGAGCCAGGGGAATTATCGTAGAAAAGGTAACTTAGCTTTTATAAGTGAAATGATGTTTACATGTAAACAAAAATGTATTCTATGATCAACAAAGCAATTTTTTAGCAAAATAAACATATAATAACAATATTTCCATGTGATAGGAATAGCTTATATTTTCATAAGATTCAAATATAACATTTTTTATTATTATTGCTTTTTATCTATGAAAAAATATACATTTTTTTTATATTAACAGAGGGTCAAAGAAAATATTTTTTTTTCAACCATTCTGCTGAAATATATGTACGGATGGAAAAAAATAGTTTTTGATCTTTCAGAAGTATTAATTCATCTATCCTGTATCTCTACAACGTTTAAAAAAAATGTTATATATGATTACAGACAGGGGAGATTACTTTTTATACTTTCTTAGGATCCCTACAAAAGCTACATTGAAATTAGCGATTAAAAAGTCAACGGATCATAAAGTTACAAGCTGAAAGTATATGAAAAATTTGAAGTTGATAATATTTGAACCTTATATTGATAGTTTATTAAACGATTACATGTGATTACCCGTTAGAATACACTGTAAAAAATTGCTTTGTAATGTTAATATTAGGTAGTAAATACTTTAATATTCTGAGCACAGTGTAGAATCACCCATATATTAACTTAAAAAAAATTTTTTTTTAAATTACACTAAAAATTTTTAATTATTATAGATTGAATATGGTTTGAATATTCAAAAATAGTCAACTTGCGTTCAACATATTGCCAAAATATTGCTAACCTATTGACAATAAATTGAATCATTGATATTTTCACATATTGCCTATAGATTACCAATATATATGCAATATTTCGATTATATTAGTATTTAAATCTATTGTCAACATGTTGGCAAAATATATACAAGCAATTGACAATTAATTAAAATTCGATATTTATATATACTGCCCATATATTGCCAGCATAAATGCAATATTTAGTTAATATTTATTTATAACTTTAGCCAATATTTTTCGAAAATTTGTCCAACCTATTGTCAACAGATTGAAATAATAATTCTACCACATTTTGCCCATATATTGCCAGCATAGACGCAATACTTAAAAATATTAAAAATAAAAAAAAAACTTTTTAATGTACTACGTTTTTATAATGAACCAAAAAGTATAAAATAATGTGTAATAAAATGAAAAATGAATAATGATTTGAAATAAAAAAAACGAGGGGCGCATGTTTATTATTATGTATTGTATGCGCCCCACGTTTTTTTTATTTCAAATCATTATTCATTTTTCATTTTATTACACATTATTTTATACTTTTTGGTTCATTATAAAAACGTAGTACATTAAAAAGTTTTTTTTTTATTTTTAATATTATTTTATACTTTTTAGTTCAATTAAAAAACGTGGTAGATTGAAAATTTTTTTTTTATTTAAATATTATCTTATACATTTTGGTATTATTATTATTATTATTATTAATATTATTTATCGTGTTGTCCAACAGTGCATATTATATAGCATATATATTGTTGTCAAGGGACTAAAACGTGTTTCATCTATTTTTTTTAGAGAACACGTAATCGCATGCTGAGTTTCCCGCCATTTTGACGATAATGACGCTATTAGAAATTCAACCAAAATTTATTGTTTTATGCATTGATAGACCATAAAATGAATAAAATACAGTCTCAAATTTTATATGTACAATACAAAATGCTGTAATTTATGTCTAATTGCAATATGAGAAGTTAAAGAATTTTAAAAATTTTCGAAGATGGTTAGACACTAATGTTAAAAGTATATCTATATATAAAATCTTCAAAATTTCAATTTTTCCAATATCTCCGTATATAATTGTATTAATATATTTTTCGGTGGGAATATATATTTAATTATATTATCCAACAATGCATGCAAAAATATAATATTGAATATATTAATATATTAATATATTTGATATATTAATATATTAATATATTACTATATTAATATATTACTATATTAATATATTACTATATTTGATATATTAATATATTAATATATCAAAAGAAGATTTTTAAAATTTTCGAAGATGTTTAGACACTAATGTTAAAAGTGTATCTATATATAAAATCTTCAAATCTTCAATTTTGCCAACATCTCCGTATATGATTGAATATATTAATATATTGTTCGGTAGATATATATATTTTTTTTATAATATTGCATTGTCATCCAGTTCCGAGCTATATTTAAAATTTCAAGTCTCTAGCTCATCAGGAAGTTAGTTTACAATCGGTTGCAAAATTCGTACCGAACAGACAGACAGACAGACAGACAGACAGACAGACAGACACCAAAGCGAGTTAATAAAAACGTAGTAACGTAGTAAAAACGTAGTAACGTAGTAAAAAATAAAAAATTTTGACTAGATTAAACTAATAAGTCATAAAATTAATTTGATTCATTTTTACTAAAAAAAATAATCGTGTAAAAAATTGTTTACATTAATCTGGTTAATGGCATGTAAAAAGTGTCAAACTTTTTTATAATAAGTAAAAATTGTATAAACACTTTAAAACAAATGAAATAACATCATATTGCTGTTGACAGTTTCAATCTTATAAATCTTTTTGATAAATTTCTGAAACATATGAAGAAATGTACATCTTCAAATTCGACATGTTATGAATATTATAACATCGGTAATCGTGAAGGTTATTATGATTGATGAAACCGATTTATTTCATTCAAATGAATAATTTAGTTTAATTTAATAAATATTTATTTAAATTTATTTTGTTCTTTCAAAAAAATGAGATAATTGATTCCAAATAAACCGCTTATTTGATTTAATTAATGATTCTGCAGTAGCCAACTAAATAATGGTTAATTCAAATAAATGCTAATACAAATAAACGTGTTTTCAATTTGAAACCAATTTATTTCATTCAAATAAATAATTGAGGTCAATCCAATAAATATTTATTGAAATTCATTTTGTTCTTTCAAACAAATAATTTAGTTCAATCCAATAAATATTTATTGAAATTCATTTTGTTCTTTCAAACAAATGAAATAATTGATTTCAAATAAACCATTTATTTGGTTTAATTAATGATTCTTCAGTATCCAACTAAATGCTGGTTAATTCGAATAAATGCTAATTCAAATAAACGTATTTTTTATTCAAAATCAATTTGTGTCATTCAATCAAATAATTTAGTTCAATTCAATAAATATTTATTTAAATTTATTTTGTTCTTTTAAAAAAATGAAATATTTGATTTCAAATAAACCGTTTATTTCATTTAAATAATGATTCTGTTGTATTCAACTAAATGTTGGTAATTTCAAATACATGCAAATTTAAATAAACGTGTTTTTAAATCAAAACTAATTCATTTCATTTAAACAAATGATTGTATTTAATTTAATAAATATTTATTCAAATTTATTTTGTTCGTTCAAACAAATGAATTTACTGTTTTTAAATAAACGGTTTATTCGATCTAATTAATGATTCTTTACAACCTAACTAAATGTTTAATTCAAATAATTTTTTAATAATTTTAAATAAATATTTGGTTGGAGGGGGGGGCATAGGCGGAGATTATGGGGGTAACATCTTTTTATAAAATATATGCGTAAAATAACGTAAATGAATGGAATTGAATAAAGTGGGGGAGACATGGACATTTTATGGGGGGTGGTGACTAAATTTTTTAAAATAAAACTATATAATATAGGAAGATATATATATATATATATATATATATCTTTCTACCGCGTTAATATTATATATATTTTCGGCGCTTATAGATTCACACAACACACACTTATGATAAAAAAAAATCACATATCCTTTAAGAAATATAATCGCTATTCCGCACGCATCATTAACATTCAATTAGTCAAAAACAATAAAAGAATTTTTTCTTTTTGAAAGTTTTCTCTCTCTTTTCAAAAAAGGATGGCGTCACTAATACTTCTTTTTTGGTAAATTTTTTCTTTCGTCTCCTTGAGCGGGAGGACTTTGAAATTCAAATTAAAAAAAACTGTCTCCAACTCAATAAATCACATAAAAATCAAACAATTTTTATGACATTCAACATTTTTAAATTTCCAATAAAATTTTTATATTTGTCGCCATCAGATCCTCAATTATAAATAAGAAAAATAATAATAATCCATACAAAAATAAATAACAAAGAAAATGAAATTTAAATAAAATTAAATTTTATTGGGACGTAAAAATTACGTCACACACCTCATGGAACGTAAATAAAATTTTTTTTCTCTTGGTACATTGTATTTAGTATTAGATGTAGAAATGAATATTAAAAAATTGAAAATAAATCTCAATTTTAAAATTGCTGTAGCTCTCTCAATTTTTCACTTTTATGGACATTTTTTGACGAGAATGTGCGGAGTTTAATCTAGTTTTTAATACCGTCCCGATTTTCATGATACAAGTTGATCTGACTGAGTTATTCACAATAAACTGAAAGAAGGCGAATTTTTTCAAACGCGATTTTCTCAAAACAATATATTTTTGTATAATTTCAAATTAGAATGTATTTTTATGCATAAAAAATACTAACTTTTAGGATCAGTGAGAATATGCGATTTCACTTTATTTTTATTTAGCAGATTTTTGAATGTTTTTCTTATATTTATTTTAAAGCATTGATACCATAGCGCATCATGCCATTTTTCCAACTATTACGTCTTTTTACAATTTGTTTATGTTTTTATGTATTAATTTATCAAAAATATTAATAAAAATCTTTAAAATTAACTCTCGATGAAATTTTTTTATCAATTAGAACCGGAGTTATGATGGTTTTAAGTTTATAAAAATAGAGATTTTTTGTTGATAATTAAAATGTTTTATTCAGTTTGAATTTATCGCCCACGATTTAAATTTACTTTGTAGGGAGTGATATATGCCACCGCTAAATGGCAACGATTCACTTTTTGCATTCTCATTAACGACACTAGCGTAATGGCTGTATAACAGTATTGTATTAAATGCTAATAAAAAACTACTATACTACTACTCATTAACGACTTGACGCATTCAAGCTTATATGATAAGTAAGATAAAAAATAAAATTGTCTAATAAAGTTATTTCTTCGTATGAATCTTCTTCTGTCAGAGAAATCACTTTTAAATCAATACTATCTCCAATTGGGCATTCTTTAAATTTTCTTAGTACACATTTTATATTATCTTTTGAACAAAAAAAATGAAGAATTTATTTTCAATTCCCAATTTGCAATGCCATATTTATTCTCGTTTTTATATTTATTTAAAGCACGCAACGTAAGTTTTAGGTTCTCGCAATAAACGCAAAGACACGAATCGTTTAGTGGATGGGGTAACCCATTTTGGTCTTAAGACATAGAATATTGATTTACCAATTTTTGTTTTAATTTCAGGATTTTCTTCTATAAATAATTGATAAATTTCTTTCATGCTTTGCGTAAGAAAGCGTTTAACTTTTTTAGTTTTCATACTATTTTCTTTAACAGATATTGTGTCACTTTTATTTGCACTTTGACGAGAACAATTGAAATCATCATCCAGAAATTATAACGAGAATTTTTCATTCTCGTTATAATTTTACTATCCAAAGAATGGCCACAATAGTCTCAGGCTTTTTGTAAATATCTTTATTATTTACCAATGATCTTGCTTGATTAATCACATAAACAGTTACATTTGATAAAAGTGATTATAAATAATTTTTGGAAATGTTGCTTGGTATAAGATTTGATAACCGCACTTTCTCAAGAAAATTTGAACAAGTATTTAAAGCAATTTTAATATTTTCGAGTCATTCATCACATATTTCACATTCGTTATTTTCATTTAATGTGGACAAATCTGTTATATCGTAGATTTTCATAATTTTACTTGCTATTTGTAAATCAAATGCATCGTTTATTTGTTTTTTTTTTCGAAGAGCACAGGATTTTCGCATTTTTCTATTGATACTCTGAGGCATTTTGATTGGTTAAATTTTTAATTCCAAATTACTTGAAGTCTGATTGAACTGCTCTACCACAGCCTTACTATAAAAAACTTCTTCCGAAGATTGTTGACTGTTTGAGGTAGATGAAATAGGTGTATTTTCACTTCATCTGAAAATATTCTGTTACATGAAGAACATACTTTATCCTTTCTAGAAGAAGAAGTATTTGGATACAAGCGTTTCAAAGACTGCGTTGATCACCTAATTCTCTAAACAGATTTTTGGAGCAACCGTAAATAACTTTTTTCTGCCTTTCTTTCAAATCCTTGCACTTAGTCTTAACAACCAGTGATGCCATTATTATTAATTAGTTCTTCAACAGAGCAAAAAAAAAATTTTTTGTTAGACAATTTTATTTTTGTTTTTACTTATCTTATATGCTTGAATGAGTTAAGTCGTTAATGAGAATGCAAAAAGCGAATCGTCGCCATCTAGCGGTGGCATATTTCACTCCCTACAAAGTAAATTCAAAACGTGGGCACAAAATTCAAACTGAATAAAAAATTTTTATTATCAACAACGAAAATTTCTATTTTTATAAACTTAAAACCATCATAACTCCGGTTCTAATTGATAAAAAAATTTCATCGAGGGTTTTTTATTAATATTTTTATTAATATTTTTGATAAATTAATAAATAAAAACATAAACAAATTGTAAAAAGACATAGTAGTTGGAAAAATGGCATTATGTGCCATGGTATCAATGCTTTAAAATGGAAAATATAAAAAAAACGTTTAAAAATCTGTTTAAAAAAATAGGGCAAAATGGTATATTTTCACCTATCCTAAAAGTTAGTAGTTTTTATGTATGATAACATATAAAAATTTCAACGGAAAAGAAAATATAGTTTTTGAGAAAATTGCTTTTGAAAAAAAAAATTGCTTTTTTTCGGTTTTTCATGAATTACTAAGAGAGATCAACTCGTATCGCAAAAATCAAAACATCATTTAAAACTAGACTAAATTTTGCACATTTTCATTAAAAGAACGTCCAAAAAGGTCAAAAATTGATGGAGCTATTTGAAAAAAGGTTCATTTTCAATTTTTAAATTTTCATTTTTACACCCAACACTAAATACGCTTTAGCGAGGAAAAAACATATTTTTGAACATTCTATGAGGTAAATTTTATCTTCATATACATATTGAAAGGTATTTTTATCACTAAGAAGAGAAAAAAAAATTTGATCAGTGACGGCCTGCATGAATCTGAATGGAATCAGTTATATTATTTTTAATAATTACTAATATTTAATTTTAATAATCACAAATACTTTGTACATTTCATACACTCTAAATATGAGAATCAAGAAAATTTTAAATCAAAGATTCAATGAAGAGGAGCGATCAGTGATTACATTATTATTACACTTGATAACTAGAAATATAAAAAAAAATTACGTTACAGATCAGAAATTGCAATGAAATTGGTAAGGGAACGTTCACAAATCACGTGGCCTGATTTTTAGTGCATTTTGACTCCCCGTCCCCCCTTGAAACCCATCGTAGCATTTTCGCCTAACCCCCCACCTCCTCCCACTTTTAGGCACGTGGTTTATAATATTAAAAGTTTTTTGTTATCAAACTTACTAGGAGAGGCCCAGACCTCCGGATCACGGATTTTGCTCAAACTTTGGGATAAGTTTCTAGGTGTCAAAATATGAAGAAAACCAGAATTTTGGACCCTAACGCTTAAAATTTCCCTAGTTAAAGGTAATTAAAGAAAATCACTGAAAAAGTTACTGGATTTCCAAACGCTTATAGCTCTTTAGCATTAACAGTGAAGCTTACAACTATTTTCGAATGAAAGCTGACCTCAAATCCTTTCGAAATAGTGCTTGTAGCATATCAAAATATTATTTTTTCCCAACGTTACAGCGTTATAAGATTTTGACGCGAATTTTCTTTTAAAAACATTAATTAATAATAAATGCTAAAATGTAGTACAATTTTTATAACACTGTAGCTATGGGAAAATATAATATTTTGATATGCTGTAGGTGCTATTTCGAAAGGATTTGAGTTCAGCTTTCATTTAAAAACAATTACAAGTGTCTAGTTATTAATGCTAAGGAACTATAGGCGTTTGAAAATCTAGTAACTTTTTCAGTGATTTTCTCTAATTGCCTATAACTAGGGAAATTTTGAGCGTTAGGGTCTAAAATTCTGAGTTTCTCCATATTTTGACATCTAGAAACTTATCCCAAAGTTTGAGCAAAATCCGTGATCCGGAGGCCTGGGCCTCTCCTAGTTAGTAAAAGTTTTATTACCATACGTATATTAATATTATTAATATAATATATAATATATAAGTAAGCAAAATCGGTCTTTTGGATGGGCGCTACAGTTTGCTGCTATGGACTCCTGTATATTTTGTGTGTGGGACCGGCTTTTTGAATGCCGCATTCAAAAGACCAATTTCTTTAGTACATACGATAATGGAAGGGAGGGGGCAATAATGTGAGACTGCCAGACACCTCGACGTGATCAGGATACGACCCGAAGTCAGTACTGACGAGCGTGGGCTATCGCGCATGAATTTTTTAATGATCTTTCATATATTATAAATTTCCAAACCCATCTATAATGGTAAAAATGGCGAAACTAGATGGTCATGTGAGTCGTTAATTCTGCCATTCAAACCATAAATATTATTAATCACGTTAGAAAATTTGAGAAAATTAAAAAAAAACTATACTTCTCTAAATTTGATACAAAAAATTTTTTTGTTTTTCTGTAAAACGTTCTATAAGGGTTATGAACGATGCTGAATATTATTTAAAATAAGAAGCCATGCCATTATAATAACAACTACTAGTTTACGTAATGAAATTTTTTTGTCAAGTGAAAATACTTGTCAAGAAGACCGTAATTACATTCAAGGTTTTTAACCAAAGTTTGTATTATAAGATTCTCCTCGATGCTTTTGCCATATAAAAAATCTGTAAGTGCATTCATAGTTGTTCTCCCTGGCGAAGTGATGACGCATCTTAGATCGTTTCCCATTTTCATTTTAGTTAAGAGCAGACCGGATTCGCTGTTCTTGTCTACTTGAGTTTTTTGTTATTTACTTAAGTATTAATCGGTGTATCTGCAAATTGAAGGTTGAGCGCAATAGATATCATTATTATGAATATTTATGCGCAAGAACAAAAAATTCTACCGTTTTGTTTTTGAGAAAAATTAAGAATGCAAAAATATTATAAACATAACCTTTTACTTCAGCGTTCCTTACTTTTCTCAAAAACAAATCGGTAGAATTTTTTGTTCTTGTGCGTAAATATTCATAATAATAATATGTCGTGCTCAACCTTTAATTTGCAGATACACCGATTAATACTTCAGGAAAAAATAGAAAACTCAATTAGACAAGAACAGCGAATCCGACCTGAGGTTTTTTTTGCGAATTTTGGTATTTTTCTCCATTTTATCGTGCTTTAAACTCTTGTAATAAAAAACTAATATTCCGAATGAAAAAAGAAAAACGCAGAAAAATGCAGAGTTTTTTCTACTTTTAAATGATGTGAAAAAGTAATTTTCGTCAAAAATGTCAGTTGAAAATAGGTCGCATATTTCTGACCTTTTCTAATCAAATAATTGATTGTTTGCAAAAACTAATGACTGTAGCAAACAATTAAGAGAAAGCCGGACTTTGTATCACAAAAAGTAATATTTTTTTTATGAGGAAGAATTGATTTTGTTTTCAAGGAAACCTTGAAAAACTTAAAACATCGAGATTGAGGTAAACAATTTGGTTTTTCAAGGTTTTCTTGGAAACAAAGCAATAAAATTAATTCTTTCCCATCAAAGAAATTATTGCATTTCGCGATATGGGATGCGGCTTTCTTTTTATTTTTTGATAAAACTATTGGTCTTATGCAAAAAATTAATTTTTTTTTATTATAAAAGCAATATCAGTATCAGTTTTTATGATATTTTAATTTAATGAATGAATTGAAGTTAATAGACTGGCCATATTGTATAGATTTATATATTTATTGAGTCACAAAAATATTGACAATGGTTTGGTTACGTTCTAGAAAACCTTTTCAAGTCACTGCAAATAATAAAATATTATTATATTTTATTATTAATATTATAATAATATTTTATTACCTGCAGTAACTTGAAAAGGGTCACTAATACGTAACCGAAACGTTGTCAATATTTTTGTAACTTAATGAATATATAAATTTTAACAGTATGGCCAGACTATTCACTTCAATACCAGTTTTTATAATATTTTAAATTCGTGAAATATTTAATATTACGTATCCTATTATTTTATGTATTAATTAAATTAATGTATTATTATTTATTCATAAATTATAAAATGTCCAATAGCATCTTTGAAAGACGTCTTTTTGTGTTTTTAATCCTGACACGTCCGATGACGTCTTAAGACGTCTTCGAAAGCCGTCTTCAAAAGACGTCATTATTTTCAATAGAGTTGAGGGCAAACTCAAAACACTGCAACGTGCACGAAGCAAGAACGCGAAAAGTATTACTTTTTAGTCTGCTACCATAATAGCGGCGACGACTTTCAAAGAGTGCAACAGATATAGGGATAAAGAAAAACCTTAGCATTTTCGAACGTTAGTAGTATAGGTACCACTATGGCGCGTCACATTAAACCCTCACTCCTGACCCTCCGCAGAGGTGAATGACCTCCGAGCGACATCAGGAGCGGGATAACCCACTATGACACCGTAATATACATATATATATATATATATATATATATATATATATATATAAATATATATATATTATTATGATGTCATATGCGGAAGGGTCGGAGGAGTTTGTTATGACACTCCATAGTGGTACCCTGATTTTAAAACACACACACACACACACACACACACACACACACACACACACACACACACACACACACACACACACACACACACACACACACACACACACACACACACACACACACACACACACACACACATATTTTAAAAATTTATAAATAAAAAAAAAGGTACTTAACATTTTTTTTATCAGCATCAACAGTTTTTTTGGACGCCTTGCACTTCCATGAGTTTTTGCACTCTATTAGTTTTTTAAAACACTTTTTTATTTTTTAACCACTGTTTTTTTTTTTTGAGTTTCACAGTTTTTCACTTTACACAAATACACAACACAGTTTTTTACACTGTATTAGTTTTTAAAACACAGTTTCACAGTTTTTCACTTTTTTAAAAACACTTTATTTTTTTTGAGTTTCACAGTTTTTCACTTTACACAAATACACACAAATTTAATATTCAAACTGTCGACGGCGAAGTCGCACGGCCACTTCATACCGACAACAAAACATCCTCACCCAGTGTGTTGCTGTCAAGAATATTTCTTGATACACCGGGTTCGAGGTAACGGCGGTGTTTAGCGCGACGTTAATAAATGGTCGTGGACGCAACTCCAGTGAGCTTGGCTCACGGCTTCGCTGCCGACACAAATCGTCCAACACCACCGGGTGTTCATAGGAATAAAAACGCCAGTGGTCCGCCCATAATAGGAGGACCACCAGCGTATTATCGCCGAAACCGGAGAAGTCAAAATTGCGGAATTGCGGGTACATCCGCATCCGTCGGATCATCACAAGATGTATGTATCCGATCGGTTCCCGCGGTACAGTTGCCGGCTCTAGCGCGGGGAGAGGATTAGGGTCCTCTCCATCACCCTCGCGAGGCTCTTTATCGTCCGGCAACATCTTGAACACTAAAATCATTGTCTTGATCTTAGTGTCATCCTCCTATCTTAATCATATACCGATGATCTAATAACATCAAAATTTGACGTGTGAAAGAAAGTTTCTTTCACACGTGTAGTTTTCTGCTAAAAATCAAAACAAAAATACACAGCTGCAATAGGCCGTCATGATTCTATAAAACATCTACATCAGCACTTTTAAGACAATATTGTTACAATGCAGCTGTGGTTAGTCTATGGGAAATTAAAAAAATACATTTAAAATTCTCGGAAAAATTGCAGAGTTAAAATTCGCATGTGGATAAAAGATAAGTCTGCATTTTGGTATCATCTTCAAGGATAGGAATATGTATCAAAAATCACCTTGATATTTTTATTAGATCAATAGATAATCGATCATGTATCGATTCTTGATCTATTGATCCTAGAAAGCTGATTTTTTTGAACATATAATAATCTGAACATAAGAAATCAAATGGCATCCTAATAAATCAATTATATTAAAAATTGATCGATTTTAAAAATTGTAATTACGGTATAAGTCATCATACATGCTACTGAAAGCACACGAACATCCTTATCTTATCTGATGAATCATACACAAATTACAAATTTTAAAATTCACGAATTTTGGAAAAATAAAAAATTTTACGATGCCATTCGATTTTTTCCTATTCAAATAACATATGTACCAAAAATCACCTTGATATTTTTATTAGATCAATAGATAATCGATCATGTATCGATTATTGATTTATTGATCCTAGAAAGCTGATTTTTTGAACAAATACTAATCTGAACATAAGAAATCAAATAGCATCATAAGAAATCAATTATATTAAAAATTGATCGATTTTAAAAATTGTAATTACGGTATTAGTCATCATACACTGTACTAAAAGCACACGAACATCCTTATCTTATCTGATGATTCATACACAAATTACAAATTTTAAAATTCACGAATTTTGGAAAATTAAAAAATTTTATGATGCCATTCGATTTTTTGCTGTTCAAATAACATATGCACCAAAAATCATCTTGATATCTTTATTAGATCAATAGATAATCGATGATGTATCGATTCTTGATCTATTGATCCTAGAAAGCTGATTTTTTGAACATATACTAATCTGAACATAATAAATCAAATGGCATCATAAGAAACCATTTATATTGAAAATTGATCGATTTTAAAAATTGTAATTACGGTATTAGTCATCATACACTGTACTAAAAACATACGAACATCCTTATCTTATCTGATGATTCATACACAAATTACAAATTTTAAAATTCACGAATTTTGGAAAAATAAAAAATTTAAGACGCCATTCGATTCTTGATCTATTGATCCTAGAAAGCTGATTTTTTGAACATATACTAATCTGAACATAATAAATCAAATGGCATCATAAGAAACCATTTATATTGAAAATTGATCGATTTTAAAAATTGTAATTACGGTATTAGTCATCATACACTGTACTAAAAGCGTACGAACATCCTTATCTTATCTGATGATTCATACACAAATTACAAATTTTAAAATTCACGAATTTTGGAAAATTAAAAAATTTTATGGTGCCATTCGATTTTTTGCTGTTCAAATAACATATCTACCAAAAACCACCTTGATATCTTTATTAGATCAATAGATAATCGATCATGTATCGATTCTTGATCTATTGATCCTAGAAAGCTGATTTTTAGAAATTATACTAATTTTAATATAAGAAATGCAATTGCATCATTAAAATTGTAATTACAGGTTAGTTATATTACCCGCATCATTTACTCTTAAAGATTTTATTTTTTATTTTAATACTGCTTAATTAGAAAATGATTTAAATGAAAGTACCATGTGTAGCTTGCAATTTTCAGAATTCTTACTATTGATATTTTACAGTTTCTTGGTATAACACGTGTGCTTGCAATTCTCAGAATGCTTACTATTATTCTTTCATTGTTTCTTAGTATAACACGTGTTCATCACATATCATCATCACACGTGTGCTTGCAATTCTCAGAATGCTTACTATTGCTATTTTATTGTTTCTTGGTATAACACGTGTTCATCATCACACGTGTGGCTATATTTTTTAGAATGCTTACTATTGGTATTTTATAGTTTCTTAGTATAACTCGTGTTCGCTACATATCATCATCACACGTGTGCTTGCAATTTTTAGAATACTCACTATTGGTATCTCATTGTTTCTTGGTATATAAAATTGTATTGTCACATTATTTGCGCCACAGCTGCTCCTCATTTCTTTTATTCTGACAGCTATAAAATGCGCTCGAAACAGTGCTTGCTCCATAGTTGTACTTGAAGGCTTGATAGATAATCATGGAAAACGTATCTAGATTTCACGCTTTTAGTGTGCTCAATTGTGTGCTACGTTTCGCTATTGCACACGAACCGATGATACGCACAATTTGTCAAAATATACAGCGTGGCAATTTAAGACGTACGAACAATAATTTATTTACAACGACGAGGATTATTTTCCAATAGATTTATACTTGATATGGTAGACAGTGTCATACGACAAAGAAATCTTTCAGACCCAGATTCGAACGAGGTGCTGCGACAAAATGGTAATTAATTAATTTAAATGCTTTAATCTATATCTACACATAATTAATATATTAATCATTTTAGCACTAAGACGGATGGCAGACGATATTGAAGGTGACGAGGTTATCGCTGGTTGTGAATACGTGTTTGGTGAGTGAGAGAGATTTTTAAAAGCTAGAAGTTTTTTACAGAAGAATATTTTTTAACTTTTTATAATTTATTTTTCTCGTATTTCTAGAACCTACAAGTGCAAGTGTTGTGGAAGAAGAAGATGATGATAACCCCGTCATTCCATCATCATCATCAAGAAGAGTGTCATCCAGAAGGTTATCATCATCATCATCATCATCGTCATCATCTTCATCTTCATCGTCATCATCATCTACTGATAACTCTTTATCGTCTTCCAATGATGTTGAAATGGAGCGTAAGTATAATCGATATATATTATTACTTCTATGTTTTTAGTAATACATATAGATATATATTAAGATTAAAAGAAAAATATAGTTGATCTGTTACAGAGCGGTGAAGGTATGGAGCGAGAAGTGGAGGAACCACAAGAAAGACCAATATTCTTAATTGAAAACCAAACTTCCCGATTTTACCAAAGGTTTAATGCAGAAGGTGTAGAGATTTCGGGAAGAATATCATCACCACCAGCAGGAGCAAACATTTTTGAGTGGTTAAATGGATCTTTAGATGATCTGCGTAATCAATTAGTGAATGGGCGTAGTCCTTCCGATTTTATAGGTGTAACGATACTATCTGATCATTTTGTTCATGGACCATTATGGCTATCTTTCAGACCTATTAGAAATTTCATTACTCAAGATTTGTGGGAAATGATATTTAGAGTCGCACAGAGTTCTCAAGACTTTGACATAGATGAAAACTTTGTGATCAAGTGTGTTATAGTGCCGGACATGAGGGGAAACGGCCGTGTTCGATTAAGTGATGATCACGTGTACAAAAAATCAATTTTAACTATACGTAACGACGATAATCTTTGCTTTCCGAGATCATTAGTTACGGCACTCGCCTATGCTGTAAGAGGACAAATTCGCTCTGGTACACTACACGATTACTGGAATAGTATTAAACAGCACAATACTAGGGAGCAAAAAAGAGCAGCTCTTGATCTCATTGATCAAGCACAGGTTACTATACCATCAACAGGGTGTGGTTTACAAGAAATTCATCAGTTTCAAATTTTTCTTGCCACAAAAAGCACAGCTATTGTGGTTTACTCTTTCCGGAATTTTGGGCGTGGGGATATACCTCTTTATGATGGTACAAAAGTTGTAATTGATGCATACCAAAACGTATCTTATACACTACGTATAATGTAATATGAAAACCAAGGACATTATCAACCTATTCTAAACTTGACTGGTGCAGCCGGTAGTAGAGGATATTGCATACCATGTAATAAAAGTTACAAGTTCGCTATGGATCATAGATGTTCTAATAGATGTTTTGAGTACATGCAATCACCAGTTTGTGACAACAGTGCGGATATAAAAAAGTGCTTAAATTGCTTTAGAGAGTTTTTTGGTAATACATGTTTCGAGAACCATTTGAAATCAGGATCGTTTAAAAGAAACGTAAGTGTTTGTAAAGCGGTGAAAATTTGTCAAATTTGTTGTAAAACTATCCGTGTAAAAAACCGCGGTGAAAAATATGAATGCGGAGTTGTATTTTGTGACATTTGTAACGGCTACCGACCAACCACTTTTGCTATATTCAGCCTATAGAGCAAGGTAAGGAAAGATCTAAAATATTATATTTATTTTATGATTTTGAAACACAACAAACTCTTTCTGTGTTAGGTGATGAAAATAAAAAAATACATGTACCTAACCTGTGTGTTGTACAACAAGTTTGTAGTTTTTGTCTAGAGGATACTAATATATCAAATATGTGTGTAGAGTGTGGTATTCGTGAATTTGTATTTCAAAAAGATCAAGTAAAACAATTTGTCGGGTTAGCTCTATCACGACGTGAAAAGTTTAAAAAAGTTATTTGTATAGCACACAATTCGCAAGGGTTTGATTGTCAATTTGTATTCAAGTATATCGTAGAAAACCATTGTTCACGGGAGAAACCAACGGTGATTTTAAACGGTTCCAAAATAATTCTGATGCAAATTTCAAGCGTTAAATTTATCGATAGTCTAAATTATTTTCATATGCCACTATGTAATTTACCGAAAGCTTACGGGTTGTCAGATATAGAAAAAGGAACTTTTCCACATTTATATAACACAGAAGAAAACCAATTATATATCGGTCCTTTACCGAGCCTAGATATGTACGGTGTCGATGGTATGAACAGTAAAGAAAGAGAAAAATTTATAGAATGGTATACTCGACAGACAGATACAGGATACATATTTAATTTCCAAGGAGAAATCGTAAAATATTGTAAACAAGATGTTAAAATACTGAGAGAGGCCTGTTTAGAATTTCGAAAAAATTTCATGAAGTTTAATGTAGACCCATTCGAAGAGTGCACAACCATAGCTTCATCGTGTATGCGTGTTTACAGGAAAAAGTTTTTAAAAAAAAATCAAATAGGTGTTATGCCTGTGAGAGGGTACAGAATGGCTGATAATCAATCCATTAAAGCTATACAATGGCTTTATTGGATGGAACAAAAGGTTCTACAGTGTCGAATCGAGCATACAGGGCATGGACGCGAGAGGAGACTTATTGAAGGTATTCTTGTTGATGGATACGCTCTACCACGGACAGATGAAGATCATAATGGTACAGTTCTTCAATTTTACGGGTGCTACTGGCATGGATGTCCACGATGTTACAGAATAAATAGAAATGAAACATTATCATCAGGCGAATCGCTTGACGACAGATATGAAAGAACATGTGCTATATCCTTAAAAATTAAAACAGGCAATTATACACTCATTGAAATATGGGGTTGCGAATTTGAGCAGGAAATTTCACGTAACCAGGAATTGAGAGAATATATAGATGCGAATATCGATATTGTTTATCGTAAACCGCTGGACCCCTGTGATGCATTTTTCGGTGGTAGAACTGGTAACACGATAAAATTATACGAGTGTGAGGGTGATGAAAAAATTAAATACGTTGATGTATGTTCATTATACCCATACATTTGTAAACGAGGTAAATATCCTGTGGGTCATCCAACGTTATATGTGGGTAATGAAACTCAAACTCTCATAGGGGTTAACAACGACATCAGTAACGTTGAAGGTCTTATCATGTGTGATGTACTCCCGCCCAGAAATTTGTATCACCCTGTTTTACCAGTTAAAATGCATGGAAAATTAATTTTTCCTCTTTGCCGTACGTGCTGTGAACAAATGATTCAAATGGATTGTATGCACGATAATACGATAGATCGGGTATTACACGGAACATGGGTGTCGGAAGAGCTTAAAAAAGCTGTAGAAATAGGATACGTGATTCAAAACGTTTAGGAAATATGGCAATATGAGATGGTACAATATAATCCTGTCACGCGAACAGGTGGTATTTTTACCGAGTACATCGATGAATTCTTTAAACAAAAAACCGAGGCTTCTGGTTACCCGTCAGAGTGTATTACCGAAGATCATAAGGACCGATATATAGAGAACTTTGAACGTGAAGAGGGTATTCGTCTAAGTAAAACTGATATAAATTTTAATTCGGGTTTGAGATTGGTTGCTAAACTATGTTTAAACTCGTTATGGGGGAAGCTCGCGCAACGAGAGAATATGGCTAAAACAGAGGTTGTTACAGAGCCAGCAAGATTGACAGAACTACTTACCAATGCTGAAGTGGTTGTAAACAGTATCATCCCAGTCAACGATCAGGTATTGTACGTGAACTGGCAGTATCAGGATGAAGCTCTCTTGCAGTCACGCACGACAAGTGTTGTAATTACAGCTTTCACAACAGCACAAGCCCGGCTTAAACTTTTTGATTATTTGAACAAACTAGGATCGCGTGCACTGTACTACGACACAGACTCCGTTTTCTATGTCAGTAAGAACGACAAACACGATTTGCCGATCGGTACACTGCTTGGTGAACTTACTGATGAATTAGCGGAGAAAGGTGTTGGTACATACATATCATCTTTTGCCTCTGGTGGGCCGAAATTTTACGCGTACAAGTGTAAACTTCCAGATGGTTCTGAACAAACAGTATGTAAAATTAAAGGTATAAGACTAAATCATTCAAATAGTCAAAAAATTAATTATGAAAGTATACGCGAGTTAATATCGGGTAACATGGACGAAATTATTATATCTTCATCGGCAATAAGAAGGACAGATTTTCACGAAGTATTATCACTTACAGAGACGAAAACTTGTAAAACCGTATAAGGTAAAAGAAGATTTGTCGGGTTAAAAAAAGCTACCCGTACGGATACAGACACAGTTAACGACTGAACTCTACATCGTCTGAGCAGGTATACAATGATAAGAACGCATGCGCAGAACAATTTCCAATCCTAAACGCTCGTGAGACCGTGAGTGGTAGGGGGAGAGAGGTAATATTGCAGTGGTGGGGGGGGGGGGACGAGCTCGTCTCTAACGCGCTCACGGTTGTGGCAGCCAATCGCGCATGCACTAAAAAGCTAGCTGTTCTGTAGCGCTCGCAAGCGGCGTGCGTTAATATTACGACAGTGGGAGGACGAGCTCTTCTTCAACGCTCTCGCGGATACGCGAGCGACCGCGCGGGGGCCCCACCGCGATCACAAGATTGTCGTAGACTCCAGAAAAACTTTAGCTTTGTCAGCAGACAGCTCTGGTAATATGGAGAAAAAAAGTGTGAGATTTGATCCCAACTCACCAAATATTCGTATATTACACGTGTGGAATTACGCGAGTCGTGCTGCACGGCGTGGCGAGTGGGAACAAGCGGCACGAGATCGGGTACAGTTTAGATGGAGGATCGAGAGAATTGGTAAAATTATTGAAGCTGTGTTGGTGAAAAAGTACATGAATTTTACAAAGTCATAAACTATAACTATCAGTGTTTTTTGTTGGAACGTTTAGCGTGCTAACAGTTTCAAAGAAGAATAGTAGTTGGTATAGCAGTAAGTCATGGATATTAGATGGAAACACCCGTGGACATCTATGCTTTGCGGACCTACCGGTTGTGGCAAAACAGTGTTTGTAAAAAAATTTCTAAAATACATCGATCGTATGAGTGACACACGTTTTGACCGCGTGATCGTTTACTATGCTGAATGGCAGGCAGGTTACAAAGAGCTTGGGAGACATATAGAATTTCGCGAGGGGCTTCCTCAAAGTACGGACTACGCTGGTGACTCACGCTCAAAGTTATTAATATTAGATGATCTGATGCGTGAATCATCCTCAAGTAACGCCATTGTCAACTTATTCACAAAGGGGAGTCATCACAATAACCTAAGCGTCATATTTATTACACAGAATATATTTCATCAAGGAAAAGGCCAACGAGACATTTCGCTCAACGCACAATACATGATCGTGTTTAGAAATTTACGCGATCGTACACAAATACAACATCTTTCGCGCCAGCTCTGTCCTGAAGATCCACGATTCTTACAAGAGGCGTACTGGGACGCCACCTCACGGCCATTTGGATACCTTTTTCTAGATTTAAAACAAAATACTCCAGATAATTGTCGTTTTCGTGCTTGCATCTTCCCCGATGACGAATATCAATACGTTTACGTACCTCGAAAGCAGTTTAAAGGCGTTGATTCGAGTAATCACCTTCCAGTCGTATCTTTGTGATGGAGCGGAAAACTAGAAGTCCTATCGGGCAAAAGCATACAGATATTTTAAGAGCGCTTTACCATTTTAACAGGGAACAACGCGCTGCCGTGCTCCGTAAGGCCGATCCCAAATTGGTCAGATACATTTGTGAGTGTGCTCTCAACGTGTTGCGCGGTAACGTTTCTCTCAACAGAACGCACAAAACTCGATTACGTAAACACGCAGGCATTCTTAGACGATTGGCAAGTCCTCAAAAGAATCTAGCTACGAAAAAGAAAATTATCGTACAGCACGGCGGATTCTTGCCAATATTGTTGGCACCACTCATTGGTACAGTATTGTCAAGTCTTATATCAAAATTTAAAAAAAAATGGAACACACCAAAAAAATGATTTTGTTACCACAAGAGAGTGTGGAACGCTTACAACAAAAACTTTTCACCAACACTGGGTTAAAGTCGGTGCAAACAGCAGGAACTGCTGTTAGCAGGCTGGATGCAGAGATGAGTGATATCTTGAATTCTACGGACGATATGAGCGAGCGGGATAAATGGCAATGATATTCTCAAGCATTACAACGTTATCTACATTTTAAAGATATTAGTAACAAGAAGACAGAAACTACAAAGAAAAACGATGATATGCAAGATGCTGATATTATCAACGATAATAATAATGATGATGCTGAGGCTGAGTGAACACGAGTCGTCAAAGAATTAGAAGATCGTGTGGATGCACGAATTGTGGAAAGTGTACCTTTAAAATACCGGTCCAATGCAGCGGGTCTTTTACAACATTTACGTGGCACAGGCATCGTCACTTGGGATGGTAATGGTGCAACATGTATAGATGGCATTCCTATCCGTGGCGCAAATATTATCGACTTGGTTAACGACGCTATGAGGAAAAGACGACACGTGAATCCGGCAGGTGCTCGTCAGTTTGCTCTGGCACTTCGACGTGTCGTGACGCCTCGGCTTTTTATTGGGAACGATCGTGTGTTACAGATAATCGATGAGGCTTCTCCTTTCGCTTCTCCAGAGTCTGGTTGTAGCAAATCAAAATCCGGTGGTAGTAACAAACTCAGTGAGGAAGAACAAGGGTGTAGAAAGAGAAAGAGAAGAAAGAAAGTCGCCAGATCACCGAAATTAGGGGAAACATGGAGTCGTCTGGGCACGAAATTCTGAAATTAGAGAAAGACGATGAAGGGGAAAAGTCTGTTCTAGATTCTATAATTGATTTAATGCCTTTTGAGATGCACGTACCAGGATACAAATTTTGCGGACCCGGAACAAAACTGGCTGATCGTCTTAAACGTGGTGATGTTGGAATTAACCCGCTTGATGAAGCGTGTCGTGAACATGACATAGCCTATGCCAATAAGAAGTCGACAGATCGTCGTCGAGCTGACCAAACACTAGCAGAGAAAGCTTTTTCTCGGATGCTTGGTAGTGAAACCCCACCCGATGAACGCACAGTTGCAATGATGACTGCTCGTTGTATGGTTAGTAAAATTACTTTTGAAAAATTTTTTTCGCGTATTAAGAAGGCTATAAAATGCAGGGATAAGAAAATAAAGAAGACAAAAACGTGTATGATTCCGACGAAGAAGCAAGCAAAAGGAAAAAAACAAGAATAATGCAGAAACAATTAAGTAAGCTTTATTTTGGTCCACCAAGACCAGAAGCATATGCGGGGGCTAATAAAATTATAACCTCTGTACGAAAGAAATACCCAGCTCGAAAAGTAATCGACTGGCTCGAGAGTCAGGATGTTTACAATCTGCACAGACCTGTACGACACAGGTTTCCTAGACGCCATTACAATGTTCGAAATCGTAATGACGTCTGGGAGGCAGATTTGATGGATATGAGAGCGGTCAAAACTTATAACGATAATTACACTTATATCCTCGTTATCATCGACGTTTTGAGTAAATACGCATGGGCTTTACCACTCGTGGATAAAACTTCAAAAAGTGTTGCCAAAGCATTTGAAAACATTTTGAAAAACAGTGCTAATCGAAAACCTGTGATTTTTCAAACGGACAAGGGGAAAGAATTTCTAGGAAAGGAATGCAAGAAGTGTTGAAGAAAAATGAAATTTCATTTAGAATAGTGCGAAGTCCTGATATTAAAGCAGCTGTAGCCAAAAGGTTTATAGAACTATAAAGGAACGGATGTGGCGATATTTTACGCATTAAAACACTCGTCGATACGTTGATATTCTAGAAAAAATATTAGAGTCTTACAATCATAGCAAACACTCATCCATCAAGATGGAGCCAGCATCTGTTACGATTTACAACGCCCACAAAGCTCGAAAAAATTTAGAATCTCGATATGGTTGCTCCAAGTACCGAAAACCTAAATACACCATCGGTGACCTAGTACGGGTCAGTCGAGCAAGAAACGTGTTTGCGAAAGGATACGAGGGTGGATGGACATTGGAACTGTTTAAAATTACTCGTATTTCAGTAGTGCGCCCGCCACCGGTATACTTTCTAAAAGATTTAGCTGATGAAGATATTGAAGGGTGTTTCTACGAGCACGAGTTGAGTAGAGTAAAAAAGGATTTAAATAACGCGAGTTTCGAGGTTGAAAAAATTTTAAAAAGTACTGGAAGTGGCCGGAATAAAAAATATTTTGTTAAATGGAAAGGTCACCCCGATAAATTTAATTCCTGGGTTGCAGCCAGCCAAATCGAAAAAACATCATGAAGGATCAATTTTACATTATACTACCTAGTAATAGTAGTATGCATTATTTTCCTGACAATACTACAACACGGTTCGTTACTCATCTACCACAACAAATACGACTGCAAGGATATTGGAGCGTTGCACTTTCGGAGATCCAAATTCCTATGACATTTCAACATGTTCCACCAAACGAGGACGAAAGATTTGTCTGTGTAAAAAATATACCACCATCGTCGCTGGGGACTAATAAAATTGCACCGGTCGTTTCATCCATTAATTTTATACGTCCAGGTGTTTACAAACATTTAGAAAGTCTCGTGGAGGAGGTGAACAATCTGAGCTGTGCAAAAGACCATCTACGTTTCCAGATAGAGCGTGGTGGATACGTATCAATCAGACGCGTTTGTTTAACAGAGGAATGTACGCCAATTGATCACGTTCTAGAATTGTCAAGGAATTTGAGAAAAATTCTCGGGTTTGAAACTGGAAAAAATGAAGCTATCAAGGTCGATAAAGAAAAACCTACTTTAGCTAATTACCCTGCTAATCTTTCTAATGGGTTACCAACAACTCTAATGGTGTACAGTGACATCTGTGAACCTTATGTAATCGGAGATGTGCAAGGTAAATTATTAAGAGCGGTTTCCTTAAATACTGAGGATTGCAAATATGGTGGTGTAAAAATAAAAAACTTTTCACCATCTATGTACATACCGCTATTGTTTAACTCTTTTCAAACTATTGAAATAGATATATGAGATCAACAAGGTCAGCCAATACCATTTGATTTTGGCACCTTGACAGTGACGTTGCACTTTCATCGTATTGATTAATAAGAAAAAAGATGAATTATTACGAGGCATACTTTGACATGCAGATCGGTGGTGGTGGTAAAAATGGTAGGGGTATCGGACGTATTTACGTTGGAGCCCCCTATCAAAGAGGGCATGGTGGTGTAGGAAGTTTTCTAGCTGGGTTGTTTCGTCGTGTACTACCGCTACTCACCCGTGGTGCTAAAGCTGTGGGAAAGGAGGCATTGCGTACCGGTGTGAACGTTTTATCTGACGTTGCAACACAGAATACTCCAATCAAAGAATCTCTACGAAATCGTATAAAAGAGTCTGGCACAAATCTTAAAAGAAAGGCTGAAGAGAAACTGGATAAATTGATGGAAGGATCTGGATATAAGAAACAGCGTTATCTGTCTGCTTTGCAGTTGGATGACGGCCGTGTCAGTGTTAAGAGCACTCGAAGAAAGATTAAACGGCGCAGCACAAAAAATAAAAGAAATAAAGTAGTAAAGAAGAAAATAAATAGAACCAGAAAAAAAAAGAAAAATTCTCGAAAAAGTAAAAAAGCACAAACGACAAGAGATATTTTCGATTAAAAAATGGCGTTTTTACACACACAGTCCTGTGAGTGCATGAAATCGGAATTGCTCCTATTCGACATTCCTCCGACACAGACTACAATCGAGAGCTCTCATTGGGTCCAGTATAAGCCTATCTCCTCGTTGACTGATGACGCACCTATAGAATTTGTAATATCTGGAAATGGTGAAGATTATTTAGATTTAGCACATACTATGCTTAGCTTGCGCGTTAGCTTATACACCACTGTCGATGAGTATCCTGGAAATGTGACTGCAGAACTACTCAATAAAGTGGCACCGGTGAATAATTTTATGCACTCACTATTCAGCCAATTAGATGTACTATTTAACCAGAAACCTGTGACAGCTCCAAATAATGCTTACGCATACAGAGCATACATCGAGACACTGCTCAACTATGGCCCTGCTGCTAAAAATTCTCATTTATCAACCGTTTCGTGGTGTGACGATACAGCTGGGAAAATGGACGATGTGGGTAGTGACAACCAAGGACTTGTTAAGCGGCGTGAATATTTGGGCGCAAAAAAAACTGTAGATCTTGTCGGGCATTTACATGCCGATGTGTTTAATCAAGAAAAGTTATTACTAAACGGTGTTGAAGTAAGAGTTCGGTTAGTGCGCTCTCGAGATGGATTTTGCCTCATGGATCCTTCAGGATACTTTGCCGTACATATAGAAGAAGCTAATCTTTTAGTTAGACGGGTAAAAATTAACCCAGGTGTGCTATTAGCACACGCAAAAGCACTTTCTAAAGCTACAGCTAAATACCCTCTCACAAGAGTTGAAGTCAAAGCTGTAACAATGCATAGCGGTATACATGGTGAAACTCTGGATAATATTATTTTAGGACAGTTACCTAAAAGAATAATCATAGGGTTTGTTCAAAACAAGGCGTTTAACGGAGACCGAATGCTCAATCCGTTCAATTTTGATCATTTTAACATCAATTTTCTATGTTTGTTTGTTGATGGTGTTCAAATACCTTCAAAACCATTACAACCTGATTTCAAAGTAAAAAAGTTATACGTTGATGCATATCATACTTTATTCAGCGGTACAGGTGTCCATTTTCTCAATGAGGGAAATAAAATTACTCGTGAGTCGTATCCAAACGGTTTCTGTCTGTTTGCGTTTGATATATCACCCGATTTATCGGCAAATGCATGTACTCATTGGAATTTAATAAAACATGGAAGTGTTAGACTCGATGTCAGATTTAGCGAACCTCTGACAGACACCGTCAATTGTATAATTTATGCAGAATACGATAACATTTTAGAGATTGACGCATCACGACAAACAATTGTAGATTTTAATGGGTAAAGCTATCAATAGATGGCGCTTACAAATTTTATCGGATGAAAAGACATCACCGTTACTCCTCAGTATAGCTTTAATCGTTGCATTGGTCAGACAAAAAGTTAAATCATGGATGTAGTCGTGGATATTCAGTGCTTAAAAGATAGCAATAACAGAGTTGTTCCAAAAGAAGTCGCCATCGTAGCTTTGAACGATGATTTTAGCGGTCATTGGATTATCGCATCGAAAAATCGTATAAACGCTTTTAGCAGAGGCATAAGAAGAGAAAATAATTGGCTTGCAGAACATCATCATGGTCTTGACTATTTTGACGGTGATGTCACGGAGAAAGCTCTCTACCAAACGTTGCGCGATCTTACTCGGAAAGTTAGAAAAATTTACGTGAGAGGTAAACAAAAGTGGTCAATTTTATACGGTATTACAGCACGAGAAATTATAAATTTAGAATCAAATAAAGATTCCCCGTCATTTAATCAGCTACCCTGGTTAAATAAGTATTGTCTCAATCACGCTGTAAAGACACCTCATCTAAAATATACGTGCGCTTTAAACAATGCGTACCGTTTAAAAAAATGGTTATCTTTACGAGATTTGGAGCGTGATTCTGAATTTGTGTTTCAACCACCGACACTTCTTTGCGATGAACAGCCTGGAGATAATGGAAATTTTGAAGGTTATACCGTCCCACTCTGTAGGAGTGTACCCAGCAGATCAAATTCCGAAGGTGTGGACGAAACTGACAGCAATTGTAGTGAACACTGATGGCCATATAAAACCCGGAACGCATTGGGTGTGTATGTATGTTAACCGTAGTGGTACAGCTTGGTATTTTGATAGTTATGGAATGCCGCCTTTGATACCAGATTATATTAACCGTCTACGTCGTAATTGTAATAGATTCCGTTGGAATACGGTACAGTTACAGAGTGAAACATCTGATGTGTACGGCCAATTTTGTATTATGTTCTTGGATTACATGACATCTGGATTGGGTTTCGAGAAATTTCTTAAAAATTTTTCTACTGATTTAGTAAAAAACGATGCTGTAGCCAGAAATTATGTACCGTTCAAACATGCTGACGACAACTTTTCTGGAAATGGTTGTTGTATGATAAGATGTTTTCAAAAGTGTTGTGGTAAGCTGTCGTTATTGTAACCTGATACTTTCTTGTCACAAAGTCATGTTCGTTACCAAGAATATAGTGAGATCAGTGTTCGTGGAATTTAATAATTCTATTGTTGGTTTCTTAGAAAACAATACTGCAGCTGCAAGCTACGTGTCGATCAGACATGTTGATGATAACTTTTCTAGGAATGATTGTTACTTTCTTCTCGTAAAGTAACGCTCACCAAAGAAATAATGAGGTCAGAGTTCGAGGAATTCAATAACAATTTTTTTTGCTGATTCGGTAGAAAATAATACTGCAGCTGCAAGACACGTGTTCATTAATAATGCTGACGATAGCTTTTCTGGGAATCATTGTTACTTTCTTGCCGTAAAAGCACGTTCGTTACAAAGAAGTAGCGAGAGTGTATTTTCTTAGTCATCACCTTATCTCCTCCACTGTCTCTTGTGTTAAGCCTTTATATAACGAGATTATATTCATCAAGATGACAGTCATTCAGTCGACGTTCGTATCGTAGAAAGCTATTAGGAAAAAAGGAAAAAAATGTCGCATCAGAAGAAGAACTTTACACAGCCCATCTTTAATTCTTTCTACGGTTTGAACAAGTCATTTTCGAAAAAAATTTTAGTTGGTCTTGAATATAATAAACTACGAGATGGCGAATTTTATCCAATGGTACGTTTACTCTCACACGATTTTCAAGGAATAGCTTTCACTACAGCTACGTGGAACGAGTTTAAGCTTACGTTTGGTGATACTGAAAAATATTTTGATGGTAATGCTGATGATTTGATGGAGCAAAAAGTGTACGGAACTGGTTGGATTCTGAGGTATACTAGAAGCCATACTGATAGAGCCATTGAAATTGAAGAAAATTTCACCCCTACTTCTGGTCTGGTCAAAAGGTATCGACAAAGCATTGTTATGAAAAAGGTGACTTTCGAGTATTTACAAGGCGTTGCATCCTGCGTAGATGATAGGATTAAATATTTAACCACGCTTGTTAAAGGTGTTAGTGTGTGTGCAGGAGAGATTGTTGATCTTGTAGAAAAATTGTGCGGTGTTCGATATGGATCTCAAATAGATGAATATTGTGCGGGCTTTGTGAAACGAGCTGTACTAGAGTGTGATGATGATATAATTGCGTCGTTAATTACAAGTGTGGAAAATAAAATAAAAGAACCTGAAAATTGTATTTTTAAAACCGAAATTATTCGTGTATTTCACGAAATCACAGCGCTTCGTGTTGATTTAATTGTAGCTGCGTTAAATTATCTTGTAGTTGTAAAATAATTATAAGCGTATATTCACTATATTTATAAAATAATATTTTACACTATACTTATAAAATAAGTTTTGTTCACTATACATATACTATAATTGTATCCACTATATATTTTATAAAACAATAAACGAAAAAATATAAAGTATACTCTCCATCTTCTTCTTTCTTAACCAATATTACACCTCATCCTAATAAAGTCGTTTTTTTTTTAATTTGCAAAATATTTTATTGTTCAATTAAATTAATTCTAATTTTTTCTTGATTAATTTGAATAGTTTAATAAAATTTTATTAATAAATTTTTTATAAATATTATTGAAAAAGTTTGTCATCTCTAGATTAAATTATATGTATATATATCCACGTGACGTCATAATGACTCACTCAACTCCTGATACCAATCAGAGGTCATTCACCTCTGGGGAGGGTGAGGAGTGGGGGTTTGTTGTGACGCGCCATAGTGGTACCTATACTACTAACGTTATTTCAAATTTCTAATGTGACGATTCAAAAATAGATTTACAATTTAAATATATTGAGCATTATAAAAACCACGTGTAGGTTTTACTCGTTCAACAGACAATGAAAAAGAGGCGCGTTTTATAATGCATAGCAACCAAACATTTTCTAACGTTCGTAAATTTGATATTGTACTTGTTGAATTATTTGCAAGTATAGTTAATAAAATATAAAAAATTTATTAAAAATATTGAAACATTGTATTGTCACTGAATTTTATCATTAATCTCATTGCAATTTCTGATCTGAAACGTAATTTTTTTCTATATTTCTGGTTATCAAGTGTAATAATAATGTAATCAGTGATCGCTTCTCTTCATTGAATCTTTGATTTGAAATTTTCTTGATTCTCATATTTAGAGTGTATGAAATATACAAAGTATTTGTGATTATTAAAATCAAATATTAGTAACTATTAAAAATAATATAATGAAATATTGTAACAAAAAAATTTTAATTAATAATCGTTAACTATAATTTAATAATGATTTCATTAAGAAGCATCGCATACTTCATTTGATTCATATTGTAATAGCCAGCATTTCAGAATACGTCTACTCTTTACTTTAAGACACTCATTGTCTGTCAACGCTAACTGAATAACATCCGAGCGCACGTGAACATCTGTGTCTTCAAAAGTGACGATCGTTACCCAGAGTTACAAAGACTCTGAGGGGCTCGATTTCAGTATAACCTACATCCCTAATTTTTTCAGTGTGTAAATATATTTAGGAAAATCTAAAGTTATGTAACAATTTAAGCATAGCGTTAAAATTAAGATTATTTGTAAAACATTATAGTCATAAAGACTATAACAAATAATACATCTTTAAATTATTTTCAAGACAGCATTTGAAGTAATTGTAATTAGAAAATACTGTGTATTAATATTCTGAAAGAACACTGCACGTATTTTCGGTATTTCAGTAACACCAAAAGTACAATTTTCATGTAAAAAATTGTATTGAAGGAAATGCAGGCCTAGATTTTTACAGCGGACAGGCTATGGAAGCGGTCCATAATGATTTTCCTGCAACATAGGCTAGTACAAAGTATCAGTGAATCATATTTGCAGATTGCTCTTAATAATTTATCTGCATAATTAGAATCATTTTACGATGCTTAGTATTAGCTCACGTTTCAGAAAAATCAAAATGGACCGCATCTATAGCCAGTTCACTGTAAAAACCAAGGCCTCGATTTTCTTTAATACAATCTTTTACATAGAAAATGTAGACATTGTTAGAGGGTTTTTTTCGATTTCGGCCGTTCAAGTTGTGGTTTAGGATATCGACGTTTTGTTAACATTACAACGATCGGTATCCTAAACCATAACTTACATGATCAAAATTCAAAATAACCCTCTGACAATGTCTAACATTCATTGTAAAAGCTTTGGATCCAAACATGGACATATACTTTTGGTGTTATTGAAATACCAAAAGTACATGCAGTCTTTTTATAGAATATTAATACACAGTATTTTCTAATTATAATTACTTCAAATAACGTCTTTGAATAATTTAAAAACGTACCATTTCTTATAATCCTTATAACTTCAATGTTTTACAAAAAAAATCTTAATTTTAACGTTACGTTTACATTGTTACATAACTTTAGATTTCTCTGAATATATTTACAATAAAATTTGCTTAAAATGTGTGAATAATTTATAATTCTATTCGACATCGACATTTTGGAAATTGAACTCATAAATTAAAAATAAAAAATTTAAAAAAAAAAAAAATTTTATTTAATTGAATAAAAAAGCGCTTATTCTTCGATTTTAGTTTTTGTTGGAGTTCGATCCTAAATGTGTCTAGAATCATATCCAAAAGGAAAATCTGAGGTGCAAAAACTTTATGGTCAAAATTATTCGAGGGCCACTGTGGACTGTAAGGGAATATCCACAGAACTTTTGGATTTGAATCTGACTTTTTTCAAATAATTTTTTATTAGTTACCATTCTATTATATTTAAATGCATACACTTTTATCGAATTATTTATTTTGAATCTAAGAAACAAACTTGCCTTTATGTTGATCTGTACTCAACAATGTCTCCAAGAATTCCTTGAAAATATCAAATTTTGTACGAAAAATCTCGGCTTTTGCATAAATAGTTTTAAAAAAGAGCTAAATTTTTTAAGTTTTAAGAAATTTTAAATAATGCTTAAATAAGCTTTAAATAAAGTATGGGACTATTTTCTTCACTCGAAAACGAAAAAGTAGAGTCAGAGATTAGTAGAGATCGCCAATAAGCATAGGTGAGAGCGTGCCCGTTAAAATACAATGTGAACCACCGCCGCCACATGGACAAATGCCAAAACTATACGCGCAAAGCTCCTCCACGTTTTTACACGCGTGTAGAGAAACAAACGAGAGGGGTGGAGACAAACACTTGAGACATGGGACTTATAGTGGCGTTAGTAAACTTACGGCAAACCCTCTTTAGCTCGTTTTTGTCGCGATACGTTATACTTTTATTTCAATGTGATTCACCATCCCGAAAATTTGTTGATTAATTACATATTTTTATTTGAGACATAAATATATTTTTTAATAATAAAAATCATTAAGGTAATCAAACAAACAATAATAAATAAAATATTTTGGGAGCCCATAAAAATTGTATGTAACTTTTCACCCCATGCAATTGACGTATTCGGTGTCTGTGATCACCAAGTTTTTACGCATCTCCATTTTAGTCCTAACTTTGCCAGGTTCAAATCCGACCTTCCACCTATTTTTTTTTTTTTTTTTTTTAAATATATATTTTTATAATCAATTTTTATAGCGGAAAAAATAATATAAACAATTTATTCAACACCTTAAATTATATTTCATTTCAAAAATATAAAAAAATATATTTACAGATAGGGATGGAAAAAAGTTTTAATGTCAATATTACATGACCATATAACTTATATTAATATGAAATAAAAACGTAGCTGATTCTGTAATTTTTTCTTGCTAAATAAAAGATATTAAATATTGAAAAAGAATTATTATGAATTATAGAGTTGTTTTTTCATTCTCACTCAATTGCGAATAATAAAACATTTTTTTTTCCTTAAAAAAGGATCTTTTCTAAATTTATATAAATGTATGATATTTTTAACTAATTTAATAAAAATAGAAAGTAAGTATAAATAAATCTAATTTTATTTCAGAAAAGTAATATAATAAATGTACTTTGAAAAATAAATAATTTTACGAATTTAAACTTCATTAAAGCGCATTTTAAATAAAAATGACATTGAATATCATCAATATTTTTAAGAATTGGACGTTTTCTTCTTTCTATTATTAAATATATTTTTATAATTTTATCAATTATTATTTTGAAAACGAAAAAATTGATTTAACAATCTGTTACGGGTGGAATATTCTAGAAAATAATAAAGCGTAGAAGTATAAGAAATATATTAAGGGGTGTCCTCATACCGGCACAGAGATCTATCTTATCTACATTTGAATTATACATTTTAATAAAAATTTAACTATTTTTGACTAAAATTCATAGAAGAGGCACATTCTTAACATTCTAAAGAATTTATTGCAACGTTAAAAGACAGAATAACAGTGAAAATGAAGACAAAAACTGCATATTACGATTATTCATAACTACATTAAAAAGTTAATCGTATTAAGCAGTTTTCGCCTTGATTTTTACCCTTATATTGTCTTTTAACGTTGCAATAAACTCTTTGGCATGTTAAGAATGTGCCTCTCCTACGAATTTCAGTCATAAATAGTTAAATTTTTATAAAAATTCATAATTTAAATGTAGATGAGGTAGAAGTCTATGTCGGTATGAGGATTTCCCTTAAACTTAATGAATAAGCCAGTAAGAAAGCGCTGACTAGACGTCTGAAACCAGCTAGCAACAACTCGTGATCGAAAGAAATGATGACGAACTAGCCAACAAGTTAAGACCTGTAGAGAACGAACAAAGTGAAGCATGATAAACAGAAGCCACGAGGTAGGAACTTCTAGAAGAATAAAGGAGTGCGAAACAACGAACCCAGCAAGTATAAATACGACCGGGCGAACCACGCCCGGTCGTATTATAAAAAAAAAAAAAAAAAAGAATTATTATTACTGCAACAAGAATTTGCGTTTACAGTAATACAATTATTAATACAAAAATATTATTACAGCAGAAGCTAATACTTATATTGAATCAAATATTATTATCAAAATAATTGTTATTACAAGGAAATTATAATTGTATATAATTGATATTAGAGAAAAAAAAACAAAAATTAAAATGATTAAAGCAAAAAAAAAAAGAAAAGTAACAATAAGAAAACTAAGTATACAAGCATATTTTATAAATATATAGATATAAGAAAAAAATTGATTTTGTAAATGTATGTGTATACCTATGCAGACACAAAAATACTATAAAATTAAAATTAAACATTGAAATGCAATTTGTATAAGTATTGAAGCTGACTTATAAAATTTAAATACAAGTAATTAGTAATACTACATAAACTCTACATAGTTGATTGTATTAAACTGAATAGATTTAGAAATTAGAAACAGTACCCAATACACAAATAAAATTATATTAAACTACATATTAAACCTAATACAAAGCGTATAAAAGTTATTAGAAATAACATATAAAACTTCATGCACACAACTATATTGAAAATAAAACAATAATTGAAATAATATGTATAACCATACATAATTATATTATATTAAAATTAATGCAAATAAAGAAATTAATAGAAACAAGGGTTAAATAAAAATAATACGTAATATTGCATATTAAGAATCATATTAAACGAGCATAAGTTATTAATACATTATAAAATTAAAATAATTTAAATGACATAAACAACAAATTCTAATACGCAAAAAAAAGAACTCTACAATAAATTATGGGAAAGCAATTAAAAATCAAAGAGAAACAAAAAAATAATAGAAGTTATATACTGCAACGGTAACGTGCAAGCTACACTATAAGCTATAGCTATACCATATGCATAGAGTGCATAAGAAAAGACAACCACGCGCGCGTTTATGTACAACCACACATAGGTGACACGACGCCATCTCACACAACCATGCGCGAGTATATGTACGAGCCAGCACGCACACATATATGACACGACGCCATCTCACACTATCATGCACGAGTATACGTACAAGCACACATAGGTGACACGACGTCCTCTATCACAACCATACGCAAATATACATGTGCCATCAAGTGTACAAAGTACGAAGATCCACACAAAGAGGAATGAAACACGGGCTCGATATATAGGCACGAATAAAGAAAATTAATTAAGACGGTTAAACGCATTCACAATTATTAATATAACAAAACATATAGGAAAATTTATCAATAAAAATTATAAATAAACGCAAATAAAACGTGAAATATGGCTTAAAACCATATCGGGACAACATAGTACCAATATAGAGACAAAAAGCTACCCAAATATGAAAGTCGTAAATTAATAAATAAATGCTAATATCTCGGAAAATTACATAGATAAAAATTTCTTACCTGACCCTAATTTGTTAATTAAGGGTAGACTTTCGGGTCCAGTATTAAAAACTTCAGTTATTAATTAACGAATTATTATCTCGAATACTAATAAACTTATCAATTGCAAAACCACCTGTAATTTTACAATTAAGCATAAGGGTTGTAATCCCATATAAATTAAAATAAATAATAATAATTATCATTAACAAATTAAATTGTTTATATCGAATTTCAAGAGTTACAAAAATGCAACTACATATTCATACCTCATAAATAAATCCATATACAAATATCATATTATAACAATTTTCATATAAACAATAAATTGTTTATAAGCCATTATCTCAGAACCTAATGACTTAATCGAAACAAAACCAAACTGTAATTTTGTAACTAAGAATATATTATTAAATTACATAATATTACTTGTAAGAATAATTATAATTGCAACGTTATTTAAATTATTTATAAAATTGCCTTTAATATACCAAGGGTCAAATAGTGCAAAAATGGTAATTAATGACCTAATAAACAAAATAGAACCCTGGGGATAACACAAAACTAATAAGTAACCACTAATAAATAAAAAAAAAAGATCGAATAAAATTACTTGTTTAACTAATGCAGGTATACAGGGGTTATAATATGCTTACGATCAAACCTAATATTACATAAATAAAAGATAATCCAGATTAATACATTAAGAATTAATTACTTTAATTTGGAAGGCTCCAGCCATGGGGGTCCCCTATAATTAATCAGAAAAGAATGTTTTCAGATACAAACACAGACCCAAAGAAGTACATACACGCAAACAAGTGCATCACATTCAAGAAATAAACGAAACCATCTATCAGATACGAACGAATGTCAACGTCAACATCTAAAGTATCCACTTTATAAAAATTATTGAAGACATAACAAAGGAGAATAATAAAATAAAAATTTTTGTTTCAACAAAATCCATATGTACCAGAACTAAATAATAATGTATTAAGAGAGAGAGAGAGAGATAAAGAATAGATTTGTAATCGTTAGGTACACCACACAACTCTACATAAAGATTGTAACAGTTATCCATAGATATATAGGTTAGGTACACTTAATAATTATATAGAGTCAAAAAAAAAAATTTTTTTCAATATAGGTAATTAATCGACGAGGACGTCGATACCGCGGCCTCAGACGTGTTACGGGTGGAATATTCTAGAAAATAATAAAGCGTAGAAGTATAAGAAATAAATTAAACTAAATGAATAAGCCAGTAAGAAAGCGCTGACTAGACATCTGAAACCAGCTAGCGACAACTCGTGATCGAAAGAAATGATGACGAACTAGCCGACAAGTTAAGACCTGTAGAGAACGAACAAAGTGAAGCATGAAAAAACAGAAGCCACGAGATTTAAACTTCTACAAGAATAAAGGAGTGGGAAACAACGAACCCAGCAAGTATAAATACGACCGGGCGAACCACGCCGCGGCCTACTAGGCTACGAGGCACTAGAGCAGCAAGAAAGATGTAGACTACTACCCTACCAGAACGAGACCAGAGCATAGAGAAGCACGAATCCACGATCGACGCAGCGAGGACGTATCAGCGATTTTACACCAGTAGTACAGTAGACATTTCTCTCTCTCTCGACTAACGTAATAATAAATCAAACAGTTTATTTTAAATATCGTCTTATTAAATTAATTACCTTCACGCAAATTGACTACTTGGATTTATCAAGCTTAGTCGTGATAAAAAGATACCCACAATATAATAAATCAATTACGTGAAAACGTAACAAAACATAATAATTTGAGTTCTCACAAAAAATAATTAATACAATTTTCACTACATTTTAAATAGCTTAATTCTTTTGGTCTCTCAAAAACTAGCATTTTCTAAACTTATATAGGGGCATGATAACATTATCTTCAATTCATTTAATAAAAATTTAACATAAAATGTTGATAAACATGATTTTATTTTAGACACATAAAAAAATGATGAAATGCTTTTATTAAAAGTATATCCTTTTTAATATCAGTAATATAGTAGTATAGTAATAAATATCTTGATATCAGGTTTTAAATGTCTTTTTATTGAATCAACTTGATATAAATTTATAATGTCGATAATTTGATTTAGAAAAAATAAGCTTTACGAAACCTTGCAAATTTCACGAAAGCGTGTTTTAAATGAAAATGACTTTGAATTCTATTTTATTGTTAAATAATTAACATAGAATTTTAATATTTCCAGAAATAAAAAAAATAGATATCAATGTTCTTTTTGTAATCATTACAACGGTTTGAAAATTTGAACCATAATATGAAAAGCATTAAAAATTTTTTTAAGTTTGACAATTAATTAGGAAAAAATCTCGGAAAAAATTTTATCTATGTTGTTAATTTTTAAAAATAGCAGTTTATTTATTAAGTATATATTTTTTTATATTTTGACGTTTATTATATCTTTTTAAAGTATATTCTTTATTGTTATTTGGGATGAATGTGATAAAATACGTGAATACTTTATTATATCATAAAAAATAAATTTAAATACAATATTTCAAAAAACAATGAAGAAATTTATTATTCGAATTAAAAAATTTAATCATAAAAATTATTGTATTTATTATTAAAATTTTTTATTCTTTGTAAAGAACTTTTTGTCCGTATATTTCTAATAAAAAAAAAAAAAAAAGAAAAACAATGTGCAGCATACAACGTGTTTGTCCTTAAAATGCTCATTTTATTAATTTTGTTATTAATAATGAAAACTGTTGAGATGATTAAAAAAAATTAAGTTTAGTAGGAGGAAGCGTTAAAAATATGTAATTTGGTTTAAATAAAAAATGTACAATAGCTGTGATGGCTAAGTTTTAGGGTACGTTGCAGCAATTAATAATTTTCACAAGTTCAAATCTTATGCTTTGCCTTTGTTATTTAAAAAAAAATTAATGATATGATTACAAATAAAATTTGTTACAATACATTGAGAAACATTTTTGACAAAAAATATTGACTACAATTTAAAATAAAATAACCGTTAACTACAAACATTTTCTAATCATTTGCTAATTAACACTTTTTTGAACATAAAATTTTTAATTCAGACTTTCTGTTTTTTGCATCGCTAATATGGAAAAATTAAAGCTTTTTTTTAAATCCTCAAACGCAGTTAAATGCAGAATTTGGATAAAAAAAAATTGAATTAAAAAAATTTTTTTAATTAGAAATGTTAGCCATAAAAATTTTAAAAACGTTTTTTTTAAATATAGATTATTCTCATATGGAAATAATTTTTGTGAATAACTGTAAATAATAGTAAATAATTGTAAATAACTGTTAAAAAATGTTGAAATTGAGACATAAATAATAGTTATTTACAGTTATTTACTGTTATTTACTATTAATTACTATTATTTACAGTTATTTACAGTCATTTACAGTTATTTACAGTTATTTAAAATTATTTACAGTTTTTTTATAGTTATTTACAATTATTTATAATTATTTACAGTTATTTACATTTTCAAAAATTTTCTTAATTAAAAACTCTAAGCATAAATAAATAATGTACTTAAAAAAAGTATATCATTTAAATTTGTTTAAAATCTTATGAGAAACACGTTTGATAATGGAAAATGTTAAATGGAAAGTATTAAAACATAATAATGGAAAATGTTAAATGGAAAGTATTAAAACATAATAATGGAAAGTGTTAAATGGAAAGTATTAAAACATAATAATGAAATAAAAATGTTCAAGACATTAATAATTAATCTAAAATATCATAAAATAAATAAATGTTTTTGAATAAAATTCAAAATTTGGCAATTTTTAACGAAATTGATCATATGTTTTGAATAAACATTATATAAAGTTTAAATTAAGCTCACAAAAATTTTACAAAAAGAATTAAGAAATTTAATATGAAAGAAAATTTTCCGGATATAAAAATATCAGAGATAAAAATACCGATGTTTCATCAAAAATATAGTGTTAAGAAACGCTTATCGGAACTTGAATAGCCAAACAGCTAAAATTCTTACTAAAAATGTGTGATAGCTCAAAGAAAATATTTAAATATATTGATATTAAAAACTTTTGATGTTTCTGAAAGATGTATAATTGCTAATGAAAACTCTTCTGCAAATTTTAAAACGGAAGGAGTAAGTAAACTAAAGATAGAATTAGACAATGGATTTGGATAAAATTGGACGGGATAAGTTTTGCTGAGGTTATGAAGGAAAATATACTAGCTTTACGTAAATTTGCCGAGATGACTCTTGCATTTCACCTAGATAATTAAAAAATTAATATCTTTGATCCAGTTTCAAATAAGTTATTCATGTCAGGTATGTGCAATCAGATAGAATCAACAATGAACAAAGAAAACTTACAAATTGAAAATGAGAACAGTAATATGGAAAAAGATGAGAAATCAAAGCTTAAGGGGTGTCCTCATACCGGCACAGAGATCTACCTTATCTACATTTGAATTATGCATTATAATAAAAATTTAACTATTTTTGACTAAAATTCATAGAAGAGGCACATTCTTAACATTCTAAAGAATTTATTGCAACGTCAAAAGACAGAATAAAAGTGAAAGTGAAGACAAAAACTGCATAATACGATTATTCATAACTACATTGAAAAGTTAATCGTATTAAGCAGTTTTCGCCTTTATTTTTACCCTTATATTGTCTTTTAACGTTGCAATAAATTCTTTGGCATGTTGAGAATGTGCCTCTCCTACGAATTTCAGTCATGAATAGTTAAATTTTTATTAAAATTAATAATTTAAATGTAGATAAGGTAGAACTCTCTGTCGGTATGAGGATTCCCGTTAAGAAAGAAATTATGAAAAATAATTAAGCCAAATATGAGCATTCTAAATTAGATATCATAATCAGAAATTTTTAAATATACGATATAGATAAATTACCACTGATAGAAATAGCTGAAAAAGAATCTCCCTTTTCTGTATCATAGCAAAAATTAAATAAAAACAATAAGGCAATGTTATGGCAAGTAAATTTGGTCATGCCTCAATTGCTCATTAAAATTTCCTAAAAATAAAGAATTACAAAATGCCATTTTAAGAATTCTATTTAGTTTGTGACACAGTAGGTCTTAGTAAAATGAAATTCATAAGAGGTATCACCCTTGATTTTCTTTCAGAATAAGTTTATATGGTTGTTTCTTCAAAGAAAGTCCAAATCGCTGTTGAAAATCTTTTTTTTCAAATTCTTAAATTTAAAATTTTTTTCTCTTTAAATATGTTAATTTGGTTATTTCAAATAAGATCTCATCCTTCGTCGAGCTTAAATATTTGTATTGTTTCGGACTGATAAAAAATATGCTGTCAACAGAGTTACGTATTATTAATTTCTTATCTGAATTCTCCAGTATTTTTCGCATAATTTGAAAAATGATAATAATAATAATAATTATTATTATAATACATGAAATTTTATATATTAAATAATTATAAGATATTATAGTGTCGACGGTGCTACATTTTTATTATAAATACTTCAAAACTCTTACTTAAAATTTAATTTACGTACTCCATGCATTTCTAAATTAAAAAGCATAGATTTACATTGACTTTTTAACTCATATCATTATTTTACGGATTGCCGCATTCGTAAAAAAACAGGTGTTGATGGAATTACATGTAATAAAAATACGCAATTTTTTTCAAAATTTTCGATTATATTTTTAATATACAAGCATTAAACTGCCTTTGTTTCAAATCATCAGTTGAAAGTAATAAAGAAATATAAACTTTCGACTAACATAAAGAATATAAAACGTTAAAGAAACATCTTACTCGAGAGAAATTAAATTTGTTATTGAAACTCCGTCGACAAAATTTTTGTACGGGAGAACAAATTTAATTGTTTATTCACATATTATATAAATTCCAATTATGCCTTATTTAACTTTTAGTTAACTAAGTAACACAAAAACTTAACAGTATATCATGATATACTTTCGGATGTATAATGAATCGGTGATAATTTACGGAGTGCAGATTTCTATTTTTTACCTGGAGAAGTCAACGGAGTTATATTTTCAGTTGTTTTAACGTATCTCCTTATTGTGAAAAACTAATTCAGTGGTAATCTAATTGAAATTATATTAAATGAAGCTTAAAACTATCATTTAACGTTTAGGCTTTTTTCTTATACGTATCTTTGAAGTAAATTCACTAGAGAGAATATATTTAACATTTATATGGAGGAACAACCATGTAATGTTCATAGTGCACTTTAAAAAAAATCAACGTTAACTTATTTTTGCAAAATGTTTCGAATTTAAAAAAATAAAAAATAAAATTAAATCTAAAAGAATTATTTTATGGTATGTAATGGTATATATTCTTCTTAAGAGACTGCCGTATACCGACACAGATACCTGTTTTACTGACTCTATTTAAAATTTATTTTTTTAAAGACTGGTTACTGGAAGAAGAAATTAAGAGATGTTTTCGATGCGTACAGTAAATAGCAATGTTATCTCTTATAAGAATAAATTAATTTTATCGCTTCGATTTCTAGAAAAGTTGGAATAACTTGAAAATCGTATTTTCTGCCTCTAATCTCTAATTTTATAAGTTATTCCAATTTTTCTCGAAAATGAAGCGATAAATTTAACCTATCTCTATAAAAAAAAGTATCAATTTTCATTAAACAAATCGAAACCATCTCTTCATGTCTGCCTTCAGCTGCTAGTTTTTGGGAAAAAATAATTTTGTAATCAGAAAAGGACAGAGAGATACGGCGGCCTCTTAATAAATGTACATAAACTGTGTACCAAATATTTATTCGATTGACAAATTTATTGGATATACGTACAGTACCAGGCAATAATTCTGAGATAGATAGATATATAGATATTCGTTTATTTTGTAGTAAGATACAAAAAAGGCGTGTAAAACACCTAATAGATCACATTCTGAGCAGGTTATCAAATTTTTGCTCCGACTTTGAAAAAGCGTATCTTCTGCAATTTTGATCCTAGAAAAAATTTAAAAAAAGCATTTTAAAGTATTCTTTAAATGCTTTCTTTTTAGCTTACTTACATTTTTCCAACGATATTTAAAAAATAAATAATCACCTTGGCAATTTTGAAATTTTTTTCATTTTTGCATTTTTCTTCAATCAGCTGTAGTTTTTTAAATAATTGAGCTAGAAAAAATTTGAAAAAAGATTTGGAAAGGGCTCTGAAAATACTATTTGCAGCTATTTTTACAAAAATTTTTAAATTATTTTTTGTCAAGTTTTAAGCATATAAAGTTATCGATCTAATGCTTTCGCAGTTGTAAAAAACACTTGAATAGCAAGTAGAAAATAATCGCTGGTGCAAAACTTTTGATTTCTATAATATAATTTTTGCAAAATAAATCTTTTTGTTGTTTCATACTTTATTATGTTTTATTATTAATAATGAATAGTTATAATTTCCTACTAAAATTAAATCACTACTTCACCAGCGATTATTTTCTACTTGCTATTCAAGTATTTTTTACAACTGCAAAAGTATTAGATCGATAACTTTATATGCTTAAAAGTTGGCAAAAAACATTTTTAGAGCCCTTTCCAAATCTTTTTTAAAATTTTTTCTAGCTCAATTATTTAAAAAACTACAGCTGATTAAAGAAAAATGCAAAAATGAAAAAAATTTCAAAATTGCCAAAGCGATATGTATATTAAGCTACGGAATCCACTTCATGGGGCCAAATTCGGAATAGTACCATATTTTGTCGCTAATTTGTCGCTAATTTGTTGCTCTATCCCGGATTTTGTCGCTCCAGTCGTTTCCGAGAAACAATGGCTACCGTAGCTTAATATTAAGCTATGGCATCCACTGCAGTAACTCAGGAATGGCTAGGACTAGCAACTCCATTCTGAGTGCATAATTTGTCGCTTTTTTTCGCTCTAAGATAGAATAGTTCGTAAGTCCCAAAACCTGACCCAGACCCGGATATGGCCATTGGGCCCGAGTGAAATTGCAAACTTTCTTTCTTAATGTATCTAAAAAGTCATGCGATGTTTGATAATTTGTTGCTAATTTGTCGCTGACATTTAATCCAACACTGGATTTTGTCGCTCCAGACGTTTCCGAGAAACAATGGCTACCGTAGCTTAATATTAAGCTACGGCATCCACTGCAGTAACTCAGGAACGGCTAGGGCTAGCAACTCCATTCTGAGTGCATAATTTGTCGTTTTTTGTCGCTCTAAGATAGAATAGTTCGTAAGTTCCAAAACCTGACCCAGACCCGGATATGGCCATTGGGCCCGAGTGAAATTGCAAACTTTCTTTCTTAATGTATCTAATAAGTCATGTAATGTTTCTGATACTAAAGTAGCTATAGAAAATTTTTCACCTTCAATATCTTTACATCCAAGCACAAAGGAAATTCTTCATGTGGAATGAATTTTAATTGGAATGCATTTGGGAATAAGTCGTTCCTGATAGTTAAAACAATTGTGACTTTGAGCGCATTTAAAAGATGTTTTTGATCTTACTGAGGCTTGAAGGATTTTGTTGCTCTAGTGATTCTTTGAACTAGACACTCTAGATATATTCTTTTTTTTAAGTTATTGGATTTAGATACGTCTAGAAATTTGTCGCTCATGATATTTAAATAAATTTAAACTTTCAATGCAATAAAAATATTCTAATTCAACAGAAGCTACAATATTTTGTCGCTCTAAAAATCTATGGTTCCTAGCACGCTAAAATGATTTTTATGCAAATTTTTGTGATTGAAATGCATTTAGGAATTTGTCGCTCTTAAAATTAAAAAAAATTAATACTTTAAACGCAATATAAAATGATTCTGATACTACAGGAGCTTCAAGAATTTTGTCGCTCTAAAAATTTATGGTTGCTAGCACTATAAAATGATTTTTATACAAATTTTGTAATTTTCATGCATCTGGGAATTTGTCGCTCTTGAGATTGTTAACAATCATAACTTTAAAAACCATAAAAAGATATTTCTGATATCACAGAAGCTGCAAAGAATTTGTTGCTTCTTAATTTATAGCATCCAAGCACATAGGAAATACTTTTATGCAAGTTTTTTGAATTGGAATGAATTAGAGAGTTAGTCGCTTGTGACATTTGTAACTATTAAGACTTTGAATGCAATTAAAAGATGTTTGTTACCTTACTGAAGCTTTAAGAAGGGGCCGAACTAGCTGTCTTTGTCTAATAGCGTTTTTCATCATTTATGTAAACACTATCCGGTATAACAAGAAAAAAATAGCAGCCCCCGCTAGATATTAGTATAATTAGTAAATTTTGTAATAACAACCAAATTTTTGACCGCATAGTTTTTGACTAATTAGAGACCTTCTAGCAATCTAGAATATAACCTATCTTTTTCTGGTAGGTCTCTAATTATTCAAAAACTACGCAGTGAAAAAATTTGGTTGTTATTACAAAATTTACTTATTATACTAATATCTAGCGGGGGCTGCTATTTTTTTCTTGTTATACCGGATAGTGTTTAAATAAATGATGAAAAATGCTATTAGACAAAGATAGATAGTTCGGCCCTTCTTAAGGATTTTGTCGCTATAGTAATTCTTTAATCAACTTACTCTAAATATTTTTTAATATCAGTTCTTCAATTTACTTACGTTTGGGAATTTGTCGCTCATGATATTTAAATAAATTTAAACTTCAATTCAATAAAAATATGATTAATTCAACAGAAGCCACAAGGATTTTGTCGCTCTAAAAATCTATGGTTCCTAGCACGCTAAAATAATTTTTATGGAAATTTTTGTGATTGAAATGCATCTAGGAATTTTTCGCTCTTGAAATTTGAAAAAATTAACACTTTAAACGCAATATAAAGATGATTCTGATATTACAGGTGCTTCAAGGATTTTGTCGCTCTAAAAATTTATGGTTGCTAGCACTATAAAATGATTTTTATACAAATTTTGTGATTTTCATGCATCTGGGAATTTGTCGCTCTTGAGATGCATTTCAATCACAAAAATTTCCATAAATATTATTTCAGCGTGCTAGTAACCATAGATTTTTAGAGCGACAAAATCCTTGTAGCTTCTGTTAAATTAAAATCATATTTTTATTGAATTGAAGTTTAAATTTATTTAAATATCATGAGCGACAAATTCCCAAACGTATGTAAATTGAAGAACGGATATAAAAAAATATTTAGAGTAAGTTGATTAAAGAATTACTAGAGCGACAAAATCCTTAAAGCTTCAGTAAGGTCACAATTTTCTTTTAATTGCATTCAAAGTCTTAATAGTTACAAATGTCACAAGCGACTAACTCTCTAATTCATTCCAATTCAAAAAACTTGCATAGAAGTATTTCCTATGTGCTTGGATGCTATAAATTAAGAAGCAATAAATTCTTTCCAGATTCTGTGATATCAGAAATTTTTTTTTATAGTTTTTAAAGTTATGATTGTTAACATTCTCAAGACAACGAATTCCGAGATGCATGAAAATCACAAAATTTGTATAAAAATCATTTTTTAGTGCTAGCAACCATAAATTTTTAGAGCGACAAAATCCTTGAAGCTCCTGTAGTATCAGAATTATCTTTATATTGCGTTTAAAGTATTAATTTTTTCAAATTCTAAGAGCGACAAATTCCTAAATGCATTTCAATCACAAAAATTTGCATAAAAATCATTTTAGCGTGCTAGGAACCATAGATTTTTAGAGCGACAAAATATTGTAGCTTCTGTTGAATTAGAATATTTTTATTGAATTGAGAGTTTAAATTTATTTAAATATCATGAGCGACAAATTCCCAAACGTAAGTAAATTGAAGAACTGATATTAAAAAATATTTAGAGTAAGTTGATTAAAGAATTACTATAGCGACAAAATCCTTAAAGCTTCAGTAAGGTAACAAACATCTTTTAATTGCATTCAAAGTCTTAATAGTTACAAATGTCACAAGCGACTAACTCTCTAATTCATTCCAATTCAAAAAACTTGCATAAAAGTATTTCCTATGTGCTTAGATGCTATAAATTAAGAAGCAACAAATTCTTTGCAGCTTCTGTGATATCAGAAATATCTTTTTATGGTTTTTAAAGTTATGATTGTTAACATTCTCAAGACAACGAATTCCGAGATGCATGAAAATCACAAAATTTGTATAAAAATAATTTTTTAGTGCTAGCAACCATAAATTTTTAGAGCGACAAATTCCTAAATGCATTTCAATCACAAAAATTTGCATAACAATCATTTTAGCGTGCTAGGAACCATAGATTTTTAGAGCGACAAAATACTTGTAGCTTCTGTTTAATTAGAATATTTTTATTGCAATAAAAATTTAAATTTATTTAAATATCATGAGCGACAAATTTCCAGACGTATCTAAATCCAAAAACTTAAAAAAAAGAATATATTTCGAGTGTTTAGTTCTAAGAATCACTAGAGCAACAAAATCCTTCAAGCCTCAGTAAGATCAAAAACATCTTTCAATTGCGCTCAAAGTCTCAATTGTTTTAACTATCAAGAAAGACTCATTCCCAAATGCATTCCAATTAAAATCTATTTCACATAAAGAATTTCCTTTTGCTTGGATGTAAAGATATTGAAGGTGACCAATTTCCTATAGCTACTTTAGTATCAGAAACATCGCATGACTTATTAGATACATTAAGAAAAAAAGTTTCCATTTTCACTCGGGCCTAATGGCCATATCCGGGTCTGGGTCAGGTTTTGGGACTTACGAACTATCCTATCTTAGAGTGACAAAAAATGCAATTAGAATGGAGTCGCTAGCCCTAGCCGTTCCTGAGTTATGTAGTGGATACCGTAGCTTAATATTAAGCTAGAGTAGCTATTGTTTCTCGGAAGCGGCTGGAGCTACAAAATCTGGTATAGGATAAAATATTAGCGACAAATTAGCAACAAAATTTTAAACATCACATAACTTTTTAGATGCATTAAGAAAAAAAGTTTCCATTTTCACTCGGAAACGGCTGGAGCGACAAAATCCGGGATAGAGCAACAAATTAGCGAGAAATTAGCGACAAAATATGGTACTATTCCGTATTTGGCCCTATGAAGTGGATTCCATAACTTAATATACATCAAAGCGATTATTTTTTTTTTAAACATCGTTAAAAAAATGCGAGTAAGCTAAAAAGAAAGCATTTAAAGAATACTTTAAAATGCTTTCTTTAAATTTTTTCTAGGATCAAAATTGAAGAAGATACGCTTTTTCAAAGTCGGAGCAAAAATTTGATAACGTGCTCAGAATTATTGCCCGGTACTGTATATGCTTATCGATTCAATTTAATATCGACGGTCGAGGGGAAGAAGGTGTCATTTCAATTTTTTTTTAAAACAGGTGCCATTTTATTTTTTTTTCAAGAAAGATGCCATTTTATTTTAGGCTGAAGAAAGGTGTCATTTCATTTGGGTCTGAAAAGAGGTACCATTTAATTCAGATTTAAAAGAAGAGTACTATTCCAAAAATTTTTTTTGTTTTTAATTTTGTAGTGGCAGCACTGACTTTCTTTAAAATTATTAATCATTTTAAAAATTAAATGACAAAGAAAGCATTGTGATACGCATTAATTATTTACATTATAAATATAATATACATATATGTTATGATCGAATATAGATTTTCTTAGAAGTGCAAAACAGGATAAAGAATTAATAATTTACAGGATAAAAACACAAGCCGACAATCGACACAATAAATAAGAAAATACATTGCCAGTATATCTATATATGCGAGAAATAACAAGGAATAAGAAACATATTTCCTCTTATTCCTTGTGCGACACTTATAGAATAACCTCTAGAACACCGGGTGAATTTTTATTTTATTTTTTAGTTATAATCAGCATTATTTTAGATACACATACATAGCTTTGTAAGCTTTAGGTTTATATCGGATAATGATATAAAATTCAAATGTAAAGAAAATATATCTACATTGAAACTTGCTAGGAATGTATCACAACTCCGGATCACGGATTTTGCTTAAGAGCATGACGAAGCTGTCCGCCTTCTAATAATATTTCCAATCTTAACTTATGAATAAACGATGCGTTTAATTGAGTTTTTTTGCTATAAAGAAAAAATTTGTAAGATTAAACTCTAGTGCGGACAACTCAAGAAAACCACCAAAATATTATACATACAAAGTTATAATAAAAACTTTCAATATATCGTATTTTAAGGTTAGGTTTGTCGAGTTTGATATCTAATTTCCAATCCAAGCTCATAAAAAAATAAAAGTCCAAATGATTTTTTATTTTAACAAAAATTATTGTACTAATATAACTTTAGTGCGGACAAGTCATTATATTTGTTTAATTTAAGAATTTAAAATGATATCGATAAAATAAAAAAAGCAAAACTCGATTGCTGCAGCTCCGACATGCCGTTAAACTTTGGGATAAGTTTTTAAATGTCAAAATATGAAAGGAAACAGAATTTTAGACACCAACGCTCAATATTTTCCTAGTTATAGACAATTAAAGAAAATCACTAAAAAAGTTACTAGATTTTTAAACGCATGTAGTTACTTAGCATCGATAGCTAGAAGCTCGAAAGTTTTTTTAAATGAAAACTGAGCTCAAATCCTTTCGAAATAGTAGTTATAACATGTCAAAATATTATTTTTTCCCAAATTTATAGCGTAATAAACATTGGACTCAATTTCGGCTTTTTTTATTAATTGATGTTTTAAAAAAGAAAACTCAAGTCCAAGGTTTATTACGCTCTAACTTTGGGAAAAAATAATATTTTGAGATGCTGTAGGTGCTATTTCAAAAGGATTTGAGCTCAGCTTTCATTTGAAAAAAGTTTTAAGTTTCTAGCTATCAATGCTGAGGAGCTATATACGTTTAAAAATCTAGTAACTTTTTTAGTGATTTTCTTTAATTGCCTATAATTAGGGAAATATTAAGCGTTGGTGACTAAAATTTTGTTTTCTTTTATATTTTGACATTTGAAAACTAATCCTAAAGTCTGAGCAAAATCCTTGATCCGGAGTTGTGATACTCTCCTAGTTGGTGAAATTCGCAATGACTATCTCAGTTCGGCTTGCGTTTTTATCCTGCAAATTATTAATTCTTTATCCTGTTTTGCACTTCTAAGAAAATCTATATTCGATCATAACATATATGTATATTATATTTATAATGTAAATAATTAATGCGTATCACAATGCTTTCTTTGTCATTTAATTTTTAAAATGATTAATAATTTTAAAGAAAGTCAGTGCTGCCACTACAAAATTAAAAACAAAAAAAATTTTTGGAATGGTACTCTTCTTTTAAATCTAAATTAAATGGTACCTCTTTTCAGACCCAAATGAAATGACACCTTTCTTCAGCCTAAAATTCAATGGCATCTTTCTTGAAAAAAAAATAAAATGGCACCTGTTTTAAAAAAAAATTGAAATGACACCTTCTTCCCCTCGACCGTCGATATATAATTTGTTAATATTATGAAATAATTTGTTTAAACCTGATTAATTCAATGAATATCGCAAAAATGAATGTGCGTCAATTTTTTCTAAATACAATGTGGGCAAATTTAAATCCAATTTATTTCTGTATTTTTGAATAACTATTCAAGATTATCTGTGAGCTGTTTTGAAGAGTTCATTAGAAGTACAAGGTATGTGCTAGGATATTATGCATAGGTGTGCTATTTAAGAACTTATCAAGAAAGAGCGAATATATGTGGTTTTATCGTAAAAGTGTTAAAGAATTTACATACTTTGCAACTAAATGGAGTATCTGAAAGATCTAACCAAACGGTTCGATATAAGGTGATATGACTCTGAACTCCTCGAATATCTGCAGGGTTTGGCATTCTCTGTAGCAGTTTATGCATATAATCACATTCCACACAAGTCAAACGATATGATTACTCCTTTAAAAAAATATGCTCTTAGTTATAACTTAATATTCACTAACTTGAAAAATGTAGCTATTTAGCTTATATTAAAGTACAAAGAACAATGAGCCCTACCAAGTTAAACTGATAAGAGATATCAGTTCTTAAATCCAGGAAAAGAAAAATATTATGAAAGCAGCGACGTAAGATTCTATTGTTAAGAATATACGATTCGGGGTCTCCTCTGTAACTTGACGTGTCCTTATCTATTTGGCGCGGAGAATCGATTTTTTGAGGTTGCCAGGCCCGAAATTAATTCCTTCTTGAGATATGGCCCAATTATGGTCAAAATTGATGATTTTCCGTATTTTCCGGAAAAATGATAAAATTCACAACTAATATTATTTAGAAAATTTTTTAATTTTAAATATTTTACATTCCTAGCCATTTTTTCGTCAAATGCTTAGTTTGAACGTAATGCCTTAAATTCCTTATACACTGCTTTAAATGGGACACATATACCTATATATGATTTTTTTTTCTTCAGATCGCTGTCGTTTCAACAATTTAATCTAAAAAGATGAATCACACATATAATTTAATAGACTTTTGTCTGCTCTTTCTAATGAAATTATTTATTTTATCATGAAATTTTATTTTCATAATAAAAATTGAAGCTGACCCAAAAAATTGTAAGCAGATATCTTACACTCCATTTCTTAATAATCAATAAACTACTTATAAGATTCTATGATTTTTTATGTAAGAAAACTCTACTTCAGATTTAAAACATTTTCATGGAAAATTTAATATTCAGATTCCCTGAAAATTTTCCAAGGAAATCGGAATACTGATAGTCTCGGGCAGAAAAGAAGAATTATATTTTTAAATTTTATTTAGGATTTTAATATATAAGAATCAAATGATTCTAACTTTTTTAAATAGATGGATTTATTTTCATAAATTTTAAAAATCATATGGATTTGGACATTTTATGATAGATTTACAGACACAAAAAGATGTAAAACTTATATATAATGTTTTACAAACGCAAACTTTTCTAGATTTTTTGCACTAACACCAATTAAATTATTGGTGGAAATAAAATACTTATTCTTTTGGAGTTTTTTAATTTAGAATTTAAAAATATTTATTTTATAAAATTATAATTAGAGAATTAAAGGCATTAAAGTGTTGCCATGTTTTTAATTAAGTATGTAACATAAAAAAACATGTCAAAATCTATATATTTTCGAAAATTGATTTTAATCAATTTATTTATATAAAGAACTTTTTACTAATTGCATATTAAAGTTGAGATTAAAACTTTTCGATTAAAAAAAAACATTTATAAAAAGCTCAAGTTGTTTAAAAGTTATGAAGAGTTGAAAATTAAAATGAAATTCAGACTGAAATGTAGCATCCTTTCTCTATGCGCATTTTCAGCTTAATATTTGCACTATTATTCCCTCATAGCTTTAAAACAACCTGATCTTTTTAGATCAGAAACTGTACAACTATGAAGCAGATGAAATTTTTTCAACTAAACTGTCCATAACTCAAAAAATCGAGCGTTGGACTGAATGGACGCGGTTTTTTTATGATTTTATATGAAAAAAAATATCCGAAAGTTAAAAAAAAATCCAAGACCTAAATGCAATGCACTCTCTTTGTTAGAATAAGTTCATTCTTATATATTAAAATTATAAATAAAATTAAAAAAACATAGTTCCTCTTGTCTGCCCGAGGCTATCAGTATTCTGATTTCCTTGGAAAATTTTTAGGAAATCTGAATATTAAATTTTTTATAAAAATGTTTTATACCTGATCTCGAATTCTGAAAGAGTAGAGTTTTCTTACATAAAAAATCATAGAATCTTATAAGAAGTAGTTTATTGATTATTAAGCAATGGAGTGTAAGATATTTGCTTACAATCTTTTGGGTCAGCTTCAATTTTTATTATGAAAATAAAATTTCATGAAAAAATAAATAATTTCATTAGAAAGAGCAGACAAAAGTCTATTAAATTATAAGTGTGATTCATTTTTTTAGATTCAATTGTTAAAATGACAGCGATCTGAAGAAAAAAATAAGAAAGATAACCTTTTTGAGAAAAATACATGTGCATAAAAAGTGCATTTTTTAGTAAAATGCATATATCTCAGTCATTTTATAAGGTAAAAGTACCCCTTGGAAACGGTTCTTATACAAGTCTCAATTCAAAATTAAATTATAAAAAATATATATTCATTCTATAAAAAATTAATATGCATTTTGATAGACTAAGTCTTTTTCTTTGATTCACAAGCTTTAAAATTACTTTTCATTAGGAAAAAAAATAATATAAAGAAAAAACAAAAGTTCCAATATGTACCTCTTAGAAACGTCATTTTCTAATGTGTACTGATAAGAAACACTGAGTGTCCGTCTTAGAAACGCTTACCCGTGTGTAGCATATATACTGAAATTCTTTAATAAAATAACGATTATGTAAGAATATGGTTTAAATATTAGATTATTTCTGAGGAATAGGTAAGAGGATAATAAATATATTCATTTTGTTTTTCTATGGATTATAATATAATTAAAAACACCTATTATTACTAATATTGTAATAAATACATTAAATTTTTAAATACAAACAGTAAAACTTGTAAGTTAGTAACATACAAAATAATTTACACATGTAAAAAACATAAGGTTAGCATAGATTATTCTTGAAACAACCTTGTGATTATCCAGCTTAACAATATTCTTAATTGTAGGTTTTGTTTTATTACTACTTGCGATATCTGTTTAAAGAAATATGTAATTAGTTGAAGTGAAATATCACTATTAAAAATTATTTTCTATAAGTATAAATGTTAATTAAAGGTATTAAATAGTTGTAAATAGTTTTACTTTTAATATATTTTTTAATAAAAATATGTAAACAAAATATAGTAATAAAATTGTAAATATTATATTTTATAAATAAAATATAGTGATAAAATTGTAAATATTCTAATTTGTAAATAAAATATAGTGACACAATTGTATATAGTATTTTAAAAACTTAAAAATAGTTGTATGTAAATTGAAATTCTTATAATGATATTTTTAAAATAATTTAAAAATTAATTGAATGTACCACGAGTTCCATTTTTCATGCAGAGCCATTGATTGAACAATCCCAAATTCTCAATATCATTGATCCATACACCGCTGGGCTCTGTTTCTTGAAAATCTTGCAATAACCCATCAGGTAGGCTGTCTTCAAATAATTGTAACAGACTTATTTTATCGTCCTTTGGATGAGTGGTAATTATTGGTTGATTACCCTGTTTCTTATCTTTCTTTAACACATTGAAATTAACAGCATTTGGATTGAGTAGCATTAGACATTTAGCCCTAAAACCACTTTGTACACATTTCTTTCTTCTATAAAGGCATCCAATGTTTCTTTCAAAACAATAGCAAAGTGTTCTTGTTTCAGTCTTGATATATTATTATTATTTGTTTTCCACGTTAGTACCATTTGGATACAAAATGACTAATTCTATGTTGTTTTCTTTACAACATAATAGAAGTGGAATATTGATGTGTGATGCATGGCCATCTAAATAGAGTATAACAGGAAATTCAACATTGTTGTCTTTAAGCCAAGGAAAAAACACATTTGTAATATATTCAAAAAAGGATTCAGATGTTTGCCATCCATTATCTGAGAAGCCTATTGTCAAATGTTCTATAGGAAAATTTTGCATAATTTTTGGAGGTATTTGGTCTTTAAATTTATACATCACCATTGGCGGTACTCTTAAGCCATCAGCACTGTACATGAAGAGTGCAGTGAGGCTCTCCTTCTCATTGGCATCCACTATTTTACAAACAGAACGAATTCCTTTTTGTGATATCACTTTTTCAGGCTTTGGTAATTGTTGTACATTAGTTTCATCGTAGTTGAACACGCGAGATGGATGTATGTCTAATAACTTTTTACTCTCTAACTTTTTATATAATGCAGCGAACCATTCTCTTAAGTTTTCCTCTCATACTGAGGCTCGATCAAGAGTTAAATGTTGAGCTGTTCTGGTACTCAAATTTGGATGTCGCTTTTGAAAACCATCATACCAATGCCGGCGTGGTTTTCCATCAGTAAATGGTGTTTTTCTATCTAATTTTAAGATATAAGATTGAATACACTGCAGCAACTCATTTTTTACTGCTTCCTGATTCTGCTCGATACAAGATCCAATTCACAATATTTTTTTCTTCATCGCATGATAACACTATTGGTGGTGTAATAATTGATACTTGTTTAGCAGGATTTTTGACTGCTCTAAAAACACTTGTTACAGGTACTTTATATAAGGCTGCTGCTGCTCTGTATGACATTCCACTATTGGCAGCAGTTACAGCTTTATCGAGAGCTTCACTAGTATATTTTCTGTTTTCTACTTTTTCCTTTAGAACGACAATTTTCTTATTCAAATCTTTGGTTTTTACTTTTTTTCTTTAATTAACTTTAACTTTCAATAGTTTAGTTTTTTCACACGTTGAATATTTGACTTTATTCATAGTATTTCCTTTTACTGATTGTTTCCTCTGTTTAGACATTAGGAATCAAAACTGTAAAATTAAATATACAAGTATTACTTATAAAAATTAGTTAAATCATCAATTACAGATTCATGTGTTTATTAATTATAGGTTAGGTATAGGTTAGAATTTTTTAAGTGCATAAAGAAATTAAAATCATGTCTACTTACTTTTATATTTGATGCAAATTCGATACTATTTAACTTTCTATCACGTTTAGAAACAAATAAATTATTAATAACTACCGAAATATTAAGAAAACTTCACATTAAAATAATTGTATGCAAAGCGTTTCTAGAAGGTACACGTGTGTGAAAACTATGTCCCTTTAGTCAAAACACTTACACGGACTGTTTCTATGAGGGACATTTGAAATATAATATGTACGTGAAGTGGAACACCTATTTTATTAAAAAATATTGAATTAAAAAGCATTATCTTTATACACACTAAAAGTATGTTTAACAAGATTTTATTGAAGCTATTATTCATTCATGGAAATTACTTTTATTAACAATTATGTTCAAAAGAATTAATGATTGAAATCATCTGTTTTCTCGCGAATGAAAGTCCGTTTTGACTTTTTTCATCACATTCTGAAACTTGCGCAATTAAACATTTTTTTAAAACTTTTTAGTATTTTTAACAATAAATGCTCTGTAAAATTACTAAATATTAATATCAAATAAAACAATTACAATGTTTTTTATTCAAATACATCAACATTTAACTATTTTTTATTTAAATTTTATTATAGTGTTTCTTAGAGGATCAGATTTCATGCGAGTGTTTCTAAGGGGTACTTTTACCTTAGTTCCTTTTTAAATTTCTTGTACTGAATTAAAGAGGGCTCAAAACAGAATAAAACAAAAAAGGTTTACCAAAATTCATTAAAAATTGGTAAAACGATAGCCCTCTAAACTGCCGCGTTAAGTAAAAACTTACATAAGTGTAAAATAAATAAAAGTGATAAAGTGAAATAATATCAATTTTGTCCGATCCAATTTTTAATTTTTTAATACTTAAGTAATCTTTATTTCCTCATTTTTTAGCGAAAAATTTGAAACAACTTTTTTTTAATTCATTTAATGGGCTATTTTTATTATCGGATCTATTGATAGAAAAAATTTATTTTTCATCGAATTGTCACTTATGTAAGTTTTCACTTAACACGGCAGTAAAGTTATCGTCAACTTTTTTAGTTTAAACATTTAGTTTTTGTATACAATTTTCAAATGTGCATATCTTATGCAATTTTGATATTTCAGCAAAAAAAATACGTATCTTCTTATTTTCAGAGTAGAAAAACATACTCCATCGGTGCAGTCATTGGTGACTTGAGTGTATACAGGCTGTTCGATTTGAAATGGAATAACCTTTAGAATAAAAATAGACGAAAATTAGACAATTTCATAAACTTTTATAAACCATCATCAAATGGTAAAAAAATAATTTTTCTCAGATTGAATAAATTTTTTTTATTTACAGATGGGGGAAAATGCCACATAATGTTTGAAAATAAGTTTTTATAGTAAAAAGGACCAAAGATCTGTTATTGACATCTCTAAACATTAATCCAACACTTTATTAAGAAGTTAAAAATAAAATATTAAAAAGGACACAAATCGAAATATCTTTGAAGGCCAAACGGGATAATTATATGTTTCAATGGCAACCATTAATTCAGATCCACTTAATTATAAAGATGCTATGCAAAGAAGCGACAAAGATAATTGGAAAATGGCTGTATAAGATGAGTTGAAATCAATGTGGGGAATAAAGTGTAAAAAATTATTAAAAGATCATTGAAAATGGAGTATTATAGTTTCTAGTTGGGCGTTTAAATGAAAGATAAAATCAGATTAAAAAAATAAGATACAAAGCGACATTAGTTATACGTGGATTCAAGGATAGAAGCATATATGAGATAAGTAAAACATATGTATCAATGTCAAGATTACCTTTAGTGCGAGCATTAGCTATCATGAACAAATATAACTTAAAGACGAGACAATTAAATGAAAAACTGCTTTTGTCAATGAAATTATTAATGAAGAGATGTCTTCTTTGGATCTTTGGAAAAGGAAAGAAAAGACTAGGTTTGGATTACAGAATTTCGAAGTCACATTCGTAATCAGCAACCCCAAAAACTTTTAAGTATACATTCTTATTAAAATTGGACGAATTTTAATATTTTTCACCGTAATATTAGATGAGCTATTTAAAATTTCAAAATTCTGAATTCAGATTTGTGATAAGCCATCCCGAAAATCCTCAAGTACACATTTTCATTAAAATCGGACAAATTGTTGAATATCTATAGAGCGTGCTAAATTTGTATAAACATCGTATGTCTTAGCCACGGTTCTGAATTTTTCAATTAAAAAATATTCAATTAATAATTAGCTTTTTAGTTATTAATTAAGAATAATTTAAATAATAACTAAAATTTAGTTATTAATTAAAACAAATCTAATTGATAACTACAATTTAATTATCAATTAAAAAAAAATCTAATTAATGACTAAAATTTAATTATAAAAAAAATCTAATTAATAACTAAAACTTAGTTATCAATAAATAAAATGATGTGCTTTTGTATTATTCCAAAAGTTGTTGAAATCATACATCTTATTTGAATATATTTAGTAATTATTTAATGAATCGTACAATTAATAACTTAATTTTAGTTATTAATTAGATTTTTTCAAATTTATAATTGAATTTTCTTTATCAATTAGATTTCTTTAATTGGCAACTAAATTTTCCTTATTAATTATATTTTTTTCAATAACTAAATTTGAGTTATTAATTAGATTCTTTTAATTAATTAAATTTTTTTAAATTGATAACTACCAAATTAATTAACGATCGAACGAACTTACTTTAAGTGAAATTCGATCGGAATTATGTGGGAGTCTCGTTCAAAATGATTACATGGTAGCAGTGCTACTTCCCGCCAGTCACGCCACATGTTTAGAGTAAAGAAAAGGGACTTACAAGGGGAGGCCACGGAGTCCGGGTCACCGATTTGAATGAAATATTGGGGATAGTTTTTTAATATATAGTAATGGAAAAAGATTCTCATGATTCAATCTCATAGGCTCTTTTAACCCTTATAATCATAATTTTAGAGATTTATATCGAATTTTTTATATAAATTTGGAGTCTCATAATTCCGTGACTATAAGGCTAAGATGGATCACCAAAAAATAAAATAAAAGTGGAGAGGGCCAGCTTTAATTTGCGAGCTTTTGAAAGTCAAAAGCTTCAATGGCTCAGAAGTTATATTCAATTAAATATTTATAAAATTTAGGGGACGAAATAAGCTAGTAGACAACTAACGCCCAAAATCCTGTTAAATATGGAATCAAACATAACAACTGAGCCTTTGAAGCTTTTGACTTTTAAAACCTCGCAAATTAAAGCTGGCCTTCTCTATTTTTATTTTCTTTTTTGGCGATCTATCTTAGCCTTATAATTACGGAATTATGAGACTCCAAACTTATATAAAAAATTCCATATAAATCTCTAAAATTATGATTATGAGGGTTAAAAGGGCATATGAGATTGAATTATGAGCATCTTTTTCAATCATTATATACTAAAAAACTATCCATAAAGTTTCATTTAAATCGGTGACCCGGACTCCGTGGCCTCCCCTTGTTAGTTCCCCTTTTGTGCTGTTATCTACTTACCTTATATTTTTTAAAACTTAAAGTAATTTGTTATCACTTTACTCAAGTTAAGTTCGTTTGATCGTTAATTATGTTTCGAGGTTCATTCTGATGATTATATGGTAGATGTTCAGAGATAAAAGCAATTACTTTAAATTATGTTATCTGTATTTAAATATTAAACAATCGCTCGATGTCGAGTACAGAAGCTGCAAACGATTTTGTATTAGAAATTGGTTTAGTGTAAAATTTTGCGAATACGTAAGAATTTTTAGACCATCCGGCAGTATTCTTAATCTGATTTAAATCCAAACCCTTAATATATGCTTTCGATGTCGACGCATGTCTTATATTATGTCCTTTGAATAGTGTAGTATCTATTCCGCTTTCAAAGAATACTGATTTGATCCAATCACTGAGCGTTTGCAGGTTTACAGCCTTATAAGACTTTTTAATCGTAATAACAAGCTTGTTGATATCACCTCGTAGTAAGTCTTTAGTTTTTTCTAATTATCTATTTTTCAATTGTTGAGACAATACATAAAGCCAGCTATTCTTTAAAATAAGGTAGTACTAATAAAGGTTGATACATTCCTGGTCCATAAGTCTTTATTACATCCGGAATTTAAATTTCTAGGCATTCATCTTTTTTTAATATATTATTAATATCTATAATTACAAAGGTTTGCACTATGTGCGCTGTGATTGGTGCCAGTACGGTGATTGTTTTTTCTATTAATTGTTTAAGCGATAAGTAGTCTAATGGAAACAATTTTTCTATAAAATTTGATACTACTGAGGTGTTTAAGGTTATATTATATTTAGGTTTAGTGGAACGTTCCCAAAAAATGCCCTTAAAAAAAGATTTACAATGTCTTTGAAAGATCAATATCAAGAATATTATTCAAAACTGCTTTAGCAGAATTCAGACTTCCACCAACCGCTTGGGTTGTCCAAAACGGTATTATTACAATACCCGTGGCTTATTTATTAATAATTTTTTGCAGTGTTTCAGATATAAGAGCAAAAGCTGGAAAAGCATAAAATTTTTTATATTTCCAAGTGATTGTAAAAGCATTAACGGCTACAGCATCAGAATCTCTGTGCCATGGGCAGTATAGATCGCATTTTGAGTTTATTCGAGAAGCGAATAAATCAATATTTATGGGACCGAAGGTATTTTTAATTATGTTATATGCGTAATTAGATAATTCCTATTCGGTGTCTAGATTTTCAATTCTAGATTGTTTGTCAGCTTCGATATTCTTTTCTGATACTATATACGTTGCAAACAATCATAAATTTCTTAATTTCACCTAGCTCCAAATTTTCCTCGCCAGCTGATTATAACTCGCGTATCTAGTACCGCCCATTCGATTTATATTCGCCTTGGTAAGAGCTCAAGTGGCGCCTTGCGTAGTAAATAGAAGAAGCTTAGATGATGGGTCAGAAGTAGTCAAATATATAAAAAAAATGGAAAGTAGTGGAAATAAAAAGAAGGCGCTCTGTACCACAATGCAAATTTGTAAAAAATATTTCTTTACGCAAATTCTCAACAAATCAGAAGGTTTGAAAACAATGGGTGGTAACTTTTAAAATAGGCAAGAAAGTGCCCTCAAATATGTTCGTGTGTGCAGCTCATTTCACCAAACAAGACTATATGCCAAGTAAGTAAACATAACGTTGTTTAGTAAAATTATCATAAATATTATTATAAAATGTTTACAGGGCTCAATATAAAGCATCCGTCATTAGAACCATTGGCTGTTTCATCTTTAAACCTGCCAAAAAAACCATTGAACAGAGTTTTAAATGCAGAACAAGAAAAGCAAAAATCTGAAAGATTGAAACGTTTTGAAAGAAGATTAATGATTAATGAAATGAAGCAAAGTATTTCACTACACAACTTTTTTATAATAAAGCAAAAAATATTAATTAAATTTTTTTTTAGCAATGAAAATACAAATAATGTAAATACACCTATAGAAGTAACTGTGAAAGATTCGTTGGACAATCATAGTGTAGGAAATGACTCTTTATTTTCTTTACCGACCTGTTCAGAAGAAACTAACAATAAGAATGTGGATGATTTAGTTGATATTGTCGTTAAGAGCAGGCCGGATTCGCTGTCCTTGTCTAGTTGAGATTTTTGTTATTTACTTAAGTATTAATCGGTGTATCTGCAAATTGAAGGTTAAGCGCAATAGATATTATTATTACAAATATTTATGCACAAGAAAAAAAAAATCTATCGCTTTGTTTTTGAAAAAAGTAAGTAACGCGAAAATATTATAAACATAAACTTTTACTTTGGCGTTACTTACTTTTCTCAAAAACAAAGCGGTAGATTTTTTTTCTTATGTATAGATGTTCATCATAATAATATCTATTGCGCTCAACCTTTAATATGAAGATACACCGATTAATACTTGAGTAAATAACAAACAACTCAATTGTTACTCGATCGGTATCAGGTTCTACTCCGGCCTGCCGTTAATCAAGAATCTTGCATTTGTTCTAAAGATCAAGATGAAAATAATTATGATGAAGACTCTGAAGAAGTCACTTCTGCACGCATTCTTCTTGAATTAAAGACTAAGCATCTGAATGTTGAAAAAGCTAATATGTCACACTGTGAAAGTGTACAGAGTAATGGTAACTTTAATCTTTTGCCAAGTGTTAAAAAAGTGATTTTGATTGATTTATTGAAAACAGATGATAATTTAAAATTTTTTACTGGTATAAACAATGTATTATTAAGAGAATAGTTTTTTGCTTCTGACGACAGCTAGAATTATAGGTAATAATAAACGAGTCCAATAGCTTTTGCTGTTCAATTTAAATTACTTTTATTTTTGAATAACAACGTTTCGCCTTTATTTTTGAAAAGCCTCTTCAGGTTACAAGGATGGTAATGTGTTATTAAATAATTTAATAAATGCAGTGAAACTTTGTGCAAATTGAAATTTATCTTCCAAGTGTCAAGCTATATTGTTTGGAATATCACGTCATACATGCAATAATATATTTTTGACACACTACACACACTACACTAGCAATCATTCTGAAATCTGCAATTCACTGGTCAACAAAAGAGCAGATTTTGAAGAGTATGCCAAAGTGTTTTAAGAAATTTTCAAAAACGTATGTTGTGCTAGATTGTCCAAAAATTCCAGTAGAACGACCCAAATGTATACGCTGTAGACTTAGATTATATTCTCATTACAAAGGATGTGAAACCATTAAGTTACTTTTAGGTATTTCTCCTTCTGAATTAATCATCTTCATTGGCGAAGCATATGATGGAAGAGCGTCTGATAAAAGTATTTTTAACTAATCAAAGATTTTAATTAAACTGGAACCTACAAGAGATGGCATTATGGTTGATAAGGGCTTTGCTATCAAGAAAGAACGTGCTGAAGCACATATACAATTGGTTGTACCTCCAAAATTGGGTGAAAATAAACAGTTTTGTAAAGCTGATGTCACTAGCACAGTTAAAATAGCTTCAGCAAGAGTGCATATGAAGCGTTCAATGCAAAGAATAAAATTATTTGATATTTTTAAAAGGAAGATCTCTATTAGAAAGCGCCTTATACATGAATGAAATATTGACAATAGTTTGCGGAATTGTGAATTTATCTGAATCTATTATGTCAGATGATAAATTTTAATATGATGATAATAAATTCATATATAATATATATTTTGTTAATGAATGATAACTCATTTGTATTAATAAATAAACTTTATTATTTATAAGAGCAACATTTTTTATTATTATCACAAATACCATTTTTTATTTACTCTTTCTATTAATACTATTGATAAATATTATATTTTTAACATTGAAATCTTTTTCGAGTTCACGGAACAAATTATTTTCTATGAAAATATTACTTAACATATTCTAATAGTAATTAGTTTTGTATGAAATTAAATATTATTATTATCATGTTCCTTATAATTATTACTATTACTATATACTAGTTCTTTGTAGGAGCGCAGTGGCGTAACGGATAGAGCTCTTGCCTTCAACGTGGTGGGCACGGGTTCGAATTCTGGCCAGGCACCTCTGACTTTTTTCGAAAGAAAATTAGTGTATGTGCTACCCATATCGCGACTCTTAAAAAATCCGACCTCATTGGGTATCGGTTGATTGTTGGTCACAAAAGTGGCTGACCATCCATCGGTAGTCAAAGTTTTCGGTATGGTGGGTCTGACAGTCTAGCCTGATGTAATGTGTTAAACGGGTACCGGGCTGGACGCCCTCGACTTCACCATATAAAAAAGGTTAATATCCTTTATATATTATTCTTGAAAAAAAAAAAAAAAAAAAAAAAAAAAAAACTAGTTCTTTTGGAATGTATTTAAAATATATATCTTGTAGAATTTTTTTTCTTTTTTTTTAAGATTAATATATAAAGGATATTGTCCTCTATATGTTAACCTTTTTGAAATGGTGATGTCGAGGGAGTCTAACACCCGGCTCCCGTTTAACACATTACATTAGGCTAGACTGTCAAACCCACCATACCGAAAACTTTGACTACGGATGGATGGTCAGCCATTTTTGTGACCAACAATCAACCGATACCCAATGAGGTCAGACTTTTTAAGAGCCACGATATAAATGGCACATATACTAATTTTCTTTTGAAAAAAAGTTAGAGGTACCTGGTCAGGATTCGAATCCATGCCCTCCATGTTGAAGGCAAGAGCTCTATCCATTACACCACTGCGCTCTTTACGCCACCGAGCTCTTTACGCCACCGCGCTCTTTATCTTGCAGGATAGGTATATACTTTTCTATCACTACCTTTCTATCAAACTCAACTTCAATTAAAATGCATGTGTCATCCACTGATGAATAAATAATAAAATGTCAGAAATGTAAATTGTTTATATACTTTCCCAATTGCACTTGTCAATAATATTTATGTTTCTTTTTTAAAGTAATATTATTTTCACTTTTGTTATCAATATATTTTAAATGAATCATTGCTTGATTAGCTATGTAAACTTTTTCTATTTTAGGACTTTTTATTTCTGCAATGTGTTCATCAATTAAAATACCATCTGGACTAAAACTCATCCAAGGTATGGTTGGATTTATTAGGAGTCCCAGACGTATAACTTCAAAATCTGTGGTATTCTGATAACACTTTAAAGCAGCTTCTTCCATGATGATCCCATGTCGTGTATCAGATGAACCTTTAAAATCATTATATAAATAATTGTCAATTTTTTTTACAATTAGGATTTTTATTTTTCGAGTACGTAGACAACTGATATGCACTACTAGCAGCAACTCGCAGTTTTCTTTTATCTCTCCAAATATCATTATTTTGCTCAATGGATTTCATACAAACATCAACAGCTTCTTTAAGAGTTTTCACTATATTTGTTTTTTTAAATTGTTGTTCTTCTGAATTTATTTGATTGAATATTTGCACTATAATGTTAGTATTATTAATTTTATAAGTAATTACTTGAGATTCTAGATTACAGAAAATATTTTGAGAAAGCATTTTCATAACAGTATCTCTTACAATCTAATAATTTTTTTGTACATTAGGAACTTCGTAGTTTATCATCACACTTCTGTGTGATTTTACTATTTCAACATTCATATCATCCATTCCTGCAACATTATTATAAATCAGTCAAATACATCTTTTATTATATTATTAAAAAATGTAATCAATTATATTACCCTTCTTTTAACACATTTAAAAAATTTATATTTTATAATGGATTGTAGCAAATAAGATAATTGTCAGATTCATTTTTCTTTTTAAGACGACAAAATTTTAAAATTGGCTCTGTAATATACATGTTTGTTGCGACTGTTTTGAGTTTGCCCCATTGTTGCTTCATATCAGTACACGTTGCTTCTTTAATGAGTGACAAAGATGTACTGAAAATGTATAAATAATGAAATTAACGTTGATCAACCTAAATTTTAAACAGCTTTGATATTCATGTATATATAATAACTTACCACTAAATAAATTAACACTACAATGCAATGTTTATACTTTGCAAGACTACCAGCAGCACACGAACAATTACAATTGATTTAAGAATTGTTATTTTCATTTATAATTTTAATTTCGATTTCATGTAGCTTATGTATAGCAGATGACAGTATGCAGAGCGCTAATATTTTACTTTTATTTAAAATTTTAGAGGTGATACCACAAAAAATTATATGTTTTGCATTATAAACTCTCTCCCTTTCTCGATAGCAACGAATACCTGGTCCAATGTATTCTAAAATATTACTAATATCTATAATAAAGTCTATACTCCCCATGTTTAAAATACTTTTTGCTGCATTTAACCCAGCATCTGAGCTTCTTCTATTTACTACGCGAGACGCCACATGAGCTCTTAACAAGGCAAATAGGACATTGCGGTTATATTATCGATTTTTTAAAAAAATTTTGGTATTTTTATAATTACTCGTGAACGATTTTAATGTTGAGAATGCAGTTAATAATTCTAAATGATTTATTGAAAAGTTTCTTTTATTTTTACTCCAAAAACCATGCAATCTTTTACCATTACAAAATGCTCCTTATCCTGATAGAGAAGCATCTGAATTTATTTTTAAAGCGTAACTCGATTTTTTAATGGGATTATTAGAGTGTTGTAAATTATTTCCCAACCATTTTAAATCTTAATATGATTTTTCAGATAAGATCATGTTTTTATTATAATTACGAATTTCTACATCGAGAGCTGTATTTTTATCAATTTCTAGATTTTTAATACATAATTTCCCATAATTTATATCTGGACAGCAAGCAATCAGAGAACCGATCAAACGTGCCACGTTTCTGATTTCGTGAAATTTTCTTTCGTTAAATTTGTTTATCATATTTCGTAATCTCAATCTTTTTCCTTTAATTGGTTCGACAGACATTTTATTTGAATCTATGACAAACCCTAAAAATTAACACCTCTGCTTTGGCTCAATGGTGCTTTTCTCAAAATTAATTAAAAACCTTAAGTGTTCAAGTATTTTAATAGTTTCGTCTCTATTGGTTACACATACTTTATAACTTTTTCTGAATAAAAAATTATCATCCGGATATGATGCTGATCATAATTTTTGCAAATATTCAACCCGAAGGATAGACAAGTAAACTGAAACAATTTTTCGTTTTGTTTGGGTTTTTTGTAAAATTTAATTTCAAATCCTTTTATACATCTTAATATAAAATGGTCACTCGTTATACCTTTCTACTTTTCGTAAAAATATTGAAGATGCCCTGCGGTATTTTTTACCTTTAATATTTGCTCTTGTGATCATTCTGTGATCGCCGATTCTGAGAGTAGCGTCTCTATGGTTTCCGATACGACTCCTTAATTTGTGACGGATATTTTGTTCTGTGGCCCACCTGATTCATCCTTGTTTTCCTCACAGGTGGACACTTTGAATATGCTCCAGTTGGTTTTTTAGGCACTGGTATTCTTAGTGCTTGGCTCGTTTTTTCGACAGACTCGGCTTCTCTTATTTTGATTGCAAGGTCTTTACTAAATAGAAATTCATCAGAATTACATTCCTTCAAAATATATAATATGTTTTTGTTTAAACTCAGAGTTATACAGGCTTTCCTTCAGATTAATTGTGCGTAATGCAGTTCCATTTATAATTTACCTGAGTTAGAGAGATTTTCCAACAGTTTCTTTCGATTATAATCATTATTCATGAGCAACTTTAAAATAGCAATACCTAACGCTGTCATAGCAGAAGCTGGTAAGTTTTGTAAATTAACGAAATGAGAATCTCTTTTTACTACATTCGCTGAGATTAAAAGTGTAAGTTTGCGGTTTAATATTTGTCCATTCAAACCATCAATGACAGAATATTTTTCTCATAATTTTTCTTTCATTTAAGGTTTTTTCTGTTTCTTCTTCTTCTTTATTTTTGGCATTATTTATTTTTTTAACCCACTTAAAAAAGGAGAAGGTTCTCAATTCGACTGAATTTTTTTTTGTTTTTTTTTTGTTTTTATATCTGTTACCTCATAACTCCGTCATTTCTTAACCGATTCCAAAAAACTTTTCCTTATCTGATAGAGAATGTCTGCAGGAAGGTCCCATACGTGTCCTATAATTATTGGGCCAATATTCGGTTTGTATGACCCAATTATCAAATTAAGAAAAAAACCGGGTGTTTTGTTTTCTCATGTACCTCCCTTATACCACCCCTCTCTCTCTCTCTCTCTCTCTCTCTCTCTCTCTCTCTCTTATCTGAGCTTGAATATGTATACATGCTTGGTGGTGTACTAATGCATGCCTTATGAATTAATAATGAAAGTTTAATGTAATTAGTGGGTCTACCTATATTTGCGTTTTTAGTAAGGGGATTCACTAGAAGATAGAAAATAAAAATTTTTTAACAAAAACAAACAATTTAAAAAATTTTTAATAAATAAAAACCGACTTTTAAAGTATCGAATAAAAACAAAATTTTTTACAAAAAATAAGATTTTAAAAACATTGCACTAAAAAATGACAAATAAAAAATTTTTAACAAAAAAAAAACCGACTTCAAAAAATGCACTGAAAAGTAACAAATAATTTATTATCTTTAGAAATCATACAAATAATTGGTAAAATACAATTTTAGAAGTCGGCGTCTAATTCTAAATCTGTGGTGCGTAAGCAGAACGACTTAGTCCATTTTTTCAAAAATAACGTTCACATTCATTGTTCAAAAATAACGTTTACATTTATTGTTAAAAAATAACGTTAACATTTATTGAGGAATTAGACGCTGATTTCTAAAATTGTATTTTACCAATTATTTGTATGATTTCTAAAGATAATAAATTATTTGTTACTTTTCAGTGCATTTTTTGAAGTCGGTTTTTTTTTTGTTAAAAATTTTTTATCCCTGAAATATTAAATATATTCAGATTTTGAACTTATCTAGCCTCACGTGCAAGCTGTTGTGATTTGCGTCGATCAGCACTCGACTTACTTCTCGTGTAAGCCCGGCTGTCATGGCCGCTTTCGGGTCGTTTTCATTTTTCATCATAATTTTTGTCGCTACAATAACTCAAAGATCTTGGGAAGTAGTCTCCTTCATAATACCAAAAATAATATTTATCATATGTGCCTTCCCTTGAATGACGACTGTAATGATGACGTGAGAATGTGTACGAACACCTTGATCGAGAACGAGAGCGAGTATTTAAAAGTGTATTGTGTGAGCCATGTCGGTTGTATGATGGCATTCGCTCCCAACGACGCATACGAGACCGCGTTATTTTTTTATGCATTTTAGCTCTTTTGTGTTCCTTAAGATGCGACTCTACAAATCTCGATCTGTTTGGCTTACCCGTTTTCAAAACCTTGATAACTTATCGTTAAATAAAGTTAAATATTGGAAAATGATCTTTGTTAGTTAATCTCTAGTGATGCAACGCGTTCGGGACAAATAAACAACATGAGGCAAATAGGTAGGAGCACGAGAGGGGAACTAAGTCCCTTTTCTTTACTCTAAACATGTAGCGCGGTCGGCGAGATGTAGCACTACTACCGTGTAATCATGAGAACAAACCTCGAAACATAATTACTAATTAAACATTAACTAGATTAAAAATTGAGTTGAGTATTCAGAACCCTGATCTTAGCTCGCCTCCCGACTATATTAAAATGCTTTTCATAGGTACCAAACGACGTATGGATAATGAATACATTTAGACTAGACAGCTGACCGTAAACACGAACACGCATATGCTAACAGCTGAGTTTGACATTTTTTTTAATATAAAAAAATTTTGGATTTACAAATCAAAAACAAATGAAAAAGTGTCATTAGCGGATTTTGATACATCATCAAAAATTTTGGAATAAAAATATTAATTTTAAATGAATTTTTTTGTATTTTTTCATATGGTTTACAGCAAAATAAAATTATTTACGTGATTTGGGTGTACATACATTTAAACAATGGAATTTTCAAAAATATTTATAACTAATTTGACCTTTATAATTTAATTAAAACTGATAATAATTAACATTGTTGGCAAACTGAAAAAAAGTTAATTATATTAACTAAAATATTTATTTCTAAAGGCCGTTCTACTCAAAAAGTTACAAGTTACAGATACACTTTCAGATACAAAATTATATTAGTTAGTATATCTATATGTAAAAAAATACAAGAGACAACGCATTTGTTTTTCATATATATATATATATATATATATAGATATACTAGCCAATATAATTTTGTATCTGTAACTGTATCTGTAACAGATACAAAATTATATACTAATCAATATAATTTTGTACCTTTCACTTTAACTTGTAACTTTTTGAGTGTAAGAGCCATAAAGATACAAGTAAAAAATATTCTTTTGTCGTAAATACAACATATAAACCAGGGTTGAAAACCGAACCAAACCAACACTGAACTGCTCGTGGAGTGAAACGTTAATTTACTTATTAAAGAACGGTTCGGTACGAACCAAAAACGTTAATAAAAGTTTCTGGTTTAGACCAGAGCATTTCAGGAGTAGTTCTGCACCGGTTACATCTTAAATTTCTTTTATAAATATACTAATACTTTTTAATTTATCGTATATTATCAATAAATAAAAAATAAGATCTTCTTAATTAATTATATTTAATATTCTGAATATGATAACATAAAATATTATACAATCGTGTTTTACATAATACAATATATTAATTTACAAACATGATATTTTTTATATCACTGTAGGCTAAATTCAGCTCAATATCTATAGACGAAGCTAAATTTGTATGTTTTTTATTAGTAATTTTAAATTATCTTTCGATATATTTATTTTATATATTATACATATACTGTTAAATTATTATTCAAAATAGTGAAAACCCTCTCCAAAACCATTACGGAGCGCTTCCCGTTTTTCTTTTTGCTCTTTCGGAGCAATTCCAAAAACAACCTTAAAAAAGAGCGGTTTGTCGGAGCGAACCATTCAAGAACCGGTTTTGGAGCCAATTTTTGCTCCGGTTTCCAACCTTGACATAAACTTTATTTACGTTTCTAAATTATTAACTTATAAATTTTCTCTTAAACTTATAAATTTATTACTATCGTTAATCTTAATAATAAAACTGCTTTATACATAAATACTATTTTTTAATAATACAAACTCTAAGTATACAACAAAATGGAAAACCAGAACAAGTTCTTCATACAAAAAATACGTCTTATTAATGCCTTTACTAAATAAAGATGCGCGTACTTGTATTCTTGTAATACTATTTGGTATATTCTCTGCGCAAAGGACAAAGAAATCGAATAAGTAGAAATATTGTATTATTCCGAAGAGTCAAACCAATGAAGAAAATAGATAAAAAACCACAGAATTAGGTTGCATACAACTCAAGAATATTCCCCGATAGGATTAGAAACTCTTACTGATAACTGATAGAACACAAGCTTGAAAATTTTTCTACTAAATGGTAACATTTTAGTCGCTATAAAAAAGCCGCTATTTAACACCAGTACCGAGTGGCTGAATTATAAACATCTTTGCTTTTCACCAAGAGCTTTCACCCCTATCATTAAACTTCACAACCTGAACGTACAACTATGTTTTTTGTGCATATTTATTATATATCCTTTCTGAATAAACCCTTATATAACTTACATTGGGAGGTCTTTCTGGAGGGAAAGATGCTATCTATTATCAATTATTATATTGAATAGTTTTGTGTAAAATGGTATATTTTAAGCAACACACATTGTTTTAACATTAAAATTTACATATCTGAATCTTCTATGATTAAAGCAGGGCTTATATTTATATTTCATACCTCAAGCCTGCAGAAGAAATTTATTTTGATTATCTTTAATATTTTGTACAATTTTCTTGATATTCCAATCGTTATATTGGGCTTATTTATATTATTTTGATTTGTATTCTATAATTTACACTTTTTTTGGTATTCTTTAAAATTCCTACACTGAGAGAAAATTCATGCCAATAGAGCATGTAGTCTACGTATCCAAAGTTAGTAAGTAATATCCTATGCTTTAATAACAGCGCCATCTACTCTTACGAGATTTGTGCTATCCAAAAACTGTTTGTTTACATGCTTTAGTAGCTCCCCACTCTAATATCCTTCGATAGCTAGCGCTGTATCCTCTCATGGGACGTGAAGGAAGTAAACGTGGCTTGTCCACTATTCTTTCTTTACTGCTAACTATGGCATTCTTCTATTGCTCAAGTCGCCTCCTCTTTTGGGTGGCGACGCGAGCAAACACGGCTGGTCTATATCCAAAATCATGTTGCAAATTTCGTTAACGTATTTTCGTAGCGTGAATCTTTTATTTCTTTTCTTTTCTTTTTTTATGAAGGGAGATACGTTATAAATATAACCTGTTAAACTTTTTAACTTTAAATAATTTATTTTTAACTTAAAATTTAATTATTTTAAACCGCTGGGGGGCAGATAAGCATGTACGATTTTACGCCAGAAATATTTCGAAGTAGCGTTGGTCTAGTGCGTAACGTTCGCGCTTTTCCTTTTGAGTACGCGAGTTCAACTCTTGGTTAGAACCACTTTTTTTAAACTTTTTTTTTATTATTTCAATAGTTTTTATTGCTTTTTTTTATTTATATTTTTTTTATTTTCTATTTTTTATTAATTTTAAAATCTATTTTTTCACAAGTTACTTAAAATATGCTCGTTTTTTTATTAATATTTTTAAATAAATTATTTCATTTAGAAAATAATTTAAAATATTAATAAATAAATAATAGTGATATTCACAATACTATAGTTCAATTTTGTCTTCATAAACATATTTCAATATACAATATATATTATAACATAAATAATAATATCTCAGTTTTATTTATTTATTGTAATTTATTGTAAATTTTATAAACTAAATTATAAATAAATTAAACTATACTATTATAAAATAAACATCACTATTATTTATTTATCAATATTTGTAATTACTACCTATAAAGAATAATTTATTTTTAAAAATTTTCATTGAAAAAACAAGCGTACTTGTGAAAAATTAAATTTTAAAATTATTAAAAAAATACAAAATCTAAAAAAAATAAATATAAAAAGGAATAAAAATATTAAAACAATAAAAAAAATTAAAAAAAAGTGACCCTAGCCGAGAGTTGAACTCGCGTACTCAAAAGGAAAAGCGTGAACGTTACGCACTAGACCAACGCTACTCCGAAATATCTTTGGCGTAAAATCGTACATGCTCATCTGCCCCCCAGCGGTTTAAAATAATTAAATTTTAAGTTAAAAATAAATTATTTAAAGTTAAAAAGTTTAACAGGTTATATTTATAACGTATCTCCCTTCATAAAAAAAGAAAAGAAAAGAAATAAAAGATTCACGCTACGAAAATACGTTAAAGAAATTTGCAACATAATTTTGGGTATAGACCAGCCGTGTTTTGCTCGCGTCGCCACCCAAAAGAGGAGGCGACTCAAGCAAACAAAGGATATGAGAGTGGGGAGTCATCGAAGTATACCACGCGAGTCATCAGTGAATGCCGTTCATGCTTTAGTTACTCTCCATACCATCTTTTTTAGTATAAGGTAATCCAATACTAATAGAGCTTCTCACGGCCTGTCATATTTGTATCAATGTTTTATATGCTCGCATAGATGGCAGTTCGTATGCTCTATTAGCATGAATTTTCTCTCAGTGTACTATTTTAATATTTTTCTAGTTTTTGTAAACTCCATTCTGTGTAGTTTTTTTTTTCATACTATCTCTATTTTAAGTAATTAATTTTTCTTCACACTCAGGGGGCAAATTGTTTTTATCTGTTTTCAGTATCTATTTTCAGAAAGCAAAATAAGTATTGCAAAATGAATTTTACCTTCTTTGTGTAAAATAATAGCATATTAACATGAGGGCAGAATAGGTGTTCATGCTCGAGTCTTTATTATCGCCCTTCCTTCGCTCGTGCAACAAACCCTACTTGGGCAAAAAACATCTATTTTGACCCCTTAGTTAACAATCTACTATTAACATTTATCTACTAGTTCTTAGGTAATTTTCTTGATAGGAGCTCAACCATTGTTATAATCCTTTATAACAATGGTTGTTGTAAAAGATTATTTACCCGCAGACTGCGCTTGCTTAACACTTTAGTATCTAGAAAGAGGTACATGTTAATTTTCATTTTTGTTTTAGTACACTTATTTGTATGATTAATTTAAAATTTGACAAGTAAATACTCGAATCTGAATAAAGTGACTATTAGATTTCATGATGCAGTAAATTATTTTCTGCCATTCTAACCCTAAAATCGCAACTTCGCTTTTTTTTGACTCTCATGGCGAAAAATACACTACGAAACTAGTATGGAAAGGCTTTTTTACGAAACTCGTTACGACCCTCATCTCCGGCTCAGGCCGTAAACTTCTCGTATGCATTGTAAGTGAGAGAATTATATAAACAAAGAAAAAAATATAGAAGAGTGGGGTTAAAATTTTAACAAAGAAGAATACCATTTATTAGATGTTTAATATCATAAAAACCAAAATCTAAAATTTTCGCGTATGCATTGTAAGTGAGAAAATTATTTAAACAAAGAAAAAAATATAGAAGAGTGGGGTTAAAATTTTAACAAAGAAGAATACCATTTATTAGATTTTTAATATCATAAAAACGAAAATCTAAAATTTTCGCGTATGCATTGTAAGTGAGAAAATTATACAAAGAAAAAGATATAGAAGAGTAAGGTTAAAATTTTAACAAAGAAGAATACCATTTATTAGATGATTAATATTATAAAAATGAAAATCTAAAATTTTCGCGAATGCATTGTAAGTGAGAAAATTATTTAAATAAAGAAAGAAATATAAAAGAGTGGGGTTACAATTTTAACGAAGAAAAAAAATATTACACTGACTTTAAACAATCATAGTAACATTAAAATTAATTTTAATGTAAATTCTAAAATTTAAATTCGTAAAAAAATTATCTAACTAAATGATGTTTTGGTTAAATATGTAATTTATTGATTTATTTGACTTTTTATAGAAACACGTACATTTCTTTGTTTAAACAAATAATGTACTTTGATTTACGTTTTCTCTCAATATATAAAAAGTTTACAATATTATATTTGTTTCTATTATCACATCCTCGATTCTCTAATACGCATTCAATTTCTTTTTTTTTTGTAATATGAATTTTAATTTAAAATGATATTATCATTCTTTTTTTTATTATTAATTTGTAAAATACAATCATATATTATGTAAAAGACCAATCGAATTTCCCACACATTGTGTGGAAAAATAATATACGTAACACGAGCGGAAATCACCCACTTCCCGCACTAGTTACGTAATGTTCTAAACTATCTTTTATCTGCTAAAAATTTTGTAGACTTAAAAAATTTCAAAATACGTTTTGTACATTAAAAAAATAGTCGAGGGTCAGTTACAAAATCTAATCGTTTCTATTACTTGATTCTGAGTTAACCTTAGATAAAATTCGAATAGAGGAAGCTTGAAATAAGCACGGAGCGGTTACTTTTGTTCATCGAGTAGTATTCGAATACATTCGATGAATCAAGTATCTGTTATTTGATGATCTTTGTAACAAATTATATCTACTTTATGATCGAAGAATGTTTACTCGAAGAAAAAAAAGATGGTATTTCTTTGTTAATTCGAGTAGCAATGCGACCAATCAGCGTAGATTCTACATAAAGCTTTTTGTGTAACATTAGATTAATGATAATTGGTAAAAAATCATTAATATATAATTTTAATATCATTATTGAGAAGTTATTAAACATGGATGTTTCAGGATTAAAAATATTATAAATTAAAATTCTTGGAAATGTTTTGAATAAAACTAAATTTAATAAATCGTTGCTTGTATTGTAAATAAGAGTATAATAGTATATTACGTTCCAAAGCATGTACCAAAAAGCGTATACGATTTTTCTCCATACCCGATCGGAACTTTGCGATCCTTCAAAAGTAATAAAAATTCATTTTTAATTCAAAATTTAATTAAAAATTTAGTAGAATTACAGTTATCTGATGCTTTAGTTTGTTTTATCGTGCATGCTGGAGCAATTATAGCATGCGTTTGAGAATTGTAATAAAATACAAACATTTTAATAAAATTGTAATACTTATGAACAATATTAAAAATATAACAACTTTAACAAATTTACATAAATGTGAATCAAATTAAGAATATAAGAAGGGATCTCTCCCAATGACAAGTTAATATAATTAATTAATATTTAGAGAAAAAATTAAAAATGATAAAAATAATAAAACTAACAAGGAGAGCACCCCACCTCCGGGAAACGGATTCCGGTGAAACTGCAGGATATAATTTTTTGATGAAAAAAATAAACCCGTGTTTTTTCTTTTCGTCAAATAGGCCCCCTAGACAAGGATATAGACATTTTTTTAAAAATATGGCGAATAAGAGCCTTTATAAGAACTTAAATAACCAAAGAACTAAGACTCTTACAAAAAAATGCATAAAAGATAAAATGAAGCACGAATCAAATTCTTTAATTTAAATTTATTGCATTAAAAAATCTTTAGTGGTTCAAAAGTTACAGGCGATTAAAATATGTTGATGAAATAACGTGAAAAATTGATCATATTTTATATGCTAAAAATATTAAGTAAATACATGGCAATATTTAATTAAGAATAACTTTCGAACAACAAAAGCTTTTTTAATGCAACAAAGCTTAAATTAAAGCATTTAGTTCGTGCTTCATTTTATTTTTAATGCATTTTTTTGTAAGAGTCTTAGTTCTTTAGTTATTTAAGTTCTTATAAAGGCTTTTATTCACCATATTTTTTAAAAAAATGGCTATATCTTTGTCTAGGGGGCCTATTCGACGAAAAGAAAAACACGGGTTCATTTTTTTTAATTAAAAAATCATATCCTGCAGTTTCAATCAAATTCGTTTTCCGGAGGTGCGATGCTCTTCTTGTAAGTTAAGTACAAAAATCAAAAACCTAATTACAATTATTAATTTAGTACATTATATGACGACTAACCGACCCATAGTGATCATCACATATGAAAGTCTTACCAAGGACTAGCTAAATGAAACAAAGATCGAGCGCTTTTGTAGAATACAAAACGAACAATCATATACCCAAAGTAATAAGCCGTTCCGCACTCTCATCCGAATATAGTTTGTTAAACAATTTAGTTTTTGTGCTAAAAATAAGCCCAGTATGAAAACTTATAAAAATATTGGTACTGTAATTTATAAATGCTGATGCGCTGAGTAAGTGAATGAATTTCTCATTGTGATTGTTCGCCAGTTCGGATAAATCAATAGGCGTTGAGGCCAGCGAGCTGATGATCCAACACCAGCATCGACATTAGAACGAACAAATTTAGAGGACAGTTAGGGAGGTTTGAGATAAGATAAAATCGTATAAACAAGTATGACCTTAAAATATAATCTTCCGTCTTCAATTGTGAGCCACCCCAGCTCAAGTCGGTAAAGCTTTACTCTATCCTGTCTACCAATATTGCCAATCACGAATCGAACGCAAGCATTCAAGGCTTAATGTAATTTTATATTCAGTATTTGAGGGAAATCATCAGAAACTACACAACAGTAATCCAAGATGAGAAAGACAGTGGTCTTAATTAATTCTTTCTTAACCTTTCTCAATAGAGCATGCCTATGGAACTTGAGTGACAGAAGAGTTTCAAAAATACGACAAACTAGTGAAATAGCATGTTTACTTCAACTTAATGAGCAAGTCAGTCAGACATCTAAATTCTCGACAACATCGGTATAAACAATAAGAATACCATTGACAAAGATCTTTGGTGATGTTGATTTATAATAAGAAAAAAGAGCAGATTTCTCATGAATTGCAAAAATATCAAGCCATGTGTGCCATTCATTTTCGCTACATGATTTGTAGCATCAAAAGGAATGAAAAACAGAGAAAGCGAGTAATGAAATGATCTAAGAGGTTCAGAAGAAAAAGAAAACTCCAATAAAAATTAAGGCGTGTTATCAAATAGTGGGTCTGACTGTCAAGCACTAGACACTCGTAGAAATTTCTTACATATGCTGCAACATAACCGCCTAATTTACACTGCTTTTCTAGTCGAAAGAGATCAGAACCTTCCATTTTAACAGTAGAAATAGCATCAAGGTCAGTGAGAAAATTCTCCATGATGGCTAGAATATAAAAATCCTTAGCCCTGCAGTTGAAATCTACTATGATGAAAATGTGTTTTCGGTTACCGGATATTTAACCGAATCGCACTTGACCCAAAAGGACACTTGACCGAAAGAGACATTTATTCGAAAAGGACATTTGACCGAAAGGGACATTTGGCCGAAAGCTATTTGACCGAAAGGGATAAATTTATTATTGACAGCATGTTTTGCAAATTACACGTTAATGATAAGAAATGTGTACAAAAATTGTTATACATAGAATTGGTGGTTATCCGGCGCACATTGCGGGTGGTTATTGACAGTATATATTAAAAATAACACGTTAATCACAAGAAATATACATGAAAATTGTTATACATAGAACTTGCTGGTTATACGGCACACATCGCAGGTGGTTATTGACAGTATATTTTAAAAATAACACGTTAATCACAAGAAATATATATAAAAATTCTTATACATAGAACTTGCTGGTTATACGGCGCACATCGCGGGTGGTTATTGACAGTACACTGAAAAAAGTTCTGAGCATCAAAAACATGATTAATAAGACAGCAGCGGCCTTAGAATTTCGAGAAATAGCAGCATGAGTTTCAGGCAAGTGAAGCCCGAATCTTCATCCAGCTGAATCTTCGTGTGAATTTACGCCCCCTGTCGTTCAGCATCATTACGATATTCGTGAAAGTCAGTTAGGCAATGGCATGCATGACATCGTGCAAGAGCATGCATAAGCTTTTTTCAGTGTATATATTAAAAATAACACGTTAATTACAAGAAATCTATAAAGAAATTGTTATACACAGATCTTGCTGGTTATGCGGCGTACATCGTGGGTGGTTATTGAAAGTATATATTACCGTAACAGTACACTTGGCATAGTCCCATTTGGCTGAAAGGGACATTTAGCCAAAAAAAAACAATGTCCCTTTCAGCCAGATAGCTTTCGGTCAAGTGCGATTCGGTCAAGTATCCCTTTCCGTCAAATGTCCCTTTCGGTCAAGTATCCTTTTCGATAATATATCATTTGATCAAAGACTTTCGGTTAAGTGTCTATCAGTCAAACGCCATTTGAACAAATGTCCGATTACGGTGTTTTCAGTCTATTTACATTTGAATGGCCAACATACAAATAATCCTTGGAGTGTTTTCCAGACAGCAGATTGGACATTATAAAAGCCAGTGAGTCATGAAAAACTCATTTTTTATTTGGAGACAGGCGTTTCAAATTAGTCTCAGATGTCATTAAGATCGGAGCTGAATTTTTAAAAGATCGCACACACAGAAAGAAATTTGGCAATGGATGATTACCATTTTCTGTTCGTATACGATTTCAAAACTAATCGAAATAATATATTTTAAATTTGGTAAAGCGTAACATGAAAACACGCAAATATTTGACTATTTTATATGCATGAAAACCATTATAAAGTATCTAAAAGAGTGGCGTGAATTAAAAGAAATTATGTATATGAAAAGAATATTAAAATTAATTTTTAATTTATATAAAAGTTATGATTTGTTATAATTCAATCAAATATATTTATTTATGTATGTCCTTGTGGGCCGTATTAGCATCAGTATCTAGAAGGCATGCTCAATTAGTATTGGCATCGCATGTCTCTAGAACGCTGCTCGACTCTATACAAGGTTTATATGTCCATCTGAGACATCTATTCAGAGTTTCTATATGTCTCAGGAGGAATTAATATGGTATCACCGATGCTATTATGTTTCGTTCAATATAGTCAAAGAGCAATTATATCGAGCGGAGGTTAGTGAAAAAAATGACTCACAGTTCGACAGCAGCTCATTACGAAATGTCAACTTAAGAAACAAAAAAATCAATAAAACTAAAATTAAATATAAAAAATATTGGAGAAAAAACATTAATATTTTATTAATATCCAATTATCAAATCATAGTTCCTCATACGGCCTTTTCGGACGTAAAATCATCCATGTACCTTGGCCTATTATTCAGGTGAAATCTGAATCTTGAACAATGTTTGCCACTTGAACAGAAGTCTACCTCGGACTAGGGACCCTCTAGAAAGGGACTAGAAACCTCGTTCTGCGTTTTTTATTGGCTGTCACAAACAAGAGATCTAAACTGGAAACCACATAAGAAAGTAATATGTTAGAAAGAGATAGTAAATATTCCCCACGAAGACGACCCGTGATGTTTTCTATAAGCACTTTATGCGTTCCTTTCCGATTTAGATCAGTATGGCGGCAACATTTTCTTGTCCCTTCCTAGAGGGTCCCTATCTCGGACGCGCTTCCCACGCTCTCTGCATTTTCAGCTCAAGCGACATTGTTGTTGACTCATATTTCATCTTAATGCGACCAAAGGACATATGTAACTAATAAGTATATTAATATCAAGCGTGTTTGTTTATTTACTAACTGCAAATGTAATTATGTGTTTTTTTAATTTTAATAAGTGTATAATAATAGTAACTCTGCTGAATGTATAACAGAGGTTAGAAATTCCTGTATACATAGATATAGTTGATGTATGCATCAAACAATGAAGAGACCGGGAATCGCATGCACGGTAGCGTTCTGCCCATGAATTTAATCGTTCGGTTTCAACTTTGCCCAAAAGTACAGTCTGAAAGGCCATTCTGGGTGAAATTTTGACAAAGGTATGATTAAAACTTTTTTTTAGAGCACAGTTTAATTAAAAATGAAATTAAGACATAGAATTCGTAAACGCAGGTAATAATTTTTAAAAATTACAACTTTAACAGCTTTTAAGAAAGGGTTAAAATTATTGTTTTGAAGGCCTAATGTCCACTTTATAAAATGATTGGTACATTTTCGCTTGATATTTTTATTGTGAATAATAAAATGAAAGTACTAAAATTTGATAAATATAATGCAACTGGTAAAAACGACTTATGATATTTGATTTATCATAAAGTAATATTGCACAATTTCGCTAATTCGAGGTAAATCAGAACACGTAAATAACACTTAAATTCATCGAAATGACTAGTATCTATATCTTATAGCTGGTATCTACGTTGTATCTATTACATATCACACATGGTAAAATAAGCAAATATGTGAAGATCTTAAAAATGTTTAATTATGCTCTGCAAAATTGGTTGGTAAATTTTTATTAATAATCTTTACTGCTTGAATGATAAGTACTTACGCTTGGGCAAAAGGATGAAGAGCTGTAGCCGCTGCCGCTGCAATAGAATTAGGATTACGAGCAAGTGCTAAGGTACCTGCTGGAAAAGATGTTCTTGTGGTCGCAATCCGTCCTCTTTGGATGGCTACTCCTCTTAGAGCTGCAGCTGTAACACACATGCCAAAACGGCTTACCTTGAACATTTTCCTTATTGGATAGTATTTATCAGCATTAACAGCAGCAGCAGTAACACTGTTTTTAACATAGCTTTTGTTTCTCGTACTTTAAATCACGGGATATTTTGATCTATTATGAGGTTACTAAAGATTTATAATTTTAACTATGTAAATAGGTAAATTATAGAACGTGATTAGATGATTAACTCAAGATTTTTCTTTACAAAAAACAAAAAAATAATTTAATCGTTTTAAAATCAATAAGCTCATTTGAATATTTAATGTGAATATAATCATTTATATCTTTTTTTACAATGTTGTTGCATATTACACTCAATTCTCGCTATAACGAGCTTCGCTATAACGAGCATTCGATAGAACGAGTATTTTTGTGTCGCTAAAGCGAGCAAAATGCTTCCCCTTCTTCCCCCACTACTCAATCTATTTTTCTTCATGTTCTGCTCGAAAATTCAACATCCCTCCTTAAATTTGCGCAACGAGAGTCGATGTTCCCTCCCTATCAGCGCGCATTAATGTACTATTTAAATAATATATGATTTCGTGTAATGTACTATTTAAATGATATATAATCTTTTACTATATCTATATTTTTATTATTATATATGTATGTTTATAATTATTTATTTTTATTTATATTATTTTTTATGTACATTTTAATTACATAACATCAAAATGCTTTAAAAAAAAATTTTTATTTTCAGATGATTATTAGTAAATTGACCGTATCAACATGAAAAAACAAAACATAATTACAATAAAAAACTAACTACGAAAAAAAAACAAATTAATTCAACAATCATAAAATAAAATTAAATGCTATTTTCATTGCTTTTGAAAAAAATGTCAAGAGCAATATCTCGAGCTTTTATCAGCGTTGCTTTTTCCGCACATAAAATTTGATTTACATCTTGATTTCAATCAAGCATGGTTTGGGCCATACAAAAAACGTTTTCAGAAGAATGGAACTAAAAATAAATAAATCAAATAAACGATCTTTTTTTCAATGAAAATGAAACGGTTACACACGTACAATAGATATAGTTATTGTTTATATTCGTTCGGTATTGTTTCGATCATTATTCTAAGCATAGCATTTTTTGAGTGGTGGGAGCCCCTCTCACGCTCGTAATAGCGAGAGAAATTATTCCCGAGTTGCTCGTAATAGCGAGAATTGAGTGTATATCATAATTTATTTTGAAAGATAACTAATATATTTTTATGACCAAATCGATTTGAAATCATGTCTCTAATAAATAATACGGTAAATGGGGTCCATGTACAGATTAAGTAAAAAATTGTAAATAAAATAAAAATTGCATCCAAAATAAACTGTCCCTATTTTTTTAGTTTTTTAATTGCATTTAAATTCTATTTTTTTGATATATTTTTAAATACACGTCCCAAATTTTATTTTACGTGAAATTGGATTGAAAATTTTAAAACTATTTTATCAAAAATTGATAAATAGTCTATATATATCGATTTTCGGTCTAGAAAAACGTTTTAATAATCCTTTTGTAGCATTTCAGATATTCTTTCGAGTGAAATAAACAAAATTTAAAATTAAAGTATACAAAATGATAGTCACTGGGAGAAAACTTTAAAAGACAAAATCGAACATAAAAAATTACTATTGGCAATGTTTTGTCAGCACGATTCGCTGACCTTTTCAGGCACAATTAAAATTAAGTTAAACATAAACAAGAGCCCTAGTGGAAAAAATTTATGAAAGTAAATGAATATTTCTGAAAAAACTAAAACATACCGAAAACTTTTTGTAAAAATTTGGTCGAAACAACCCTGGTAGAAATTTAACCATCCGTTGGCCAACGGTTGGTTAATCTTGAATAAATTAACCAACCGTTAGTTAATGCTGGTTAAATTTCTACCAGGGAATCGGTATGTTTCAATTTTTTTTTATATTCTCATAAAATTTCAGAATGTCTCATTTTGTTTTATTTTCTAACTGTATTTATTAGCGGGAATGATGGATGAATGAATGCGAAAAAAATGAGTGGCTCTGTTTTTATTAGAAGTCATAATATCTTCGGTATCGAATTTTTATTCTTTAAATGTTATTATTATTTTATTATTTTGATTATTTATTATTACTTTGTTGTTGTATTGTCCAATTTTATTTTTATAGTATTGTCCAATTTTATTTTTATTGATGTCATGACAGTGATTCCTCTTTTATATTACGTTATTTGATTTTAATTCTATGACTGATAGATATTTAAGACTGTTTTTTATTGTAATTTATATTTTCTTGTTTTCTGCGTGTATTTAGAATAGTCTGTGACATCACTTTTACATGGTGACTTACTGATATAGTATTATATATTAATTTTAACCCTTTCGTGCATATAAGGAACTGACAATCATAACGTTTCTGAAACTAGAAAATTTCGATGTCCGGCATCGAGCTGAATCCAAATCTGGAGTCAGATTTTCGAAATTATAATAATTGGGCCCAATCTTAAAATTGAATATTTTGAAAAACAAAAAATACCAACGTATTCTGCGTAAAATTTCAAGAAGAAATTGTTTTTATCATTTTTCTGATTAGACACACCAATTTCGAGTAAAAAATTATTGAACGTGTAGGATATTGGGTCTGCTTTTACTCAGGGGTCCGATATCCTAGAAATTCAATAATTTTTTACTCGAAATTGGTGTGTCTTATCAATAAAATGACAAGAATGATTTCTTCTTAAAATTTCGTGTAGAATACGATGGTATTTTTTATTTTTCAAAACTTTGCATTTTAAGAGTGGGCCCCCTCGGTATTGGGCCCAATTATTATAATTTCGAAAATCTGACTCCAGATTTGGATTCAGCTCGATGCCGGACATCGAAATTTTCTAGTTTCAGAAACGTTATGATTGTCAGTTCCTTATATGCACGAAAGGGTTAATATTTGAATGTGATATCTTACCTTATTATACGCAATACTTTATATAGAATTATTACTTATTGTTTCATGTATTACATGCCTTTTTGTACTCTTTTTACAAAATAAATCAATATCTATCTATCTATCTATCTATCTAACTGAAGAAAAAAAAAATTAGCTATATTATTTTTTAGTTATTTATTTTTATTATTATTTAGTTTCTGTTTATTTCATTTCCTTTCATATTTTTTCAGATTATTTAAGTTTGTTTCAGTTTCTTTTGATTTCTATAGTTTTTTTTCAAAAAGAAGTGAAAGAAAATGAAACAAACTAAAATACTCTGAGTGTTTTATCCAAATACTCAAATAAAACATTTTGCATCATTATAAAATTTATTGCAAGAATATGAAAAAAAACGAAACAAACTGAAATATTCAAAAAATTTTTTTAAGAATTTGGACATTTTTTTCTCGCTAGGGAGAGTAAGAGTTTTTACATGATTTTTGTTTCATTTCATCATATGAATAATTCACGTGAATAATTCATATGAAATACTTACGAGAATAAGCTTATAAGAAATAGTTCATTAGCAGTAAGTAATAAATACACATTACTTGCTGCTGAAATACATAATAATGACTGTTGGAATAAACAGTGAGGGCTATAACTTTCCAAGCTAAACATTATTCATGCGAGTTATTCACGTGATGAAACGAATCTAAAATTACATGAATAATTTGTATGAATAATTTACATAAATAATTTATGTAAAAGATTTACGTGAATTTTTTCCATAAGATTAAAAAAAATGTATCGAAAAAAGTAAAAAGTTGATATCTTCCTTTTCCGAAGCTACTTGTAAACAATTACAGAATGTTTATTATATCAATGAAGGTGTATTAGAATCTGATAAAAAAAGTTATATAAACAATGAATAGATATCTTACATTACAGCAGGTTGAAAAGTTTAAGTTAATTGAAAAAATTGGATTCTCAAATATTCTTTTAGTTTTTGTTAGATCAGAAATATTGCCAACAAATATAGAAGTAGTATGGAATGATATTTCCTATACTAATTTTTGGGGACATATTTTGATGAGACATTTAGAAAGACTGCACGCTCCTAGTTGTTGGATACAGGCATCCTGCTAGCATATATCGTCGGGTTGGCGGAACAAAAATACACCTTGGTTTCGGATGTGGAGAAGGATACAGGTCGTTTTTCGTTTAGAGAAAGCGACACGTCAGTTTTGAGTGTGGAAAAGGGGATTCATCAGAGGGAAACTTCTTTTACAAATGTTGAGTTAAAAAAAGGAATCATTTAATTTATTGTATAACTAGTAGTTACACTAGTTTTTAATTAGCAAAGTACTGACTAAAATTTATGAATGATTAAATTAAAATAATTTTTTACCAGGAAATTTTTATTTTTATTTTTGAATAATCGGTAACTCAACTAAAAAAGAGTATAATTAGTGTAAATGTTATTTACATATTATATGTTGTAAAAAATATTGTAATCTACAAAATGAAAAATTTCAATTAAAAATTCTGTTTATGGTTCTCTTAAAGTTTATTGAATTTGTTACATAGTTCATATTACTAGTTCATAGTTGCACATAATCTATGGTTACATATTTGACATATGATAGTTAATATATATTGTTATATATTTATATTTTATGTTAAGTACAATAAAAATACATATAAAAGAGTAAATACTTAACGGGATGTTGGAGCTGCAGCAATCGAGTTTTGCTTTTTTTATTTTATCAATATCTTTTTAAATTCATAAAATAAATAAATATTATGACTTGTCTGTACTAAAGCTATATTAATACAATAATTTTTGTGTGAAATAACAAATCATTTGGACTTGTTATTTTTTATGAGCTTGGATTGAAAATTAGATATCAAACTCGACAAATCTAACCTTACAATACGATACATTGAAAGTTTTTATTATAACTTTGTATGTATAATATTTTGGTGGATTTCTTGAGTTGACCACACAAGAGTTTAATCTTACAAATTTTTTTTTTTAGCAAAAAAACTCGATTAAACGCATCGTTTATTCATAAGTTAGGATTGGAAATATTATTAGAAGGTGCGCAGCTTCGTCATGCTCTTAAAAGAAAAGTTTTAAACTTTTAACAAGTGTTTCGAATGGTATCTTCTAGACTCATGACCACAAGGAAAGTATGAAACATAAAGGCATTTTCTCGTGGTCATGATTCTAGAAGATATGACTCGTAACACAAGAAAAGGATTAAACTTTTCAAGAATTCAACGTAATAATTATATTTTTTTAATAATCATAGTACATTTTTTGGCAGTTAAGAGCAGGCCCGATTCGCTGTCTTCGTCCTATTGAGTTTTTTGTTATTTACTTAAGTATTAATCGTTGTATCTGCAAATTGAAGGTTGAGCGCAATAGATATTATTATTATAAATATTTATGCAGAAGAAAAAAAAATTCTACTGTTTTGTTTTTGAGAAAAGTAAGGAACGCAAAAATATTATAAGCATATACCTTCACTTCACCATTCCTTACTTTTCTCAAAAACGAAGCAGTAGAATTTTTCTTCTGCATAAATATTTATAATAATAATATATATTGCACTCAATCTTCAATTTGCAGATACACCGATTAATACTGAAGTAAATAACAAAAATCTCGATGGGACAAGGACAGCGAATCCGGCCTGCTCTTAAGAATATTTTGAAAAATAAATTAAATTCATATTGTATAACATAAGACTATACAGCAACTATAAACTATATATGTCAAATATACAGTGCGTCTCATAACTATAAAACCACCTAAGATTTGGATGAAACTTTTATCGGAATGTCAAAAAGAATTGCGATATCGTTTTAAAAACTATGGAATATTTTTAAAAACTAATCTCAAAATAGAAAAAATATCATTCGAACATTTATTTAAAACTTTAAAACTTTCTTTACTGTAACAATTACAAAATCAACATAACACTTTTTATTTTGTTCTATAATTATAAAACCAGTTGGAAAATTTCATCTTAGAATCAGCGATGCCAATAGCGGTAGCATCAGAACGGGAAATTCAAAAATTTTCAAAATAAAAGTATAAAAAAAAATACTTTTTTTGATTTTATAATAATAAATTCAAAGAAAGAAAGTTGCCGTAACGAAATAAATTTATTGCTCTTATTTATAATTTTTTAAATAATTTAAAAATTATGCAATATTTATAAATTATAAATAAGTGTAATAAATTAATTCTGTTATAATAACTTTCTTTCTTTGAATTTATTATTAATTAGAAAGTCATGAAAAGTATTTTTTTAAATATTTTTATTATGGAAATTTTTTAATTTCCCGCTCGGACGCTACAACTATCGGCTAGAATGGAGTTTTTGACTGTCACAAAATGTGTTTTAACGGTCAACGGTTTACAATTCATTTTCATTGTTGGATATTTTTACTATCGCATTTACACATTTTATTATCTCTCTATACTATTAAAAATATATCGCCGCTGTCGACACTGTCGCCGCTGTCGCCGTCTGAAATACGCTGCTCATTTTTGGCTCCTAAATTTAGCTAAAATTCAGCTGAAATTCAGCTAAAATTCAGCTAAAATTCAGCTAAAATTCAGCTAAAAGTCAGCTAAAATTTTGATGAATTTAGCTATAATTTAGCTGAAAGCAAGCTAAAAGTCAGCAAAAAGTTACGTATAAGTTAGTTAGAAGTTAGCTAAAAGTTAGCTGAAAATCAGCTAAAAGTTGGCTAAAATTTAAATATATTTAGCTGTAATTTAGCTAAAAGCTAGCTATATCTCTCTATATTATAAACAGATTCCGCCGTCGCCGTTGCCGCTGTGTGTAAGAATTCGATTTGTCCTTGGTTAGCTAGAATTTAGCTAGAATCTAACTGAAATTTCGCTAAAAGTTAGTTAAAAATTAGCTAAAAGGTAGCTAAAAGTTAGCTTAAAGTTAGCTGAAGTCAGATAAAATTAAATTAAAGTTAGTCACATTCAATCAAAAGTTAGCTACATTCAATCAAAAGTTAGCTACATTAAATCAAAAGTTAACTAAATTTAATGTTAAAATTAGCTAAATTCATACAAAATTTAGTTAGAAATTAGCTGAAATTTAGATTGTGAAATTGAAATTCAAGCTTGTAGTCAACTTGGTAATAGCTAATTTTAAGTTTTGTATATAACGATATATGATAACATATAAGTTTAAGATTTATAATAGATGAAAAATAGGTTACAATATATTTTTACAATTAGCTAATTATCCTGTAATAATCGTGAAGTTTAATCATATAAATAATTATCAATTTTACAATTTTATTTAAAGTATAGGGTTGAAAATATCATTTTGAAAAAGCTAAATTGAAGTTTAATAATCAAATGATAAGATTTAAATTTTGTTAAGTCAAAATCAATATCTAACACTTAAATATAGTTTTTATAAATTAAATTTAATTTTTATTCAATTTTGTAAAAAAACACCGACATTACAGTTTTCCAAATTTTTTATTTTTAATCCATAAATGTTTCAAATATCTATTACTGCCTTCCATTTTTAGTTCATTATAAAACTGTCGAATATAAAACTATCACTATATTCAGTTCATTATAAAAGTATCAAATAAAATCTCTATAATTGAATTATTAAATCAAGTGTACTTATTCACTGTCTGTCTGTATCTACTTAGCTGAATCATAGTAAGATTATTACAATTATATTTCTACATATTTCTTTCAAAATTGCAAATTCTTGGATATTTTTTTTAAATTATAAAAGCAAGATGGGGGTTGGCGCGCTTGCGCGCAGGGGGCATGCCTCCTAGTTATATTTAAAAGAAATTGATTATAATGCCTCGAGGTAAATCCTTATCTGAACAAGAAAAGGGGAAAATCTTAGCGTATCGTGAAAGTAATATAAATATTCGAGAAATCGCTCAAAAACTTAAGAGATCGCACAATGTTGTTTTAAATTTTTTTAAAAATACTGCTTTTTATGGTAAGAATAAAAAAGGGGAACCAAAGAAAAAGGTAGCTGCACGGATTGAGCGACAAATAATAAAAACAGCGAGTAACTCTACAAAAAGCTTACGAAAAATTAAAGAAGAATTACAATTGGAAATTTCACGCAGTACGATTCATAGAGTAATTAAAAAGTCAGAATATCTCGTAAGACAAAAGTTGAAAAAAGCTCGAAAGCTATTGCAACGTGATAAAGAGGCTTGGCTTGAATTTGCAAGATTTAACATAATCATTGATTGGAATAAAGTAAGTAAATGAGTAAGTATTGTACTAATATCGTAACAATATTGTGAATTATGAATTAAAGTTTAATTTATTTAATTATATTTCAAGGTTATTTTCTCAGATAAAAAAAATTTAATTTAGACGGCCCTGACGGCAATCACTCTTATTGGAGAGATTTGAGAAAGAAACCTCAGTATTTTTCACGCAGCAATTTTGGTGGCGGAAGCTTAATGGTTTGGGGAGCTTTTTGTAAAAATGGACTTCTATGTTTAGCTTTTTCATCTTGTAAAATAAATGCAACAGAATACATTAATGTACTGCAAAATCGATTACTACGTTATTTAGATAAAAACGAAACAGAAAATTTAATTTTTCAACAAGATAATACATCAATTCATGCAAGTAAAGCTACAAAACAGTGGTTTGTTAATAATAACATTTTAGTTTTACTATGTCCAGCTTGCTCTCCAGACTTAAATCCGATGGGAAATTTACTGGCTATTCTTGTACGTAGAGTGTATGCTGAAAATAAGCAGTACAATACAATTGATGAATTAAAAGAGGCAATTTTAGAAGCTTGGAGTAAAATCGAAAAAGAAATTATAAAAAATTTAATTGACAGTATGTCCAATAAAATTTTTCTGGTTATACATAACCGTGGAGGACCAATTGAATATTAACAAAATAAATTTAAATATTAAAATTATTAACAAAAATATTATATCATACCAAGGTAATAATTTTATGTTTAACAAATATAATTGCGTTGTTTTCCCAAAATAATTTTATAGTTATGAAACGGATAAAAAATGTAATATTGTATTAATTTTGTAATTATAACAAAATAAAAAAATTTTAGTTTTCTAATGAGCCTTCATACGATATTTTTTTTCTTTTAAAAGTGATTTTTAAAAATATTAAAACCTTGAAAAACCAAATTGTTTACCTCAATCTCTATGTTTTAAGTTTTTCAAGGTTTCCTTGAAAACGAAATCATGAAATCAATTCTTCCTCTTCAAAGAAAATATTACTTTTTGTGATACAAAGTCCGGCTTTCTCTTAATTGTTTGGTACAGTTATTAGTTTTTGTAAAAAATCAATAATTTGATTGGAAAAGAAAATAGAAATATGCGACCTGTTTTCAACTGACATTTTTGACGAACATTACTTTTTTACATCATTCAAAAATAGAAAAAATTCTGCATTTTTCTTTTTTTATTTGAAATAGTAGTTTTTTAATTACAAGAGTTTAAAGTACGATAAAATGAAGAAAAATACTAAAATTCGCAAAAAAAACCTTAACTAAAATGAAAATGGGAAGCGATCTAAGATACGTCATCAATTCGTCAGGGAGAACAACCATAACTGCACTTACAATCTTTTTTATGGCAAAAGCATCGAAAAGAGTCTTATAATACAAACTTTAGTTAAAAACCTTGAGTGTAGTTACGGTCTTCTTAATAATTATTTTCATTTGACAAAAAAACTTAACTACATAAACTAATAATTATTATTATAATGCATGGCTTCTTTATTTAAAATAATATTCGACATTGTTCATAACCCTTATAGACTGCTTTCCAGAAAAACAAAAAATTTATTTTGTATTAAATTTAGAGTATTATAATTTTTTTTTAATTTTCTCAAATTTTATTCTAACGTAATTAACAATGTTTATGCTTTGGGCGGCAGAATGAATAACTCACATTACTGGCTAGTTTTACCATTTTCATCATTGTGAATGAGTTTGGAAATTTATAATATATAAAAGATCATTTAAAACTTATATATATCATATATAATATTAATAATATTAGTATCCGTACAGTAATAAAACTTTTATTAAGTTTGATAACAAAAAAATTTTAATATTATAAACCACGTTCTAAAGGGCGGTTACAGGAAAATGCTACGATGGGTTTCGTGGGGGGGGGGGGGGTCAAAATGCACTGAAAATCAGGCCATGTGGTTTGGGAATGTTCCCTTGTATAGTGTTCCTTTACTTCTGTCATATGTCTTAACTTTGTTGCACCACCTGTTTTTCTACTATTTGTAAACAGTCGCCCTGTTTTTTATATTTAAGTTCAGTCTTTCATTCCTTTTGAGTATATAAATACTCTTTTAATCATTTGTCAGTCATCTTCAGTGGGGTTGATTTAGTGTCTGCTTAGAACATTAACAGCATAGCCAATATCTGGCCCGCGTGCATTAGCTAGATATAATAATGTGCCAAATGCTTCACGATAGGATTGATTACATTTGCTTTCTGTTATTAGTTTGTCACTTTATCCTTTTTTTCACGTTGTCTTCTTTTCCTATTGTCTACCTGATTGATTACCATAGGTGATCATTGAGGAGGTGATTGATCAAAACCAAACTTCTTTAGCATTTTGTTCATGTGTCCTTCTTGCTTGATGTTTAGTATCCTTTTTAGAAAGCATATAGAAAATGGCGGTTAAACAGGTAAAAATTATATAGGTACTGTAAGTAGTAAGGTAATATTATTTAGATTCATTGTTCAATTTTAAATAGTTTTGTATTTTAATGAAATATATTTTTTTAATTTACTTTTTCTTAAATATTAAATAATTACAATCATTAGAATTATTAATACTACTATTATTATTACTACTATTACATTGAAGTAAAGAATTAAGACTTTTTTTTCTTACGTAAATATCTTTTACAATATTGTCACATACATACATACACATACACACGTGCAGCATTAAAATCTACATACACACATACACATACATACATACACATTCACATACACACACATATACACATATCCAAACACATGCACATACTCATATACACACACACACATACACAATATCCGTCACTCCTTCTCTCCGTCTCCCTCTCTCCATCTCTGTCACCGTCTCTCCGTTGCCGTCTCCATCTCCCCATCTCCGTTGCTCCGTCTCTGTGTCTCTCCGTCTCCCTCTCCGTCACTCCGTCTCTCCATCTCCATTTCTCCGTCTTCGTCCCTCCATCTCTGTCTCTCCGTCTTCGTTTCTCCGTCTCCGTGTATCTCTGTTTCTCTGTCTCCGTCTTTCTGTCTCTGTCTCATTGTCTCCGTTCTTCCACCTTTGTCTCTTCGTCTCCGTTTTTCCGTGTTTGTCTATTTGTCTCTATTTCTCTGTCTTTATCTCTTTGTCTCTGTCTTTATAGCACTAATATTAATATCCACGTTTTTTTAATTACCCAGCGCTTACAATATCAGTCATGTCATTTTTATTATACAACGTTTACAATAAAAGTCGCGTTTTATCAATAACACCGTGCTCACATTGGCGGTCGAGTTCCTTTAACTACACAGCGTTCAAAATAGCAACCGTGAATACTTAATTAAACAGCGCTTACAATAGCAGCCGCGTATTTTTAACCACACAGCGCTTAAAATACCAGCCACGAATTGGTAACTACACAGCGCTCAAAATAGCAACCATGAATTTTTAATTACACAGCGCTTACAATAGCAGCCGAATTTTTCAACCACACAGCGCTCAAAATAGCAGCTGCGAATTTGTAACTACACAGCGCTCAAAATAGCAACCATGAATTTTTAATTACACAGCGCTTACAATAGCAGCCGCCTTTTTTCAACTACACAGCGCTCAAAATAGCAGCCGCAAATTTGTTATTACACAGCGCTTACAATAGTTGTTACGTTTTTCATCTTTAGCTCTTAAAATAGTAGCTGCGTTTTTTAAACCAGATAGTGCTCTGAAAAGCAATCGCGAATTTCTAATTACACAGCGCTTACAATAGTTGTTGCGTTTTTCATCTTAAGCTCTTAAAATAGCAGCCGCGTTTTTTAAACCAGATAGTACTCTGAAAAGTAGTCACGAATGTCTAATTACACAGCGCTTACAGTAGTTTTAGCGTTCTTTCCCATCACAGCGCTTACAATGGCAACCGTGTTTTTTTAGCCACACAGCATTCAAAAAAGCAATCATGTTTTTTTAATGGCACAGAACTAACTATAGCAGCCGTGATTTTTAACCACACAGTGCTAAACTCTACTCCATAATTTTCAATTTTTTATATTTAATGTTATATTAGAGTTTCAAATATGTTTGATTTTATTTTCTTATTCATTATATTTAATTTTAATATTATGGTTTTATAATATTTCTTTGTAAACGATCTTTGTATAGACCATTTTATCTTTAACTTTTCTTGATTTTTCTGTTAATATTTTCAATTCTTTTTTATTAGTTGTCTTTAAAAGTGCCACGTATAACTGCCCATGACTGAAAATTGGTGTTGGTAAATACATTCATACTTTTCTGAATGATTGTCCTTGCGACTTATTAATAGCCATTGCATAAACAAGTTTCACAGGATATTGTTTTCTGGTCATCTGGAATAGCAGTTCATTATTTGCTGATAAGGTCATACGTGGTAAGAATATAGTGCTCTTTTTTTACTCCCTGTTAATGTTTGCACAATAATAGTAAATTGTTTTAATTTTGTTAGTACTAATCGGATTTTGTTACAAAGTCAAATTAACATTTCATTCAAATTAACATTTCTTAGAAGCATTACTATAGCTCTTTTTTCAATTATAATTTATGTGGAGGTGAATCGTTGGGCGTTAAAGAATTTCAAAATGCTGTTGGCGAAATTACGTCTGAACTTTCGTCATTTACATCATTCGCAGAGTCAATGCTCAAGTACTCTATTACTGGTTCATTTATTTTTGATAAAATTTTTCCATCCATTTCTGTTACATCTACGTTTTTCGGTGCTAATATAATATTTTCGTTATAGTCACAATTTTCAATATTTATATTATACCCGTAAATTTCATCAATTAGATTGCGCTATGACAATATTTCTTTTGGAATTTGCATAACTTCATTTCCGTTTTCATATTTTGAATGAAAATTACCATTTCCTATATTGAGTAACCAATTTTTAAATTTAATATCTGATACCGTTAAACGTTTATTTTCTTTTGAAGACATACATTAAAAATTTTCCCATAAATAGCTTTTTTTACACAATTTTCTACTATCTGTGTTCTATTTCCATATTTTACTATTGGCAATGTTTCTCTAAAATCACTTGATATGATAAATGTTTTTCCTCCAAACGGATAATTATTATCACATACATCTTTAAACATGTGATCGACGGCTTTAAAAGCGTATTTCGATGTCATTGTGATTTTGTCCCAGATAAAAATTGATACATTTTTCATTTTCTCACCTATTTCGCTGTTTGCACTGATATCACATATTGTGTCTTCAGAAATGTTCAACAGTAATTTTAATGCTGTATGTACTGTCACACCGTCTTGTAATAAGTTAGCCGCTATACCTGTCCATGATACAACTAAATAGTTGATTCCATGAATTTTGAGATAAGTTATAATTATATTTAATAAGTAGCTTTCACCACTTCCACCTGGAACGTCTAGATATATATACTTTTTAGTGCATTTTGTATTTAATGAATTTATTACTGTATTGCAAATAGTCGTTTGAGTATATGTTAGAGTATCAATAATTGATTCAATATTATTATAGTATATTTCGGTACTAGTGCGATAAAGTGATTTTTTACTCGTGTGGCGGTTTGCGCCCGAACGAAGCGAGGGGGAAAAGGTCACACGAGTAAGAAATCACTTTCTCGCACGAGTATCGAACACTATTTTTTGACACGACGTGTGAGAAGCTCCATTTTCGCACGTGTCACTTTGTACAGCGTGCGTGAAATCGAGCTTCTCGCACGGAGTGTCAAAAAAGTTATTTACTGTACTATATTTAATTTCGTTATTTTCAATATAGTATTCTAAAGTAGGTAAATTAAAGTCACTTAATTGGAATCCATTATTAGTTAAAATATTATTAATTATGCTTAATGCATATTCTTCACCTTTTTGTTCGTTCATTTTTGGAGGATAAAAATAAATTTTATATTTTTCATATGATTCACGAGCGTTAGTTGGATTGTGAAATGTACAAATGTAACTAAATAATTGACAAAGAGCTTCTGGAAATCGAGATTTACAAGATTCTTCTAAACATTTATCCCATTCATCATCGATTTCAATTAAAGAGTACCCCCCGTTAAGATAGGTAAAATTTCAAAACCAATATTTTTTCTTGTTTTTATAGTAATTAAGATTAGGTTTTGCTATATTTATAGTTTCCTAACCCATACCCTAACTTCAACATAACCTAAAAATCACTTTTTTTATAAATTTTTTTTTTATCTGGAAGGATGAATGATATTAATCCCGCGAAAATCATATGACTAGGTCTTAGTACTCTCTTTTACTATAATTTTTTACAAGTCCTAGAAAGCAGTTTTTCTAACCTAAAAATAACATTTAAATCATAAAATCTCCGTAACTTTGCTCAGAGAGGGGCTACGAGTAATTTTCTGGGCTTAAAATTTGTATTTTTAAAAAACAAATAAAGTTTATAATGACCAAAAATTCGATTCTGGCATGGCGCCATGGCGAAAAACTCGAAAAACCATTTTTTCATAGGTTTTTTGTCGGTTATTGGTCTCTAGCAACTCACAAATCATTTTCAGAGAAAAAAAATAGCTTCATTGGATTCTACGTGAAAAAATACATTGAAAATATGCATGATAACTTTAGGAATTCTTGGATGCTGTTACAAAACAATTAAAAAAATAATTCTGAAATTGTTACATAGCTACTTTGCATCGTTGCTGCATTTTATGTTTTTATGACCTTGGTTATCTCTTTAGAGTCATAAAGCTACTATTCGATGTATTTACAGGTAAATTACGTCTATAGCACGCTAAAATAAGATTTTTAAACATAACTGAAGTAACGATCGTATCATCTGTCTTTTTGTATTATAGTAGATTCTGGATACAAGAGAATCAACGGGCCTTCAGGAGAGGAATTTTCTTGGAAATTCTCTTATACAAAGAGTCCCCAACACGCTCGTGTGTTGTCCCAATAATGTGTAACATTATTTTTGGATCTTTTGATTAATACAACTGAAAATTTCCTCATCATAGTGGTCAATGTCTATAAAATTTCAAAATTGTAAAAGGCTACCATTCTTGGAAGTTTTGGCAATTTTAATTGAAAGGTTTTTCTATTAGGATCGTATGAAACCTTTCAATTTTGTTTTGTTTTCATTATTCGTTTATAATATTATTGTTCCACCTTCTGAGCATAATTTGTCCAGAAAAGGTTTATCAATGATTGTTCTGGAATTTATTAGTTTTTTAAAAATAAAATATTCTTTTCTAATCAATTGAAATTTATTCTTTACTCAAAGAGAAAAAAAATATCCTTTTCTTTTTTAAGAGGGTTGCTAATGTCCTTTGGTAATAATTTTAAAATCACCTTCAGGAAGCTATAGTATTTCCCTGACATTTTCAAATCAAAAAACGTATTCCTTTTTCAAACCCTCAGAACTAAAGACAGATATTATGTTATAAAGTTGTATGTGTAAATCCAAATCTACTCCCGTTATACGACACTAAAATAATTCCTGATACACTGCCGAGATGAATGGAGAGAGTTATTGGCAAATCGATTCTGAACAAGTATCAGTGCACTCTTATATTTAAGAGCTAATACAATACTACCCTATAGGTTTGCAAACTCGTGAGTGCACACTTAACACCGCTTATCACAGTATTAGCACGCACTTTTTGCATGCCGATACTGATTGAACGGTGAGCTATACGCATGCGTGACTTTTGTGCCCACATAAGCAAATTGAAATGTGCTGATTGATATGCACGGAAGTGCGTGAAAATCCTTGTTTTTCATCAAGTGAGTCAAAAAATAGTATATGCACTACTTAAAGCATATGGTACTGGAAGCAGCATTTAATATACAAAGTGCAAAGTCAATGTAAAAAAGATATCTCTATGCACGGGTGTATGCTCAATTATGCTTAATCTATTTGAAATCATTATGCAGCACTTATAATTTGCTATAAAAATATTTCGTTTATACATGTCAGATTTTTCATTAAATTGAAATATATGCAAAGTTAGCAATCAGGGATTTTTAAATATCTAAAAAACTAAGTAACGAGCAATTTTTTATAAACATATTCGTAATGAGCATTCAATTTCCTATCAATTTATGTGTTTTAAATTTCACTAATATATAGGTTGGTTGCTAACTTCGTAGAGATAGATGGTTGCTAACTTCACAGAGGTATCCAATGATGCAGAATAAAAAAAAAGTCTACGCGCATAGTACATGCCTGAAAGACGAGTGGTGACGCACAACGGTTGAATGAAAACATTGAAATGCAAGTTAGAAATAAGTTTGAAATTAGAAAATTTTTGTGATAAAGCTTAGATAATTTTATTTCAGAATAAATTGAAGATTTTACGGGAGATTCTTATGAAGCTCGACCAAAAAAGCAATTTTTTTTTTTTGCTAGAAAAGTTAGGAAACTTTAGGTCAGAGAAGGATTATTGTATGGCCCTAGTATCGCTGATTAGCCAAGTGATACGTTATTTTTTCATTCAATCAAATAATTCGCGTACCAAAACTTTAAACGAGTTTTTCTCGAAACCGTATTTTTTAAGACGGGTGGCATGGTATCTCAAAGACTACCGCATACATCGCTATTTTTTTTATTTAAAGTTGAATTTCCTATTAGTTTAATATGATGTTCCAAATTCAGGAAATAAAATAATTTTATTTTTAATAAGAATATAAAAACTGAAGAAAATATAATTACTTTTTTTTCTGTATAAGTGTTATTAGGCCTATTAGCGATACCTCTACAAAAAACGCGGCTTTTTACTTACTTTTTGGGTGGTGTCAAATAAGTAATACAAACTTATTTATAGAAATAAACAGTAAGGATTATTACTAATATATATAAAAAATGTAAAATTGATCCAAGAAACATTGATTCTTGAAAAGAAAAGTTAAAATGAAATGACTTCTGTACAAGAAAGAAATACAAAAATTATTCAAAAAAATTAGTTAAATAATATAAAGACAATTTATTTCTCTTTTAGAAAACTGAAAAAATGGAAGAAACGAACGAAAATCGAGTCAAAATAATTAAAAAATATTTTTATATTTAATGCTATTTATATATAGGTGTACTCTTTTTTGAAAAATTTTTTTTAGCTAAAAACTTTTTTACGTTTTTTTTTCTTTGTTCTGAATAACCCTGAATTTTTTAAGATTTTTTGGGACTTATTTTGGAAGTTATGAAATTTAAAAATTGGACGTTTCCTTGATTTTTTGTAGTATTTGACCATTTCTATTGAATTATAACTCCATAATAATGAAACAGTTTTAACCAACTTCAAAAAAGGAGGAGGTTCTCATTTAGGATTTTTTTTTTATTTTATGTTTGTTATCTTGAAACTCCATCATTTCTGATACCATCTTGAAATAGTACATTATTGACCAAGGATGCATATTGATCATTCTCGGCGAGTGCGAACTTTTGGGGCCGAGCGTAGCGAGGCCTCGAAAGTTGCACGAGCGAGGATGATCAATATGCATCTATGGTCTAATATACTATTTTTTTGTCCCGAGGCCGAGACATTTAAAGTTTTTCCGTAGAACGCAAAATGGTCATTTTGCGGCCTAGGGCAAAAAAATTATTTTTTATATGAAGGAAAGTGAGTCAAAAAATATTTAATAAGTATTTGAAAAAAAATTTTGAAAGTCACCAAGGAAAGCGATAGGTATCTAATGAAACGTTAAAAAATATTAAGAAAACTATTCATGAAAATATTTTTTATCATATTTTTTTAGATTTGACGCAATTTTTTGAGGCTGGCGTTAAATATTTGATTGGTAGGTCTACTCATGTTTGTCCTTTTAATAAGGAGCTTCACTAAAAAGTAGGAAAAAAGTTGTTAACAAAAAAAACGACTTTAAAAATATTGCACTAAAAAATAAATAATATATTATCCTTAGAAATTATACGCGTACTACGCATCTAACACATGTATAGCGAACATATAGACTATTTAATTATTTGCAAGAGCACAAGCTAATTATTTTTTTATTAGACTGCTTACAAAGAAATTAGCTAATAGTTTTAGAATAAGTAACTAAATAGTTTTCTTAATATTTTTCAATGTTTCATCAGGTATCTATCGCTTCCTTTGTTCACTTTCAAAATTGTTTTTTAGATTTGGAAAAATTTTTTTAGGCTGGCACCGACCCCAAAAATTTTGATATTTTTATTTATATATTGTCTTACCTATTAGCTAATTTCTTTGTAAGCAGTCTAATAAAAAAATTATTCGTTTGTGCTCTTGCGAATAATTAAATAGTCTATATGTTCGCTACACATGTGTTAGATGCGCAGTATGCGTATAATTTCTAAGGACAATATATTATTTGTTATTTTTTAGTGCAATGTTTTTGAAGTCGGTTTTTCTTTGTTAAAAATTTTTTAATAATAGTTTCTTATATAAATTTTTTTGAGAAATTTTCTTAATTAGAAAAATATGTCTTACCATAGAAGTTTAGTGTAACGAATATATGTCTAATTGATAGCTTAAGATCTGAAAATTTCAGAGTTTGATCATCTGGATTAATATCAAATAATTCATGGAAATAGTTTTTTTTATTACAAAAGTATTAGCACAAGTCACAGAACAGGAATGTAGCTACACTTTCTATTAAAAATTAAAATGTTAATCAAATTAATCTAAAAAGCATTATAAATAGCTATTTAGCTCTCATTACAATGAGTTCGACAACTTATTTTCCAAATTACTTCCAAAAATAGCTTTCACTAGCACAAAAATATTTATGTATGTTCCAGATGGAGTTGCAAATAGGTAAATAGTTTTTCATTTGAAATGGTCAAGTAATTGAGAATACTTGCATTAATTACCAATTACAGAGCAAGTAACTGGAAAATGGTCGCAAAATTTAGCAGTTACCCACCTACTAACTGCTAAGGGATCTAACCATTTGCCAGTTTCCAACCCGACAACTTGTAAATGGTTCAACCATTAACTAGTTATTCACCCAGTAACTGAAAACTTTTGCAGCTCTAGTTCCAAAATGACATTTGAACTGTACTTTTTGCTAAGAATAATAGTAGTAGTCATATCATGTTAAAAAACAATTCAAATGACTATATGGTAAGGGAACACTTTTCCCAAAACGCATTTTTCAACATTTTTTTTTCCAAAGCCCATATTTTCCAATAAGTATTTTCTCCAAAAAATAAGAAATTTTAAAATTAGAACAAAAATAATTGTTAAGGGGAACCACCGGCCAATAAACCCATTGAAATTATTAAGATAGCCAGCTAAAATTTTTTCTACACATAGCTTTTTGCTTATCTCTAACTATGCCGTATGAAAATAGAGAAAAAAATATTTTTCCATAGTTTTTTTTTGGTTTTTTAAATTAAAAAAAAAAAATTGATAATTTTTTAAAGATAAAAAGTGTTAAAATCAAATTAACGACAAACCTATACAAGAGATTAGCTGTTATTATTACGAACATTTAAAAAAAAGAAAAGTGCAGATCCGTTGAATAACAAAAAAGTAGTAGCAATTTTAAAATCGGACTTTCCAGGTAAAATATTTTTTTCTTCATTTTTATCGTAAAAATCTTTGAAGTGGTCTTTTTTCGAAAAGTTATATTTTAATGGGAATGAATTTATGAAACTGAACATACAGGGGGTTTGGCATGCGCTAATTACAAATCTGATATCAGTTTTTTATTTCGACCTAATCCCAAGGTGGGCGAAAAAAATTCGAATTTTGTGTTTTTGATAATGTGATGTATTCAAGCATTTTAATACAATAAAACATTAAATATTCATTGAAAAAGTATATTTTTTTTTTTGAAGATGTTTATAATAATTTATAGTATTATATATGTAAAATACATAAGTAATATAACGAAAAAAAACAACAAAAAATAAGTAAATAAATAAATGAATTGTAAAAGAAAATTCTAACAAATGTAAAGTAGTTTCTTTACTGAATAACAATAATTATAACGCATCTTCATTATGATGATAAAATGATAATAAAAATTCTCTAATTACTATAACGAAAAACAAAGATTCTCATAAACGTAATAAATTCTAAACAAAATGAAAACTTTAGAGTATGAAGATCCTCAAAACATTCCTGGACTGTATGATACTTCTTCTAGGAGTAATAATTTTTCTTCTTGATATTTTTTACCAGCTTTTATGATGCGATGAGCTTTTCTAGTTATATCAATTTTTTTTCACACTTCTTTGAAGTCTATAGGTGTCAATTCTTTTTAGATTTGATACATTATCATTATTGTTTAGTCTTAATTGTTTCATAATTTCTGAAACGGTTCTGTCACTTCCAACATTGTATTCGCAAACTCCTAATGAAGCTGCGATCCTAACTCGCGCTTTACCGGTGTAATTTTTTTTAGAACATCGGTTCCAAATAATGTTGTGGAGGCTTTCGTTAGCATTCTGAGTGGAACAGCGACTGCAACGGATTAGCAAAGACTCGTCTGAAATTCTTTCGTACAGTGGTAGAACTTTTTCAAAGCAGACTTTGTTTATTGGTACGTTCACATTTTTTTCATGAGAACCTGGACATCTATTCACTGCTAAAGCTTTTTGAAAAAAGCACTACGAGTTCACCCCTTTTAGACAATAATCATGTCTAGGTTCTTCATCAGTAGATGCTGAATGATAATTGATGCTAAAATAGCATTTTTCATATCCTGAAAAAATCAGTAAATTGTACTAAAAAATTTTTATACATAAAAACCATGATACATAATAATGAATAGAATTATTTTTTCATCAAACCTGAATGTTATTTCTATTTTTATAGATGGCATTTTTATAATAACCAGCAAGTTTTTTTACTGTCGTTTCTTTCAATTGTCCAAATCCTCTACCTCCTAGAGTAACTTTACGACTTCTTTCATCTTTTATTATGTTGATAATACCTGTATATAATCTAAAAGTAATAATAATATACAGTATTTATTATGAATGAAAGATTTTATTTCTTTACCTTTTCGCAACGTGGTTCACGCATTCTTCTTTATTTATTTTAATAAATGAATCATAAATATTCAATGAAACTAAATGGTTATAAGTCTTGGAATCTCCGTCAGAAAGGATAGTGACATAGCGAAAGCCTAATTTTTCAGAACGTTTCCATAACTTTTCGGCGATTGAAACCTCCATAGCTCTGGAAGATCCTACATGATCTATAAGGCATTTACTGGCATGCCCTTCACGCCAAATATAAAATTCTAACGAGTCTGAGCCTAATGATACAGCTGTTGTTATGCATTCTTGACAAAATTTTGAAACAACCTCAAAATCGAGAACAAATCCTGTTAGCAAATCCATAACACTACCAAAACCATTTTTTGATTTGAAGCCCGGCATTGGCCATGAACCATCATAACTCACATCTATATTCAAAATATCATCTTTTTCAGTTTTTTTTTAGTAATGCTTTCATCTGAATTTCCTAAATCAAAATATTTGTAAGTATTTTTTGCTATTATTCGGCATTCCTCGAGTATAATATTTGTGGCTACTTCTACAGATTGTTCTACTATACTACTATGTTCTTGAAAAGTTGAAAGAGGTACTGATTTTATATTCATTATCGAACAAAACCGTTCTACAGCATTGTGTCCTTTGCCTATATATGAAAAAGCTAGAGCTATGCGAAGATTCACATCAAAACGATGTTTGACAAATAATTTTGGCTATTCAATTTTCTTGGAAGTGAACACACTACACTTATTGTCGTCGAAACCGCTTTCCCTACAAACATAACACTTTAGGATCAAATTTCGAGCAAATCCAAAACGTTGATCAGACAATTCAATTTCTAATGAATTACCTCCGCACTCACTACATTACAACTTATTTAGTATAGGTATCAGCTCCGACACTTGTAGAAATATGTACTCTAGAGGTTCGTTTTTTGATCGGCAATTTTCGTCACAATTTTTATCACTTTCACAATCACTTTTTGATTTATCATTCATATTTTCGCTATTTTCGAAAATTCCTATTTGCTCGCTAAGAATATGATTTTCCATATTTTCTGAAGACTGGTTATCAAAAAAACACGATCTATGATCTGAGTTCATGATTTTGGTTCGTAGACGTACATTGTGTTCAATACTTGAATTTTTTTTCGTCCGCCAGCTTGTCCATCTTTTATTAACAAGATCACGAAAATGTTGAAACCTTTTCTGGGCTTTCACGCAAGGCATTTTTCTTTATTTCCTGTTACTATAGCATCTAAGAAACTGATATACTGTGATACAAGAATGGTATAAAGAGAATGAGAACTGCGTGTTGTCGATAAATCATAAGAATTTTACAAACCTCGTGATGTAAACAAATACTAGTTGTACAACAAACGTACGAATAAAGAAAATTTGTATCATGTGAGAATGAAGAATAACACATGTTGTTATTTTATTAGAGTCTGCTATATTTTTGATTTTGTTTTATACAAAATAATGTACAATAATTTATTAATTTTAAAAGTATATACACTAATATTTATATACAGTAATAATTATATACAATAATAACTCTGTATATTCAGTATCATAAATTTATTTTTATTCAAATATAACTTTTTGTAAAAAAAATCACTTCAAAGATTTTTATGACAAAAATGAAGAAAAAAAAATTTTACCTGGAAAGTCCGATTTTAAAATCGCTACTACTTTTTTGTTATTCAACGGATCTGCAATTTTCTTTTTTAAAAATGTTCGTAATAATAACAGCTAAAATCTCTCGTATGGGTTTGTCGTTAATTTGATTTTAACACTTTTTATCTTCAAAAAATTATCATTTTTTTTTTCAATTTAAAAAACCAAAAAAAAAAATTATGAAAAAATATTTTTTTTTCCCAATTTTGATGCGGCATAGTTAGAAATAAGCAAAAAGCTACATGTAAAAAAAATTTCAGCTGGCTATCTTAATAATTCCAATAAGTTTATTTCTAGCCGGTAGTTCCCCTTAATAGTTTAACAATAATATGCTTTACACTACTAAAGATACAAGATACGAAAATTACATTGGTTAGTATATATATTTAAAAAATACAAGAAACTATGCATTTGTTTTTCATATATATAAATATACTATCTAATGTTTTTTTTTTGTATTTTGTGTTTTTTTTTAGTGTAATGGCCCTAATGTGCAACCATCTTCACTCGTTTAGTTACTGTCAGCCGTGAATTTTAATTTTAATTTGGTAAATCATACTCCACTTTCACAAACATTAAAATGTCTATAAAATTATAGTCATTACGGCGACTCATTATGAACTTAGCAAATCAAGAATAGATCATTTCAAAAAGGCGAGTGCAGAGCGTGCATTATAACAGTAACTATAAAAGATCCAAATAATATAGTTGTGTATGAGGGGGTAGCTGTATTTAAAAGTATATTGTTATCTTTAATAAATTATAGATAGGTAGATATTAATTTATTTTGTGAAAGAGTACAAAAAGGCATGTAATACATCAAGCAATAAATAATAATTCTGTATAAAGTATTGCACATAATATGATAAGATATCACAGTCAAATATTAAAATTAATATATAATACTGTATCAGTAAGTCACTATGTAAAAGCGATATCACAGACTACTCTAAATACACGCAGAAAGCATGAAAACATTAATTACAATGAAAACAGTCTTAAATATCTATCAGTCATAAAATTAAAATCAAATTGAAATCAAATAACACAATTTAAAAGATAAAGCATAAAGCATAGTCATGACATCGAATAAAAATAAAATTGGACAAAACAATGCAACAATAAATAATAAAAAAAATAATATAATAATAAAATTCAAAGAATAAAAACTTGATACCGAAGATGTCATAACTATTAATAAAAAGAAACAGAATCACTCATTCTTTCTGCATTCATTCAACCATCATTCGCGCTAATAAATACATTCACACCTTAAATCTATATATAAGACAAAACAAAATAAATTAACATAAAATTAAAATACTTAAAATTAAGATCACTCGAGGTCGAGTGAGTACCTCCTTAAAGCCGATTTGAACCTGCCAAGCGATGGAAGATTTTTTATATCGGCAGGCAGGGAGTTCCAAAAATGCGCACCTTGAATTTGAAAGGAATTTCTTCCAGTCTCAGTACGCATGAAGGGCACTGCGAAGTCCTTAATCTCTCCTCTAGTGGCTACCCTAGGTACATATCTAGTAAAGAGACTCACTAGATACTCTGGAGTATTCATGCGCACGATTTTGTACATAAGTACAGCCATAAAATACTGTCTCCTTGAATCAGTACGCAGCCAACCAAGAGCAGCTCTATGAGGAGAAATATGATCGCCCATTCTCACACCCATTACATATCTCACACATGAATTTTGTAGTCTTTGTAAACGTCTTCTCAACCCCTGCGAAGCATCGAGCAAAACTACTGAGCAGTAGTCGAGGTGCGGAAACAACAAGGCGGCTGCGAGTTGTTTACGCAGGGCCTCAGTGGTGTACCGACGGAAAAACCGCAAACTATACATTATCCTATTAAATTTTTTAGTCACCATATTAATGTGCGGCTCCCACGACAATCTAGCGTCAAGCACAACACCAAGGCTTACAACGGTATCACAGAAAGATATGTCGACACCACCCTCAAGCTCAATCGTTCTCGACTCACCAGTATAGAAGTCATTAATAAATCGACTACTGCCAAAAACGATTGCTTTAGTTTTGCTTGCATTTAATGTGAGAGAAGCATCGACAGCCCACCCCGACACCGCCCTGGCCGCCCTCTGCAAAATACGAATACCTTCATTCACATGTTCATAAGGGACCTGAGTATAGATTTGGAGATCATCAGCATATAATATGTGCTCGACAAAACAGGGGTCGAGTGTGTCACGTATGTTATTAAAGTAAAGGCAAAACAACAGAGACCCCAGCACTGAACCCTGTGGAACTCCTAGATTGGTTGTTAGCCAATCTGAATCCTCTTTTAAGTGTGTAGAAACCATTTGTTTCCTACCTGATAAATAGGAGCTAATCCATTCAAGTGCAGTCCTGGAAAGCCCCATCGATCTAAGCCTCGCAAGCAATTTGGAGGGGCAGATCGTGTCGAAAGCCTAACTAAAGTCAAATAGAAGTAGTAACGTGGCAAGTTTCTTGTCAAGACCTGATCTTATGTCGTCTGTAAGTTTAAGTATGGCAGTCTGCGTAGAATGGTGCTTTCTGAAGCCAGTCTGCAAAGAGTCAAGTATTTTGTGTGTCGTGATGTACTCCTGCAGTTGGTCATGGGCAATCTTCTCCAAAACCTTTGAAAGAAAACATAATATTGCTATTGGCCTAAAATCTTTAGGCATCTTAGGTGCAGGAGACTTCTTTAAAGGCACAATGCGTGCACGCTTCCAAAGGCAAGGGAAGATCCCCCGCGCAAAAGAGGAATTGAAAAGAGTCACAAGATGCTCTCCAATAAACGATAGTGCTTTGAGTATCACACTCTGCGGAATGCCATCCTCGCCACAAGCCTGTGATGAAAAATGCAAAATCGCAAGGATTACATCATTAATATTAATTGGCTTGAAGGCAAAGCCACTTTCACTACACTCCGAAAGAATCTTCTTACGTTCCGCAGTATCATCGTGTGGCGAGACTGACACTCCCGCAAAATGTGCATTAAGCTCATCAGGAGTGAATCCATTCAAGTCCCCTTGAGGTCCGGAGAGGAGTCCCAGGTCTTTTAACTCTTTCCAGACATTACCTCTAGCAAGAACATTAAACAGTCTATTATGATAATAATTTGTCTTAGCATGTTCTGTCTGTTCGTCTATAGTTTTACGTAATTTCAAGAATTCGGAGAGATAACGCTCCTCCTTCGTCCGTTTAAACCTACGATACGTGGCATCTCTCTTGTGCTGCATCTGCGACAACTCTTTATCTTTCCAAGAAAATTTATCTTTACCAATTTTAAGTGATTTTAGTGGCGCCAGATTTTGTATTGCTGCCGTAAGGTTGTCGCAGAGGCAGTCAAGCGCAGATTCCGGGTCAACTGTACCAACTGTAAATGGCGTCCAATCACAGCCGGCCAAATTCGGCACCAATAAGTTTGGACAGATATCTTTATAATTCCTATGCTTAATTATCTTTTCATCTATCTTCATAAAATTACAAGAAATGCATACATCAATTAAATTGTGCCGACTGTGAAAATTCGCCGGTAAGTTGCGTGCGTCAAGTACTGTGTCATAATCATCCACAAGAATCAGGTCAATCCACGTGTAAGACGTCGGAGTGTGATGCGTGGCACCGTGCTGAACCAACTGTAACGAAAGCTCAGTCGATAATTTATTAATAAATTTGGCATCACTGCTTTCACGCAGGAGATCGGCATTCAGGTCTCCCATTATGATTTTATGAGAGTATTCAGAGGCAAAATTTCTTAAGTTATCCAAAAAATCAGTATTTCTAAAAAAGGAAATTGCAGGAGGTCGATAAATAACAGAAACCAGCACGGCTTCGGAGCTGCCCAATTGCACGAAACAAAAAATATATTCAGGTACCTCCGGTTTACCTTCACTATGATTAGTTTGAGTATCCGAAGTAACCAAAATAGTGCACTTTAAATTATCTTTAATATACAAGGCAACTCCTCCACCACGCAAGTTTCTGTCCTGTCTGAATACTTTATACCCCTTGACCCGAATGACGTCATCCGAAACAGATGGACCCAGCCAGGTCTCAGCCACTCCAAATATGTCGTAAGAGGGACCATCACTTAGAAACTCACGTACTTGTCCAATGTGAGCCCTCAAAGAGGTCACATTCAGAAAGCATGCTCGCAGTTCACCCCTCCTCCCTGTACGACCACCCGAGGAGGCCAGGCGCAGTCATTGGGGAGAGGACACACTTGACGTTACTCCATTATTCGCCAGTATATTTCGTTGATGATCAGAGGCTTTAGTAGTATTAGTATCACATTTATTATTATTGCACTTAATATTCGATAGAATTTCAGAATTGTCTTTATTTGCATTTACACCGTGATCTAGTTTCTTGCTATCTATCAATAAATTATCTAAGTCATTTTCATTAAAAAAGTTGTGTGCTCTCTCCCCTCTCTCCCTCCTCACCAGAAATCTGCCATGTCTGTGCCAAACAAATTTAAAGCCTTTTTCTTTGGCATACTTTTTCAATTTTTTAAAATTAGCATATTTCTCTCTAGGCAAAAATTCATTAATAAATATCAAGCTGTGGTGTTTGATGGAAGAAAGACTGCTAAGGAGGGAATTATTTGTAATTATAATGTAAAATTTTAAAGTATATTGTTATTTTTAATAAATTATTTCTATCTACAATATAAAATTTAAAAGTACATTGTAATTTTTATTTATTGTTGATATTTATTTTTTTAAATACTTTTGGGAAATAAACTCATTAGGTAAAAAAGATTTTGAAAAAAAAAACATTGAGAAACGCGTTTTGGGAAAAGTGTCCTACAATCGACTATAGGTCTCATAAAGGGCTGGAAAAATATTTGACCGCAAAATTTTTCGAATGCTTTTTTGACTTAGGCTCCATAATGGAAATTAATAAAAATCTTTAATTGCTTAAGAGGAGGTCACGTATCTCTATCCTTTTCTAATTAAAGAATTAATTTTTACAAACTAATTACTTTAGCAAAGAATGAAGAGAAAGCCGCATCTCGTATCAGGAGAAGCAATATTTTCTTTGATAAGAAAAAATTAATTTTATTGCTTCGATTTCAAGAAAACCTTGAAAAACCAAATTGTTTACCCTAACCTCTATGTTTTAAGTTTTTCAAGGTTTTTTTGGAAACGAAGCGATAAAACTAATTCTTTCTCATCAATGAAAATATTGCTTTTTTTGATACGAAATGCGGCTTTCTCTTCATTTTTTGCTAAAATTATTAATTTTTGTAATGAAATCAATTCTTTGATTAGAAAAGGACAGATATACTTGACCTCCTCTTAATAAGGTTGCCAGATGTACTGATTTTTCAAAAATTATTTTGTTTATATATTTGCAAATATACACGTATATATATATATATATATATATAAACATAAAATTCTTTTAAAAAATAGTAAAAGTTTAAAAGGAATTATGCTTATATGTATGTACTTGTATATTTGCAAATATATAAACAAAATAATTTTTGAAAAATCAGTACATCTGGCAACCTTACCTCTTAAGCTTCAATATGAAATAAATAAATCATATGAATTTCAAATACTTTTGGGTATTCAAAAAAGTATTTGAGAATACTTTTTCCAATACTTTTGAATATAAAAAAATGGATTCGAAAATAATTTTTTCAAACATTTTTTCACAGCAACTTTTTTTATTGAAAAATTCTTATCGAAAAAAAAACCGACTTTAAAAACATTGCACTGAAAAATAAGAAATAATATATTATTCTTAAAAACTATACGTATACTACGCATCTAACACATGTGTAGCAAACATATAGACTATCTGATTATTTGCAAGAGCACAAACAAATTATTTTTTTATTAGGCTGCTTACAAAGAAATTAGCTTATAGGTAAGACAATTTGAATTTTTGGAGTCGGTGTCAGCCTAAAAAAATAGCTTCGAATCAAAAAAAAAATTTTGAAAGTGAACAAAGAAAGCGATAGATACCTAATGAAGCGTTAAAAATATTAAGAAAACTAATTATAAAAATATTTTTATCATATTTGTTTTAGATTTGAGACAATTTTTTTAGGCTTGCACCGACTCCACAAATTCTATTTTTATGTATATATTGTCTTACCTATTAGCTTATTTCTTTGTAAGCAGCCTAATAAAAAAATAGTTTGTTTGTGATCTTGCAAATAATCAGATAGTCTATATGCTTGCTACACATGTGTTAGATGCGTAGTATGCGCATAATTTTTAAGGATGATATGTAGTATGCGCATAATTTTTAAGGATAATATATTATTTCTTATTGTTTAGTGCATTGTTTTTGAAGCCGGTTTTTTTTCTTGTTAAATTTTTTTTATTTTCTACTTTTCAATGAAGCTCCTTACTAAAAGAACAAACATGAGTAGACCTAAAAAAATTGTCTCAGATCTAAAAAAAAATATAAAAAATATTTTTATAATTAGTTTTCTTAATATTTTTTAGCATTTTATAAGGTATCTATCGCTTCCTGTGTTCACTTTAAAAATTTTTTTTTAAATATTTATCAAATATTTTTTTGACACATTCTACTTTATATAAAAAATAATTTTCATACAAATCGATCAATGCCTTTGAGAGTTATGCACGGTTATAGTAATTTTTTTTTCGAGTAATATTTTTTGTTTTTAAATAATTTGCTCGTATTATTTCACTACTAGCCCAGTACTTATAAGAAACGTATAGGACCTTTCTGGATACATTCTCTATCAGATAAAAATAAGGTTTTTTGAAATCGGTTCAGAATTGACGGATTTTTAAGGTAACAAACATAGAAAAAAATCCAATCGTCCTTAAATCTATTAGAGCCTGCTCTTCCTTTTGTATAAAAATATTCAATTTATTATTAATAACGAAAATTTAGATTAGACAAAGGCAGAACTATCCGGCCACCTCTTAAGAAACAGCTGAAAGTAGCTGAAAAAATAGTTGAAATTAAGAAAAAGTAAAGTAAATATTAGCTAAGAATTAGGTAAATTTAGCAAATCTTGAACTGAAAATGGCTAAAATAGTACATTACGATACAAGTGACCTAAGTGGCACTTTATTACACGGTTGGAGTTATCACCCGAGCTCAACGAGGGCGATAACGTAGTGCCGTGTAATAAAGTTCCACTAAGGTCCCGAGTATCCTATACTATTTTGTAGCACGTGGGATATAAATCCGCCAAATTAAATCTGTATTCTTCAAAATTAGTAATAAACAAAAACTATGCACTCCACGAATTATAATTTAAAAAATAAAAGCGAAAACTATGAATAACCATATACTACGCATCCTGTGAATGATAAATCGAAAAAAAGAAAAGAAAACTATAAATAAACTAAAACTAACACTCCATGAATAAGAAATCAAAAAAGAAAAAAAAATTATAACTTAAAAAATATTCTCAAAATGTGTAATAATAATTAATTTTTATCAATATAATTGATATTATGTGAAATTGTTTGTTGAAATCATCTTCTATTAAGTCATAAATTTAAATTTCGTTTCACATATGAATTAACGTCGTAGGGGCGGTGAGGAGGTAACATGTTTAGTATAGCAATAGCAATCTTACGTAATAATAGGGGGTTCCCCGAAGCATTTTATAATACAACGCCGAAATGACTATATCTCTTCGCTTTACATGTTACGCTACTATCAATTTTAGTTTACTCGTATCTTACTTGCTTATAATTGTTATTTAATTTGAAGAATGTTAATGTAAAATAGTTCCAATATACTACAGCTTATTGTAATTTATAAAAATACTTTAAAAAATAATTTACATATAAAATTATTTCTTATTATATACGTACGTTACCTAAGTAAATTCATTATTATACCGTGTAAAAAAGTGCCACCTAGCTAATGGAAAAGCGTTACCTAAATGCGGATTTAGGTCCTACAGTGCTATAAAATTTGTTAAAATTAGCTGAATTTAATCAAAAGTTCGCTAAAAGATAGATACATTCAACTGAATTCAAGCTAGAAATCGTTTTAAAAAAAGCTAAAAAAGATAAAGGATCCCGCACAAATCAAATGGAAAATGGATCCCAGTTGAATTGGCTAAAATTTTAATATATTGTAGTCTGTATCATTCTGATCAAAAGTCATCATGGGCCCAATATCGAAAAATGGACAGTTTTTTAGATATTAAGGGTTAAAGGTTGCGACGAGTGACTATTCTTTGCACTACCCAAAATCTAGATCCAAATGCGGGTGCAAGTGGTGGAGTAGGTATGTTGCGTGGATTGGGTTGTGTATATATTTTTGTGTGTGTGCACGCATACGTTGAAGCGTACGTCTCCGTTTGTATGTGAGCGTACATGCATTTGCATATATGTGTGTATATTTCTTAGGGCTCTATATATTAGTTATAAAGGTGTTACCGTCGACATTAGCGTAACCCAATGTGCACCACGTGAAGGTTGCTCGATCGGATTTGGCACATCGTTTGGCCTTGAAAAGGGCCGATTGTTTTTGTATATTCTTGATGAGTCTAAAAGAATTGTACCTAAATAGGGACTGCAACAGCGTTTAGATTTTCTTGTTGTGGGCTATTTTCCTAAAACTGTTTGAATCAGGAAAGTTGAAGGGTAACGAATAGCTTGATGACGTGCGCATTCTATAAAATATACAATACTGGCTACATGTACGCAACAACCAACAGTGTGAGCGCCAGACTTACATTTACAATAATAGCCTTGTATTGTGGGTATCACCCTCATCATCATCCTCCTTATCATCGTTAGCCGATCGGTATGAGATCTATAATTTATATTTCGCTGCACTACGGTATCTTGAAAATACTCTTACTCTCATTAGTCCTGGTTGTAACAATCTGTTTTTATCTCTCGTAATCTCAACTTGAGACTCTTCTTCTTGTTCTCTTTGAAACTTATCTTGTACGTAATATACATATGTATACGCCAGTTGTAAAGTCTTTCAAATATTCAAGTGATAATATCGGGGAGTCAATTAAATGATCAGCAGCTAACAGTACGTATCTTTGAGCATTTCTTGTATGGAGACTGTCTACCTCAACTAAGCCTTGAAGAATATTTGGTTGTCTTGCCCTTTCCAATAACTGCTAAACGGCTGCAGCATCAGCACCTTCCATGCCAAGCAGAGGATGATACTTATTTATAATGGCTCCTGCTATTTGGTAAAAGCTCCCCAGATTCGGAACATGTTGAATTTGTATTAGCTGGAAAAAGAATTTAGAATAATACATTACGATATGAGTGCGCAACGTAAGTCGTTCAACGGGATGACCTACGTGCGCACGAGTATCGTATATTATTTTTCCTACTAACAATAACAAGGAGAGTATTAGACCTTCGGGAAACGGATTTGGCTGAAACTGCAGGATATGATTTTTTGATGAAAAAAAATGAACTCGTGTTTTTTCTTTTGTACTAATAGGCCCTAGAGACAACCATATAGACATTTTTTCGAAAACATAGTTGAAAGAAGTCTTTATAAGAACTTGAATAACTAAACAACTAAAACTCTTACAGAAAATTGTATACAAAATAGAAGAAAGAACAAGTTAAAAATTTCAATTTAAGGGGATGTAAAATACCGATATTACAGTCTCACAATTTTTAAAAAAATATTTTTATATTATATTACTACTTTCTATTTTAATTAATAAAAAGCATAATATAAAGATATTTCAGAAAATTTTTGAATAAAGATTAAAATTTCGAGTAACAACAATATCGGTAACTATGTATTAAACATTTACCCTATCACATCACCTGCTTTGTTGCATTAAAAAATCTCATATGGTTCAAAAGTTATGGGCGATTAAAACATGCTAATGAAATAAAGTGAAAATTTAATCATATGTTACATGCTAAAAATATTAATAAATATGTAGTAATTTTCAATGAGGCACAACTTTTGAACTAGAAAAGATTTTTCCACGCAATAAGGCTTAAATTAAAGGCTGTAACTTGTACTTTCTTCTATTTTTCATTTATTTTTCTGTAAAAGTTTTAGTTGTTTAGTTATTCAAGTTCTTATAAATGCTTCTTTTATCTAATTCGAGAATATAGATATATTCTCGAATTTATCTATATTCTGGAGGTCAAATACTCTCCTTGTGAACTGCGAAAAGTTCGACACAACATGACAATAAGTGTTAGATTTAAGGCGGGAGGAAGGAGGAAACGGGGATTCCTCCCCCCCCCCGCATTCAAAAAATTCAATTAAAATTCACAAAATATATATATAGAATATTTAGAAAAAAATACTTTTTTTAAAATTGATTGTAATAATTTTCAAATTAAAAAAAGTATTAGAAAGTATTTGAGAGAAAGAAAAAAATGTTATATAAGAATTTAAAATCCATGTGCAAGCAATGTAAAAACATTTTCATAAAGAAATAGAATAGTCGGTCTGTAGCTCGTTCGGTAGAGCGTTGGATTCGTAATCTCAGGATAAGTTCAAATCCCGCTCTCGGCAGTCGATTGATGCAAACACCATTTAAGCAGGCCGGAGCAGATTCGATACCGACCGAGAATTGAAAATCCGTTGTTTAATTTTCTGCTAATATACGTAATGGAATGCATTAAAATTTTAAATACATTCATGAAATTTATTTCTCTATTGCGCTCGCCAAAATAATTCCAGAAAATTTTGAAAAATTAAAAATTTTATACTACAGTTGTTTATTAAACCCTAAGTACTATTACTTACTTTTTGTTTTAAATATGGTGAATTTTATGAAAAAAATATCTATAATACAATCACGTATGTATAAAAAATTGTGCTTGATAACAATTTCTTTTGAAAACAATACGTTTAAAAGAAAAGAAAAAAATGCGTGTTTTATGAGAATTTGAAAACTCTGTACAAGCATTGTAACGACATTTTCATAAACAAAGAAATGAAATATAGGCGACTGAGAAAAGAAAAAGATGTGCTTATACTCAATAAGCGGTATTATTAAACGTGATTCTGTATATATATATATATCCCTCTCTCTCTTATTTCAACACACAAATCATACGCGCTTATAGCTACAGTTTCACACGCGTGAAATATGTAAATGTAGAAAATGCGCGTGCACAAACTAATTTCTCCATATTAGCTTTGTTTCCACACGTTGACTGAGCTTACAAGAACAAGAAATTTCGCGAACGTAGACGCATACGCAAACTCGAACTTTGCACACGATAGTAGGAAAATGAATGTTATGTGGCCATTCCTGCTTCTACTACTAGCCGCTATTACTCTAGGAATGTTTGGCTCCGGATTATATAGTTCATTGGCAAATTCTGTAACGTGTCTTTCAAGATAATGATGTCTTGTGATAGCATAAAATCCTATATTATTAGGCATAAAACGTTGCATAAATGATTGACTAACCGTTGCGATCGTCAAACTTGTTATCTGTCTACTTGAATATTGAAAAATGCTATTAAGAAAATCTTCTGAAAGACCTTGACGTAGTTTGCATAGAAACAGTAAAAATTTTTTTTTCTTGACATGTCTGAAGCCATTTTGACAAGGTACTCTATCGCAAAAAGTAAACAAATTCTGAAGCTGTTATTTTATCAAAGGAAAGATGCTTTCAAACTCCTTAATAGAAAAACTATTCTCGTCTTCAAATCTTGCAAGATTTTGTGCTACAATCCGAAGCCCTCGAAAGAAATTATATAGTTGAGGTCCTCTGATGACGTACGGTCTGTTAATCGAACGTAAGCTGTTCAAACAAGGTTTTAAAATATAACCTTTATCATCCAAATGATGTCAACAGAACTTTTAATTTCAGAAATGAAAATATCTCTTAAGAGCAGGCCGGATTCGCTGTCCTTGTCTAATTGGCATTTTTGTTATTTACTCGAGTATTAATCGGTGTATCTGCAAATTGAAGGTTAAGCGCAATAGATATTATTATTACAAATATTTATGCACAAGAAAAAAAAAATCTATCGCTTTGTTTTTGAGAAAAGTAAGGAACGCGAAAATATTATAAACATAATCTTTTACTTCGGCGTTCCTTACTTTTCTCAAAAACAAATCGGTAGATTTTTTTTTTCTTGTGCATAGATATTCATAATAATAATATCTATTGCGATCAACCTTTATTTTGAAGATACACCGATTAATACTTGAGTAAATAACAAACAACTCAATTGTTACTCGGTCGGTATCAGGTTCTACTCCGGCCTGCCGTTAAAATAAAAACTTCAGCTTTACATTCCACTGACAAACTATGTAGATCGTCAACAGCCTCACATATCAGACAAGTACTATTTCTGGTCTGCGATAATAGATTAAGTCTCAACCAAGCAGGATCTTGTTTCATAGCTTCTATTTCATCTCTAATTGACTGATTACAGTTGACACATATTCTAGTATCTGGCATGATATTAAGCGGTGGTCTGTTAAATCCCTCATGTTCGCATATAGCGATTTCACATTTATTGGCATTTTCTTCTCCGTCTATTCGCGTCATGATTCTAGTGATGAATCGCCCATTGCACACAAAACAAATAAGATAAGGTTTCTGAAAGCCATATTATTTGAAATAATGATGATTAAATACAATTAATAATAGTCACCTTCAAAAGAGTAATCAGTTTTAGAAAATGATAAATTACTGTAGTTAAAAGGGATATTCTTGGATGTACAAATGAGTCAATAATCCGTTAAAACTGAAAAGCAGATTGATTTTACAGTCATTAACTAAAAGATTTCAGAGCAAATATCTATAAATACGAAAAATTATTGTAATTTTTAAAACTAAACACTGAGGGGCGATTCAACCTATGCTACATATGTATGTATCACGACGTTTAGTTGTGAGCAAGAGAATAAAAAGTGTGCGCGCGCATTACGTACGCGTGATACATACATATGTAGCATAGGTTGAATCGCCCCTCTGGGCATTTTTTTTTCTCAATATAGTATTTTCTAATCACAAGCTTATAAAGATGATTAGAAGTTAAGTGCGGTCATGATTGGTAATTGAACCATTAAAAACCAAGCGTGGTCATGCTTGATCATTAAAGGGCATTTGAGATCAAGCATGATTGTGATTGATCATTGAGGGTCATTAAGGGCCGTTGGTGGTCAAAAACGGTCATGATTGTTTATTGAGTGTTATTAGTAGTCAAAAATGGTAATGTTTGATCATTGCTGGTCAAAAATAGTCGTAATTGATCATTAAAGGCTATTAGTGGTCAAAATATGGTCACGTTTAATCACTGAAGGTCATTAATGGTCAAAAACGGTCATAATTGGTCACTGGGGGTCATTGGTGCTCAAACTTGGTCACAATTGTTCATAGAGGGTCATTCGTGGTAAAAACACTGGTATTATCGGTCATTTAAGGTTTAATGGTGGTTGGACTTAGTTATAATTTATCATGGAGGGTCATTAATAATCAAACACGGTTATTATTTGTCATAGAAGGTTATTAGTGGTCACACAAAGTTACGATTGGTCATGAAGGGCCATTAGGGGCAAACACGGTTATGGTTGGCCTCTAAGGATTATTAATGATGAGACACGATCATAATAGGTCGTGAATGGTCATTAATGATCAAATACGGTTATAATCGACCATTCGTGGTCAGACGTGGTTATGATTGGTCATTGATCTTTATTAAGTGTCATTGGTAGTCAAATACGGTCAGAATTAAATATTGAGAGTCGTTAATGGTTATCGGTAGTCTAAAACAGTCTCGTTCGATTATGAAGGGTCATTCGGGGTCATTTTTGGTCATTAAGGATTATTAATGGTCAAATATGATTATAATTGGTCATATAAGATTTCTCGTGGTCATGCTTGGACACTAAGGGTCATTGATGGCCAAACACGGGCATTATTGATTATAAATAGTCATTTGTAATCATGCTTGGTCGCTAAGGGTCGTTAGTAGTCAAACATGGTCACGATCGGTTATAGAGTGGCATTCATGGTCATGTTCGGTTACTGAGGGTAATGGTTGTCAAATATGGTCATAATTGGTCATAGAAGGTCACCCGTGATAGAAACTGATATGGTTGGTTATAAAAGGTCATTGGAGGTCAAACACGGTCATAATTGGAAATTCAGTGTCATTGTTGGTCAAACATGGTCATGACTGGTAATTGAGAGTCGTTAGTGCTCAATCATCGTCATATTTCATCACTAAGAGTCGTTGATGGTCAAACACGGTCATAACTAATCTTGGAGGGTCATTAATGATTTAACACGGTTATTTTTGGTTATTGAGAGTTATTAGTGGTCAAACGAAATCATGATTGGTTTTTAAGGGTTATTAGTGGTCAAACACAAATATAATTGCATAATGACTTTTGTTAGATATTGAGCACTGTATTAATTAGTCAATGACTTCTTTCAGAAGGTAGATGCAACTATGGTTGTTTAATCTACAACTGTGTTTGACCATTCATAACTCTTAATGACCAATTATAATCTTATTTGACTACCAATAACTCTCAATGAATAACCATGATAACGTTTGACTATTTATGACTCTTAAGGGGATGTAAAACGGACACTACACTAGTACTCATAAATATTGCCAATCTTTTAATTTTATTGCAAGATTTCAGGAAAATAAATATATTAGCTTGTAGTATGTACCATGAACATTATTTAGTTGAATTTTCAAATAAATTCATTCATTAAATTTTAATAACTTTGGGTTCCAATATCATATATTAAAATTCTTCGATTTTGTACCGGAAACCCAAAGTTATTAGAAATTAATGAATGAATTTATTTAAAAATTTAGCTGATATGTTACAAGCTAATATGTTTATTTTCCTGGAATTTTGCAGTGAAATAAAAAGAGAAACAATATTTATGAGTACAGGTGTAGTGTCCGTTTTACATCTCCTTAAGGAGGTTGGTGACCAGTTACATCATAAGAAATTCATTATGTTAAGAATGCTTTAAAATTTTTATCACAATTTAAAAACAACATCATAAATAAGTGGTAAAAATTTCAAAACGATTCACTGTTTCTAAATTGAGGTACAGAACTATAAAATTACAATTTTGAAGAAATTTACGTCATAATTGCAATTTTGAAGTTGTCCATCTCAATTTAGAAACAGTAAATCGTTTTGAAATTTTTACCACTTATTTATGATGTTGTTTTTAAATTGTGATAAAAATTTTAAAGCATTCTTAACATAATAAATTTCTTATGATGTAACTGGTGACCAACCTCCTTAATAACCTATCATGGCCAGGTTTGACCACTACTAACCCTTAATGACAAACCCTGAATTTGATCTTGTTCAAAGCATGAGGAATCTTCTCTAATCGCAACTTTTAACTATCGATATCTAAGAAACTAGTCATTTTCGAGTCTTGGGGCCATGAAGACTTTCGATCAGAATGATACAAACTATAACATATCACAAGTTCAGCCAATTCGACTAAGATCCATTTACCATTTGAATTGTGCGAGGTCCTTTATACTGGAAATAGATAAATTTTAGGTAGAAAATAGCTAAAAAAATTATTGAATTGAGCTAAATTAAAGTTGAAAACAGCTTAAAAATTTGCAGAAATTAGCTGAATTTAAAACAGCTGAAAAACGAATATATTCAGCTAAATTTATGCTGAAAAAAATATAAAGTAAAGATGATATTAACTATATACAAGGTGCAAATTAGCTTAAAAATAGATCAATTTAGCTAAATTTGAGCTAAAAACAGCTCAAAAAAAAGCTACAATAAAATGAATCTGATTTGAAAAGTAACTAAAATAATCTAAATTTCAGATAGAAGATAGTTAAAAAAAAAGAGCTATATTCAAGCTAAAAAAATAACTACATATAGATATATTAAGGTCTAAAATACCTTCAAATCTACATAAAATTAAATTAATTTCAGCCAAAAAACCAGCTTAAGTGGAGGTTACGTATCTCTGTCCTTTTCTAATCGAAAAATTAATTTTTAGCAAAAACTAATAACTCTAGCAAAAAATGAAGAGAAAGCCGCATCTTGTATCAGAAAAAGAAAAATTTTCTTTGATGAGAAAGAATTAATTTTATTGCTTCGTTTTCAAGAAAAACTTGAAATAACAAATTTTTTACCCTACCTCTATGTTTTAAGTTTTTTAAAGTTTTCTTAAAAACGAAGCGATAAAATTAATTCTTTTTTATCGAAGAAAATTTTGCTTTTTCTGATACAAGATGTGGCTTTCTCTTAATTTTTTTCTAAAATTGTTAGTTTTTGTAAAAAAATCAATTCTTTGATTAGAAAAGGACAGTTATACCCGACCTGCTCTTGAGGTGGTTTCTTTAGTAAGAGAGAGAAAGCTAGCTGTGAGAGAAAGAGATAGAGAGTGCATGCTTTTAACGTGGTAACATGTGTTTTAATTCAAAAAGTTTTATAAGTATATGAGTTAATGAATATTATTATTGTCTTTAAATTATCTGAAAATTATTTTTCAATCATAATCTCGGCAATAGTTTAGAAAAAAACTATACTTTACTGAAAAAACTCTGGTAAAGCAGCTAATCCAAAAGCAATACCGACGGGCCAACCACGGCAAACTGCTAGACACTTTCGGGAGAAGTTGCTTACTACACTGATAGATCTTTAAGAGACAGGCAATATTATAAGATTTAAGCGTCGTTATTGAGTCTAAGAACGACACTGTCTTTCATGAGAAAAAGTACAACTGGCTTAAGCACAAGGCGACCCTATGTAAATATAAGGCTCTCTTCTGTAAGAGCGCATAGCTCTTATAATTAAAGCAGCGAAATTTGTTAATACTGACAGACCAAAATAAAAAAAATATGTCGAGAAATTGCTGTGCTCTTCCGTAAGAGCTGTGAGCTCTTTCGTCGAAGCTACGAGCTACTAAAGAAAGAACTCGCACCTCTTAAGCTAAGTCTGTCCACACATTGCATTCAAGGCTGCGTCAATTATATGAAAGAAAACATAGTTCTTATAGGTTTATCTGCTGAAAAAGTTTTAATATAGTAAGCGATATTAGAACTTTTTCAGTGGGCTTGCTGCTCGACAGTGACTTTGGGCGTGCGGTTTGATTGTACTTTGCCTGTTTGGGCAAGATTGTTGCCCAAAACAGGCAAACACCATGCTTACAACCAAGCTCGGAAACAATTTACTTTTTAAGAGAGTAGTGCTACCATAGTTTTTTCAGTGTTCCATTCACTCGATTTCGTGCGACAGCTAACTGTGCCTCATAAGCGCGCTCATATGATTTATCTGCGATGTTGCCACGCATGCATTATCAAACTACCAATTACATTTTCAAAACACTTTATCTCTCTAATGAAACGGTAAATTTACGCGAATCTTGTTTAATAATGTTTGTTATTAGTTCATTCATATACCGACGGTGCTTACGAAGACTATTATCTTCAGACATTCGACTAAGACTATAATTTCCACGATGTACGACGAAAACTATTATTTTGATTTTTATGTAAACAAAGACTTTCATTCCTCAACGATTTTAAACGAAAAGAATTATACTTCGATGTATGTTGACGAAAACTATTATTGTTTCAAAAATTTGAACAACGATGAATCAAAAACAAAACAGTGAAATGTTTTGAAATTTTAATATGATATTCACAGTCCCTTTATTGAAGTATACCTACAATTTCAAGAATATTTTGAATCAACTCTGATTTCGATGGAACCACCTTAAAGATGGCTAAATATAGATAAAAAATAGTGAGAAAAAGTAGTTACTAAAATTGGATAAATTTAAGCTATAAACTAATTATAAATTAAGCTCAAATTTATTTATAATATAACAATGTTTTGCTGCCACCGCCAAAGTGCTTAAAATTCAGGTTAGGTAAATCAAGCTCCAGGAATAGTTAAAAATATCTAGAAAAATAGCTTGAATCAGCTAGAAAATTAATAAATTCAACTGGATTCTAGCTAAAATAAGTTTAAAAAATAACAAAAATAAGCTATTTATTTAAAGGAATGTAAGATACCGACATCACAGTTTTCCAAATTTTTTATTCTTAATCCAAAAGTTTTAAAAATATCTCTATATTACAGCCTTCTATTTTTACTATTAAAAAGCCTAATATAGAGATATTTCAGAAAATTTGCGAGCAAACAATAAATATTTGAAAAACTGCAATGTCGGTAACTATGCATATATCATATTAGTCTAGGCGCCCAGAGGGTTTCGTATGAAGTTAGAGGTCCCACCAAGCAAGTAGGTGATTAATATGTATTTTGAGCTGCTGAGTCCGAATTCACAACTTGCTTTTCGCGCAAGTGGTCGAGTACTTTGTTATAAACAAATTAATTGTTTAAATGACTATAGTTTATGAGCTACAATAGATGCAGTAATTTTCTCTGCAAAAACTTGAACTTTAATAAAAAAACAAAAAAAAATCGTTTTTGTTGTATGTCGATTCGATAATTCGAACCAGAGATATGGCAAATATATTGCAAAAAAACATAGAGACGTAGTGCTAGCGTGGAACGCCCTGGAGAAAAACCTTATAACTCGACTACTAATTGATATTTTTTTAAGTTCAACATCTGTTTAAAAAATGTCAGAGTCTCAGCCTTAATTTTTTTTTTTTTTTTTTTTTTTTTTTTTTTTTTAAAAAAAGATTAATATATAAAGGATATTGTCCTCTATATGATTAATCTTTTTTCTATGGTGAGGTCGAGGGAGTCCCCGCCCGGTATCTGTTTATCACATTACATCAGGCTAGACTGTCAGACCCACCATACCGAAAACTTTGACTACCGATGGATGGTCAGCCACTTTTGGTGACCAACAATCAACCGATACCCAATGAGATCGGATTTTTGAGAGTCGCGATATAAAATGGCACGTACACTAATTTTCTTTCGAAAAAAAAGTTTAGAGGTACCTGGCCAGGATTCGAACCCATGCCCTCCGCGTTGAAGGCAAGAGCTCTATCCGTTACGCCACCGCGCTCTCTAGAGTCTCAGCCTTAATGATAAATTGTTATATATTACTTTCAAATGTTGATAAATAAGCTAGAATGATTTGGAGCAGAAAAAATTTTCAATTTTGTTTATTTATAATGAAATAATATAGGTTAGCAAACAAAATATTTCTATATTTTTTATATAGAATGATAGGAAACTTCATCTAGTTTAAAAATCCGTCCAGTTTTTTAAATTTAAGTAAGTAGAACTTGAGATATCGCAAATTTAAGCTGTAGCGCCAATTCCTTGCAATACGACATATGTGTGCAATATAGCGATCGCTTTCCTTATTAAAAATTTTTTTATTATAAGGTAAGTAATCTCATCCTTTTCTAATAAAATCACTTTTGACTCTATTTTATATACTTTGTCATAATATTAACGATGTATAATACATTTAGATGAAGTAGATTTAGGGTTTTAAATAATCATTGATTTTTCTACTATAATAGTGAACAATTTACTCAACTTATGGAGTATTTTTACATTTATTTTTTTTTTTTGTAATTGCAAAAAGAACAACAATCTATTTTATTCAAAAAATTTGTTTTAACCTTCCGATTTATTAGAGTCATCTATTTTTAGCTGAATCCTTTTTTATTAAATTTTTATTTAATTTCCTAATACAGAGTTAAAATTAATTTTATTACAAAAGAATGAAATTACTTAACTTATAATAAAAGAATTTTTAATAAGGAAAGCGATCGCCATATTGCACACATATGTCGTATTGCAAGGAATTGGCGCTACAGCTTAAATTTGCGATATTAGTCCAGTCATTGAAGCATTTCAGCTTGAAATTTTGTCGATTAGGATAGATTAACATGAAAATTTGTCAGTAGGTAAAGAATAGTCAAAAAAACAAAAGTTATATAATGCCGATGTGCGCTTTTGCCCAGGGGGCGGGAGCCGCCCCTTCTCGGGGACGGTGAGAAAAAAAAAAACTATATAATTCGATGTAAAAATCAATTTAAAGCAAAAAGTTTTTTATGAGTTTTTTTGTTAAATGAACACTTTTCGAGTTATAGGTGATTGAAAACATAGATTTTTAGTGTAAAAAAGCATGTTTTTTGACGGTTTTTCATGAAATAACTTGAAAAGTTTTAATTGTATCAAAAAACTCATAAGAAACAAAAATAAAGCTTGTAAAAAACAAAACGATTCCATGTTTAATCATTATTTTATATACAATACATAACGAATTATAAATTATTGAATATTATTACTGTTACGCTTGAAACTTTAAGAGCAATATTCAACGTTAAATAACAGAAAAATAGCATACTTTTTGAGGAAAACGTATATGATATTTTTTGAAGGTATTGAAATCACCTTTTAAATTAATTTTGTTTCAAGTCAAAAGTATAAAAATTAAAGGAGTTACAAGAAAAATAAAATTATTTTATATAGTTTGACAATAAAATTTCAATATTAAAACCACTGTCATTAAGACAGGTTTTGAAATATAAAGAAATCCTTTTAGGGTTTATCTTATTTAGGTACCAACTATGTGTTCTGGAGTTTCAGCAATTTAGGATGCTTATTTTTTAAAAAAATCAAGTTTATATAAAAAAAAAATTTTTTTTTATTTTTCAAAAATTCATCCTTTTTTTAAAATATCTCAATAATTAACAGATGTACGTAAAAAGTACCGAAGTTAAAAAATATAGCTTTTTTTTTCATGAATATTTTGCTATTTTTTTTATTTTTGTCCGATAAAAATCAACTGAGATATTAGTGTTAGAATTCTGTAATCAGAGCCCAGTACCACCTATTTTTGGCCCTTCAAACTAAAAAATCTTAAAAAATAAAACTTTTTGAAAATTGATATTTACATGACTTAAAGATGATACAATTACCTACAGAATCCATTTTGGAGCAATTAAAAAGCTTAAAAATTAGCGGAGTTATCATAAAAAAACCAATTGTACTGTTTCGGTAAAATTTTCGGAGCGCATAAATTCGTTTATTTTCGAGTATTTTAGATACATACATATAAATATTTTACAGCTTCTTTGAGTCTGTACGGTAGATAGCTTCTATTCTTTTCAGTTGCTATATGTATATTTTGTAAGTGGACACATATATATAAATATACATATATATATATATATATATATATATATATATATATCATATAAGTATAAACTCAGGGAGAAGAAAAGAAATGAGACTATGTAGCTTGCTGATTTGAAACAGCTGCCGTGTGTGATATATACGTCTATACAAATAAGAGTTCTATACCTTTTCTCTTCTTTTTCTTATCTGTCTTTATGTGTGTGTGTGTGTGTGTGTGTGTATGTTTTTATATTTGAATGTATTATACATGTAACGTAAATCTATTTTGCCGAGCGTCAGTATCTTTCCAAAATTGAAAGTGTAAACACATTCTGTTTTGATAATATTAATAAAATAGTTAATATTGTAATGTTTCTGATTTTTTTTTAAAGTGTTAGTGCATTCAAAATGTAACAGATAATTTTTTGACATTGATTGTTTTTACATTTTAAAAGAGTATATTTGCAAACGCAAATATGGTTGGGAAATAAAAATATTCTTCCGACAAATTGGGGATGGATCCATAAAGATGGTTTTTACAGCCTACAAGAATGCTAAACCATCCTGCACCAAAACAGCTTCTAAGAATGATTTTTTGCAACTGTAAGACTACTTGCGGTGCTAATTACAGTTGCAGGAAATTAGGATTATTTTGTAACTCGACATATGGAACATGCTCCGGTGACAATTGTCTAAACTGTCCTCCGATTACAGATCCAGGAGAAGAAGAAGAAGTCGAAATTGATCATGAATAAAATTTAAAAAAATTTGTTTAAAATTTAAGTGAAATATTTGTATTTTTTTATTTTGTTCTTATAATAATAATAATAATTTTTAAGTTATGATAGTCTTATAATTTTAACCATAAATAGTCATTTTTAAATGTAAAATACTTAAATATATTCTAAATTCTATAATAAGACATAAAAAATATATTATTAATAGAATAAAAGTTATTAAATTATTAAAAGTACTAAAGACTCGTTTTTTTGGCATTTTATCATCAAGGGTTGTTTTTAAGGGTAGAAATATTACAATAAAATAAAAATCATTATAAACTGTGAAAAAATGTCTAATTTAATATAAATATGTCATTACAAAATAATTTACATGTTCAAAATTATTTTTTTCTATTTTTCATCATAAGGGGTAGTTTTTAAGGGTTGAAATAATGTAATAAATTAAAAATTATATCATAAACTTAAAACGTTAATATTTTTCCATAATTGTATCATAAAAATATTTTTTAATGTTTAAAACTATATATGCTCTTTTTATTAAGTCAAAAGGGTGGTTTTTAAGGGTTGTAAAAATGCTTAATATCATTAATTATGTTCCACAATATTAAAAAATACTTATTTTAGACATTCCAAGATTATTTTAATTATTTATAAGCGTGAATCGGCATTTTTACTATTTTTTAACTTTAAGGGTAGTTTTTACCCCTTTAAAGCAAAAAGCGCACCTCGCCGATTTATAACTTTTGATCTGTAGGGTAACATAAGCTTAATCCTAAAGTTTTATGAAAATCGGTGCTAACCGAAAGAATTTCCAGGTTATACCCTATTTTTGCCTCTAATGACTGGACTATATCTCAGGTCCTACTCACTTAAATTTAAAAAATCGGACAAATTCTTAAACTAGATGAAGTTTTCTATCATTCTATATCAAAAATATAGAAATATTTAAATAAACAAACAAAATTCTGAAAAATTGAAAATTTTTTCTGCTTTAAATCATTCTAGCTTATTTATCAACATTTGAAAGTAATATATAACAATTTATCATTAAAGCTGAGACTCTGACATTTTTCAAACACGTGTTGAACTTTAAAAAATATTAATTAGTAGTCGAATTATAGGGCTTTTACCAGGGCGTTCCACGCTTGCGCTATGTCTTTATGTTTGTTAGCAATATATTTGCCATATCTTTGGGTCTAATTATGGAATTGACATGCAACAAAAACGATTTTTTTTTGTTATTTTATTGAAGAACAAGTTTTCGCAGAGAAAATCACTGCATCTATTGTAGTTCATAAACTATAGCCATTTAAACAATTAATTTGTTTATAACAAATTACTCGACCACTTGCGCGAAAAGCAAGTTGAAAATTTGAATTCAGTAGCTCAAAATACATATTAATCACCTACTTGCTTGGTGGAACCTTTAATTTCATGCGAAACCCTCTGGGCGCCTAGACTATACACCTTATTACATCCCTTCAAGTCAATAAAATGTGCAATTTGTTAGAATTACTAAAATTAGCAAATTTTTTTTAAATTAAAGTTAAAATAAATGTAAAAGAGATAAAATTTGTTTTATTGAAACTAACATCTAGATAAATAACTAAAATTAGCTATAAACAGAGGATTGGCAAGCAGCTAACGAGCCTAAAATGTTCTTAGCTAATAATATTTGTCGTATATATCACGTATCTACATTCGTTATGTGATATAAAAATATTTTATGAATCCAGACAATAATGGGACTTGAAAATCGTTTGTGCACTCGAATTAGGCCATTAAGAGCAGGTCGTATATCTCTGTCCTTTTCTAACCAAAGAATGAATTTTTTTGCAAAAAATAATAATTGTAGCAAAAAATAAAGAGATAACCCCATCTTGTATCATAAAAAGCTATATTTTCTTTGATGGAGAAAAATTATTTTTATCGATTCGTTTTGAAGAAAACCTTGAAAAACTTAAAAAATAGAGGTTAGGGTGGACAATTCAGTTTTTCAAAGTTTTCTTAAAAACGAAGCGATAAAAATAATTTTTCCTCATGAAAGAAAATATTGCTTTTTATTATACGGGATGGGAACCGACGCGTTGGCCGAGTGGTTAGGCGCGCGCCAGGCGATTTACAAAGTTAAGCAACATTGGCCGTGGTTAGTTTTTGGGTGGGTGACCGCTCCAAGGAACGCTGCGCGTCCAATCTGGACTTGCTTTGTGTGACGATTGCTTGGCCGTGCTGGCCACATGACAATGTGAGCGGCAGGTGTGGCAGATACGGTGTAGGTATCCTGATACAAGGATGCCTAATTCCGAATCTGCTATATACACCGACCCATTCCGGAGAGAGTTTTCCCAGGTTTTATTCCACTGGGTTTGCCTATGGGTTATCTCCTTTCCACGGGCATTACCCCGGGCGAATGCGGAATGGGATGGGACAAAATGGGATGAGTAAAAACGAAGAATTGGAAGTTTAAATAAAGGTGTGGGGAATACGTTAAGATCGTAAAAATAAACGTGGAAGCCACCAAAAATTTAATTATACGAGATGGGGCTTTCCTATTATTTTTTGTTACAATTATTAGGTTTTGCAAAAAAATGGATTTTTTGGTTAAAAAAGGATAGAGATATATGACCTGCTCTTAAGATGAATAAAGTGAAATTGCGATTTGCTTATAACATTGTTTAGTAAACTGAAAAAGTTAAGAAGAGTCTTATTATACATTTTTTAATAATGGTACATATCAATTCTTATAAGAGTTATTTTTGTCGAAAAGCGAAGTAAAAAAACAATTTTTTTTAAGGAAATGTAAAATACTACACCTATACTCATAAATCTTGACCATCTTTTTATTTTATTGCAAAATTTTACGAAAAGAAATGCATCAGCTTGTAATACGTACGATGAAGATTATTTAGTTAAATTTTTAAATAAATTCATTCATTAGTTTTTCAGTGTTTTAGATTTCTTGTTCAAAATCTAAAAATTTAAATATATAATATTGAAATCCAAAATTCTGAAAAACTAATGAATGAATTTATTTGGAAATTTAACTGAACTCAATCTTCATGGTAAATACTACGAGCTAAAGCATTTCTTTTCTTCAAGTTTTGCAATAAAATGAAAAGATAGGCTAAATTCAAGAGTTCAGGTGTACACTGAAAAATAAATGGTGATGTAGCTGAACTACCGGTAGTCGAACCACGCTCTCTTAAGTTCGTATGCACGGAGTCTCGTTGCAAGAGAACAGTAGCGTCTCTGTGGCAAAAGAGCTTCACTTCACATCGGAGAGACGCGAGTGGGAACTGAGAAGCCCCGCAAAAAGAACGGTTAGCTTCTTCTGTGGGGCATCACACTCACCACCAGAGAAAAGATTTGCATGCTTACTGTTTGGTAAAGCAGAAGTTCTTCGTGGGACTCGTAGTTCACCACTTTCTTTTCAGTGTAGTGTCTGTTTTACTTCCCCTAAATATTAAAATTTTAATAACTTATATTATCGACTTTTAATATACAATATGTATAGGATTTTTTCTTGTTTTTGGATATATTTTAGGAAAAAATTTGTCGCTAGTCAAAATAATCTTTTTTCTAATTGTTTAAATATCAATATCTCAAAAAAAAATGCGGTACTTTTCGTGATTTGCGACCAATTTGTTCAGTTTCAGCAAACAAAAATACAGAGAAGAACGTTATTTTTATCCATTTACTTCGAAAATACAACAAAACTTTACACAGTTTCCGATTTATATATTTAAAAAAAAAAAAAAAAACTGGAAAATAAAATGTAAGATATCAAAGCAAAAAAAGTGAAATTTTGAATTTGCTGATTAATTTTGTTCTAAAGAATCACATATAATAAAAAATATGTTTTTACGTTATTACGTAAATGAGTTTCAAAATTCTCAAAAGATGAAAAAGATTTCTGGTCGAATTAAGATTTATTAGATCAGAATTTTTGGTAAAATCTGATATCTAGTTTTAGATTTTTCTGAAATTTTGTTAGACAATTTTAATTGATGTTTATGCTACTAAGATTTTCAATTAATTACCCGGTGTCCATTGGAATGGACATTGATGTTTTTTGTTTTTTTTAAAAATTTTTCAAAAATAAATAAGTGGATTAGCTTGAAGTGAGCTATTTCCAATCTTAAACTGGGAGTCTAAGTCTTTATATTCTTCATGAAATACTAAGAAAATTTGAGGAGAAAAAAAAAATTTTTTATTGCAAAAATTGCTTAATAAATGAATATTTATAATCCTAAAAACTTTATCAGAACGTTTTATGATGAAATAAAAATTCAGGTCTAAAGGAGTCAAATAATAGCGTAATAATTATATAACAAGTTTAGGATTCACCTACCTTCTGGCCATTGGACGCAAACTGAAACATGAAAATAAATGAATTTATGAAAAATCTTTAGACATTTATTAAAAATTGTGTCAAAATAGTGTAATAAATAATATTAGAATATAAGACTCTATATTATGTATCAAAATGGTTATCTAATGAAATGTCAGTATTTTTTGTAAAAATTATTTTGACTGCTGATGAATATATTTTCGTATAAATAAAATGTCCCTTTTAAAACCTTCACAGCTTCATCATTAAAAAATTAAGACAGACTTATCTAATCTCTGAAGTCACCTTAAACGTTTTCAAAAATAAGTGTGGGAGACTAAGTTTTTCTTTTTAATTTGAACGGATCGAATGCTGGCCAATAGCTTTAGAACTACCTAATTTAAAGGACAAACTATATTTTTTTATGAAAATGGGAGCCTCTTTTTTTACATTCTAGAAATGAAAAAGTAGAAAATTTTATGTTCGGGTATACATTTATGCTATAATATCACATTATAAAAAATTTTGTGTAATTCTTTAAATGTTTTTTTGTAATTTAAAAATTTCTGTATGCTTTCAAAATCAACACAAAAAATTTTGTAGAAATAACAGATGAAGTTTGTTAATTTTACAAACATATGTGTACTTTGTAATTCAAATAATCTCATACTTGTAATAATTATATATTAGCATTATTTTTTATTATTATACAATAAAAATGCCATATATGCAAGGTAAATTTCACTGTATATTGTGACGTCATAAACGTGTTTCAACAAATTACCACGAATATGATGCACTTATTATTTGTACTATACAAGTACTTTTACTCATCTACCATTCAATCAGCGTTGAATACGAATCGTTCTTTAAAATTCCCGATTCAAACAACAAACGCCGACAAAATGGCGGATTTAGCTGTTACAATTTGTTTATAGAGTGCGATCTTAGTACTCAATAAACCGACCGCTTTTAAGTGTAAGGTGTTTTGATAAGCGAGTAAGCTGAGCTAGACCGTGTAGTACAGAGACGTCTTGCTCCGTAGATTTTGGTCTGTATGCAGCAGCTTAATCTTAAATGTTTCTAATATTAATTATATCTCAAAAAAGGAAATAAAAGAAAAGGATGCATTAGGTTACTTGGGTCTCTCAATGCCATTCCAGATTGTCTTCGACGAACGCGACAATCTATTGAATATTTTTCTATTAAACACTTGCAAGTGCGGTATAATTTCGCACACACCTGCAAAGTATTTCTCAAACGGGCTTAAATCGCCTCTTTATCGTAGTTAAGTTATAGCGCGTGGAAAAACACTAAAAAACACTGTCACTAAAAACTATTTATCATGATTGAGAAACACAGCACTATTTGAATGCGAACGGGTAAGGAGCAGCTCTTTCGGCCAACTCTTTTGCCATTATAAGCATTCAAATAGCAATAAAATGTACGACTTTATACAGAATCAAGTTTAAATATCTTTATTAACTTGAGAATGGAATGAGAGTGCGGAGCACAAGCTTTTCGTTAAGCAAGATACTTCGCATTTGCGGCGCTTGCCGCTACATTTCTACTCTGCCGCCTCAGAGTAGAGATATTATACATTATAAAGTATACGCGTTACACTTGATAGTCGCTTGGCTGTCGAAATTAGGGGCGTAGCTGCGCGCTTATGAACGCACGTTCGGATCTTTCTTATATCCCCTCTCGCCGCTTATTACCATGATGCTTTTCTATATGAAAATCATCAAGTGAGGTCTCAATATATATATTATTTTTTTACTTTATGTATAATATAATATATATTAGAAAATTATAATATTTTATCACAAACTTATTTTTACACTGGGAATAAACGGCTCATAAAGGAGCTGCACTATCTCTTAAGAGGACGTTGGATCTCTCGATCTTTTTATAATTGAAAGATGTAGGGTTTTGGAAAAACTAATGATCATTGATAGAAATTAAGAGTTTTCCGAAACTTGTACAGTAAAAAGCAATATTTTTTCTGATGAGTACGATTCTGATGATAACTTACGATTTTGTAAGTATGTCAAACTTTTCTTGAAAACAAAGAATCAAAATTAATTCGTTTCTAATAAAAAAAAATATTGCTTTTTACTGTACAAGTTGCGGATAACTCTTAATTTCTATCAATAATCACTAGTTTTTCCAAAAACCTACATTTTTCAATTGGAAAAGGATAGAGAGATCTAGCGTCCTCTTAATGAATTCATTCGCATCTGTTTAGAGAATGCTTTGCTTTTTGCGGTAAAATTGTATTTTTTTTATCAATGGTCATGTTTGTATTGTATTGTATTTACCTATACATCTATGATTTTATTGATCCACTTCAAGATCCGAAATTTTATCCTTTTTCTTATATTATTTTATCTCTCTCTTTTTATTAAAAATATTCACAGAAAGAAATACGAGACAATCATTATTTAATAAACTTTGCTATTTAATCATCATTTCAATCATTGTATTTTGTCACAAATAATTTTGTAAAATTTACAAATTTTATTATTTGAAATTTTGTATCATTCATAAATTTTTGTGTTAGAATTTTAATTTCGAAAAGTACATAAGAAATATTTGTAAATTTTAACATAAAAAAATTTGGGTTTTATCTGTAATACTTATGTATGTTAAAATTACAACTTTTTTTCCCAGTGCTGGTTAACTTGTACGAATCATATCTAGATGTAGTTGCTTTATGAATAGAAACTTTTATTTTTAATAAAATAAACTCTAGTCTAGTGGGAACAAATTTTTGCGTTTAACTAATAAGGAGAGATTCCCACCTCCGGGAAACAGATTTAGCTGAAGTTGTGGGATATGATTTTTTGATGAACAAAAATGAACTCGTATATTTTTTTTTCGTCTAATAGACTCCAAAAACCAAGATGTAGACATTTTTTCAAAATTATAGTGAAAAGAAGCGCTTTTAGGAACTTGAATTGCCAAAAAACTAAATCTTTTAAAGAAAAATGTATAGGAAATAAAAGTAAGTACAAATTTAATACTTTAATTTAAGCTTTGGTGCATTAAAAAACCGCCCATGATTCAGAAAATATGGTCAATTTAATATTACTACATATTTGTTAATATTTTTAACATATTACATATCATAAATTTTTCACTTTTGTTGTGTCCGTGGATAGGTAGGTTCTTTAGTGTAATGATAGAATTACCAGTAGTAAATATTGTTTGACGATGTCAGAGATTTTATTTGATTATTCTGATACAAGTCAGAGAGCAAGACCTCAATGGCTCCATTCGCTACAGTACTGCTCTTTTGCATCCGTGCCGCTGCGCCATCAGGTCACTCGTTCCACACACACATACCTTAAACTCGCTATATGTATATACAGTGAGACGCAGGCTTAACACTTCCCTCTCTAAATGAAGTTACATTATTTACGGTTTATTTAAAGGTTGCTTGGTAGCGTAGAGGAGGTCCAACATTTCTTTTGGGTTTGACGGAAGTAGCGATATACTGTGTCGCTTCACATGAATTTTTTTGAGTACTTGCTCCTTGCTCACCTGGCCTGTCTGGATGGATCGCTAGTCGTGTACCTCGACCTCGACCTCTCCCTCATGAGGATGGAGAAACAATTGCACTTGTACTTGCTTGTTTAGAATTAGTTTCTTTAAATTTTACGGCTATTTGCTCATCCGGTGGAATATAATAATCACAGTCGTCATTGTCTGTAGAGGAAGTGTTCATTACATTTTTCACAGAATTAATTTTATTAATATGTCGCACCCAAACCCTGCCGTCATCGAGAAGAATTTGATAATGTAATTTTCCTAAAATTTTAATAATTTTTCCGGTTTTCCACAGAATTTTCCCCGTATATTTTCTAACAGCGACTTTTTCATTTAAGTTTAATTTCCATACTTTATTATTTGCATTTACGGATGTATTTGTGAATGAGTCTCCAGTAGGTTTAAGAAGGTTTAATTTGCATCTTATTTTTCTACCTATAAAAAGTTCTGCAGGTGATTGCTTGGTTTGACTGTGCGGCATATTCCTATACTGAGCTAGAATAGTTTGTACATTGTTTTTTATATCTTTTTTACTGTTTATTTTACCTAACGCTTTCTTGAGGGTCTGGACGAATCTTTCGACTTGACCGTTTGTTGCCGAATGATACGGAGCCGTTAATTTATGGATGATTCTATTTGTATTTAAAAAGTGTTTAAACTCGTCTGAGGTAAAGGTTCTTCCGTTGTCACTCACTAAAGCCTCAGGTAATCCAAATTGAGCGAAGATTTCAATACATTTATTTATAATAGTTGTCGCTAGCATATTTGGTACAATGTGAATTTCTGGCCACTTAGAGAAGGCATCTATCGGTATAAAGAATGTTGTTCCTAAGTATGGTCCAGCAAAATCAACATGAATTCTTTCCATAGATTTTATAGCTGGCTCTTGAACATGTGTAATAACTTTAACGGGGTTATCTCTTTTTAATAAGCAGTTTTGGCATGAATTTGCTATTTTTTCAATATCTGTATTAATGGCCGGCCACCAGCAATAACCTCTGGCAAGACTCTTCATCTTGATTAAGCCAAAATGACCTAAGTGTAATTCTCGCAAGACTGCATCCCTTAGTTTTTCTGGTACAACTACTCTGTGATTTCGCATCAACAGATTATTTTCAATTGTGAATTCACGTGGATCTGTGTTCCAAGTGTCTTTATTATTCAATTTTTTTCCAGAGTTAATTGCGTCTATAATCGATTTTATTTTTGTATCAGATTGTATTTGCTGTCGTATATTAAAAACATCAATGGAGAGAATGTCTAAAGTTTTTAAATGAAATATGTCAACAACATCGACGTTACCATTATTATTTATATTGATAGGTAATCTAGAAAGACAACCTGCATTACTATTATGTTCAGATCTTTTATATTTAATTTCATAGTTAAATTTTCTTAAAAATATAGTGTAATGCTGCATGCGCATATGACTATATGCAGGTAAATTTTTATTAGGACTAAAAATTTGTTCAAGTTGACGGTTGTCCGTATATAGAATAAATTTGTTACCATAAAGATATTGATAGAATTTCTTGACAGCAAATACAATACCGTACGCTTCACGATCAATTTGACTATATTTTTGTTGTATTTTATTAAGTGATTGTGAAGCAAATTGTATCGGTCTCTCTGTACAATCATCGTAAATGTAAGATAAAACACCTCCGACGCCCACAGGACTGGCATCGGTCACAAGGGCTAATTTAAGTTTGGGATCGTAGTGCGATAAGCAAACATCTTGTACAAACGCTTCTTTCGCACATTTAAAAGCATTTTGGTGTTCCTTTGTCCAGACAAATTTTACGCCATTTTCAAGTAATTTATATAATGGATGTAAAATATTACTGACGTTTTTAATGAAACGATTATAATACGTAATCATGCCTATAAATGATCGTAGTTCACTTATATTTGCAGGTCGCGGCATCTTCAAGATGGCGTCAAATCTCTCTGGGTCTTTATGTATTCTCTTAGCGTCGATAACAAAGCCACAATAATTGATACTTGAACTAAAAAAAATACATTTTTCAAGTTTGATTTTAATATTGTGCTCATGTAAAATTTTTAAAACAATTTTAATTTGTTTCATGAGTTTATTTAATGTTTTCGCAGCTAATCTTAAATCATCTTGAAAAAAGCGTACACCGGCATTTCTATTAAATAGAGCATTCATTCTTTCCTACCAAATTGCAGGCGCACATGCAATTCCAAACATTAGTTGACATACGTTATACAAACCGCGTTGGGTGTTTATTGTAAGATATTTCGCTGATTCATCATCGACTGGTAATTGCAAATACGCTTGTGAACAGTCAATTTTCGCAAAATATTTACAATCAGCTAAATCAGAAAAAAGTTCGTCGATAGTCGGTAGTGGGCATTGATCAACCATGAGTTGCGGGGTTACCGTGATCCTGTAGTCGCCGCAGATCCGGACGGTGTCGTCCTTTTTGAGTACTGGAACGATCGGAGTTGCGTAAAGTGAGGTATTGACCCGTTTCAGCACTCCCTCCGATTCAAGAAAATCTAATTCCTTGTCTACCAGTGGAATTAGGTGAAATGGCATACCTCGAACTTTGAGAAAAACTGGTCTAGCATCCGATCTCAGCGTCAGCGTAGCGTTTAACCCTGTAATTGGGGAAAGATCTTTGCATATCACATTCGAATATTTATGTAACATATTTTTGATAAATTTATCTTTATTACAATTTTTTTCCGTATTAAATTGTAATAATAAGTTTGAATTTTGTAATGTTGAATATGACAAACCGAATAGGGCATCTGCATCTTTTTTTGTAATAAAGAGCCTCATCCATTCTCGACCACATAAAGGTGTACGTTTTTCATTTGTGAAGTACAAGTTTAATTTAAAATATTCATTTTCGTATAAAACCGAAACTGGGCAGAAACCTATTACCTTTATCGTTGTGACATGGCAGATTGGCCATATTACTTATATGTATATTTGTGGCGCATATAGACGACAGAAGGGAGCATCTAACTTCTGGCAAGACGGAAAGCAGACCACGCGAGTCAAATAGTTGGAACTATAACCCAAAATCGTTGGCACACACACGCGAATTTATAAAGCACGTATACTGTGCACTTATGTAGATAGCAACCAGCTTAACTCGAGTAGCTGAGCTTGGGTCCGTTAAGGATCGTTTGTCTCTCTCTTGCGGCGCGCGCAGCGTACAGCACAAGAGATGAAGCTGAGCATAGACAAGAAGGAAAGGCATTGCATTATTTCATCTGTCGCCGGCGTCCAATATAGAGCCATTACGACTCGCTAGCGACTTGCGATATTGCGTAGTATTTTTTGTGTGTGCGAATATCGTGAGCTTAAGTGAGCAAAAATAGATAGATTTACTATTCTATAATTTATTTTATTGTGCTTGAAATTTTTACGAGTGCACGATTGCCAAATAGAAATAATATAATTTCTTACTGTCTTTTATGACGTGTGTGCCGGGCGATCGCGTGCGCGTTCTATTGCCTATATTCCCTTCGTACTTTTCTAATTCTTTTTTGTATGTTTTTATTGCTCGTGTTCCTTTTAGCTTACGTTTTTGTTAATATCTGCTTTTCGTCGTGCTGATAGTTATTTAATTAGTGCAAGCGGCGTCGCGTACGCTATACGCGGCTGGCGTCCATTTTAATCGAGCGTAAGATTACTGTACAAATTTCAAAAATAAAGCTTCTCTTTTTTTTGTTACTGATTTAATTACAGCTAATATATTTTTATAAATTAGTGCAACCTCCTGATCCCCAAGGTTGTCACATCGTAGTTTCATAGAAGGTGACTAGCTGTAGAGAAGATTCATGGAGTTGTAATTTTGGGATCAGTCGTTTAGCCATATCATAGTTGATAAGTGTAGTAGCAGCTCCAGAGTCAACTTCAAATATAATGGGAACTCCGTTTACGTTCAATTGCTATAGGAATTTCCTCCGATCATCGGCTGATTCCAAATTATAAACTTCTGTAGTTTTATCCTTCACCTCCAGACTGTTAAGTTCCTCCGGTTGCTTGTAATTATCGTAGTTAAACTCGTCTTCTTCAATTTGGTGTAACGTGTCTGGCTTAGCTATGCAGACACGTTATAAATGATTTTTTCTCGCAAGCATTGCAAGTTGTAGTCTTTGCTAAGTTGCATTTATTTGCTTTATGATCACGCTTGCCACAGCGATAGCAAAGTGTATAAGATTTAATTTTTTATGTAGACTTGTGCTCAGAGTTAGTATTTTTATTATGCGTATTCTTGCCATTTAACTTTTTTTACCTTTTTGTTATTTAAATAGTTTACCGCGATTTCTTCAGTATTATTTCGCAGTTGGTTTGTTTCTTTCTCGCACAGTTCCATAGAAACAGCTGTTTGTAGAGCAGCATCGTAGGTCAAGTCTTTGGTTTCAAGTAATCTTAATTGAATTCTTTTGCTGCTTAAACCGTATACAAATTGATTTCGTATTGCTTTTTTCTTGTAATCACCAAATCCACAATCAGTACTGAGCATATTCAAAGCATTGGTAAATTCTTGTATCGATTCGCCAACAAGTTGCTTTCTGCAGTTGAATTTATAGTTTTCAGTTATTTCAAGTGCGACTGAGACATAGAGTTCTTTTAACTTTTTTGTTACATCAGTATATTCCATAGTGTAAACTGATGTCATGCTAACGTTGACACATAATGCATAGTATGCGGCATCTCCATTGTAATATAATAAATACCTGGATTTATCCGTAGCGTCTGTAATTTTCATGATGATAAATGCTCCTTCTAAACGTTGAAGCTTTTGTCCCCTGCATTTCGCAATGCCAGGGACCAAAGCTTTCACGTGCAACCTTGGAGTAGCCATTGTTGTAATTGCCGTACTTGAATTAGTGGTTGCTGTGCTTACAGTTATATTTTCTGTGGACGCAGCAATATTTTCGTTATTTACACTACTTTCACTTTTGTGTAATTCGACTTTAATTGTATTTTCCATCATTCACGTGCAAGTTGTAACGGTTTACTTGTATTTTCTTGTAGGTGCAATTGTAATAGCACGTGTAAAAACTCTTGTAGTAGATTTTCACGTTGCAATGTATTTTCTTGAAAGTGTGATTGTAATAGCACATGTAAAAACTCTTGTACTTGGTTTTTACTTAATTAAAAGAATGGAGCACATGTGCGATTTGAGATTATGTAGTAGATCCTCATGCTGTAATATTAAGTGTAACTTATTTTCTTGAATGCCTCTTTTGTAACGGCAGCAAGCTTTTTGTATTTTTTTTGTAATTTTGAGTAAAATGCACCAGTAGTTTCCCGCACAATTTCCTGTAGATTTTTTTAATTTGAAAACACGTGACTCCTATTATATGTATGTACACTACCTGTTTATATTGACTTTTTTGTATCGTATTCAGGGTTGCGAAAAAAGTAATTAAAAATTATTTGAATCACGAATCATTTTTGAATTTGTAATTAAAGTTTTATTTAATTAACAATTCCTTTTAAATTAATAATTAAAAATATTTTAATTAACAAATCAAAATCTAATCGTGAATTGAAAAGGCTTTAATTAAAAAATCAAAAGGAATTCTCAATTAAATAAATTTCAATTAAGAAATCAAAATGTAATCGTGAATTGAAAAGGCTTTAATTACAAAATCAAAAGGAATTCTTAATTAAATAAATTTCAATTAAGAAATCAAAATTTAATCGTGAATTGAAAGGGCTTTAATTCCAAAATCAAAAGGAATCCTTAATTAAATAAATTTCAATTAAGAAATCAAAATGTAATCGTGAATTGAAAGGGCTTTAATTCCAAAATCAAAAGGAATTCTTAATTAAATAAATTTCAATTAAGAAATCAAAATTTAATCGTGAATTGAAAGGGCTTTAATTCCAAAATCAAAAGGAATCCTTAATTAAATAAATTTCAATTAAGAAATCAAAATGTAATCGTGAATTGAAAGAGCGTCAGTTATGATTATGATTTGTGAATTCGAGGGCTTTAATTAAAAATTCCACAATTCCTTTTTAATTAAACGTACTAAGGAATTTGTATCATATATATGTATATAGAAAAACATATGTGGACGCGCACATACATACGCACCTAGGCTCATATATATGCAACATTTCATGTCGACCCACACGCACACATACGGACAAGTTGATATATATATATATATATATATATATATATATATATATATATATATATATATACATGGTCCGTTTCATGTCAACTTGCACCCGTTGACCCGTATATATTTTGGTTTATATATATGTATATATATACATACATACATACATACATACATGGGATATTTCATGTCGGTTAGCACGTACTCATAAGTACAGGTTTTCTTTATATGTGGTACATTTCATGACAACACGCACACACCCATTCGTGTACCCTTAGATTTACATATATGGGACATTTCATGTCGATTCGCATGCATGCACACGCACGTTAATATATATTGGATTTTTCACGTCAATTCGAACGCACACACACAGGTTTACATATATATGGGACATTTCATGTCAATTCGCATGCATGCGCACAAACTTTAATAAATATTGGATTTTTCACGTCAATTGGAACGTACGCACATACAGGTATATATATATATATATATATATATATATATATATATATATATATATATGAGATATTTCATGTCGTTTACAGGTTTATATATATATATATATATATATATATATATATATATATATGGGACAGTACATGTCGTTGCGCATGCATGCACACACACGTTAATATACATGGGATTTTTAATGTCAATTCAAACGCATACAAACACACAGGTTTATATATATTGGACATTTCATGTCGATTCGCATGCATGCACACGTACGTTAATATACATGGGATTTCCCATGTCAATTCGCACGCACGCACACACACACAGGTTTATACATATGGTACATTTCATATCGATTTGCATGCATGCACACACGTTAATATACATAGGATTTTTCACGTCAATTATTACCCACGCCTATACAGGTTTATATATATGGGACATTTCATGACAACTTTAACACACCTATCCAAGCGCCCTTAGGTTCACATATATGGGACGTATCATGTCAACACGCACGCACCGGTTTTCATATATTTGACATATCTTGTCAACTCGAACACGCAAACACATCTAAACATGTATTTGAAATTTGTATTTATATATATGGGACCGTTTCTGTCAATTCGCATGTACGCACACACATGGGCTTATGAATATATATATATATATATATATATATATATATATATATATCACATATATATGTGTGTATATCTGTGTACACATATACATGGGATATTTAATGTTAATTCACACGCGCGCACATACACACAGGTTTATATACACGGGACGTTTCATGACAATTTGCATGCATGACACACGTACTTGAGTTTGTATATATTTTTCTTATGGGATGTTTTATGTCAATTCACATGCGCGCACACACACACACACACACACACACACACACACAGGTATATATGGGCAAATCTTCAAAACTTTTTATGTACTACTGGCGAGTCATTTTGTAGCTGTTACTGAGTTTCCGCATGATGCACAATATCTAAACTGAGTTCACACCTTCTGTGCAATCCTGTGACTCTATTCCTAATGGATTTAATCAGTGTGCCACCAACGGTGCAGTAGATATTTCTATAAAACGTAAATTTTTATGTATGAAAAATTACATAATTTTATGTATGTAAAAATTTACGTTTTATAGAAATATCTACTGTACCGTTGATGGCACACTTACCAAATCTATCAGAAATAGAGTCACAGGATTGCCCGAAAGGTGTGAGCCCAGTTTAGATAGTGTGCATCATGCGGCAAACCACTAGCAGTCGTGAAAGGACTTTTCAAAAGCATCACGAGAAAATTAAAAGTTTTAAAGATTTGTCCATATATATATATATATATATGAGTGCCACCAGATTTTTTTTAAACAAGTGAGCAGTTTTTAATCAGTTACACAAACAGGTTATTTTTTCTATGTTACTTAAAATAAAAAAAATTCTAATTTAGGAAAAATTGCTAATATTAATACTGATAAAAATCTTAAAGATTTTTAAGGAATGGTTTTACTTTTTGATGGATAATTTGATTATATGATTTTATTTTCAAAAAAGTTTTTCCCATAATAGTTATCTGTAATAAAAAAATTCTTTTACAATGTTAATTACTTTTTCCTGACATTCGTTTTGAAAGTTTATGCTTAGCAAGTTTAAAATTTGGTTGTGACACTGATGATGCTGCTATAAATTATTTTGGATGTGTTATAATTAGTGTGCTGCCTCAATTTTCAACTGAAGGATTATAAATTAATGAAATTAATTGAATTGCGGAAATAAAATAAAGAATTAAAGAATTAGAATCAACAAATCAATAAATTCAATTATTAATAGTTAAAAAAAAATGTTACCATGTCAGTGAGTTTTTTCAACAGGGTTATACATAAATTAAATTAATTAAAATTAATATTTTCAATCAATCATATACCTATTTTTTTTATTAAAAAGATATATTTTTACAAAATATGTAACGGTAAAAGAGTAGTTCACAGAAAAAAATTGTACTTCGTTAAAAAATTTTATAAATTATAAAAACACAAGTTTTTTAAACTTCATAAAATAATGAATAGCGTACTGTACATATTGTTCTTGTAGCAAAAATTCTACATGTAAAAAATGTAATAAGATTAAAATACAAATAACGATTAATTAAACGTATTTATAAATTATAACATAAATTTAGCAAATGAAATAAAATTTTAGGAAATCCTATTCTAATCTCTGCTGCACTGTAACAATAGTCTCATTCTAATATGAAAAATTGAAAAAAATTATAAAACTTATTCTTTTTTATAACTTTGGCATGAGAATTGCATGAAATAAGCGACAAAATGTTTTTTATTTGAAAAATAGACTTTTCAAATTTTTGGAAATTATATCATACAAATTTTCCTGGACATTTTCCGACTTCACCCCCTTTAAATTAATGTTTAGTGACAAAATATATAAAAAAAATTTTTGGAACCGTGGACTTTAATGTTACTATAGCAATCTCCCTATTTTCCGACCTGACTTTTTCATGTGAGCACCATTGCGCGGTACTTTCTGAATAAGCGGTTCAATTATTCGTGAAAAATTAAAGGAAGACCGCAACCAGCCTAAACCATTCTTTTTTTATCAATAGTTGGTGGATTAAAGAATAATTTTAGCTAATTAAAATGTAAAAATTCTTAATTATATTGGTCACCAATGATTAGTGCAATAAAATAAAAAAATCATTAAAAATGGCAAAATGAATTTTTTTTATATTTATGATGTTTTTACAGAGAAATGGTGCAATGTACGGCAAAATTGATAAGAATATTTTCGACTTAATATTTGATGAAAAACACGAAAAATTATGTTTTTCTGCGAAGAATTAACAACCAGAAAATTTACTTTAGAGATTTTCCTAACTATTTTCCAGCTATCCACCCTCGAAATTCGTGTTCAAGGCACCAAAATACATAGGAAAAACTTTGGTGGAGCCGTGGATCTCCATCGGCTACGGAAACTCTCCTAGCTACCTATATTAGTTATAAATGTCCTCCGTATTCAGGTGAAATACCCCGGTGAACATGTACATTAAGGTTTGGAAAGATTCTGATGTAAAAGAACCTTTCTAATTTTTTGCGGTTTTTGGTACCAGTCCATAATACAACTTTGTGAACTCTTATGAAAAAAATTGTCATGATTTTCGTTGATACCTTCTGAACTTTTTTGATTCATTAAGTTTTACTAGGGAATAGTAACCTTAATTTTATCGTATTCACAATTAATGAACAATTAAGATCGCTTTAGAATTGAACAGCACTGTAAAGTTTTCAGGAGAATCCTTCTAGATTGTATTTTAAAAAATTCTTCAGAAATATTTTTCACGTTTTATCATCGTATGAATATATTTATTAAATTATTGGTAAATAAATGATTATAAATCTATGAGATCATTTTTTTTTTTTTTTTTTTTTTTTAACGTCGCTATATTTATGCTATGCTATTATTGCTATGCTAATCAGCGACGGAGCTCGTAAGTGTGTTTGTGAACAAAGCACATGTAACGTACAGTGGTGCTTGTATCAATCGGCCGAGAGTGGGATTCGAACTCGGAACCTCGAGATTACGAATCCAACGCTCTACCGAATGAGCCACAGACCGACTCCTATGAGATCATTTAAGAATACGGATGAATCTTTATATTTTCTGTATATTGATTGAAAGGTTAATGAAACTTCACGAACTCTGTGGAAGTAAATCGAGATGAATTATTACAATCTTGTAAAGAGTTTAATAGCTATTAAAGATCCTTAAGAGGAGGTCGAGTATATATGTCCTATTGTAATAAAAAAATGGATTTTTTTAACAAAAACTAATAATTTTAGCAAAAAATAAAGAAAAGCCCCATCTTGTATCATAAAAGCAATATTTTCTTTGATTAGGAAAAAATTTTTTTATCGATTCCTTTTGAAAAAAACCTTGAAAAACATAAAATATCGAGGTTTGGATGGACAATTCAGTTTTTCAAAGTTTTCTTTGAAACGAAGCGATAAAAATAATTTTTTCTCATAAGAGAAAATATTGCTTTTAGTATACGAGATGGGGCTTTCTTCTTATTTTTTGCTACAATCATAAGGTTTTGCAGAAAATTGAATTTTTTTATTATAAAAGGATAGAGATGTACGACCCGCTATTAATAAAATACCGTGAAAATTATTTATGATTCTCAGTAACAATCTTGAAGTTATAAAAAAATATACATATTATTAAATTTTTTTAACTCTTGAAATAATTAAGCATACCATGGAATTGTTTGATAGTGGAAATAAAGCCATTTTACACGACTAAGCTATAAATTTTTTTTGTGAATAAATACAATAAATCGCACTAATTTATTAATACTAGGCAATTTTTCAGTTTATTAATAAGTTAATTTAATTAATACTATGATATGCCCTTCAAAAATCACTATTCAATATATTAGAAATTCATAAAGAATCTGAAGAAGTCATAATCATATTTTTTGATATATGGGGATATCCACAAAACTTTTAATTGTCTAGTAACAGGTCATATTACAGCTGTTACTGGGTTACCGCATGATGCACATTGTTTAAACTAGGTTCAAATCTTTTGTGCTATCCTGTAACTCTATTTCTGATATATTTTGTAAATGTTTAACAAACGGCGCAGTAGATATTTCTATGAAACATTCATTTTTACACATAAAAGATTACCGTAATTTATCTTATGTGTAAATTTACTTTTATAGAATTATCTGCTGCGCCGTTTGTGGCACATTTACAAAATACATCAGAAATAGAGTTACAGAATAGCACAAAATATTATAACCTAGTTTAAATAATGACCTGTTACTAGAGAATTTAAAGTTGGATGGATATCCCCATATAATACCATAGTGGTACACATGAAATTGGAAAGGTTCTAAAAATATATAAATTACAATAACTTTTCTGATGAGGATATATTATTCAGATTAATATTATTTTTAAAATTAGATAACATTATTTTTATTTTTAAGAGCATGACGAAGCTTCCAGTGTTCTAATAATATTTCCAATCCCAAGTTATGAATAAACAATGCGTTTAATAACATTTTTTTGCGACAAAGAAAAAATTTGTAAGATTCAACTCGAGTGCGGACAACTCAAGAAACCCACGAAAATACTACATAAAAAGTAGTAATACAAACTTTTAATGTAACGTATTTGAAAAGACGCGTAGTCTTTTTTCCAACGAATTTTTTACCTAAATTTGTTGGATGATTTAGAAAAAAAAAGAGCGTGGTTCTTTTCCTTTGAAATTTTATCTAATCATGAAATTCCCTAACTAATCTTATTTTGAATTTACCCTTGTTTGAATAAAAATGAATTGACACTTAATTTTACTTTAACTTTGAATCCTTTAATTGAATTAAATTTAAGTTTACACTGTATTTGACTTTACCACTAATTTTGCACACAAAGATCTATTAATTTGCAAAAGAGAAATTAAATGATTCTACTGATACAAAGCAACTAACCTTGCGGTTGTAGTTGCTTTATTTTGATTGATTTTATCTAAAATTTACACTTTATTTATCGGGAAAGGATTCACTCAATAAATACACAAATATAAAGGAAAAAAGCCATGTGGCATAAAAAACCCTTGATTTATTCCCTACAACTTTACACACTATTTCCCGCACGATTATATTTTTATTCGCACGCACGCAAAGATGAAAGAAGAAAAAAGGCACAATGAAAATTTGTATAGCCGCGGCTTAGGTGGGCGAAGGTGATGCGTTGATTCGCAATCGACCGTTCGTCGCTGTACGGAAACTTGTCTGCACCAGTAAAAGCCCCAGTTAGCTTTTGAAAAGAAAGAAATTTAGAACGAAATTTGATGTTCTCGCAAGAGACAAGACCGCTCGAGGCGATGTCACGCTTGATACTAACTATTTTTTTCGCGGCGCTTGAAAAGTCTCCCTGTTCTCTCCCCCCTTTCGTCTATGAGCTGACTTAAGGGAGGTGAGAACAGGCGACTGTAAGTGCTGCCGCTCATCATCGTTTTTGATTTTTACATAAATTTATGTTGCGACGCAACAGTATTTTAAGATTAGGTTTGTCGAGCTTGATATAATTTCCAATCCAAGTTCATAAAAAATTTACAAGTTTAAATGATTTTTTATTTTAACAAAAATTATTGTATTAACATAGCTTTAGTGCGGACAAGTCATTATATTTGTTTTTCTCATCCGTGCTGAGTAAGCGGCCTATAGCGCATGCGTTTTCGGGGTAGTAAGTAGCTAATAGCGCGCGCTGCGTGTGTTGTTTTTTGAGGGCGTGTGTTTCACAGCTATGTATAATATTATTTTGTATTAAATCACGTAAATACGTTACATTCTGTAAAATAATGTCACGCAAAAGCGTTAATTAATGTAAAATCGCAAAGGTTTATACAAGTGCAGCGCCCTCATACTTTATCTCATCGACCATATGATGAATTTTATACTCTATCTCGCTTTAACCTCTGATAAAGTAAATCGTATCATCTATTCTTGTATTATTTTTACATTAACGAAATCGTAATTATTCCGTATAAACGTGAAATTGGTGAACTAAAAGTATGTAATTTAATTACAAATAATAGTACCAAAAAGTATTGAAATATACTATTGCGAGTCAGTCGTACGGCAGATATGAGAGAGAGAGAGAGTCTCGGGCAATGGCGCTATACGCTACGCTCGTGCGCCAACTTGCCCTCGTGCGCAATAGTCAACTAAACCTTACTCGTTACACAATAAACTATTAATTTACGAATTTAAAATGATATTAATGAAATAAAAAAAGCAAAACTTGATTGCTGTAGCTCCAACATCAGATAAATATTACGGAAAGAAACATAATGAATCACCCAAATTCACAATTTTATAAATTACAACGGAATCACTGGAAAAATAGTTGCATACAATAGACTTTTCCAAATTTTATGAGTAACGGCTTATAATTGAAATTTCAATGTCGGAACGATTCGGAAAACTTAAAACATTTATCAATTTTCATTTCATAATAGTTCTTAAACATTCTTTAAAGACCGGAAAAATATTTGTTCCGATTCTTTTAGAAATTTTAGGGTCATTTTAACGAGGATATAACTGATGATGATGTAACAAAATTCAACTGCAATAATCACAAAATTTCCAATCAAAAATGTTTCCATAAATAATTTCCATAACTTTATAATTTCCGCGAAAATAATCATAATCTTCATAATTCTGCAAAAATGACGATTTATATTGACTTTTTCATAAATTTAAGTAACTTATAGAAATTTTCTCAAATTCAATTTACTTGTTTTTGTCATAAAAAACGAAAGATAATTAGTCTCAAAGCAGACTTAACGTAGGTAAATATTATTTTTTTATATACGCTTTTCTTATATTCACCTTCATGTCTGTTTGCATGTTTATCTGTCTGTAATCAAATCTTGCGCGCTCGATTTCAGGCACTTTTTGACAGATATAAATTCTGACAATTGGCATAGACTTTGGTCTTGGATGACAATACAATAATCAGTTGTCATTTTGGTACCTGGACATCCAGGTCGATGATAATGGGTGTGAAAAGTCATCTCCGAGGAAGTATAAATGGGGAGGCTTTCTTTGGGTCAAGGCGAGTTTCTCGGGGGTTTTCAGGGTTGCTAAAACCGAATTTGAGATCAAACAATTGCCACAAAGTGATGCACGTTGTCCAGAATACGCATGGACGTCGTCTCCGAGGAAGTACAAGTGGGGAGGCTTTCTCTGGGTCGAGGTGGGTTCCCCGGGGGATTTTGGGGCTGCTAAAACCTAATTCAAGGTTTGAAAGTGAATCTATAATGCATAATAATGATTTAGGATGAAGAGGTCGAACTGGAGTACCAAGTCGCCGATAACGGATGTACCTGAGTGTAATCTTCGAGAAGTCTGGTTGCAATGTAACTCTAAATGATAATAAAAACAATTTTAACTTAAAAATAGAAAATACAAAATTTTAAAAACATGCTTTAAAAATAAAATACAATAATTGAATAAATAGACTAAAAAGTATAAAATAAATAAATTAACTTTTTTTAAATTTTTTAAATAATAGCGCTTATTACCTGTATATCGGAATGATGTTTGATGAAAAAATGTTAAAATTATTCACTAATTACAATAGTAATATGCTTTCTGGAAGTTAAATTTCGCTGGCATTATTCGAACGAAAAATTCATAAATTAATAGGGATACTACCGCAAATTTATATGCGAGATGATTTGTATGAATGATCTTTATATATGGGTATCGACTACGAGTAAATCAACATATTTCATGGAACTTGCATGAATCTTAAACAATTGTTCTTTTAAATTCTCTTTATTTCCGAGTATTCTCCGACCTAATCAAACGACCTTAGAATCGAAATCTAAAAGAATCTCCAAGTTTCATTTGACGTAGTCCCTGCAAATATCTGTAAACTTCATAATCGGTATGGAAAATTTCAAAATTCATTCATATAGACGAATTCCAGGTAGCCAGGATCACCTAGATATTGTGAGATGTCATCTCGGGAAACGTACATGTTATTAATAAATAATGGCTAAATTTCAAAAGATATTCTTGTAGACAATGTTTATCTTACTCGGAACATCCATGTTTGGCTAGATAACATTTGAAACAACTTCAAAGTAGTTATTAAACTATAAGTTGAATTTCAAAAGTTTTAGCTGTAGATGATGTATAAGTTGTCATTAACACCTAGGTATCCAAAGACGGCGATCGTAGGTACCACAGCATAATAAATAACTATTTTTTAAATATTGTCTACATCGATAAGGTAAAGTATGTATATATGTATATATATATATATATATATATATATATATATATATATATATATATATATATAAAAGTTAAATATGTGTTTGTATGTGTGAGCGTGTGCGTGTGCGTATGAGTTGAAATTAAATGTTCCATATAAACTTGAATAAACCTGTGTGTGTACGTGCGATTCTACATGAAATGTCCCTTATGTATATATATATATATGTTTATATCATGCTTGTAAGTCGACATGAAAAGTCCCACGTACATGAACGCGTGTGTGCATGCATGCGAATTGACATGAAATGTCTCATATATATAAACCTAAGGGTACTTAGATAGGTGTGTACAAGTTGTCATGAAATGTCCCATATATATATAGAAAAACCTGTGCTTGCGAGTACGTGCAAGTTGACATGAAATGTCCCATATATATAAACCTGTATGTGCGTGCGTTGAAATTTACAGAAAAAATCCCATGTATATCAACGTGTGTGTGCATGAATGAAAATTGACACGAAACGTCCCATGTATGAAAACCTGAGAACTCGGATAGGTGTGTGAGAGTTGTCATGAAATGTTCCATATACATAGATAAGCCTGTGATTATGAGTATGTACAAGTTGACATGAAATGTCCCATATATATATATATAATGCTGTGTGTGTATGTGTGCGTGCGCATTGGCATGAAATGTCCCATATATATAAACCTGTATGTGTGTGCGTTGAAATTTACATAAAAAATCCCATGCATATTAACATGTGTGTGCATGAATGAAAATTGACATGAAACGTCCCATATATGCGAACCTGAAGGAACTCGGATAGGTATGTGAGAGTTGTCATGAAATGTTCCATATATATAGAGAAGCCTGTGATCATGAGTACGTACGAGTTGACCCGAAATGTCCCATGTATATATATATATATATATATATATATATATATATATATATATATATATATATATACACATATATAATCCTGTGTGTGTGTGCATGCGCATTGGCATGAAATGTCCCATATATATAAACCTGTCTGTGGGTGCGTTCTAATTGACGTGGAATGTCCCACGTATGTATGTATGTATGTATGTATGTATATATACATATATATATATATATATATATATATATATATATATATATATATCAACTTGTCTGTATGTGTGCGTTTGGGTCGACACGAAATGTTGCATATATATGAGCCCAGGTGCGTATGTATGTGCGCGTCCACATCTGTTTTTCTATATACATATATATGATACAAATTCCTTAGTACGTTTAATTAAAAAGGAATTGTGGAATTTTTAATTAAAGCCCTCGAATTCACAAATCATAATCATAACTGACGCTCTTTCAATTCACGATCACATTTTGATTTCTTAATTGAAATTTATTTAATTAAGGATTCCTTTTGATTTTGGAATTAAAGCCCTTTCAATTCACGATTAAATTTTGATTTCTTAATTGAAATTTATTCAATTAAGAATTCCTTTTGATTTTGGAATTAAAGCCCTTTCAGTTCACGATTACATTTTGATTTCTTAATTGAAATTTATTTAATTAAGAATTCCTTTTGATTTTGTAATTAAAGCCCTTTCAATTCACGATTACATTTTGATTTCTTAATCGAAATTTATTTAATTAAGAATTCCTTTTGATTTTTTAATTAAAGCCTTTTCAATTCACGATTAGATTTTGATTTGTTAATTAAAATATTTTTAATTATTAATTTAAAAGGAATTGTTAATTAAATAAAACTCTAATTACGAATTCAAAAAGGATTTGTGAATTAAAATTTATTTAAAGCCCAAAATGATTTAAATATTTGCAACCCTGATCGTATTTCTACCGTAATTCTTGATCCTCGTCGCCAACTTGTTGTGTCCGTGAGTAGGTAGCTTCTTTAGTGTAATAATAGAAATACCAGTAGTAAATATTGTATGACGATGTCAGAGATTTTATTCGATTATTCTGATACAAGTCAGAGAGCAAGAACTCAACGGCTCCATTCGCTACAGTACTGCTCTTTCGCATCCGCGCCGCTGCGCCACCTGGTCACTAGTTCCACACACACACCTTAAACTCTCTATATGTATATAAAGTGAGACACGGGATCAACAACTTTATTTTATTGGCGTATTTTGATTATCTATGATTTCTGAACCACAAAAGCTTTTTTCTGCCCTCTGGCCGGAAAGCGGTAACTTTTTGGCCGCTGCCCAAAACGAAATTGCCGCATTCCGGCTCCGTCAAGCAGAAAAGTGCATTACAACCCATGGTCAGTAAAAATGAAAGCCTCAGATCACATGTTTGTCAACCTCGGCTTCGCCTCGGCCGACAATTACATGTGATCTGAGACATACTTCTTTTTTACTGGCCATGGGTTGTAATGTGTTATTAATGCGCTAGAGCTCAAATTAAAGTATTTAATTTGTACTTTCTTTTATTTCCCATACATTTTTCTGTAAAGGTTTTTGTTTTTAGGATAAGTTATGGAAAGTGTTTATTTTAACTAAATTAAAAAAATGTCTATATCTTAGTCTCTAGGGCCTATTAGATGAAAAGAAAAAACATGGGTTTATTTTTTTTCATCAAAAAATCGTATCTGGCAGTTTCAGTTACATCTGTTTCCCGGAGATGTGGACCTCTCCTTTTTAGTTCTTTTATTATTCAAGTTCTTATAATAGCTCCTTTTTATGATATTTTCGAAAAAATAGCTATATGTTTGTCTAGTAGGCCTATTCTATGAAAAGAAATAGCACGGGTTCATTATTTTCATCAAAAAATCATATTCCGGAGTTTCAGCCGAATTCGTTTCCAAGATGGGGTGCTCTCCTTGTGAGTATAGCGGTATGAAAAAATTAAACTCAAGTATAAAAAAAATTATATTTCAATTGCCTGGATATCAAATATACTATTATGAACGTAAAGTGAATAAGACAGATGGAGTAGCAACATATATAAGAGAAAGTATTATTGAAAACACTGGAATAATTGGAATAAATAAAGATCTTATGTACTAAATTCTTATTGTTATTTCTTTATTTTTTTTATGAATAATAATTAAAACTTGAGAATTTTTTCAATATACATATTATTAAAAGTGAATTTGTAAATACGATTGATAAATACCTTAAATATAACAAAGAAAGTAATTTGATGTAACAATATTAAAATCTTAGTGGTAAAATAAATATGTACTATATATTTATATAAAGTGATGCCAGTCCGCTTTTTCCCGGGGGTCAAATTCACCCCGATTACCCCTAGTTATTCGATTGATGTTAATTATTAAGAACATAATAAAAAATATGATTATAAATCGACAATTGAATTCTTTTGTTTTTATTATTAAAAATGATAATGGCTTAAGTCCATGAACACTTACAACTTTGGAACTTCTAATTAGAATGAAAATGGCATAAGTCACAAATGGTGGAATGTTTTTTATTATAATAAAAAAAAATCGAAACAATGCTTTAATGTTTGGGTTAATCATAAGAAAAATTTTATAATCTATCAATCTAATGGACTATAATTTTGAAAAACTTTTTCTTCATTTTTTTATTGACTCATGATTTTAACATCGAAAATCTCGAAATTAGAAGTATGTAACTTATGCCACTCTCATTCCAACCCACACATTTGTTAGACCTAATAATATTATTGAGGTATATCAGTCAATTAATAACATGAAGGATAAATCAGGAGGAGTTGATAATATAAATGCAAAAACTATTAAAATGATTGCGCTTTGCATAGTCACATCATTACAAAGTATTTTGAATTCGTTGATAGAAAAAGAAATATGGCCTACGGCTCTCAAAAGCCCAGACGTTGTCCCTATTTATGAAGCAGGAATCAAAAATACCATAATCAATTATAATTTTTTAAAAGAGTGTAATATACTATCAAAAGCACAATTTAGATTTATAAAAGGTGAAGGAAAAATTGATGCAGTCAATACAATTGTTGAAATCATTTACAACAATATGAATATGAGCAAACCAATGTAGTCACTTTCTTGGATCTGGCAAAAGCTTTTGATACTGTATATCGTAAGCTACTGCTTGAAAAACTTAAAAAGTATGAAACAAGAGGTAAAATGTTAAATCTAATGACAAGCTATCTAACTAAAACAAAAACAAAATTTAAACTATAAGAGAATTCAAGTGTAAAAATAGGAATCAAAAGAGGTGTTTCACAAGGAATTATACTAGGTCCATTATTATTTATAATATACGTAGATGATTTATTGTTGGATATGTAAAGAAATACAATTTTTTTCGACCGCCGATGACACTGTTGTCATATCGAGTGACAATACGTGGTCTGGTGCATGGGACAAAATGAATAAAATATTTAACATATCGAATTAGTCGGCTCTAAATAAATTGCCTCTAACTATAAACAAAACTGTATTCATGACTATTGGTAACTACAGTGACAGTATGCCAGATGAAATAAAAATAGAAATAAATAATCAAAAAATTAAAAAAGTAAAATCCCATAAATATCTGGGTCTAATTTTTTATTATAATATGAAGTGGGATCAACATATTAAATATGTTATGAACAAAACTAAATATTTGCTTTCTTCAACAGCTTTATAAGTTATGGAATAATTGTTTGGGATAGTGCCTATAAAAATAATATAAATCTTATATAGAGAATTTAATTGAAAATATTAAAAATTATAAGTTAAAATCATTTTTTTTGTAATATATATCTACTGAATATTGATCAAGTTTTTGTACTTGGAACTTTAATACATTATTATACTGAACTGTAAATTTTCTATATTTTTTCAGAATAAAAGTATTTAGTTTGTTAGTATTTACTGCATTCTATCGGTCCATTTACATATGCCCATGTATATCTTTATGGAATTACTTCAAGTAAATTATCTGGTAAATATTTGATAAAAATTATTTATCTCATACGAAAAATTTTTCGGGACTCCCTTGATAACAATTTTTGAAAGAGATGGTGTATTCAGTCAACTAATGGCAATAAGACAGTCACAAATGATATCTCGGTCGTACTTGGATTCAACTAGATTTCAGAGACAGAGAGAGAGAGAGAGAGAGAGAGAGAGAGAGAGAGAGAGAGAGAGAGAGAGAGAGAGAGAGAGAGAGAGAGAGAGAGAGAGAGAGAGAGAGAGAGAGAGAGAGAGAGAGAGAGAGAGAGAGAGAGAGAGAGAGAGAGAGAGAGAGAGAGAGAGAGAGAGAGAGAGAGAGAGAGAGAGAGAGAGAGAGAGAGAGAGAGAGAGAGAGAGAGAGAGAGAGAGAGAGAGAGAGAGAGAGAGAGAGAGAGAGAGAGAGAGAGAGAGAGAGAGAGAGAGAGAGAGAGAGAGAGAGAGAGAGAGAGAGAGAGAGAGAGAGAGAGAGAGAGAGAGAGAGAGAGAGAGAGAGAGAGAGAGAGAGAGAGAGAGAGAGAGAGAGAGAGAGAGAGAGAGAGAGAGAGAGAGAGAGAGAGAGAGAGAGAGAGAGAGAGAGAGAGAGAGAGAGAGAGAGAGAGAGAGAGAGAGAGAGAGAGAGAGAGAGAGAGAGAGAGAGAGAGAGAGAGAGAGAGAGAGAGAGAGAGAGAGAGAGAGAGAGAGAGAGAGAGAGAGAGAGAGAGAGAGAGAGAGAGAGAGAGAGAGAGAGAGAGAGAGAGAGAGAGAGAGAGAGAGAAAGAGAGAGAGAGAGAAGAGAGAGAGAGAGAGAGGAAGCGAGAAAGAATGGAATTAAGCAAGAAAAAGCAGGAAGGAGCGAGGTAGAGCGAGATAAAAGAAGCGAGCGAGATAGAGCGACAGAAGACGATAGGAAGCAGGGTGGAGCAAAATGGATGAAGAGAAGCGAGAGGGGGTGAGATAGAGCAAGAGAAAGCAAAAGAGAGTGAGATGGAAGTAAGAGGGAGTGAGAGCCAAAAAGAGAGCGAGAAAGTAGAAGAGGGAGGATAATGGAAGGGAGAGAAAGAAAGGGAGGGAGGATGGAGAGCGAGAGAAAGAGAGAACGAGAGACACAGATGCTGAGACTCATAGAAGACCCAATAAGATCCAAAATAATAAGACCAAAAGAAGAGACCTTAAAAATAATAAAACCTAATTATATAAGACCCAATACCAAATTACTACATTTGTTACAAAAAAATGATGTACTTCATAAAAAGACGCTGGAAAAATTCGTGGATTCAAAGAACCGAAAAAAAAGTAGTTTTACTTTAATATGATATAAATTAAAATTATTGTTATTTCTAGTTATTTTTTTATTAAGGTATCTAAATTCAGGCAAAGAATAATAGAACCACAGAAAAAATAACAAAGAGTAATAGAAATTAACGAAAATTAATAAAAAATAACAGTAATTTACAAAAAATAGTAACAATTATTTTAAAATAACATTTACATTTTTCTGTCAGAGCCAACGTTCAATAATAAACAAAAACTATTTTCTTCGATGAAGTCTTTTATAAAATAATATTTACAACTAAACTATTATTTATTATTACTTGAAATCTTTGTCAAATATTAGTATTTTTTGATAATTGTTTTCATTTTCATACAGAAAGTGTTTATTTGAATTTCGAGTTAATAGGAGAGTATCTCAATTTTGTTCAAACTTCAGAATAAGTTTTCAGATGACAATATATGGAAAAGCTGAAGTTATAGTCTTAAATATGCTCATTATTTCCCCGGATACAGGAAATTTAAGAATATCACTAAAAAAGTTACTAGATTTTCAAACACTTATAGCTTCTTAAGTGTTAATAGCTAAAAGCTTAAAACTATTTTTAAATAAAAGCTGAGCTTCGATCTTTGCGAAATAATAGCTAAATTTTCTTTTTAAAACATTTATTAATAATAAAAGCTAAAATTTGATTCAATTTTCATTACGCTCTAGCTTAAGAAAAAAAAATTCATATACTGCAAATGCTATTTCGAAAGAATTTGAGCTCATCTTTCATTCAAAAATAGTTTTAAGCTTTTAGCTATTAATGCTTAAGAGCTATATGTGTTTTAAAATCTCGTAACTTTTTTAGTGATGGAGCGACAGAATGCGATTGAGAGAAAAATAGAGTGACAGAAAACGTTAGGGAGCAGGATAGAGCAAGTGAAAAAAGGAGGGCGCAAGATGGAAATTGATTAATGGACTTTATTAGACCACGGCATAGTACTTCATCTGGCATAAAAGTAATATACAAAATACAATAACAATAAAAAGTAGTATAAAATACATAGCAAACACAAAAAATTAAATGATAAAGTAGTTTGACAATATAAGCCCCATGGGTAAAATAATGTAAATATTTTTACTAATTTCTAAAAATCACAGTTTAAAATGGCGCACTCATTTCAGACTAGAACTAAGAACATTCACATGGAATTTAAAATTTTGAATTTATTCAATCTTTCAATTTATACCCTCAGGATCAGCTCCCTCTCTGTCTATAAGCAGGTCAAAAACTATTACCTTAATATTGCAGACAAGCCATGGATCAATGGATCAATAGATGTTACTTAATTGTCTGTAATTAGGAAAATATTGAGCGTTTGTGACTATAATTTTAGCATTTCTATGTATTTTCATTTAAAAAGTTATTCCGAAGTTTAAGCAAAATTGTGATACTCTTTTAATAAGTTGAAAATTAAATAACCACATCTGACAATAAATGAAAACGATTATCGAAAAAACTAGCTTTTGACACAGACTTCAAGTAATAATAAATAATAATTTAGTTCTAAGCTTTATTTTATAAGAGACTTAATCGAAGAAAATAGTTTTTGTTTAATATTGAACGTTAACCCTGACAGAAAAATGTAAATGTTATTTTGAGATAATTTCCTTCTTTCTTAGTTTCCTTCTTTACTCTCTGTTATTTTTTCTGAAATTCTATTATTCTTTGCCTGAATTCTGATACTTGGACCAAAAAATGACTGAATATAGTAATAATCTTATTTTATATTATATTAAAGTAAAATCATTTTTTTCCGATGTATGTGTGTATATATATATATATATATATATATATATATATATATATATATATATATAAGTAGTTATTGGCGCACCATGGACCGTCAAAACTAACCCCCACTCCAAGCATTCTGTTTTATTAAATATTCCAAGGCGTTACCAAAGGATTGCTCCAGGCTTCTCTTTTGACCAGCCATCTTGATTAGGTTTTATTGCTTGTTACTGCTGTCACTGTCGATCACACACAACTGTGGATACCACTTTTATTATACTGTAAAAATTGGTGGGGATGTCGTTGAAAGAAGGCGTGCAACCAATCAGAAACAGTCAAGTATCAAATTACGCAAAGCAAGTTTTTACTACAAAATTCTTGACTATAGTATCATTATTTTGCAAATCCTGTTAGCAATTTACCAAGATTTCTTAAAACCTAATCCGCTACACAAATAATCCGGAAACATGATACAATAATGACCACAAACGTTAGAAAAATCAACGTCTATTACGCTGGCACAGCAACAATAGAACGCGACAATCAAATCTATACCATATTTTGTTGCTGATTTGTTGCTAATTTGCTACGCCAGAAACTATTTTGTTGCTCCAGCCGTTTCCGAGGAACCATGGCTGTGCTAGCGTAAGTCTTACGCTAGCACGACGACCGCTGTAACTTTTTTTATAAATAAGATATTTGAAAGATTAAAACGGGATATTTTGTTGCTAATTAGTTGCTCAAAAATAATATATTGCGCGATTTCAGAATATTGATATTTGACTGGATAACTAACACCATACCTTAAAGTAATTTGATAATTCACTAAAATAAAGAGTGGAATCAAAATTATTAAAGGATATTTTGTTGCTAATTTGTTGCTGACATTTCCGTCCAGAAACGATTTTGTCACTCCAGCCATTTCCGAGAAACCATGTCTGTGCTAGCGTAAATCTCACGCTAGCTCGACCACTGCAGTAACTTTTTTTCTAATTAAGATATTTTAACGACTCAAGCGGGATATTTTGTTGCTAATTTGTTGCTAAAAAATGGCACATCGCTGGATTTCAAAATATTAATATTTGACTAAATGACTAACACCATACCTTGAAAAAATTTAATGATTAACTTAATTAAAGAGTGGAATCAAAATTATTAAAGGATATTTGTTGCTAATTTGTTGCTGACATTTCCGTCCAGAAACGATTTTGTCACTTCAGCCGTTTCCGAGAAACCATTGCTGTGCTAGTGTAAGTCTCACGCTAGCACGACCACTGCAGTAACTTTTTTTCTAATTAAGATATTTTAACGACTCGAACGGGATATTTTGTTGCTGATTTGTTGCTGAAAGATGGTATATCGCTGGTATTCAAAATATTAATATTTGAATGGATAACTAAAACCACAGCTTGAAAAAATTTAATGATTCACTAAATTGAAGGGAGGAATAAACATTAATAAAAGATATTTTGTTGCTAATTTCTTACGCCAGAGACGATTTTATTGCTTCAGCCTTTTCCGAGAAACCATAGCTGTGCTAGCGTAAGTCTTACGCTAGCATGACGACTGCTGTAACTTTTTTTCTAAAAAAAAATATTCGAACGATTTAAACGGGATATTTTGTTGTTAATTAGTTGCTTAAAAATAATATATCGCTCGATTTCAGAATATTAATATTTGACTGGATAACTAATACCATACCTTAAAGAAATTTGATGATTCACTAAATTAAAGAGTGCTATCAAAATTATTAAAGGATATTTGTTGTTAATTTGTTGTTGACATTTCCGTCCAGAAACGATTTTGTCACTTCAGCCGTTTCTGAGAAACCATGGCTGTGCTAACGCAAGTCTCACGCTAGCACGACCACTGCAGTAACTTTTTTCCTAATTAAGATATTTGAACAATTCAGACATGATATTTTGTTGCTGATTTGTTGCTTAGAAATGATATATCGCTGGATTTAAAAATATTATTATTTGACTAGATAACTAACACCATAGCTAGAACAAATTTGATAATTCACTAAATTCAAGGGTGGAATAAACATTAATGAAGAATATTTTGTTGCTAACTTGCTGCTGACATTCCCGTCTAGAAACGATATTGTTACCTAAGCCGTTTCTAAAAAACCATGGCTGTACTAGCGTGAGTCTTACGCTAGCACGACCACTTCAGTAACTATTTTCCCAATTTAGATATTTTAACGATTTGAACGGGATCTTTTGTTGCCGATTTGTTGCTGAAAGATGGTAAATAACGAATGAATAAATTTATTTTGAAAGAAGGAGGGCCCATAAAGGCCGTTTTCTGGACACTGGCAAAAAAATTCCCCTTTTTCTTTTTTAATTTTTGGTGTAAATCGATAAAAGGAACATTTTTAAGTCAACCGCATTGGTTTGGTGCGTGCGCTGAACTTTTGTGTGTGTGTCTGTCTATAAATGCATACATGCATAGATGCATGGATCATATAACTCTTGAAATCACCCACTATGCCACTACAATTTCTCAAACTTACTGCGAACTAGTGCAGTTGATCTTAAAAATGTTTCCTTTATCTGTTTACACCAAAAATGATTTAAAAAAAGGAGTATACTTTTTCTACGAGTGACCAGAAAACTTATGGACCCTGCTCCTTAAATTGCACAATCTTTATGGTATATACAACAAGTGCAATTACTTTCTTAAAATTTTGAGAAAAAATGAGAGATGGGCTATCTAAAAGTATAGGTGCAGTGTCCATTTTAAATCCACTTAAATGGAAAAATTAGCAATAATGTGGCTTTCTTATTAGTAGAATACCATAATCGAAATTAAAAACCGTAGTAATAATTCTATGTTACACTTACCTTGGCGTATGCGTTTCAAGTTCCAGAGAAAATAATAGAGCTATATATCCTTGAGAATAGCTTGAGTACCGAAAATATTGATAAAATATCAGCAAAAAATCCGCAGAAAAAAATCGATCACTAATTTTTTTTCTACCTCATCATTTACATAACATTCAAAATTTTCTCTAGTCTCGGTACCGGTAATTTATTCAAAAGTTAATATTATTAAATCTAGCAATATATTATCGTTTATCAATAGCTAAGAAACAAAATATCCTTCACTAATTTTTATTCCATCCTTTAATTTAGTGAATTATCGAATTTTTTCAAGGTATGATGTTAGTTATCCAGTCAAATATTAATATTTTGAAATCCAGCGATGGACCACCTTCCAGCAACAAATTAGCAACAAAATATCCCGTTCAAATCGTTAAAATATCTTAATTAGAAAAAAACTTACTGCAGTGGTCGTGCTAGCGTGAGACTTACGCTAGCACAGACATGGTTTCTCGGAAACGGCTGGAGTAACAATATCGTTTCCGGACGGGAATGTCAGCAACAAATTAGCAACAAAATATCCTTTATTAATGTTTATTCCACCCTTTCAATTAGTGAATTATCAAATTTGTACAAGCTATGGTGTTAGTTATCTAGTCAAATATTAATATTTTTAAATCCAGCGATATATCATCTCTTAGCAACAAATTAGCAACAAAATATCATGTCTGAATTGTTCAAATATCCTAATTAGAAAAAGAGTTACAGCAGTGGTCGTGCTAGCATGAGACTTACGCTAGCACAGCCATGGTTTCTCGGAAATGGCTGAAGCAACGAAGTCGTTTCTGGCGTAAAAAATTAGCAACAAATCAGTTTCAAAATATGGTATAGATTAGATCGCCGCGTTTCAATGTTGCTGTGCCAGCGAAATAGACGTTGAATATTCGCTTTGTAAGCGTTTATTATTCCATCTCAATTTTTTACAATTTTGCTGGATACGTCGTAAATGTTGTGGAATTTGTGGTGGCTTACTAAAACCATCAAATTACACACCTGTGCCATACTTATCAACGTATATGGCAACCCAGTGCACGCCACGCTAGTCATAATTTTGCGTATTAAGCACGAATGCACAAGGTCTCACCCACATCAGAGAAATCCGATCCGCTGGATAAACGCCTACTGCGTGAAACTTGATCCGTATTAGATATCGTACGATTTCTTTTGAATTCATTGCGGAAAATTTCGAAAAATTCTTCCAAAATCAGCTATTTTACGCTGGGGTTAAGTTTTAATTAGCCAATGTTTCAGATTAGCAACGTTATTCAGTGCACACGCGTAATTTCTTTGCGGTTTAAGACTTTTATCACTGTTGTAAACTTTATTTAAAAAAAAAAACCGAGTATAATTCTTTTAGGCAGTTGACCTAATATGACATTGTCAATTGTTTCCCTATGCACACTATTATGTAATGTAACAGCCTTAACTTCTAAACGTGTCAGGGGGTATTTTGCAGTAGTCTGCGACAATAGCTTTTCGTGTGCTAGCTTATAGATCCTACACACCAGTCGCCATGAAGATAAAAATTTTGTGATGATTGTGTAGAAAGACAAACTTGCTGCTGTTGCTCGGTAAAACTATGTAAAATTCATCGTTCATTGTAAATTTTTCGAATCTTTAGCCGCTATCCAAGAATTGAATTTTGCTGGATACCCCCTCCAACTGACCAAATATTGTTTTTTAACCCTCTATCTTTGCTCTTCAAAACCTCATCAACCTCGAACGCTTCGCTATCTAAATCCTTGCGCACTCTGCTGTACTGTTCTGTGTAAAAATATTTGTCAATTTTTTTTCAACCAAGATCTGCCAAAGTATAGACGGGTGGTTATCGTCTTGTGTATACTCTAACAATTTTAAACAGCTCCAGAGTCCAGCCACCCTCGTATGCTTTTCTGAAGGCTGTCTTGGTACGACTGACACGAACCAGATCACCAACGCTGTATTCAGCTACTCTAAACGGCTCTTTTTTGCTGTAACGCATCGTTAAATTTCGTCGTATCATGTGAGCATTATATAAGTTGACCTTGGAAGGAAAAATTTTTATAGCACTATGCCACGACTCGTTGTTACACGTCAAAATTTTTTGCTAAACATCTATATAACGTCTTGTGCGCAAATAAGTGAAGTATCGCCAGATTTGACCTTTGAGAGTTCGAATAAAGCGTTCGGCAATGGCTGCCTTTATATCAGGATCTCTGACGATTCAGTAGGTAATATATTTCTTTTAAGCACCTTTTACATTTCTCGATCAATAAATTCCTTACCTCTATGTAGGTAAATAGAATGTCTACTATTACATCGTGATAAAATTTTGTGTTATGCTACAGCGACGCTTTGGCTGGTTTTATCGAGAAAAGACTCTGTCCAGGCAAACTTTGAAAGTGCATCATTAACAATGAAAATATAGCTGTATCCATCATTGTAAGTTTTAAGTGATCTAAAATCTGCCAAGTCAGCTTCCCACACTTCAAAGAGGCTAAAAACATTGTAATGTCGACGTGGAAAATTATGTCTCACGAGTTTGTGTAAAGTATGTGCATCCTGAATCTCCAGCCGTTTGGCAATCGTATTGTTATCAAATTTTTTGGGTTTCGCATGTTTCAGTAGATGAGCACCAGCGTACACTGATGGTGCAGAGAGATTATAGTAATAATGCTCAAAGTCGTCCGGCTTTGTCGTCTCCTTCTTCTTTTTCCTTCTTTCTCATTCCTCCTCCTCCTCCTCTTACAATATTACATATTACATACACGCTATTTCGCGCTCTAAACTTCTTTCTCCTTTACGCTCGTTTGACTAATAGCTGTTAAAGTATAATAACCTTCATTTACTGATGACTCAGGGCTATGAGATGCAATCGTGCGCCAAAGTTGATTGTTACCAATGAATTCTCGAGGTATACTAACTTTTTGCAAGACGCGTGCAGACACTTTGTATCCGCCCGGTGGTGGTCTTTTTCTACTTCTCATAGCCTCGTTCACTAAATCGACAATATTAATACCCTTGACAACAGCGCCATCTAGCTTGATTATACCACTACAATCTTATTCAATATTACCAGCTTGCCGCAAGTATATAATGAGATGCCTAGCATTGCTTCGAAATTTCTGCGGTACCGACTCGACAAGCTGTTCGTCGTCGATTTCGTCATTATTATCTCTACCCATTGTCGTTCCCGCTTCTAATAATGTTGTGTCGTGTGGACGTATTATACCCCCGCTTTCATCCTTCTCCTCCTGCTTCAGATGTAAGTAACGCTGCAAGATTTGCTAATATTGCAAAGATTTTTGGCACTCATCACCCGTAGAATGTAAAATTTTACTTATTTCCTCGTCAAGGCATGTCGTGGCTGTACCAGGTATCTGTACACTGGATGCTGGTGGTGTATGATTGGTAGTTGTTAGGTCATGCTGCTGTTGATGCTATTGCTTCAAACACTCTTGTGGTACTGAAATCATTTTTCTTGCATACTCCATGCCAATAAAACAGGTTTCACAATTAGCCACACTAGATATGCTGATTTTAATACCAATTTCTTTTTTACCTCCAAACTACCCAGTTTAGCGAGCTTTCGCTACAGAGGTGCGAATTTTCGCAAATGTTTCTTATAATACTTGCTGAGTGGAATATTTTCACGTAAAATGTTTAAAGCATACTCACAAATGTAAGTTATAAGTTTGGAATTTACTTCGCGTAATATGACCTTAAGATTATAAATTTTGATTTTACACAAAAAATTTAGATGAGTCTAGTACTTTTCTGGAATTGGTCCGCTACGACTACGTATTACCGACTCCATTACAATGACACGACTGGTACATTATTCGAGCGAGCATCAGCTTTTATGGGCTTGCAACGAGGCACATAAACGTACTGATGTTTGTCAAACGGAAATATACAAGTACGAAATTTCACGTTTTCAGGCGCATCATGTTTCAGATCTACGAACAAATAGCCGTGTGGCTATGCTGTGGCATCGAGATATTCCTCTTGTAAAAAAACGAGGCTCTTCGGGGCAGACTAGGCGCGCCAGATGATTCATTTGCGCTCGATCGCACAGATTTCTAAATACCACGATGTAATTAGAGTTTAGAGAGATTTCTCGCTGACCTTAATGAAAGAGATTTTGCGAGATAAAGATGACACTTAAGTTATTATGATGACTGCCTTTGGTAAAGAGATGGACTACAGCTCTGCTGGACGATTCTCTCATCAGATCGTCGAGAATCAAGAATTTTGCTCGTGGATCATTGGCATAATCTTTGCACTTTGGTAAGCCCTTGTGAAATTTCATTTCCTTACCCAAGTACTTGTAAATTAGCTGTTACTCAGTATAGTACAAGAGTATACGCTCGAATTTTGTATTACTTATGCGATCAATGTGATGCAAAAATTTCTTCACAAATACTGTTTTACCACACGAGCTGGGTCCACAAATCATCAAAGTCCACAGATGCACCGACCTGCAAACGTCGATGTTACCGTTGCTGCTAAACTTCTACTACTAAACTCATCAAATCCTCCAACCACTGTATATGTACAATCATTAATAGTGATAAGCAAGAGTGCGGGGCGGCGGCGGCGCGCGCGCATGTGCGAGCAGTATCGTGCTGACGCTGGCCAATCGTTTAGCTGTTTAGCCATATAGCTGGCTGACGCTAGCATTATTCCGCTCTTTAGCTATATGGCTGGAAGAGCTTAACGAGTATTAACCTCTCATTTGCTCAAAAGAGCTCACCATCATCACTACTAGTACCTCCCACCACCATCACCGTCATCCCGCATTTCCAGTATAAAAGTAAAAGCAGCAGCAGTGCTCGGTTAGTATTGGACAAGTTTTGGTATCGTGCAAATAAATAACTTATAGTCATAGTCAAAATCTTCTATACCTGGTGTCGATATTGCAGATAAGAGCAACCAAGTGACGGTTCATTAGGTAGTGGTGGCGCTACAGTATCAGCAATTACCCCCTGCAACATCGTGTTTGGAGTACTATGATCATAAGTCACGTGATCATATTAGGAATTTATAACTTCTCGTACTTCTTCGATGGGTGGTAGTAACGCAGAATCTCTCAAACTAGGCAGTTGTTCTTCTGCTGACAGAAGATTCATCAGTAATTCATCCCCACCGTTGTCCTCCATCATGTTTTGAAGGTATGAACATTTTTCAATATCATATCTGTTAAAGTTGCACTGCAACTAAAAATTCTTATCCCGCGAAATTCTCCGACCATAAATAAAAAATCTATAGATTATTGACCCGATATTGAAAATCGTTATTTTTTGTGAAACATATTTTTAGATTTATCATTGTATTTACAACATAAAAGTATTATCTTGCATAATTTTTTGACCATTAATAAGTTATCGAGTATTGGTTCGATATTGGAAATCAATATTTTTTGTTTAACACATATTTGTATTTACTATTGTATTTACAACATAAACGTATTACCCTCCAAAATTTTTTGACCGTAAATAAGTAAGTTATCGAATATTGGTCCGATATTGGAAGTTAATATTTTTTTGTAGAACATATATTTAGATTTATTATTTTGTTTACAACAAAAAAGATTATTTAGTTAAATTTTTCAATGAATTCATTCATTAGTTATTGTTACGTTTTTACGTATATGTATATTTATATTTAATTATAAGATGGTGGGTATCTTTTGTATCACGATTAATCTTGGTAAACCTAAGCAGTCAGTTTGCGTGAAGAATTAAATAAATACTCAGTAATTATGATATGAATATAAGTTTATTAATACTTTCGTCGAGAGAGATATGTCCTATTATCAATTCGTCGCCTTATACATTCCTTGCTGCTTGCTCCAATCGGGCGTACTCCCGTCGTTCGTGGCTAAAGGTTGGTTGCTTACTCTCTCTACCTCGTGGTGCATCCGGCTGTATTTATACTCGCCAAATTCGTTGTTTCCACGTGTCTATCCTTCTAGAATATTCGTTATTGATTGGAATTTGCTGATCAGTCCGTCAGTGACTTTCCGTTCTGGTCTTAACCTGTTGCTGGGTGGTCAGCTTTTTTTCTATGGTGCTCGACGTTTTTCATCGTTTCCAGGCAGGTTATAACTTGTTAGTATGACGGTTAGCGTTTTTCGTCTTTACTTGTTGGAACGTTTATTCATCGCATTCTTTGTATCTTGCTGATATTAATCCTCGTTTATTTTATGGGATATAGAATCCGTAACACGTCTGAGGCCGTGGTATCGGCGCCCTCGACGATTAACCTACTTAAAAAATTAATTTTTTTTTTCTCTAAGGCTCTATATAATTCAATGAGATTTATTTAAGCTTGCCTAATTGTATGTGTTACATTGGTTAATGTGGAGTAGTGTCGTGTACCAATCAATTACATTTCTATTCTATATCTCTCTCTTTTATATTTACAATTAAGTTTCGACTTATGTATATACAATTGTTTTTGGCTTTCATAATTTTAGTTCGTTGGTTCTTCTTCATCTACGATGTGGATTCTATTTAATGCATGTGATGAAGATATCATCATGCTACCTCGTTTCAGGATATTCCTTGGTTCAAATTGTTGCATCTCTTGGCCAGGGTTGTGGATAATCTATTCCCTGTGGATGGTGTTGGTACCTGAAATTACTTTATCATGATTAGTTTTATGGGAACGCCCCCAGTCTCGAGCTTTCCATATGGTGATTATTAACGCCCCTAATATAAGTATTGTTGCGCCGGAATAGGTCATTGTATCCGTTAATATAGTGAATTTGGTTGTAATCACGTGGTATTTTCCTAACTCGCGAGCTCTATTTATTACTTTTTGTAAGTCGCTACCGACTTCGAGTGATCTGGTAGGAGTGTTTCCTCCGTGAGGCATTATACTTGAAACTTCCGTATCCTCAAGGATTTTAGTGATTTCATTCATATTTTCTGTTTTAATGTCCTTTAATAATGCTATTATGTCCATATGTGTTTCGTTAAAAACTTGGGAAGTTATATTTGTTATTATATTCGTATTGGCCGTTAGTTCTACTGTGCTGGTTCGTGCTATGCACCCCGGTGTTAGGTGTAAAGCCCCAATTCCTCTTATCATTAATTTCTGTTGAGCTTTATGTCTGCAGTCAATGATAAGTTCTTCTTCGGCGTTTGCAGAAAATAACCACGTATTGGTGTTGTGGGTGCGCGTCCAGTATGTTGTTTTTAATTTTATTATCTTTATTCTGCACGTAGACAGTTCTTTGGTTCGAGTATCCATGCTCAGTTTAATTTCGCAGGCCGTATTTATATTTATATTTCTCACAGGCTCTGTGTTTTTACAGATGTAGAGATCGTTGAACATTCTGCATTTATTCTTTTCTTCTTGGTCTATGGGTATGTAATTCCTTGATTTTGCATTTAATGCAAACTGTTGGATATCCGGCCAAATATATGCGCATAAGGATGGGTTTTTGTCATTATTCTGTGGTACGGGTATAGGTGTGGCTTTTATTAGCGCATATCTATCTTGGTTGATTAATGGCATCTCAATGTGATGTATGAGATGGGAGTTTGTTATTATTATTGAGATATCAGAGACTTTAAATACGTCCATGAATGGGATCGTTCCGTTGATATTGGGTATCGTTAGTCCTTGGAGCGACTTCTCTATTAATTCTTTAGTATGATACAGATCTTTTATATTTATCAGGCGAGGGTGAATTACTCCTCTTGATGCAAATATTATTATGTCTAAGAGCGTTTGAGTATCAAGCTCGTATTGAATAATATTATCTTCTAAAAGCTGTATTGCTGCTATGAATCCTGTTTCGTCCCACTCTTGTGCTTTTTTATTTTTCATCTTGTTGATGGCAGCTTCCAGTTTTGCAGCTTTCTCATGCATTAGCCCAAATTCCTTATAAATTAACTCTGTCTGGTTTGCAAGTAGATTTGCGATATCGCTTGTTTTATTACTTTTACTTTCTATTAGCGCTTTTAATTCCTGTTCTGTGTCTTCGTCTAATGTACCAAATGGAAATTTGCTCACCTTTCCTATTCCCGAGAACCATGCCCTTTTGTTTCTTTTAGGGTGTACTTTGTGTCCGTCTAATAGTTCGATAATCTTTTCGATGTCTTCTCGCGTGTTGTCTATTTGCTGATAAAGTTGACTTAATTGCTCCTTAAATTGGCAGTGTTCGTTTATTTCAGTTAATTTATTACATTCATTTCTAAGTATCTGCCAGTTATATTTCAGTTTTTGTTCTCTGCCGAGAAATGGTTCCAAGTTCATTTGTTGAATTAATTTTCAGGAAGTGGTTGTTATGGCTATAGTTCCAATTTTTTCTAGATATATCCCGGGATTTATATATATAGTCTATATATGGTTCCTTCTCGTGTTCTTGAGCCCCTGTGTACCTGCAATATGTTAGGCAGGAATCTTATCTACTTCTTACCTTGTTATAGGGTGAATGTATATTTTATATTTATTTATGATCAATAAGTTTATTTAATTATGTGCCCTATATTTTATTTTAATTTTTTTTTTCATCTTTATTTTATTTGTTTAATGGCGTTTTTTTTTCATAAATGTCCCGTTATTATAATATAATATTCAAATTTTATTATATCGTATTTTTTTTGTATAACTTGTTTACTAATAATTAAAGGTTATAATTACTCTTTACATTATTTAACTATACCTAATTTATCCCTTTTTAAGGTTAATAATGATTTTCTCATGTGTTCCGATATTATAATATGGTTTGTATATGTGTCCCGAAACTGGAACATGGTGTGTCCCAAAATAGGATTATGCGTTAATTCTCAATTTTAATATATATATATATATAGTCATTATTTATTGTTTAATTATTTATATTTAATAATATTAAGTGCCTATTATTGTAATGTTTATGTATGTTTATTAATGGTTATATATTAGTTTTATACTTATTATTAATGATTTCCCTCTACCTGTCGCGGTATTGCAATATGGTTTATATATATATGTGTGTCCCGAAACTGGAACATGGTGTGTCCCAAAATAGGGTTATGCGTTAATTCTCAATTTTAATATATATATAGTCATTATTTATTGTTTAATTATTTATATTTAATAATATTAAGTGCCTATAACATTATTGTAATGTTTATGTATGTTTATTAATGATTATATAATAATTATTATTAATGATTTTCCTATTCTTGTCCTGATATAGGTGTGTGAGTTTATTCTTATTTATTGTTTAATCAATTATGTTTAACAATATTAAGTGATATTATAGTGTTTATTTATGTATATACTAAATAATTTATCATCTTTGTTTATTATTATTTACTGTTTAATTAATTATAATTCTCTCCCCCTTTTTTTTGAGTGGCCCGTCTATGTACTCTTATGTTCGTGTCTATACTACACGTGCTTTATTCCTCTTTGTGCTATAATTCGTTGCACACACTGTTATACAGTCCGTATACCTATTACGTCTGTATGCGTCTGAGTGCTTGATCGCTAGCGGTGGGGGCTCTTACTGCTTGAAATCTTTAGGCTGTGTAAGTGCATACGTGATTACGTACATGTGAATTTGACTGCAAAGTGTTTGTATTCTTTTCACTGTGAATCGTATATGATTACGTACGTGTGAATTTGACTGTAAAGTGTTAGTGCTATAGAAGTATGGCGCGCGTATTAGTGTGTTCATGCGAACTGTCGGTTATGTATTGGTGCGTATGTGAGCCATCTAATAGTTTGATACTTATTTTCGTTTTTATATATTTTTATCCTGTCTATATTTTTATTTTATAAGTTTAAACATTTCTGTTTTGCTGTTGTTAGTTATTTATTTGATTAATTACTGTATATTTTTATTAAGCTTCGGATATAATTATTTTGTAGACTCTAGATAATTTATTTAAATTATTACCGTTGAATATTGGTTATAATGTATAGATATATTTTTGATAATTTCGAGCATATCTATATTTATATGCATTTAATCAGCATTTCTAGATAATTTTGTATTTTAATATATTTTTTTTTGTTAATATTTAATGCACGTATTTTAAGACTTCTTTACGTTTATGCAAGTTTTCACTTAACTCCCTTTCTTCTATAATTATATAGTTATTTATTCCTTCTTCTTGCATTGTGTGTTGTTTTTATCTCTATATATATTTATTTCTTCATCTTTTTCTTGTTTCATTTGTCTATATTTCTTTCCTTTTACTTTTATTTCTTGAACGCATGCATATACATATATACTTTGTTTTCGATCGTATTATATGTCTAGTTTTTACATTACTATAATTATTATTACTTTTGTCAATGTTATTATTAATATTATTGCCGTAACCAATTTTGATAAGGTTTTTATTATAATTTTGTTTATAATTTATAATAATCTGTCCCTTGACTAATTAAAATTTTATTCTCGTTCTTTTTGGTTGGTACCAGGTAATTTTTTCTTTTTGACGCATATTTTTTTTGCGTTCCTGGTCCGATACTTTCTTAACTTTTTATTGTGAATTATGGCGTACATATCATACATTCTTAGTGTATGGCGCCATTTCTTAGAGAAATTTTGGGATTCCACTTGTGGATCCTCTTTGCCATGGGCATTCATCAGATAGCACGTATGCAATCTGAGAATTATTTCTCGAATACTTGTATCAGGAATTTTCCTGACAATAGTTAAGCATTAGTGTGCTTATAATTTTCTTTTTTCTTTTTTTTTTTATTTATTTCAATGCTTTCGAGGGAGGGATTATTTTATATTTGCTATTTTAATAATTTAAGTCTTAGTTTTTTATTTATTTATGTAATAATCTATCCCTTATTTAATTAATCGCGGGAATATTCTTTATTTAATATAATTATTAAATCAATTTTCTTTACTTTTTCTCGACATATATATGTATATTTTGCGAATATTGTTCAATCTATATAAAACTTTTTTGTTTAGGTTTATTTTATTTTAAGATTCGATTTCTGCTCCATCGATTATTCCGAGATTTGCGCTTTAGAATTTAGTTTTCTTCTTAATTATATGTGTGAACTCTTTATTCCTTATGTTCTCTTTCTCTTTTATTCTTTATTCTTCTCTTTTATTATCTCTTGATGATTTTATTATTTTTCTTATTTTCTTCTGCTACTGTTTTCTGTAAGTTAATCAGGAATATTTCTGTTTCCCTGATGTATGGTTTATCTTATACTATTCCGTGTATTACTTTTCTCTTTTTTTTTGTTTTTTTTTTATAATGCAAGGAGAAGGATATTTAATAGTTAAGTATAGCCATATTAGATGTCTTTACATAATCATAATTTGTATGTTATACTTACTTTAATATAAGTGAATTCCTGAATAAACGAAATAATTTTATATCTCATTTCTTTTATTCTCTTTATTTCTTCTAGAATTGCTGATTGTAATAATATCTATTATCTTATTATGTATTTAATTAAATTCTCTTATAATACATTTCAAGCTTTTTTTTTATTAAAGTAACTTGTCTATTAATTTATTTGTATGTTATTATTATAAGTATGTTTATTGTTTTATTTAATATTTTTTGATTACTAAATTTTTGATATGTATATAATTCTATTAATAATTATATCTATAGTTACTTTGTAGTTACTAATTTATATTTGAGACTATCGTCGGCGTCTGAGGACCGTGGAAAAAATTTATCTTACTGTTTCTTTGATTATTATTATATTTATTTAATATTTTACGATCGTCGGCGTCTGAGGGCCGCGGAAAAATTTTATTTTACTAAATTTATTTATTATTTATAGAATTTTATAGTTATTATCTATATTCTTTATTCGTTTTCTGATGTTTTGGCTTCTTCATTAAGTAAACCATTTCTCCTTCTCTGAGGTGTTTAATATTTTGCTTTTGATCATAATAACACTTTGATTTATAATTGGATGGTGTTAGATTAACTTTTGGTGGTTTTGTCACTATCTACATAAATGAGGAATACGGGTTCTCCGATGGCTTAGTACCTCCCGATTCCAAATGTTCTTCTATACGTTGGTGTCTAAAACTTGTGGTTTTTATTGGTACTTCTGTAATTAACTCATTGTTATGCTTTACTAAATGTGTTTTTTTAGTTTTTCTCCAGGTGACTTAATTATAATTGGTTTTTCTTTTATTAGTTCGTTAATATTTTCTATTTCTTCTGTATTTAAATGCCTTGATATTTTAGATTCAGTTTGTTTAAATATCTTTGCTGCTTTATCCTCTTTTTCTGCGCTTGATATGTTTAATTTTTGTGCACGTAACATCCTCATATTCGCTTCATTATTATTTATTCTTTTATTATTATTTATTTCGATCATTTTTTCTTCTTTATTTATAATATTCATGACCTTGCATACATCTGACTTGACTTCTGGCGGTTTTACTTCTACCGCGCTGTCATTAGTATTAATACACATGGCATATGTTTTGCCTTCATTATATTTGGCTACGAAATCGCTAACTAAGATGCCCGATCCTATATCTTGGAGCGGTACGTATTCTATATCTTCACTGATATCTTTGACACGTGCATAATTAATTTGTCTTGTACGAGGAGTGATAATAGAGCATTCTTCTTCAATAAATGGTAATATATTGCTATTCAATTCTAGGCATTTGCGAGCAGCATTAACTTGTCCTTTATATTTATTGATCATGTCCCAACCTATTAATCCATCTGTATCTATTGGGAAATCATCTTGGACTACTTGTACTTCAAATAATGTTTTATTCAGAAATAGATTCACCTGTCCTAATGACATGCATTCACTTGGAATGACACCGTTTATTGAAACAATCTTATGTGGATTTATATACATATTATTTGATATTGTGCTTTCCTTTATAATAGTTACGTTAGCACCTGTATCAACGTAAAAACAACCTTTTCTAGACTTTAAAAATGGCCCACTTAATTCAACTATTGGGGGCTTTCTTCCAGCATGTATAAATTCTATAGTACATTCCTGTAAGCTGGATCGTTCGTATTTCTTGGCCTGATTGCTTAGCTGCTCGACTCCACAGGATCCTGGCGTCGAGCATCCTGGGAGTTTAAAGGTTCCATATTGCTTTGAATATCACATGGTTAATTTTGGCTAGAATCATTGTCTAGTCCATTACTATTATTTTCACACTCGTTATTATCATTATAATTATTATTTCTATCGTTATTGTACCAAGGGTACGTATTGCCTTGATTACGGCCTTGATTTCTGTTAATATTATAATTATTACGGTTATTATTATAATTACTACTGGAATTACCATTATACTGTGAGATATTTCTATTATTTGCGTTTTGGTAATTGTTATTAAAATATTCTCTGTTATCTTGATTATAAATATTGCCTAATTTTAATGCGTTTTCTAGCACATAGCATTCTGCGTAATTATGACCTCTTTTCTTGCAATAATCGCACTTTTTATCATCGTATTCCTTTTTTCTGCATTGTGCTTCTAAATGACCTGTTTTTCGACAGTATGAGCATATTTCTATTGCTGGTGCTAGTCTGATGTTTGCATTATTTTGCTGTGTTAGATTTATTGCAGATAGTTGGTCAGCAATTTTTTGTAATAATATATCAGTTAGTTGATCTGAGTTTTCTGCTGAGTTAGTTGAAAGTTGCATTAGTCGCCTCGCGCTTGTACGTTGTTCGAATGAAATAGCCTCATGTATGGCGTCTCTTAACGTTATTGGGTTCTTTGATCGAACTTGGTGTTGTAGATCGCCCTCAAATCCAACCAAGAATTGTTCTAAGGCTTCTTTATCTGCCTGATTCTTGTAGGTTTCCACCTCGAAAGGTCGTAGGATTCTGCATGAGTCATAGAAGTTCAAGAGACGATTGTGTAATATTTGCATTCTTAGGCCATAGTCTCCTGCGCTTTCGCCTGGCATCTGTTTGATTATTTTAATTTCTGCCAAAATCGTGTCTGCTCCTCCAGCATAGCTATAATGTTTTGTTAGATCGGCCACCAACCCTTCTACTGTATGGTATTGAGTTAACCGCGTTGTGTAACCTTCTGCTGCTCTTCCTTTGAATTTAGTAGCTAGTGTGTTTAAAACCCATCTTTCTGACTGCGGTCTATACGTTCTTACAATGTCTCGTACTGCTCTGCAGAATAAAGGCAGTACATCAGAGTTGCCATCAAAGGTAGGGATGGTATTCAATGCTTGATACAATGAAAGGCTATTAGGTATTTTTCTTGGTGCTCCTGTGGCCATTTGCTGTGGTGTAAGGCTAGCGAAGTGTATATTCACTGGTGGTTCATACATGTTAAATCCTGCAAGAGGATCATCGTCTTCAAAATTGTTAGCTAAGGCGTTTATATCTCTTGTACCTATGGCCTGATTTTCCCTGCGATTGTAATAAGTTCCATAATTGATCCGTTCTTGTATCATGTTAATTGCATCCATGATCGGTGCCGTTCCTTGGTCCTTTGGAGGCAAGTTTATTAGCACACGGTGGGCTAATCCATGTTTTCTTTCAAATTTGTATAATTGTTGTGCCATTTTGCCTGCTGCAGTTTGGGGATCTGCTTCTGTGTTAGGAATGTTTGTTGCTTGATCCGCTGCGTCGTTGGTTGTTGCGGGTATTTTAGATCTGGCTCCTTGGGCTATTTCCTTGTTTAGTTTTTCTTCAGCCTTGCTTATTTCATTAGCGTGCGAGTTATGTATATTCGAGCCTGTTTTACAAAATATTCCTCTGCTTCGTTCATTTTACATTTTTCATTGACCACTATGTCATTTAATCTTTTTAGCGCAGATTCCATTAATCCCTTATTGTCATTTTCTTGGAGTGCACAGTCTGCTAATGATAATGCGTTGCGGAGTTCTATAAGTGCTTCCTCTTCCGGGATTTGAGGGTATGCGATTGGTATTGGCTTTGTTTTGTAGGAAGAGTTATGTGTGTCGTTGTCTTGTGTCATTTTGTTATATGTATATTTTATATCGTATATATTTTTATATTGTATATATTTTATATTGATAGACACTTGTAATTATATTTATAATCTATAGCACTTGCTGTTACTTTAATTATGTATAATTTTCACTAAATAATTTAATTTAAATTTTATAGAAATTATAATTTATTGAATTTTAACTGTTGGAAGGCTCGCAGCGGGCGCGTGTTCCCCTCGAAGGACGTATAATATGGTAATAAAAGTTTTTACTTACCCAATGATGGTGATTAAGGCGATGTACGCGTAGAACATCCTCTTGATTGATTTCAATGTAGATAGAATAGTTTCTTCACAAGTGATACCGCACCAGTTTTATGTTACGTTTTTACGTATATGTATATTTATATTTAATTATAAGATGGTGGGTATCTTTTGTATCACGACTAATCTTGGTAAACCCAAGCAGTCAGTTTGCGTGAAGAATTAAATAAATACTCAGTAATTATGATATGAATATAAGTTTATTAATACTTTCGTCGAGAGAGATATGTCCTATTATCAATTCGTCGCCTAATACGTTCCTTGCTGCTTGCTCCAATCGGGCATACTCCCGTCGTTTGTGGCTAAAGGTTGGTTGCTTACTCTCTCTACCTCGTGGTGCATCCGGCTGTATTTATACTCGCCAAATTCGTTGTTTCCACGTGCCTATTCTTCTAGAATATTCATTATTGATTGGAATTTGCTGATCAGTCCGTCAGTGACTTTCCGTTCTGGTCTTAACCTGTTGCTGGGTGGTCAGCTCTTTTTCTACACCGAGAAAGTTTCACATCATAAAAGATAGTGCGTTTTTAAAATGCTCCACAAAGTGGCTCGCATGCACGATAAATATCGAACATGCATCAAGTTTTTCGATGCGGCGCCATCGTAGGCGACGAAATACAGTGCGCCGCCTCCTCGCGCATTGTGTTTCGGCGCTTATGCACTACAAAAAGTGATGCATGAATTATGAAATGCGAAGCATTATTCGTGATTCACGGTGCAAAAGGCATCACTTTTTCTAGTGCGACGCGCATCATCTTTATTGAGGCAAAACTTTCTCCGTGTATGGTGCTCGACGTTTTTCATCGTTTCCAGGCAGGTTATAACTTGTTAGTATGACGGTCAGCGTTTTTCGTCTTTACTTGTTGGAACGTGTATTCATCGCATTCTTTGTATCTTGCTGATATTAATCCTCGTTTATTTCATGGGATATAGAATCCGTAACAGTTATAAAAAATTTTGAGTACCAATATTATTTATTAAAATTTTTCGATTTTGTATTCGGAATCCAAATATCTTAAAAACTAATGAATGAACTTACTTGAAAATTTAACCAAATAATCATCATGATTCGCACTACAAGTTAATGCATTTCTTTTTTGGAAATTCAACCATCGAATGACGAAAAAAGATAATATTTATGAGTACAGGTGCAGTGTCCGTTTTACATCTCCTTAAGATATTATTTAAGTCTTTTTTATTCATTTTATTTTTATTCTTCTTTAATATTAAAACTTAGAATGATATCAGAACCGTAAATCGTTGTCTATTTATACCGAAATTAAATCATAAATTTTAGTGTAAAGGTGGGCATGCGCGTAAATATATGATATTTAACTTGCCGAAACCTGTAAAAATAATTTGATATTTAAACCTACAACGTAGCAAGAAATACATCAGTTTTGCGGGAACCGCTGAGTTGTGAGTACGAAATTAAATATTCTTAATAATCTTCTAATAATTATTAACAATTTATTAAAAATTTTATATAAAATATTAAGTTAGCATGTACATAATTAAAATTCGGGTTGACATTATTTCGCTTATGAGAACGTGGGACTTTTTTCTTTAAGGCGTGTGTTATGCAATCTCATTCGTCTCTCGTGTCGCGCTTGTCAAACTTGAGCATATCCTATTACAACGAATGACTTGGGTGCATTTCTTAAGAACACCCATTCCACATTGTCGCAATAATGGCTATTATACTTCTTAAATCTTTGTACTTTAAATACTTTATAAATACACTTGATTAAAGAGCAGGAAAAAATCTAAATTCCATGGGGTGTTGAACTTAAAAAGGTGGAGTTACTTTCCTTATAAAATAGCTTGAAAATCGCTAGCAGTGAGAAAATTGAAAATAATATGTAAGCATCAATTGAGTGATTTTCGGAAAAATACTTATTTTCAAATCTTTGAAACTCATAGAAACACCTAGATAACCTTGACAAAAATATTTACCTGATATTTTACCTAATATTGTACATAAGACATAATATTAATGTAAGCTAAGTTTTCACATCAGGTGCATCAAAAAATATGTTTCTAAAGCGAAGAAATAGATACTTGAAAATCGTAAAAAACGCGATTTTTGATAGATTCACTAGCTTTAAAATTGCATATTTTAGAAAATTTTTAATAAAATTTAACGTACAAAAAAAATATGTTTTTTTTAAGAGCAATCCAACCCACTTTGCAGAATTGTTAAAAATTGAGAGGGAAAGATACTACGACGATTCAAAGGTACGTAAAATAGTAAAATTTCATCTTTAGTTCAAAGTTATATATGCTGACTCTTATTCTATGGAATTAAATTCAGCAAATCGATTCTCGGAGTTCTTTGTGTAATCTAACAAAATTCCGTCTGTTGAATCAAAATATGTTAAAAACTCGAATTTTGACCAAATTACGAAAAAGGGTTAAAAACAGCCCAAAAAACTTATTTTTTTTACCTTTAAAAGGCCTTTTCTCGGCGAGTTTTGCACGGAGAGGACTGAAATTTCGCACAGTTTCTTAACTTTTATAACACTAAAACATATCTCAAACCCAGCGAAATCGGTGACCCTTGTGCGCACACTTTTTAAAAAAGTATTTGAATAACCCATATATATAGATAGATAGATATTTATTTTGTAACAGTTTACAAAAAATGTGTAATACAAAAAATAATACATAATAAAATACAAAAAAAGATAATACTGTAACGTTACGTGTAAATATTGCACTCATGATATCACAGTCGATTTCCTAAAACTAATAATACTGCATAAGTAAGTCACTTTTCAGAGTGATATCACAGATCATTACAATGATAAAATACACACGTGAACATTAATGAAAAAAAAAATAAACAAATCTGTCAATTTAATATCCATTAGTCAAAACAATAAAAATTAAAATAAAATATAATAAAATAAAATAAAATAAAAATCAAACGAGTGAAATCAAAAAGTAAAAAGTAACACATTCACTCTCAACCATGCGCTCATCAACCATACTATAAATACAAGTACACCTTGAAGCTATATACGGGACTACACATAATATATTAACATAAAGAGAGTATATATTATTCAAGGTCAAGCGAGTACCCCCTCACCGCCGTCTAAGACCTGCTGAGAAATGGAAGATACCTAATTTCTGGTAGGTAGGGATCCCCTTTCAGCAGGTAGGGAAATTCAAAAATGCACACCTTGAACTTGATTGAATTCCTTCCAATCTCAGTGCGCATAGAGGGCTAGATCCTTTGCCTCTACACTAGTAGCCACCATGGGTATACATTTAGTAAAGAGACTCACTAGATGCTCCGGAGTATTTATGCGCACGATTTTGTACATAAGTACAGCCAAAATATACTGTCTCCTCGAATCAGTGCGTAGCTAACCCAACGCGGTTCTATAAGAAGAGACATGATCACCCATTCTCAAACCCATTACATATCTCACACGTGAATTTTGTAATCTCTGTATTCGTCTTCTCAACCCCTGAGAAGCATCGAGCAAAACCACTGAACAATAATCAAGATGTGGAAACAGCAGGGCGGTTGCGAGCTGTTTACGCAGAGTCTCCGTGTACTTACGGAAAAACCACAGGGCATATAAAACTTTATTAAACTTTTTTTTAATTATATCAACATGCGGTCTCCAAGAAAGTTTAGGGTCAAGCACAACACGAGGACTCACTGCGGAGTCAGAGAAGGGTATACTAATGCCTCCCTCAAGATCGATCGTCCGTGACCTGCCAGAATAAAAAGAGTTTACAAAACGACTATTGCCAAAGACGATCGCCTTGGTTTTATTAGAATTCTAAGTGAGAAAGACACCAGCAGCCCACTCTGACACCGCTTTGGCCGCCCTCTGTAAGATTTGAATACCCTCTTCCACATTCTCGCGAGGAACCTGCGTATAAATTCGTGGGTCGTCTGCGTAGAATAGGTACTCGACGCAACCAGAGTCGAGAGCGTCACGTGGAAACCATTTGTTTCCTTCCTGATATATAGGAGTTGATCCACGAGAGAGCGGACCTAGAAAGCCCTATCAATCTAAGCCTAGCAAGTAACTTGGAAGAAGAGATCGTGTCGAATGCCTTACTAAAATCAAAAAGCAAAAGTAACATGACGAGTTTTTTGTCTAGACCCGATCTTATATCATCAGTTAATTTAAAAATACCTGTCTGCGTCGAGTTATGCTTTCTGAAGGCAGTATGCATTAGGTCAAGTAATTTATTTGCAATAATGTATTCCTGCAATTGGTCATGAGCGATCTTCTCAAGCACCTTTGATAGGAAACAGAATAGCAATAGGCCTGAAATCCTTAGGCGGTTTTGGTGCAGGGCACTTCTTTAATGGCACAATGCCCGCTTCCAAAGGCCAAGGAAGACCCCCCGAGCAAAAGAGGAGTTGAACAGAGTTACAAGATGTTCACCAATAAACTGCATACATTGTAAGCTATTGAAACGTCAATTAAGTCATGCCGACTGTGAAAGTTTGTAGGTACGTTACGTGCGTCAAGTATGATGACATTGTCATTCGAAAAAATCAGGTCTATCCATGTGTGAGATGATGGAGTTATATGCGGAACACCGTGCTGGACCAACTGAAGTGAAAGCTCAGCGGACAGCTTATTAAGAAACTTCGCATCACTGCTTTCTCGCAGAAGATCGGCATTCAGATCTCTCATTATAATATAAAATAAAAAATCGGGAGTCAAACTTATTAACGTATCAATTAGATCAGAGTTTTTTGTAAAAGAAATGACAGGAGGACGGTAAATGACGGAAACCAACACAGATTCAGAGTTACATGCTTTAACAGAACAGAAAATATATTCAGGCACTTCAGGCTTACCGCTGGTAATTATAGTTGTAGTATTTGAAAAATCTAATACCCCACATTTCAGATTATCTTTAACGTACAGGGCACCCCACCTGTTCAATGTGAGCTCTTAAAGAAGTCACATTCAAAAAGCCGGCTTGCAGTGCACCCCTTTTCTTTTTCAACTCTCCAAGGAGATTTGGCTCAGTCATTGGGAAGAGAGATCATTATTGTTTAACTTACTTTTAATAACAGGAAATTCATCATTAGAGACTATCTTAATAGCATTGTCAACCTTATTTAAACATCCACTAATTACACAAGATTTGTCAGCAATAAAATTTTTATCTAAAATAACATTATATGAACTGCTTAAAATTTTATCTATATTATCTCTCGTAGCAAATGTGTATTTTCTCTTCCCTCTTCCTCGTCTTGCCAGAAATCTGCCACTTCTATGCCAAACAAAATTAATACCTTTATCCATAGCATATTTCTTTAGATCTTTGAAATTATTATATATGTCTTTTCGAAGATATTCATTAATAAAAACCTTATAGTGGTTTTTTATAGTAGAAAAGCTGGCAATATCTGCCGTTAAAAAACCAGTAATTTTTTTTTTTATATTTGTTGAACCAGACTGGTCTCAGAGAGTCCGACTAGCAGTGAAGAAAGACCCCTGGACCGTCCCTGATATCACCGCTTCTAGAGTCAGACGATGTTAAACAAACAACCGATAATATGTATGATTGTCTTATGTCTGGAAATATGGTACCGAGAATAGCAAAAGCATAATATTCCTGTCGAACATTAGCCGCTAAGCAGCCCAGTCCACTGGAGATTACCAATGCCACCCTCGATACCACAATTTTGTGTATTTTTGTGTGTGTTGGTGTCTACGGCTTCCTTTAAGTTCGTATCAATGTGTGATACATTTTCATGCTTTTTTACGCACCCTTGCACACTAACAAGGAGAGTATTTGACCACCGGGAGACGGATTTGGATGAAACTGCAGGATATGATTCTTCGATGAAAAAAAATGAACCCGTGTTTTTTCTTTTGTGCTAATAGGCCCTATAGACATGGAGATAGACATTTCTTCAAAAATATATTACTATATAATCTTCTATATATATAATATATAATCTCTAAAAATATATCTACCAATAAATAAAATCAAAAACATTTCTTAGAATAACGTAAAATCATTTTCCAAATAATAAGAGGAATGCGAAAAAATTGTAAGACTTTTACGATGTCGATCAGGCATGGATGCCTGTAAACCTCTTTACTTCTCATACAAGGAATAAAAATCTAAAAATAATACTACCAGGAAGAAAATTTTTAAAATAGTTTAAAATGTAAAAATAATATGCAAAATCAACTTAGAATAAAAAATTAAATTCAAGCAAAATGGAAATTAACAGTAAATTCAAAAGAATTGATTTTCCTGCGTTTTTTGACAAAGGTTCACTCTTGTGTATCACATTAAAAACAATTTAAAATGCACTATTTTGGCTACTTCGGATACTCAAACTATTTATAGTGAGGGTAAACCAGAGGTGCCTGAATATATTTTCTGTTCTGTGCAAATGGGCAACTCTGAACCCGTGTTGGTTTCTGTTATTTATCGGCCTCCTGCTATTTCGTTTATTAAGGGGAGACACAAGTAAAACACACAAAAAATGAGGTTTTTTAGTTTTAACTTTTGATCCGTAGCACCTACAATGTTATCCATGCGTAATGTTGTTCAAAATCATCTAAAGAATCTATAAAAAAATTTTCAGCTCCAAATATTAAAAACTGTGGGACTAGTTCCATTTTAACGCTTCCTCACTTATCACTGAATCGAGCAGTCGTTAAAATGGAACTAGTCCCACAGTTTTTAATATTTCGAGCTGAAAATTTTTATATAGATTCTTTAGATGATTTTGAACAACATTACGCATAGATAACATTGTAGGTAGTCGGTCTGTGGCTCATTCGGTAGAGCGTTGGATTCGTAATCTCGAGGTTCCGAGTTCGAATCCCGCTTTCGGCCGATTGATACAAGCACCACTGTAAGTTACATGTGCTTTGTTCACCAACACACTTACGAGCTCCGTCGCTGATTAGCATAGCAATAATAGCATAGCATAAATATAGCGACGTTAAAAAAAAAAAAAAAAAAAAAAAAAAAAAAAAATAACATTGTAGGTGCTACGGATCAAAAGTTAAAACTAAAAAAACCTCATTTTTTGTGTGTTTTACTTGTGTCTCCCCTTAAAAACACAAATTTGTTAGATGTTTTGAGAAATTATGCCTCTGAATACTCTCATAAAATTATAATGGGAGACCTGAATGCCGATCTCCTGCGTGAGAGCAGTGATGCCGAACTTCTTAAAAAGTTATCAGCTGAGCTTTCGTTGCAGTTGGTCCAGCACGGTACCACGCATCACACTCCGACGTCTCACACTTGGATTGACCTGATTCTTGTTGACGATAATGTCACAGTACTTGATGCACGAAACTTACCGGCGAATTTTCGCAGTCGGCATAACTTATTTGATGTATGTATTTCCTGTAGTCATGTCATAACAGATGAAAAAGCAATTGAGTGTAAAAACTATAAAGATATTTGTCCAACATTATTAGTACAGAGTCTAGCCAGCTGTGATTGGACGCCATTTACAGTTGGTACAGTTGACCCGGAATCTGCACTTGACTGCCTCTGTGACAATCTTACGGCAGCAATACATAATCATGGCGCCGCTAAAAACACTTAAAATTGGTAAAGATAAGTTTCCGTGGATAGACAAAGGATTGTCGCAGATGCGGTGCAAGAGAGATGCCACGTATCGAAGATACAAACGGACGAAGGATGAGAGATATCTCTCTGAATTTCTGCAACTACGTAAAACGATCGACGAGCAGACTGAACAAGATAGGACTACTTACTATCATAACAGACTGTTCGAAGCTCTTGCCAAAGGTAATGTCTGAAAGGAGTTAAAAGACCTGGGACTCTTGTCCGGACCTCAAGGGGACTTGAATAGATTTACTCCGGATAAGCTTAATGCGCACTTTGCGGGGGTGTCAGTCTCGCCGCACGATGATAATGAGGAATATAAGAGAATTCTTTCCCAGTGTAGTGAAAGTGGCTTTGCCTTCAAACCAATTAATGTTACTAATGTGGTCCTTGCAATTTCGCATTTTTCATCACAGGCTTGTGGCGAGGATAGCATTTCGTAGAGCGTGATACTCAAGGCTTTACCGTTTATCGGAGAACATCTTGTAACTCTGTTCAATTCCTTTTTTGCACGGGGGGTCTTTCCTTGCCTTTGGAAGCGTACACGCATTGCACCATTAAAAAAGTGTCCTGCACCAACAATGCCTAAAGATTTTAGGCCCATAGCAATCTTATGTTTTCTTTCAAAAGTCCTGGAGAAGATTGCCCATGACCAATTGCAAGCGTATATATGACTGACTTTTAATTTATAGGATTGTTGCGTGTATTTTACTATTTTTTTGTATCTGTGATATCACTTCTTTTGTTGTGACTTACTTATTCAGTATTATTAGGTTTAGTAACTGTGATATCAATTGCAATATTTTGTATTTATACATTGTTTCAATTGCAATATTTAATATTTGTACATTGTTTTATGTGCAATATTTTTATATTCATACATTATTTATGTGCAATATTTATTATTATATTTATGAATTGTATTACACGCCCTTTGTATAATGATATGATATACAATAAATAGTATCTATCTATCACACCGTTCCAAAAATTATTTCTAGTTTTCGGAACCACTTATAATGAGGATAAATACGCAAATCTCATTATCAACCTCGGTTATAAAAAATTAAGAGAGATAGCACATTTATTAAGCCTCTTTATAGCGAACAATGAGTATGATGCACTCAACCACATACTAATAAGCAATATCATGTACACCGAGCCAACGTCCCTTTATTTAGCTGAATCAAGCAATACGAAAAATAACAAGCTAATGGACGCACCAAAATAGAAAATGTTCTGGACGAATGGCCAGCAACAACAACACCAACGGACAACAACCCGAATGTGGCAATAATAAGTCCACCTGACGACTTGGGTGCAACCTGGACCGGTTTGTCAGAGACTACTTGTAAAAAATGTGAAAATAAATCTAAATCTAAAAAAATAAAAAATATATCACATAAATCGACAAATGAATTATCATCAAAGAAAAAGAAACATCAAATGAGAAAAAACAAATCAACTAGAAATAAAACAGGAAACAAGAAATAAAACAAATATAAACCCAAACAACACTCAACAAAAAAACCTACCTGTGGTCAAAAGAAAAACTTACATCACCTCAGATCTTCAGCAACGATTAGCAGCTAGATGCTTCTCCTGCAGAAGATTGTCGATGCGCAAGTTATTATTAAAATGTATAGATACTATAAAAAACGTGAAAAAAAAAATTTCAACGATCATTAGGCAAATAAAGACTGCCACGTACATTCTCAGCAAATCATGCTAGTTTGTAAAAATAAAACATAAAAAATTTAAAAATTAAAATTTTTGTAAGTATTTAAAAAAAAAAAAATGCATAATTCCCAAAAACAAAATAATCCTTTTAAAAAGCGTAAAAAAACGCGTTGATCAAAAACTGTAAAAAAACAGTTTAAACGCAAATTGACAATTTAATATAATTCATTCAATTTGAGAATAAATAACCTATTGTAATTGCATACTTAAATGCAAAAAACTATAACATATGGAGTTAAAAAATAAAGATATAGAATAAGTCATTTATAAAAATTATAGTGTTGAAAAAAATACACATTTCTGTAATTTAGATTTTAAGAAAAATAACTTTTTGCAAGCAACAGCGGTTGCAAATAACTCATAGTTTCTTTCTCTTTATGTCTTGAATGACGTCTAAATAATTTTCTTGACAACAAATAATAATTTTTACATACAAAATTAATACTTTTCACTACAAATTTTTTCAAAAATATATATAGACGTCATTTGAGGCGGAGTCATGTAGGCATAGCATCAATGTAAGCGTGCTAAGCACAGGCGTAATTAGAAGAGAAAGAAATGTAGAGAGCAAAGAACAAGCTTGAACGAGCGGACACAGTCAGTCGTATCCGACCAATCATTCGTCAAAGTCTCTCGATAACACACGTTCCTGGTTGCACTTTAGTCAACTCACTGGTGCGAATAAATAAGATTTAACAACTAACATAATTGTTACAATTCATTTCTACTTCCTGGTCCACTCTGCAACACGAATACACGACAAAATAGGGCTATTAACTTAAATATACACATCAACTTGTTCTTGCATCCCTTTAGGGGGTGTAATCACAACCTTAGTGGTCTGATGGTCTGACCACATCCTGTCCTATTCATACACATTCATATTCTAGGAGCCGACCGGACAATAACAACCTCTCTACACCTGGCCTTGATTTCCCCAGGGAAACCGCCGTTAGGGATTACATCTTGGGGGAACCATCAGTTGTTTTCAGCTTTTCTTTCTATTTCAAAGCCACCTACGTCCCTGCACCAACACAGGGGGTGACAGTTACTTACAGGATTCAATGGGAGTATTTCTCTTGCTTCTTAAACTCAATCCTCTTCTTTTCTTCACGACGTTCATCTTCAAGGACCTTGGTTGCAGAGGTCGTTGTTGCTTTCCATGCTACCTCGAAAGATAGCATCTCTTGTATTACTGTTTCCAAAATAACACTTCTCCTCAGTGTCATCTCCAGGTCGGAGCGCTAACTTTTATATCTAGGGCAATCAAAAAAGACATGCTCCACGTTTTCTTCTAATCCGCTGCAGCATGGTAACTCCTGGAAATCGTTACACTTGTATTTGAACAAGCATGCTCTAAAACACCCATAGCCTGCCAGCATTTACGTTAAATAGTAGTTGACACGACCATGTCTGTGGTACATCCACCTACCGATATGCGAGATCAGTCGGTGAGTCCATCTACCCTTGTCAGAATTATCCCAGGTCTCTTGCCGGTGCAACAGACTTGTTTATCTCTTCTGCTGCTTTAACAGTTTCGTATCCACCGGTGTTTTCTTCTTACGGGCAAAGATCCTTGTTCTTTCTTCCGCTAACTGTTTGATTAGCAACAGGCCTGCAATAACGTCAGCGGCTTCTTTTGAGACTGTCCGGAACGCCAATTCTACTTGAAGGGCACTCAGACGATAGCCTGATGTCACTTTCCTTTAAATTTCCTGAATATTGAGTGCATCAGCCCAAACAGCTATACCATATGTGATGGCTGACGTAATCAATGATGCCTTGAGTGTTTTTATTTGTTTGGGTCCTCCGATATTGGGCATGAGCCTTGATAAGGCTCTTCTTATTGCTTACGCTTTTGTAGCAGCATACTTAACCTGCTGTTTAAAGTTGAGCCGGATATTCACCATTACTCCCAGGTATCTAATAAGAGGCTGGGATGTGATAATATGTTGCCCAACTCGCAGCTCGATCGTCTCTAGTTTCTTTCTACCAGTTATGAAAGTTGCTTCAATTGTGTGCTTTGCGAGCTCCTGCCCGACTGCTAGGCATTCTTGGTATCTACTAAATGATACTCTGAAAAGATTTTGTAAATCATCCAAGTATTTCCCTACGATAACTAGTGTAATGTCATCGGCAAATGCTAATAGAGTAACACCTTTTGGTGTGACTAGGTCAATAGCATCAAAAGTCGATCGGCCCTTACGGAAGTCGGACGGTCTGTTTGAGAGCTCGTGTTCGTGTATAATTAGTTCAAGGATCTTTCCAGCTGTATCAAGCATGCAGAGTGGACGACAGGATGATGGTTTGTCTAGTGGTTTTTTTCCTTTTGGAAGAAATAACAGCCTCTGACGCTTCAACTTGTTTGGGAAAACTTGAATAGGAAAAGGTTGGGCTTAGGCCAATTTTAATTTTCTTGTTCGTTCTAAAATACACAGCCTTTTCCAGTTTTTCATAAATGTTTGACAGCAAAATTTGTTAGACTTGAGAAGGAGAGATAGAAGAAAAAATGTTTTTAGTAAATTTTTCACTTCTGTTTTTAACTTTTAGTTTATTGATTTTAATTTTTAATTGACAGATGCAATTTTTGTAAAGTATTCAGAAAGAGAACAGAAGTATTCTATATAATTAAAATAAAAAATTCTTTCCTTTTTCTCAGTCTAACTTTTGTCGTTTCAGGCTACACTTAAGGACGCCGTTTATAACGGAATAGGTGCATTTTTAACTCAATGTATTGATGGAGTAGAATGTGTAATTGCCTATGCGTCTTGCTTATTATTAAAAGTTGAACACAATTACAGTGTGACAGAACGTGAATGCTTAGCAATTCTTCGGGCCGTCAAAATATTCCATCAATATCTTGAAGGCATCAATTTTACTGTCATCACAGATCATAGCTCTCTCAGTTGGTTACAAAACCTACGTGACCCTACCGGTCGTCTAGTGCGTTGGGCAATAAAACTTGCACAGTACTACATGACTATTATTCATCGAAAAAGCGCTATGCACTATGTACCAGATGCCTTATCAAGGATGTTTCCCAACAAAAAGGAAGCAGCCTTTATCGATAAATTAACAAATAACTGAATAACCGCTTAAAGAGGATAAAACTCATAGAAACACAAGCACAAAAATATTCAGACTGGAAATTTTCCAATAATAAAATTTATAGGCACCGCTCTAATCCCATAGTTGAGGATATACTTGGGGATCTAGAGCCATGGAAATTAATATTACCAACTGATTTACGTGAAAAAGCTCTATAAACGCACACTGCACCTCCTCAGCGGGTCACTAAGGTATTAATAAAACTTCCTGTCGTATAGCGTCAAGCTTTTACTAGCCAGGTTTCTATGAGAATACCGCAAAATTCGTTAAACGCTGCTCAACCTGTCAAGTTTGCAAAGTTGAACAAGCATCTCTGATAGGGCTGATGGGCCAAAGAGCCATCGAGCAACCCTGGTAAATAATAGTAGCAGACCTTATAGGACCTTTTCCTAGATCCAAAACCGGATTTTCTAGCATATTAGTTATAGAAGGTTTGAATACTCGATGGGTGGAAATAATTCCCCTTCGAAAGGCAACAGACCCTAATATATGGAAGGCATTAAAAGAAAATATAATCTTTCAATAGGGTGCACCATACATAATGCACACTGATGATGGCCGAAACTCGGTAGGCACCGTTATCAGTAATAAACTCAAAGAATATGGAATAGAGGCATCGACCACAGCCATCTATCATCCACAGGCAATCCTGGTAGAGCGAGTCAATCTGGTCTTAAAAACCATGATTACAACGTTTGTCAAAGACAACCATAAAGATTGAGACTTACATTTCCCAAAATTCCGTTTAGCGATAAACACACCTATTCACAGCTCAACCAAGGTATCGCGGGTCTTCCTTAATTTTGGCAGAGAACGGAGACTACCAGAAAATACATTACTCTATAATAAAGATATGAAAATAACGCCTAATGACCAACAGTCATGGATGCAACAAATGGAAAAAATGTCAAATCTACGTGAGTCCGTCACTAAATATATAGAGGTTCCGTCAGATAAACAAGCACTCTATTATAACGAAAATAGACAAGAAAGATTTTATAAAATAGGAGATCGAGTTTGGAGAAAGACTAATGTGCTGTCCTCTAGCGCTTAAGGCATAAACGGTAGCCTAGAATCGAAATATGATTCAAATAATTGGATTGCGAAAATATTGTCTGGCAACACCTATATTGCAGCAAATACCTCAGGCGAAAAATAAACTAAAGTTAGCGGCGAAGATTTAAAACCTTATGCTCGATCCTAAACAAACTTTTTCGTTGCCTATAAATAATTCATAACTCTGAAAACTAATGTATTATCCTTTTAAAATCTTAGATTAATATGAAAGGATGAGTCTACAAGACCGGAAAGCTTACAATGGATGAGCTTCAGAAAAACTACGCAGTCATAGTCAAACGAAATAAAGACTGGGCAAAGGACTCTGATAACGCGTCCTTCTCATCATCCGCCTCATCTAGGTCGTCAAAGTCTTTTTTTTTGCGCGCAAGAGACCTTCACGTCAGACAGCTCAGCCTCGATTTCTAGCACCTAGAACGCGAATACATTCAATTGGTATGCAACGCCACCATCAAACAAGCAATCTCCCGCACATGGCTGTTGTTGGAATTGCTGGTCATGCATAGGCAATTTTGCAAAGGATGTGGACAGACTGGCACCTCCCTGGCAACTTGCCTTACTTATAAGGTAGAGTATTTTACTTTTTAAGGATACAGAGGCCCAATCAACCGCATGTCAAAGGAGGATGAGGCTAAATATGGCAAGATTAAAAAAAATACTTTAAATTGTAGCCTAAAAACGTATAAAATATATACCAACTTGTAGTCACTATGTAGAAAAAGCATATATATAATAAATAAATCATTCTGCTTAAAATATACCATTCTTTATGATGGTGTATTTTTCTTATAACATACCTTTTCATAACGACTCCTTAATATAAGACAATATTAGTTTTCTTATATAATAATAAATGAAATATTTATACTTATTACCAAATTTTTTATCTTTGATAGTATACTATCCTAATTTTGCAAGTATAAAACTTTTTCTAACACGATACTAAATAAGAGCGAGCCTGCTTTATAAAGTAAATAAAATTTTAATTTTTTTTCCTTCCGTCTATTATAAATGAAATTGATCTAAACCTGAGTAAGAGACGGAATACGCTGCAAGTTTTTCTGCTTATTACTCGCGCGGTAAATTTTTTAAGCGAGTCAAATCGTTTAAAATGTACAAGAAAACCCCACACCTCATCTAAAGGGGGGGAGGGTGTTGTAACGCGGAAAATTGTGCCTGTTACAACGCGTACAAAAGACAATGATTTTTATAAAAATTTTAAAAAAGCCAAAAGCAACGTTCTTTATCTCTCGCTTTAGGTTAAAACACAAATTATAGTTCAAAGATTTAAAGAACATCTATCATGTCAACAAGCAAGAAAAGGTTCCTCCTTGCACTGGTCTCTTTTCGAAGGACTCGAAATGGAAACGAGAATGGAAAAGATAAGTAAACCCTTTCAAATGTATGAATCAAACATACATTTGTGTGTTTGACCTCACAAATCTCCTTCTGAGAGAGCGAGGCATATGTATCAAAAGAAAAATTTAATTACTTAACTATATAATAATTCATGAAGTGAAATAAGGGGAAGGTATTGCTTCCTTTCTTTCATTTGCACATTGCCTGGCGCTCAAATGCTTGCATTATTATAGTTTTGTTGATCTCAATCGGATTGGACCTTGATTATTATATGTCTCATTATTTTTTACTCGATTGCATATTTTTCTCGCCGATCATCGGGAGATTTGGGAAGGATTTCCCCTCCTCCTAAATCCCCCCGTTATAACTCCTTCCTGAAGGCGCCTGTTGCATGTGCTAAGAAACATGTCTGGCGTTAAATCAATAGCTTTCTTAAGTGCTACGTTTGGGATGCCATCAAGGCCTGGAGCTTTTTATTTTTTACCTTCATACATGTTTTGATCAGTTCTCCTCTTGTTAGAAGCGGGATCACCACTACCTCGTTTTGGGCAATCTGAAAATTGCTTCTAGATCGCTTTAGGAATAGCGTTTTTACCACCTTTTGAGAAAAAGTAGACAGGTTGGTGATGTTGTTGCCTGGCTCTCAAGTCACTTGATGACGACTTTGTAGGGCCTTCCCTAAGGGTCTATAAAGTGCTAATTTGTGAAAGCTTTGGATAAGAAAGGACAATGTTTTCAATAGCTGAAAAATCAATTTCTTCAATTGACTGAAGATAAGGTGAAAGAAGGGATATTCAATGGACCTCAGATCAGAAAACTATTTTACGATGAACATTTCATAAATACAATGAACGATTTAGAAAAAGCTGCATGGCTTGGTTTTCGAAATGTTGCTCGAAACTTTTTGGGAAATGAGAAAAGTGCTGACTTGGAAGCCATCATAGCAAATATGGTAAGTAACTTCAGCGTTTGGGATGTTTGATGAATCTTAAACTCTATTTCCTAGATTCTCATGTTAGCTATTTTCCAGAGAATTCAGGCGATTACAGCGAAGAGCAAGGTGAGCGTTTCCATTAAGATCTGACAGAAGTCGAACAGCGTTGGCAAGGAAAATGGGACGTAAATATGATGGCAGACTACTGTTGGCTACTGAAAAGAGACACTAAAGATAACAGTAATTCGAAAAGGATTAGAAATCCGCTACATAGATCCTTTGAAAACAAAAGAGAACGTTACAAGCGAAAGAAGGATTAAGCAACTTTCTCAACTGCAATATCCAGCGCTTCGATTAGAAGAGACTTGAGTCTCATAAAACTACAAGAAAGATAAAAAGTATATGAATTGTGGCAAAACTGTGGGCGATGAGGTCAAACCGACCTCGGATTCAGCGACCCAAAAAACATAAAGGTATAGCATTTTTCTTGGCATAAACCGTTTCTTCTCGATTTGACCTTGAACTGACCTTGACCCTGTCGTGATGGGGTCAAACCGACCCTGGATTCGAATTTAGCGACCCAAAAACATACAGGTATGGTGGTCTGGTTCCGATGTCAGACCACTTTTTTTTGTGTACCGGTGTAATTGGCTTACAATAGATACATATATATGTTATTTTATAATTTAAACATTATACATCATATATTATTTTTTAGATCTGTTCAGTCTATTAACTTGATAACTTTCTTAATTTGATTGTTATTATTCAATATTTTTTTTACTTTATTTTTTATTTTTAATATTTTTCTAAGATCACTATATTTGGATCACTGTGTTAAGATATCTTCAACACTATTTTTTATATTACATTTCTCACATTGGTTTGATGTATTCTTATTGATAACTGATTGAAGTGTTAGTCTGGTGTGGCCTATGCGTAGTCTGGTGATGAGTACTTGATTTTTCCTATTTAGTTTGGTGGTTGGTTTTTTTTCATAGATATCGTTTCTTATTTTATTGATAAAGCTATTTCCTTTTTTCCAATGATTGTTTCATTTTTTAAGTATATTAAGTTTGATTTTTTTTGTAGATCTTCCTTCGTGATTTTTTTGTTTATGTTTGAGTGTATTGGTTGGCTCGCGTTTTTTGCTGCTATTGTTGTTTCTTGTTTTATTGATGAATTGGATTTATAGTGGGTGATTTTAATTTTGCCTTCTGTGTTTATTAGTTCTCTATGGGTATTGTATTTTATGGCGTTGTCGCTTTCTTGATTTCTCAGTCTATGGATATTTTCTATGTCTTTGTAAATTATTATTTCGTTTTTATTACTGTTTTTTGCGTATTCTATAGCCATGAATAAATTTATTGTTCGAAGGTTGTTGTTATTAATCCATTTGGGGCATTTATGCAATATTTGTTCTCCATTAGGTAATACTATTGCACTTCCGGTTGCGTTGTTATTTTTATAAGTTGCTGTATATATTTTGTAGTCACTTGTGTTATTGCTCCGAGTTTCATTGGTGCTTGATTCTGGTTGGTCCAGTATGAATGAGTTGAAGTCTTGTTTTTTTGATCCGGGGCACAGACAAGTTTGTTCTATTGGATATGTTTGGTATTCCTCTATTTTATATTTTTTTGCGTTGGTGCTGAATCTGTAGTAGAACGTTTTTTTTGTATTTTTTTTAAGATTATAGTCTATTGTGTCGTTTTGTTTTGTTAGAATTCCATATACTTGTTTTGGGTGTCGTTAATAATTTTGTGCCATAGTTAAGTGTGTTTTAGATTCTCCTGTATTCTAGTGGTATCATGTTGCATTCACTTAATATACTATTGATTGGGCAGGTTATGTATGCTCCTGTAGCGATTCTCATACTTGTATTTAAGACTGTGTCCAGTTTTTTAAGCATGTGTTTTCTGGCTCAGCCGTATACAATGCTACCATAGTCAATTTTACTTTGGATTATGGCTTTATATGTGTTTTTAATGATGTTTCCGTTAGTTCCCCGTCAGTTTTTGGCCGATGGTGTTTTAAGTATGTTTATTTTTTGTATACACTGTGCTTTTAGATTTACTATGTGGTTGTTCCATATTAGTTTGTTGTCGAATATCAGTCCTAATGTTTATTTTCTTTGACTATTTCGATTGGATTTTTTTAATATATAATTTGGGTTCTTCTGGTTTGTGTTTGTTGCTGAATAGGATAGCTTTAGTTTTATTTTTTGAGAATTTAAATCCAGTTTGGTCAGCAAAATCATTTATTTTTTGTAGGGTGTTTCGCATAATTATTTCACTTATTTTAATATTTTTTCCTTTAATAAAGAGGGTTATGTCATCTGCGAATATGGTAAAATTGGCCGGTTTTTGTATGCAGTCTCGTATATCATTTATTGCTATAAGTAATAAGATTACACTTAATACGGACCTTTGTGGTACATCATTGTCAATGAGTACTGATAGTTCGTTTTCTACTCAGACTTTAAAAGACCTATGTTTTAGGAAATTTTTTATAAAGTAGAACATTCGGTCGTTTATTTTGTATTTTTCTAATATTTTTAAAATTCTATCTTTCCATACTAGGTCATATGCCTTTTCTAGATCCAGGCAAACTGCTAATAGGTGTTGATTACTTGCTAGTGTTTCACATATTTCAGATTCAAGTGTAACTAAACAGTCTGTGGTGGAGTGATTTTCTCTGAAGCCACTTTGTTCCTTACATATGATGTTGTTTGCTTCTAAGTACCATTCGAGTCTTTTACTTATTATTTTTTCAAGACACTTGCATAAGCAGCATGTTAAGGCTATAGGTCTGTAACTATCTTTGTCATATTTTTTTTTTCCTGGTTTGGGTACAGGGACCACTATGGCCTTTCTCCACTCTTTAGAGAAAACTTGGTTGTTCCATATGATGTTGTAAATTTCTAGAAAGCATTCTATGGCGTTTGTAGGTAGGTTCTTTAAGAAGATGTTTGGTATTGAGTCTAGTCCTGGACTAGTGTTTTTACTTTTTAAGAGTGTTTGTTGTAGTTCTTCCACTGTGATGTCGTTGTCTAATGGGCTTTCCGGTTTATCTTCGTTTTGTGTTATGTGGACGGAGTTTTTTTCTTCGCTTATTTTAAAGTTTAAAAATGTCTGATCATAGTTGTTGTTACTGGAGTTTTCTTAAAATTTATTGGCTAAGGTGTTTGCTATGTCTTTGGGTTTGTTTAGGATCGTGTCGTTCTCTATTAAAGCTGGTATCTGTAGTTGTTTATGTCTTCCGTTAATGGCTTGAATCTTGTTCCATATATCTTTGGTTTGTGTTTGGTGGTTGATTGAGTTTAAATATTCTAACCAGGCATTGTGTTTGCTATTTTTTATGGTTCTTTTGGCTATTGTTTTGGATTTTTGATGTTCTGTTTTTATTTTATAAGTAGGTTTTTTTTTGTATTTGTTGTATGCTTTATTTGAGTGTTTTATTGCAGTTTCACATGAGTCATTCCACCACGGTGCATATTTAGTCTGTACGCATTCATGGGCGGTTTCTATAATTATGTTTGTGAATGTAGTTACTATGTGATCTATATCTATACTATTGTCTTTTTTGTGTTTTTGTATGTAGTTGAGGAGATATTCTATCTTTTGAGAGATTGTATTTTGATATTTTGTCCAATTAGCTTTTTGATATTTTCATCTAGGTGTATGCACGTTTTGTGGTGGATTGGTGTATGTAATTGTTATGCAGACCGGGAAGTGATCGCTGCCATAAAGTTCATTGCTAACCTCCCACTCTATTTGATGTGCTATGCAGCTTCAACATAAACTTAAGTCAATTGCACTAGTCCTATTGCTGTGTACGTTATAGTGAGTTGGGGAAGAATCATTGAGTAATATTAGGTCATTATTGTTGATGAACTCTTTAGTTGTTTGGCCTCGGTTGTCTAGTTTATATGATCCTCATGTTTGGCTGTGGCTATTGAAATCATCTATTAATTTGTATGGTGTAGGTGATTGTTCTGTTGGATGGTTTGGTGAGGTTATATTGAGTTTATATTTGTTGCTTAAATAGATGTTGCATATACATAATGTTTTTTCGCCTATTATTGTTTTCATTGCTATTGCTTCAAGGTCGGTTGTGATTTGAATTTCTTGACTGTATAATGTATTTTTGATTAGTATTGCTACTCCACCACTGGCTGCTGTACAATCTGTTCTGTTTTTATTGTAGCAGTTGAAATTTTTTAATTTAATTTTTTGTTTTTCTTTTAGATTTGTTTCTTGTATACATAGTATATTGCAATTATATTGTTCTATTAATTTTTCCATATATTCATAATTGTTTTTCATTCCATTTATGTTCCATTGAATAATTTTTTCCATTTTATTATTTTATTTTGTTGAGTTAATTTACTGTTCTGTGTCTGATGTTGTTTGTGTGCATAGAGGAGTATTTGTTGCTCTTGTTAAGGATTTTAGAAGTAAGATGCATCTTCTTTTTATGCCACTATCCCTCACATTTGGGTATACGTCCGTTTTTATGAATTGGATGGATTCTTCTATGTTTGTTGTGTGTTCACGTACTATTTCAATAGGATTTTTCGCACCACTTAGATTTTCGAGTAGGTTTTTGAATTGGATGTAATTCAGCATAGTTTTAGATTCATTTAAGTATGTTCTTAAACTAATTAATTTTTTGTCCAATTTATCCATTGGAGTTGTATTTAGTTGTTGGGTGTTTGTTTTATTTTTTCCAGTAAGTATAGCATTAAGATTAATTGTTTCTTGAGTTTTAGTTATATTTTCCTCTGTTGTTATAATTTTTTCTTTTTTTGTTTGTTGTTTTATTATTTTATCCTGTGTTAATTTAGGAAAATCATCATTGTATTTTTCATTTAAACTCATTTTTGTATCGGTTGAACTAATTTGTGAGTATGCTCGTTTGTTTTCTCTTTTACCTAGTTCTATTTCCATTTCTTCCGTAGGTTCTTCATTGTTGTGTATAATTTTATTTTCTAATATTTTGTCATGTCCGTTTTTATTTACATCTTGAGTTTCGTTTAGATTGGTCATAGTGTGGTTAGCAAGACTTGTATCATTATTCAAAATATTCACATTCGTACTGTTATTTACCGTTGGAATTTCACTATCTCGGCTTTGTTTATTTTCGCAATATCGTGCAATGTGTCCTTCTTTCTTACATATAAAGCATCTTAGTGTGTCTGTACTGGAATAAATGAAATAGCTTATGTTTTCGTAATTCAATTTAAAAACTTCAGGTATTATTTTTATGTCTTCTGTTTTGACGAAAGCCTGTCTTCGTGAGCTAATGACATGGTCATATCCCTCTTTTTCTATACTAGCTTTTAATATTGAGACAGATGCATTTCGGTTTACTTTTAGTTCGTCCAATAAGTCTTCAAATACGAGATTGGGAACGTTTGGTGATACGTTAGAGAATATAATTTTTTTGTATTTACCTACAAGTGGTCTAATAAATACTTTTTTCTCTTTTATAATTATGAATTCTTTATCATCTGTTAGTTTGTCTACTAGTTCTTTTAATGTTAAATAGATGCAAATACGATTGTTTGAAGTTTTTGTTGATGCTATTACATTTTTTGGACTGACAATATCTCCTATCGCACAGGTATAATCTGTTGGGTTGAGTTCATCTACACATACTAATATTAATCCTTGGTTTTTTTTTGGGGACATGAATTTTTGGGTCGCGTCTGCATAACTGATATTTTCTACTCTTTTTGCCTAAAACGTTGGTATTTCACTCCTGTCAGGAGATGCTTCTCCCGCAGTCATCATCTTTAATTACGCCGAAGCGCAATTACAGGTATAAACTTTAATCACTATAGACTATTGTGTTTTCACTATACTATTGCTTAGCTTCGTTGAGATACACGGATTGTTTGCAAACACGTGTGTTCGCGACGAGCTCTCGTCGAAGACTGTGTCGATATTAGGATATTATTTTTTAACCTTGTAATCTACTTTCAAAATTGAAAATTTAGAAAATTTTAAATATTTTCTGTATCTATTATTTTAACGAATGACTTGATTTTGTAGGAATAAAATATAGCTAAAAATCGTATAAAATCGCGAAATATGTGAAACATTGTAACTTTGAGGTCTTGTAGCTCTCGGAGTTTATTTTCTTATGGTCTTAAAATTTTTAAAAACTCTAGTGGCATCTTTTGGAACTTATTATATTCCTTAAGTTTAAGAAAAATCTATTTTTTTGCGCACGATTTGGTTACCTATATATATCTCCCTATATTATAACTATATAATTATTTAATGTATTTTAACTATTGGTTATATGAACCAAAATTCAGTCGGTGCCCCCCCACATCCCCCCACAGCCCTCCCACAGCCCCCACATGATTTTTATTAATTAAATAACGTAAATTTACGTTATTTTATGTTATCGATCATTAACCCCCCCCCACATCCCCCCACATCCCCCCATAGACCCCCGCTAATCCCCCCCCCCCACAATCCCCCAACAACCTTTTAGAACCATCAAATATTGCATAATATAGTTTTATATTTTTTTATTATATTTTAAGTATAATATTACATAAAAATATAAAAATTTTAATTTTTTTTTGTTGAAAACTCGAAAGTAGTTGCATAAAATTACAATTTATTATATTTAAAATGAAAAACATGTGCCTCATCAGATATCTTATTACCATTTTTTACATAGTTTATCTGAAATTAATAAATATAAATTTAAATTAATTCTATTACAATTCCTCAACACTATAATTAATTCATTTGTTGAAAACATAATGATTTTTAATAATTTGTTCATATTATAAATATTTTATTGTATTAAAATAAAAATAAGCATATAGTGTTGAGGATTCAGATTTCCACACCACCTTACATTATAAACCTTTAATAGTATTGATTTATACAACTTTTAAAATTAATTGATATTAATATTTATGTTTAAATTTATATAACTTTCAAGATTAATAACTATTTATATTTGTTTTACAAAGGTGTAGATCAAACGGATGATAATATTCATTTGAATTATTCAATAGAAATGTTAAATAACATAAGAGAAGGATTACCTCCACACGAACTGAAATTAAAAATAAATACCATAATTATGTTAATTCGAAATTTAAGTATAAAAAATGGATTATGTAATGAAACGCGATTAAAAATAACTAAATTATTCAAATATAACATAGAAGCACAAATAACTCTTTCACGTTGTAAAAATGTAAATAAAATATATATTCAAAATGAATCGAAAAACAGAGATATTGTACCTAACATAGTTTAGAAAGAAATATTAAAAAAATAATACGCGAACCAATAGCAGAATATTACTTTAATCAAAGTCATGAAATTTATTCTAAATATTTATTAAGATTAGCTAACATTATTAATAAAATATGAAAAATTAAAATAAATCATAAATATTTCAATACATAATAATAAATTTAAAAAAAATTTTTAAACATTATCAATATTAATTCTATTACAATTCCTCAACACTATAATTAATTCATTTGTTGAAAACATAATGATTTTTAATAATTTGTTCATATTATAAATATTTTATTGTATTAAAATAAAAATAAGCATATAGTGTTGAGGATTCAGATTTCCACACCACCTTACATTATAAACCTTTAATAGTATTGATTTATACAACTTTTAAAATTAATTGATATTAATATTTATGTTTAAATTTATATAACTTTCAAGATTAATAACTATTTATATTTGTTTTACAAAGGTGTAGATCAAACGGATGATAATATTCATTTGAATTATTCAATAGAAATGTTAAATAACATAAGAGAAGGATTACCTCCACACGAACTGAAATTAAAAGTAAATACCATAATTATGTTAATTCGAAATTTAAGTATAAAAATGGATTATGTAATGAAACGCGATTAAAAATAACTAAATTATTCAAATATAACATAGGAGCACAAATAACTCTTTCACGTTGTAAAAATGTAAATAAAATATATATTCAAAATGAATCGAAAAACAGAGATATTGTACCTAACATAGTTTAGAAAGAAATATTAAAAAATAATACGCGAACCAATAGCAGAATATTACTTTAATCAAAGTCATGAAATTTATTCTAAATATTTATTAAGATTAGCTAACATTATTAATAAAATATGAAAAATTAAAATAAATCATAAATATTTCAATATATAATAATAAATTTAAAAAAATTTTTAAACATTATCAATATTATTAAAAATAAAAAAAAATAAAATATTTAAAAATTAACTAAAATATTTAAAAGTTATGATTATTTAAAATTTATAAATCGAAATTTTAATAAATAAATAATTTAACTACTAACAACAATAAATAAAAAAACATATTCATAACTTTTATACAGGTAAATGTAATATAAGTAAGTATAAAATAATTTAAAATTATTTTATTTATTTATTTGTTATATAAATAACTAAATTTTAAATAAAATATGATATAATGATCATGTAATAATTTCATTTACAATATCATAATAAATTTATAAATTTTAGTATGAATTTTTGATATATCTCATAAAATGTTTAAAATGAGAAAAAAGATATAAAAAAGGAATTATAACAAAATAATCCTATAAATCTTATAAAACTCAAAATCATTACGATATATCAAATAATATACTAAATTATCAACGAAACTAAAAAAAAAATGATTTAAAAATTTAAAAATGATTTAAATGTTTAATATATAATTATATTTATAGCACAACTGGGGGTTGGCGAGCAGTGCGAGCAGGGGGGTACCCCCCCTAGTATATATATATATATATATATATATATATATATATATATATATATATATATGTATGTATTGCGATGAGTATACATACTCGCGCATTCAAATCTCCCGCCTAACGGCCAAGCTACTATAGAACAGTAGTTCTGAGCTCAGCCGCTAGGTGGCAACCCCGAACGTCTCGTTGCACGCAACGAGAAAAATGAGGCTCGAGTATATAAGAAGCCGAGAAGCTAAGCCAAGCGAAGCAGTGTAGACTACAGTCTCCTCTCTCTCTCTTTACCTAAGTGAGCACACAAGGCTAAGAGAGAGTGAGACAGATAGAGGCTTGCTGTCTTCGTTTGTGGAGCACCACAGCTAAGGCAGAGCTTCTCTCTCTTGCACATGAGGGTAGATCAAGTGAGCACACAGGTCTACACTCTAATGCATATGCTGGCAGCATAGAGATACGTCAAGTGAGCACACAGGCTTAAATCTATGTTACCTAAGAGCATACACTCGCAACCTTTTGCTGCCGCATACACTCCGTTGCGCCGTTAAATTTAAGGGTGCCGCCCACCCATTTTTGCCGTAGTATTAATTATAGCGTTTTAGATTATATTAAGATGCCGTCCACCCATTTTCGCCGTAGTATTAATTATAGCGTTTTAGATTATATTAAGGTGCCGTACACCTATTTGATTTAATTATTCACTTGATAATCTTTTTGGTTTCTTTCTTGCGTATTGTTACAGGTAGAGGCCACCGACGAAAAATAGACCTCTTAGGCCGAATCAGACCACGAGTCAATTAAATAGATTCTGATAATTCATTAAAAGTTTGTTTCTTTTATTTAAATGACTAGAAATTCTAGTTTTATTTCTTTTATATTTTTATTGAACAAATTAAGTTTAGTTTCATTAAATTTATTTTATTAAAAGTTAATTACTGATTCATTTAACAAGCCTTCAAGTGGCCTATACAAAGATAAAAAGATAATTTGATTATTTGGTTTGTAAATTATATTAAGGTTAGGTTAGCTATTAGCATTGTATAAAAATAGTAAGCTTTAGTTTTGATTGATGAATATTACTTTTATTTTGTAAACGTCGTTGAAAATGAAGTACAGAGCACAATAAAGCCAAGTTACTCCCTAGCATAAACGAACGTGTACTACCCGGTTACTTTCCTTCATCTTCCGCCGTCCAATCCTTCCTACTCCTGCCGATCTTACTCTGGTTACTCACTGAAGCGTCCGGCAACAGGAGTTAACACGTATTTCCCCCCTCCTGAAAGGGAAAAACGTTACAATATATATATATATATATATATATATATATATATATATATATATATATATATTCCTTTTCTATTTATAACGCACAGACGTTCTCGCGCTTCAATAGCATAGAGACAGAGATAGAAGATATAACTCTGCATAGCATAGTATAGTTCATTTTATGTAAAAAAGTGAACAGGCAGCTGTAATTTTCTAAGAATTAGAATAGTGCGTAGTCGTGTATAACCCTGTTGCCGATCAGGTCACTATTGATAAATTATTAACTTTTATGGCGAGACAGAAATATTAACTTCAGCTGGTGAGAAAGTTAAAATTAAATAACTTTATTTAATTTTTTCAAAATACACTATTTTGAGAAGTACTCTTCTTTCCAACTGTCCTGCATATATAAATTGTGTATGCATTGAATCCACAATGTATAGTTATAAATAGATGCCGAAATATGAAAAAACATGGAAAATATTATTGCTCGTCTGTTATTAGCTTGTTATATAAGCGTGATTTATTTAACAAAGTACGCTCCGAGTGAAAATCCATGAAAAGATCATTGTGTTCATTGATGTAAGAAGATGCTGTGTAGGTCAATGAATTTAACATAGCGGCTGTTCGTACTAATGGGCATACAAGTAGACGAGGAGGTAGCCTACTTGACGACCTAACAGCTGCATCAACATTTGCACGAACAAACTTCGTAGCAAGGTATTGTGGATTTTGGTACGTTATAATAGCACGTGCAAGAACTGCTTTAAAATAAAGCCGCCTATTACTGACTGATAACTACCCCAGTTCAAGACGAAAAAGAATGACCCTTTCACGTTTGATAATGTTGCTAAAGACAAATCTCACGCAGGCATTAAAAGCACGATGGAGTTTGAGGTTTAAAGTTTGAGGCAAGTCATCATAAACTACACTACAGTAGTCAATAATCGGAAAGATCAAGACCTCGATAAACTACTTTTTTACCTTTCTCGTCAGAGCATGTCTATGGAACTTGAGAGACTAAAGTTCCAAAAATACGATCAATAGCTGAGTTAATTTGTTTACTCCAGTTCAAAGAGCTACTGATCCAGACTCGCAAGTTCTTGACAACATCTGTATATGCTATAGAAACATTGTTAACAAAGATTTTAAGACAGGTTGAAAGTTTAATTCTTGAGATACATTGCTCACTACCAAGAAAAATTGCTTGCATTTTGCTGGGATTCAAGGATAATCGATTATCATTTGCCTATTTTACCACAGGAGCCACCTCGTGATTTATGAAATCAACCTCGTGGTCCAGATTAATCGGAAGAAAAGAGTGGTAGAGCTGTAGGCAAAAAGAATGTGCTGGGTTACGTACCAATAGAAGGTCGTTTATGTAGATCGAGAAGAGTAAAGGACCTAAGACACTTCCCTGTGGTTCACCAGCTGTACAGGAGACCCATTCACCCACCATGTTGTCGAGGTCAGGAACAGAGTAGTGCCTGCCTCTTAAATAAGATGCGAACCAATTTATAACAGAGTCAGAACAATTAAGAGCACGGAGCTTAAGAAGAAGTCTCGAATGAGGCACCGTATCAAATGCCTTCGAGAAATCAAATAGAAGCAAAACTGTTACCATCCTTTTATCGATAGCATGACGATCATCATCAAGAAGTTTTAGAAGTGCTGTCTGTGTACTATTTGCCTTTCGAAAACCTGTCTGAAGAGGGTTAAGTAAGGCATTTGTATCAAGATGAGAACACAGTTGAATGTGCACTAACCTCTCGAGAACCTTCGAAATCTCACATAATTTGGCAATACATCGTGTTTGAGATGGTGAATCTATTTTGATTGTTTCCGCCAAAGGCAGAAGAAAGACCCTTTTCTATGCATGAGGAAATACCCCAGATGACAGGGATGAGTTGACAATATGGGTTAGAGAAGGCATAATAAAATCCACAGTGATCTTCAACATATCAGTTGAGAGGTGGTCGGATCCAACCGCCTTAGAGGAAGTTATTTGTAGCAATGAACTAACCATGGAACAGCTGACCACAGAGAAATCAAAAACTGGCAAATCATAACGTGATGGTAAAGAGAGCACTCTCCGAATTTCTTCATCAGTCAGAGCAGATAATGATGAAGGAACAGACGTGTAGTGATTTAATAAGGCCTGAGATGAGAAATACTGTAGAGGTGATGGTAATACTTTACACGAGAGACCAATTTTATGTAAAATTAACCAACGGTTGGTTGAATTCACTGAGGTAGTCAAACGCTTAGCAATGAAATCATTCTTCGCCGAATCAAGGGAGTTTGAAATCTCACTTCTGAGCTTTCTATAGTGAGCAATGCAGAGGATGGAACCAGAGCAAGCAGAACTTCTATAGGCCCTATCACGCTCACGCATCTTTGCTCGTATTTCAGAAGAAACTCAGGGCTTTTTTTATAGAGAGACTCTGACATTTAAGTGGTGCAATTTCAGAATTGAAGGATGAGACAAGGACAGAAGACAAACTATTTACAACATGATTTATTTGATCAACAGTTGACCTAAGGTCAGTATGGCTCTCTTGTATATAAGAAGAAAGGCGAGCAGAAATAGAACTATTCAAGCTAACTCTATTTATATTTTTAAGATCGCGGAAGTGAAATTTTCTAGAAGAATAAGGTTTGTGGTTTATATGCTCTATATGTGATCGTTATAAGATCATGACCTGCAATGAAAGGAATTGAAGATTTGCTATATAAGTGCAACGAACTCTCGGCATTAATGATAAATAGGTCGATCCATGAATGAGTAGAATAATCAGATGTAAGTGTATGATGAGTAGGACCAGAGGGGACCACCTAGAGAGCATAAGAAGAAATAAGTGATCGCAACGTATCAGAAGAATAATTTTTAGATGATAAATTGATTTTAAAGTCCCCAGTAATTATCACGTTCTTAAAAGAAGGTAAAAACATAGAAAGATCACTGAAGAAGTCATCAGAATAAAGCGCCTTAGGGCGTAAATTAACGACTACAAAAATAAGTTTTTCAGTACCAAGAGAGACTTCAGATATAATATATTCCGCAGTATTATCAAACAACGGATTAGATTGCGACAGAATCTTGATTTTGAGGAAATCACGGGTGTGAAAACCATCAAGATATATCAAAAATGTCTCTATAACTGCAAAAATGTCAGGTTTATTGGAGATTATATGAAATTCAATTTCAGCAAAATGAGTTTTAATACGGTTCACGTTCACGTGAAAAATAATAAGATTTTGAAAATAGTTCATGTTAGATTTAGTATTGAAAAGGTTTGAATTTTTATTGGAGGTGAGATTAAGATTTGCATTATTTAAGTTAGAATTAAAAGAAGAATTATTGAACGAACAAGAGTTCATTACAAGAGAGCCATGTAAACCTTATTTTTTAGCTTTGGAAGGTTTCGGCTCTGCTAACTGAGCCTCATTCTAGATAGGTATGAGCTCTTCTTTAGAAGGCCGCATACAAACTGTTAAGTTTAAAACAATCGGCTAAATGTAATTCAGCTCTGTGGCTCGTCGAATGGCCTTAGAAAGAAGCTTATAGACCGGTTTGGGCCAAATGAGTCTAGCAAAGATTTTGGAATTTCCACCGGAATTAAAGAATTGTTGAGCGTTGACGCAATTTGGGAGTCACCTCAACAATGCTGTCACGCACAGCATCAGATAAAAATTAGCCAACAAAGGCACGAAATTTGTTGGACTGTGATCCCTCTGGTTGATCGACATCTATAAGAGGAGCAGGTAACCATTAACGAGTACCAATTATAAACCTGGTACCATAATCAAGCCCAATCCCCTTGAGCACAGAGACAATGATATTCTCGTTACTAAGCTCGACCGTGGATTGAATGCCAGAAAAAAGCATTTCATATGAATCACGCATTAATGACACTTCTGTTGAAGTACAAGAAGCAATATATTGATCAAGCCGATCAGATAAGGCCTCATGTTGCTTCTTAATATCAGCAACAGAGCTTTTAACCTCTTCAATTTCAGAACGAAGTGAACTCAATTCAGTTAAAATACTTTTATTAGACTCCACCAACTTATTATTTGACTCAAGCAATTTATTTGATACTTCTAGTGCTTGATCATATTTCTTGTCAACATTACCACAGAGCAATGTAGACCATTCAGGTGCTGACTCTGGAAAATCAACTTTAGGGTGGAGAGGCCCCGGCATAGTATCGGTAAGGAGAAGAGAATCTACAGGTGGGACTTGAGCAGCTAGCAAACCAGTAGTAGTAAATGAGGACGAATCAGAGGCGTTAAACTGTATGTAGTCTACACCCGAAGTGACTATGCTATCCACAAAGGAGGGGGAGGAACTTGAGTCAGAATGACAGCGTCGTCTAGGCGACGGTTCAAGTAGGTGGTCAGGTGAGGCCACGTCCCTCTTTTGAGAGCGCTGATTATTCGGAGTCGAATCTAAAGACCGATGAGAAGGCGGAATAATGTCATCAGTGGCTACCGAACGCGCACTACTGTCAGAGGGCTTCCTAAAACGAATTATATCTTTCGTACAACAAACTATGATATTCTCATTAAGAAACCACGAGCTCTTACAGCAATTTAAATAATAAAAAGATTTGCAATTTGAGCAGAGAAGAGCCGCATCTGTAGATAAGACAACTATCTTACAAAGAGAACAAAGCCCCATAATAACAGACGAACGCACAGAGAAACATCTCACACCAAGCACTCATCTCGTATGATAAACCATCACTGCGACGCTGTAGTGCGAACAGAAGATCAAGAAGAAGTGTTGCCTCTGGTAGTCACTGTTGGTAAGGTAGGGCGGGCCTCTCAGTTGACATCCACAAGAGAAAGATAGGAGAACAGCCGTGTATAACCTCCAAATTGGCAAACCACCTAATCTCAAACCACCGGCACAATGAAAATCAACGAATGTGATTGCATAAGAAATCTCGCAGAAGTTGAATAATATCTACGAAGATTCTCTGCAATTTGTGCGTGCAGAATCTCTGAAACAAAAAGCCCGTGGGCAAAATATGCTGTAACCAGAGATTAAAATAGCCGGAGTGAACTAGTAGTAGTGGTGATCTACTTACTTGGAGAGAGAGAGAGAGAGAGAAAGAGAGAGAGTCAAAAAAACTTCAATGGAATGAGGATCGAGTGGGTACTCATTCCAAAAAAAGCTTTTCGAGACAAATGCATTGCAAGGTCGCAAAGGTTTCTACAATATTATCTTTTTTTGACGAGTTACGATCATCTAAACATTTAGATTTTAACACAAGAACGCCATTGTCCATGTGAAGTCTAACTTTAGTTTAGCTATAGATATGGGCCTTGATATGACAAAATTCAATTGTTTAAATGATCATAACTCAATAAGCAAAGATTGTAAAAACCTCTGTGATCTCTCGTTGTCTTTGTATCGAAAAGCCCTTATAAATTTTTTTCGGCTAGAAAGACTACTATAAGCAAATAAAGTAGTGTAAAAATATATTTGAAATATTTTCTAATCTTTTTACGTATATGATAAGTTAAAGATACTTTTGTCTATATTTCAACATTATTCTCATTTGTTAAATAATTTCATGATTTGGAAATTAGCATAGGACTGTATTTAAGTAAATTGTTCTAATATTCATTGACTTTTTAGGTTACATCTTTAATAAGAGGCAAAAAACACTAAAAAAACAGGTTTTTTCTACTTTTGACTACAGCGCATCCTAACATATGCTGAATAAAAGTATTTAAAAGTTTGTCATTATAACATCGCTTTTCAATCAAACAAAAAATATTCCAAAAGTCTTTTTAATACAATTAGAAATATTTATGAATGTAAATCGAAAAGCTTGATTATTCTATAAAATATCTCTAACTAGGAGAGTATCACATCTCCGGATCACGGATTTTGCTCTAACTTTGAGATAGGTTTTCAGATGTCAAAATATGGAAAAAGCCAGAGTTATAGACCCCAACGCTCAATATTTCTCTAGTTGCAGGCAGTTAAAGAAAATCACTAAAAAAGTTACTAGATTTTAAAACGCTTATAATTTTTTAGCTTTAATAGCTAGACGCTTGCAACTGTTTTTAAATGAAAGCATCTAGCAAGCGTCTAGCGATTAAAGCTAAAAAATTATAAGCGTTTTAAAATCTAGTAACTTTTTTAGTGATTTTCTTTAATTGCCTGCAACTAGAGAAATATTGAGCGTTGGGGTCTATAACTCTGGCTTTTTCCATATTTTGACATCTGAAAACCTATCTCAAAGTTAGAGCAAAATCCGTGATCCGGAGATGTGATACTCTTCTAGTTAGGAGTTTTTGGGGTCGCTAATTACGAATCTGAAGTCAAAATTTTTAAATTTTTAATTCAAGATGGCGGATTCGAAATGGCGGCTGCAAAATTTTAGAAAGAGAGTTCATACATCTCTTTTTTCAAAATTTTGCAGCCATCATCTTAAATCCGCTATCTTGAATTAAAATTTTAAAATTCTGACTTCAGATTCGTAATTGGCGACCTCAAAAACCCCCGAGTGAGAATTTTTAAGTAAATTTACTGAAAAGGAAAATATGTGCAACAAAGGGTTATTTATTTCAATAACACCTATAAATTTTTACTAGTTCACATAGTAATTTTTGTCACATACAATTTAGACACCCCATAATTTTTTGTAAAAATACCCCTTACGCATGAGCAGGTTGATTCCCAAGTAAGAGAGAACAATGCCGGCATATCTATATCTTAACTTAACAAATCCTGGCGCTGGACTCTCGCAAGTGGTAAGAGTTTAATACCCTTCATATGTAAGCCCGATCCATCTGACCGTTATTAAAATGCGTGCGTGTTTTCTACCTACTTCTGTAATGTTGTGTTTATATCTAATTAAGGTAGTAGCATTCGTTTTAACACTTTCCTAAATTCTTCTGGAAGTTTCTCTAGATGTTCATAAAAGTGTCTTCTACATATTAGCAAAAAGTTTAACCTCCAAGCGGTATTCAATTTTGAGATATCAGGCCACAAATTTTCACTTTGTAACATGGAAATCATAGCCAGAACCCGTTGATAGCGCACATTTTATGCGATCGCAAAGCGAGTTTTTCTTTATTCTAAGTTTCTTTGAAAAACTGCTATTATTAAAGATAAAATTACGACAATTCATTTGCAATAAAAAAATATTCCAAGCAGTATTCATTAGATAGATATTAATATAACAAAGTCGCGGTTTGTTTGACTTTCCCAATAATCCGTTTACTTTTCGTACGCGTGCTGGCCAGATTGTACGAACTTGCGCGGCTGGCGAGTTTTTCGGTCTCTGCGCATGAAGGAGGAGGAGTTACGGCGTGATAGTTCTCCACTTATTGTGGAAAGTTACTACTACTCGCATCAAACTGAATCAGTACGATTGCAGGATAGAACTACCTTAAGGTGTAGGTTAGATTAATTCACAGCTAAGGTAGGAACAACAATATGATATAAACTATTGTATCTGAAATTGACTCTAATGATATTTATATCTATATGTAAATAATATGTTATACATAAAGTAGTAATTAAAAACCAGCCAAAATTTTTTATTGTTTGAATGTTTCATATAAAATTTGTTAAAGGCAGGAATGAAATTTGCAATCTAACATAGTAAATTTAACGCAGTTAAAAAGTTTACAAAGTCACAAAGTAGAATTTTGAAGATGTCGGTCCGCGAGCTGGTTACTGGCGCACATAGTAAAAATGTACAATATTTTATACAGCGTGTCCAAAAAGTAACGATACACCTAAGAAATTTCCAAAGTTGATAATTTTTTTAATCAGGTGAAGGTCGTTCTTGGAGTAACTTTTTACGAGGTATCCGATGGTGACCTTGGATTTGACCTTGAACCTCATTTTCAAGGTTATTTAGAGTACGACCTCATTTTTTTAAATGAGAACCCCTACTTTTTATAGTGGAATTAAAAAGAGCGGAAAATTTTACGTTTGGATATGTATTAACGTAAAATTTTCCGCTCTTTTCGATTCCGCTATAAAAAGTAGGGGTTCTCATTTAAAAAAATAAGGTTGACCTCAAAATAACCTTGAAAATGAGGTTCAAGGTCAAATCCAAGGTCACCATCGGATACCTCGTAAAAAGTTACTCCAAGAACGACCTTCACCTGATTGAAAAAATTATCAACTTTAGAAATTTCTTAGGTGTATCGTTACTTTTCGGACACACTGTATAATATTTCTCTCAGTGTAGGTTTTTAACGCTACTTGCTTCATATATCATGTTGCGCGGTCGGTAAAGAAGGGTACAGATTTTTCACGTTAGGTGCTGATCGAAATCTCTTCCCCGTGCATTTTATGTTTCAAATTTTCTATACTTGCGTAAAAATATGAAATAAGGGCAACATATTAGTAATTTATTAGATATTACTATTGTGAATGTATTGAATGAAAAATTGCCAATATTTCAACTTTATACAGGCAATTTTACACATTTTAACATGTTTCCCATATATTACGAATAGTTACTAAAATTAAATTATTATTAAAAATAATAAGGGTTAATACTTCTGTTATAATTTAATACTACAATAGCATTTTTCTATAAATTTTACTAACGCATGTCTACATTTAATAAAAAAAAAATTATTCATTGATTTAACGTTTAAAAGGGTACAATTATGTTAATATACAGCATGAGGAGGAATATTTTTTTTAGTTAATATATGAGGATATTGTCTTCTATATGTTAACCTTTTTAATATGGTGATATCGAGGGAGCCCAACCCGATTCTCGTTTAACACATTACATCAGGCTAGACTGCCCGACGCACCATACCGAAAACTTTGACTACCGATGGATGATCAGCCACTTTTGTGACCAGCAATCAACCGATACCAAATAAGGTCAGATTTTTTAAGAGTCGCGATATAAATGGCACATTCTATCTCTCACACCACCGCGCTCTCATGAGAAAGAATATGAGTTGAATAATAATTCGTTGTGCTGCTGCTATAGTCATGAGCGTCTTTGATAAACCAACCCTGCATATGATTTAGTGTAGATTATAATACATGCAATTCTATTATCTTTGAAATTTTAAATTATGACCTTCATTGGATTATTTATCATCAATAGAATATAATAGCTCAGTGGAAAGTGCAAGCCTGTCAAGAAAAGGTTTACAGAATCGAATCCCTGTCACGAAATGTTATTAATATTTCTGATAGTAATTTTATTTTAGCAACTATATGGAACTATGTGAAAAACACCTTGGTATGTATGCGTACAGTTGCCATTATATTGCCGAAATATTGAATATTGTTGATGTAATATATTGGCAATAACAGTAACCGATACGTTACCATAATATTGCCCACACTCTATGTATTTTTATGCAATTACTTTTAAACCTGACTTTTTGGTTTGGTAAAATTTCGAAGAGTGGACTATATTCTAAGCTCTCTAAAGGATAAGATCAATTTCCATTTAATCATTCTTTAGTACTTTTGGTGCATAAAAAATCTTTTAAAAAGGACCATATACTTGTCATCAAATTCTGAGCGGTTTTTTTATAATTGAGGTCGTGGAAACGAAAAGGGCTTATAGCCAATGTTATTTTAATGGGCTATAAGCCCTTTTCGTTTCCAGGCCCTCAATTATCCAAGGTATATACTTTACCAGTAACTAGGTTATTATGATAAAACTTGATGTTCGTGGTTGTTTTTAAAAGTGTTTGATTAATATGTTTTTATAAATTTAGCTAAACAAATTTTATAAGTATTATAGATACGCTTTCAATACATAAAACTTTTGTATTATTTAATTTTTTTAAAACAATTTTATAAATTATCGAAAATAAAAACCTTGAAAGAGACATAAAAATTTTAACCTACCGTTTGGAACTGTAGGTGGTTTTTTCGTCTGCACTCGAGCGGTCGCATTATTCACCTGTGAATTTCAAAAAGTATATATTATTTATATTGTGATAATTTATTAAATAAATTCATGGACAGGCGATTGGGGATTCGCACGCAATTCATATGATAAGTAATTATTCATTAATAGTCTAGTCAATAAAACCATGAATTTTCACAAATACATTTTTTAGACCAACACCTTTAGATGAGAAATTCATAAAGCAAAAAGCAATAGAAATGTGTAATAGTGAGCATTAAATAAAGCTGGATGCTTAACAAAGCTAAATATTTAAAAAATATATTAACAATGAAATGTCACCAATCTTACTATCTTACTATTAATAAAAACTCAATGCATTATCTACGCACAGTCATGTTTCCAGTTTGTATGTACAATGTTTGATTTCATTAAAATTTATACAAACTATCATTAATCAATTTTTTTATTTATTCGAAAATTATAAAATCATGTTTAAATCTGTATATAAAATAACACATGATTTGGAATTTGGCTTGAAAAATATATTCTTATTATAAAGCGTAATTAAAATTACACGTTATAATAAAGATTAAGAAATTTATAATAAGCTCCAACTTTTAAATGCTTGCATCTCTGTTAATTCTTTATCTTTTGAGAATTGAATTTCAAAATGTTAAAAATTCAATTTTTTAATTCATAATTATTTCAGCCGTGAAAATTTATCCCTTTGAATTAATTATAAAAGCATAAGGAAACAAATTCTAATTTTCAATCTATTTTAAATATATATATATATATATATATATATATATATATATATATTTAATCTTTTAGAGCTTTCCAACATCCCATTGAAAATATCTCGTTGAGATCGACGTACGAGACTCACATTATTAAAATAAATAGTTAAAAACGAAGCCATTAAAAAAAATCGATTTTCTAGGGTCGTGGAAAAATGTAAAAAATTTAATTTGAAGTTTCTGACTTCTAACTTTAGAAATTAACTGAAAAATGACGATGATTTATGGTTGCTACTACTTTTTGATAACTTCTGGTTTAATTAACATGGCATCGGTTCGGAAGTGATTTTTACGAAGGCCTATTTAAACTTTCTAAATGTATGTAAAAAGTTATGAAAAAGTACTGCTAACCATGAATTTTCGTGTTTTTCAATTAGTTTTTAAGTTTAGGGGTCGAAAACTTCAACTTAACTTTTTTATATGTTCTCGCAACCCTATAAGATTGATTTTTTTTTTCATAACTCGTTTTGTTTCTATGGGTACTTTTTAATGATATGCGTCTCATTCGTCGATCTCAAGAAAACATTTTTAATAAGTTGTTGGAAAGCTTTTTTAAAATTTTTCGATGTATGTGATTAACTTTTTATAAAATTAACGATACATTATTCATTATTACGTTCATAATATTGTCAATGCCCGTGCAAAAAAAATTACCATCGACGAAGCATCGCTGATACTTCAGTCGAAATATCGCATATATATCGGAGATACTTTGAGCGAAATTTCGGAAATACTTTAGGTGAGACATTGGAAATCGAGTGCCAAGTTATGTCCATATTACCGCAAAATAATTTATTTTTTCGCTAATATATTTCCACGGGTCTAATCCCAGATATTGCCCTTATATTGCGGATACATGGCAAAATTTTTTAATTTTACATTTTTCAACAAATTTCCCCAATGTATGAGCGTAGGTTCGCCGATGTATATATAAAATTTCCAAAATAATATTTACGCTTTTCTAAATATGATATTTATTTATTTTATTTATTGCATTTAAAGATTTAATTAACAAAATATTTTGTAGTTGCAGAAAATTTAATTATTTTTAATTTTTGTATACATTTTTTACATTATTAAGCAAATAATGTATGAAACTATATGTTAATAGCAAAAGTAACATTATGAATAATAAATAAATGAATAATTATTAAATATACCCTGGTAGAAATTTGAACATTAAAAATGGTGCATAATACAATTTATGGGCATTATTAATAGTAATATTTTGTCATATCAATATTGGCTAATAAATAGTCAATCTTTGCAGAGCCTTCATTTTTTGTATAGACAAAAAATGCTAATAGAAATATGTTGTCCATAAAGTGGGCATTTTAAGTACCTAGAAATATTTTAACTTATAAATCCAGTTTCATTCGCGTTTGAATAATAAAATATATATTTAATGAATACAAAAAAATGAAAAAATAAATTGTCTTAAACACAAATAATTATAGAGATTTAATTATGAGTATTTTTTCTGTTTCTAAGATTCAAATTTTAATCTTCGAAAATGCGTGTAACATGTCAGTAGTATATAGGTAAAAAAATGTTTTATGTTGTTTAAAATAATGGCCATAGAAAATGCCCATTTTTAGCTCTTCATTTTAAAGCAATGACCACAAAATGATAAAAAAAAACGTTTTATTTTCTACCAGGTTAATAATAATCAACAAATTATAACTTTTATCAGTTCTATCAATTCTGGAATGATAAAATTAAAATTTTATTTACCTCGCTTAGAATTACTTTATTATTATAATATAATAAGAAATTCTTATCAAAACATAAATAAACCGTATTCATAATCATACCATTTCATTTTTATCTCATTAAATAAAATTACTTTTTTCATGCTTCTTTTATCCTCTTCTTGGATTCCTGAATAATGATATCATTAAATTTACACATGTAGTATATTCTGATGGTAATAATTTTGACGTACATTTACGATTAACATATGCTGGAAAAATAATTATAAATAAATTTATTAGATCCGATTCTTTATAAAAGTTCATTGTGATTGTATCGATAATTTTAATTGTCAACCTAAATATTGTGTAGTAATAAAAAGTTTTGTAACTTTCAACCTTTGTGCAATAATTATTGGTCAAAATATCTTAGAATTTGTTCATCAAATCAGAGGTGAAGGAAAAATTAATATAATTGAAATAAATTTGTTATAATGCATTTGTTTTTATGTAAAAAACATACATACTAATATTATCTAAGTCATAGAACCTATGAATACAATGGAAAAAGAGTAAGTATTCTATAAAAAAATGTGGAAATATTTTTATTAATCTATTCCTTTATAATATATTTTATAAATAGAGAAAAATTTATTTACCAAAAGCCATAATATGCAAACATATTGAAAATATTATTTTGGAAACTTTATACATACATCAGCGAACCATCGCCCATATGTTAGGAAAATTTGTTGAAAAATGTAAAATTTAAAAATTTTGCCATGTATACTCAATTTAAGGGCAATACCTGGTAAAATAAATTATTTTGCGTTAATATGAATATAACTCGACGCTCGATTCACAATGTTTCACCTAAAGTATTTTCGATATTTCGCACAAAGTATCTCCGATATATATGCGATATTTTGGCTGAAGTATCAGCGATGCTTTGGCCTAAGTATTTGCGATGCTTTGGCGATGGTAATGTTTTTGCGCGGGTGATCTTTAAGATGAGCTTTTGATTAATTCCTTTAATTAAAGTTGAAGCTACAATAACTTGAATTTGATAAATAACAAAAAAACAACTAATAAATTTTGTTTTAGGATGATTTGTCTATTTTTCTGAGTTAAATAACAACAGGACTCAAAAGTAGATTGAATTCTTCACGTTAAAAAATAACACATTTCAAAAGGATAGAAATTCATATAACAGATAATTTAAAATTAGTCTTTATAAAAAATAAAATATTTTCTTTAGGAATCTCAATTTTCAAATTTAGATAATTCTGTTTAGTGTAGTTTTTTGTGAACCTCAACTCCCAAATAACCCTAGCTGTTCTAATTTTTAATTACATGGAATCTTTTACGTAATTTTAAATTAAGGTTATAAATTATGAGGAATTAAGTTCAGTTTTGGATAGAATTAATTTCTCTGATTATTTTAGTATAAAAATTTGTTATATTTTTCTTAATCTTTATTTTTACATCTAATTTTGCACCCTTCGTAGAATCAATCATTTTTTCCGAGACAAATTTTTATTATATTCCTGAATGTAGAGATATCTTGCATGATTTAAAAAACAAATAAAGTTCTATCAATGATCATCTGTATAATTTTGAACGCAATCAATTAAGTATTTATTTATATACTTAAAGTGGAAAGAATTTTATAACTACTATACTGCAAACAACAAGTAGAAACGATAGAAAAATCTGATTCATGCTGTAAGTGTTATGCTCGTAAATGCGCGTCCAATTTGCATATGAAAATATTCATTAGTAAGTAAGACCTACGTTTTATTTCGCGAAGAGCTTGCACCATATAAATATTTTTTTGTAAAGCTTATGTTTATTTATGTAACGTAAACATAAGAGATTTTCAAACCATCTACTGTTATAGCATTTAATAAATTAAAAATTACAAAGCGTAGCTAGAAATAATTTTCTTACTTTTTTTATATATATATATATATATATATATATATATATATATATATATATAATTCACAAAACGATTTTCTTACGTAAAAATATTATCATTCAAATTTTTTTGAAAATAAAAAATTTCTAATTTATTTTAAAACATATATGACCAAAACTTTATCTTTTTTGATTTGCAACTATGCATCACAAATGATAAAATGTATATTTTATTAAGGGAATAAAATAATTCTGAATAATACAATGAACAAAATTTAGTTAAATCCCTAATAGGAATGTGAATATAAGAAATGGTGTATACTACAATCTATGTCGATTGTCAAAAGTGATATTTTGTCATGCCAATATTAGCTAATAAATAGTCATTTTTTGCCAAATCTGCAGAGCCCAGATTTTTTGTATATTACGTAAAGTATAATATAGACAAAATATACAAATTTTTATTTTTAGCCAAAAAGTGAGCATTTTAAGTATTAGAAATATTTTAACCTAAATTCAATATATCTTTTAATTCAGTATCATAAACTTCTTATTTAACGTTTATTATAAAATATGTTCAATAAATTTTAAAAAAATGAAATTATACCAGATAGTAAAATAAATCATCTCAAGTATAAATAAATATTGTAAAAAGAATGATTAAGAGTATGAAATACTGATAATTTTTTTTGATTTGCATATTTAATCAATATAGCATTTGCGACGATGCTATTTCAAGCATCGCGCTTAAACCAGGTTCTGCGCTCAACCGCTACGAGGCGTTACTCCCGCAATGGAAATAGCGCGCTCCAGAGCATATAAGTCGGCAAGACGGCCGGCTAAAACGGACTCTCTCCCCTCTCCCTATGTAGAGAAGTTATGCTTTACATAGTGAGAGCTCACCTACGTGTTTCAATGTGTATAAGGGGGATTCCTATACACATTGCAGACCGTTCCTACCTGGGCTTAGCTTGACTAAGTTTTCCATCCATTCCCAGTAACTATGCATAAGGGGGTTTCCTATGCATAGTTTCCTATCTCTTACCTCCACCTTTTCGGTCGAGGTAGTTCCTCCGCCAGTCGATGGAGTTTTCCACGACTAGCGCATCTTCTCTTTGTCTACCCTGAGGCTGGGAGGTAGCATTATCGTGTCTTCCTGCGACACCGACCCGCTTCCAGTCTATACCGGGTGTCATCGAGACATAGCTCGTATTATCCGCCGCCGGTAAAGTAAATTCCGACCGTAACCGCCGTCGATAATATCGTAGCCTGTATATAGTTTATTACCTTTCCTTTATTAATAATAAGATTGTTAAACCGCGTCACCGGTAAAAATAAATACCGACCGCCAGAAGAGATCAATTAAATCTCGTAACCTGTAAATAGTCTACCTTTTCTTTTATATTAGTTTGTAACCGATACCGTTCGGAATTTATTATTAATTATAATTTTTGTTAAGCCGCGTCGCCAGTAAAAATAATACCGACCGCTCAAACATATAATTTAACCTTAGTTTATTCATATTTTTGCGTGCCGCCGTTTCCGGCCGTATTCCAAGATTATTATTTGATTAAAGTAACCTTGTATTAGTTTTAAGGCAACTCAATAAATGCAAAGAATATTTATTGTGAAAAATATAAAATGCACGACTCATACTCATTTACCAGTTCCGCTAAACCTCTCCTGTAAATCCGCCCCGTCGTTTACCACCTTGCTTATTTCCTTTATTTAATTATAATTTAAACGCAATAGTAAATTTCTTTTTCCTTTAATTACAGTTAACTTTTCATTCTTAAACTTATTTTTATTTTTATTATTAAATTCAGTAATTTCAATTTAGTTTATAAGTTTTGAACTTTGGCTTATTCGAACTACCGACCGACCATCTTCCAGCATCAACCCTCAGGTAAAAGTAAAAGTCTGATGCCGCCGACGTCAACGAGTTGTCTAAAGCAACCGAACAGAAAAGCCAAACGTTACACATTATAAGGGTAAAAAAACGTTTCATATTAGTTGCAATAATGACCATAAAAATTCCCATTTTCTTCTTTTCATTTCATAGCAAGTCATAAAATGGTAAAAAAATCGTTTTAATTTCTAGCAAGGATGAACTAACTATATTTATTTGAATTTTAATTAGTTGATTCAAACAAATATTTAGTTAAATCAAATAGTTCTTTAATCAAATATTTATTTGAAATTAACAAAACATTCATTTCAAATTCTGTTTATTTGATGTAAACAGCATTTATCTGGATTATTAAAAATGATTGATTGTATCAAATAATCAGTTTATAATCAATGATTTCATTTGTATGAATTTGAATAAATATTTATTAAATTTGACTGAATTTCTTGTTTGAATAAAATAAATTTATTTCAAATTAACAAATATTCACTTGAATTCATATTTGTTTAAATTCAACAAAATGCAGTTGGACGATTAAGAATCATTCATTTAATCAAAAAAGGGTCTATTTAGAATCAATAAATTCATTTGCTTCAAAGAATAAAATGAATTCGAATGAATATTTATTAAATTAAATAATTCGAATAAAATAAATTAATTTGAAATTAAGAAGAAATTTATTTGAAATAAACAACATTTAGTAATTAGGAATCATTAATTAAATCAAATAAACGGTTCATTTATAATCAATAAATTTATTTATTTAAAAGAACGAAATGAATTAAAATAAATGTTTATCAACTAAATTATTCGATCAAATAAAAATCTTCGGAAAGTTTGTTTGTTTCTGTACTGAACATACCTTATTTCTGTACTGAAAATACCTGTTTACCGCACGAAAAATTAATTGCATGAATATTTACAAAGCGTGCGGAAAATTCATTTATCGAATCGAATTTTCGGCCGAAAAATTTCCGATTACCGCGCGCTACATTTATTTTTATGGATGTGATTTGAATATGAATTTTTTTATTCGGGAGTCAAATAAAAAAAATACCTAAAATTTCGAACTTATGTTTATTTTAACTTAATATTTCATTTTGCAACTAAACTCATTATAAGAGTACATAAAGGCGCTTTCTAATACGAACGTACACCATCACTAACTGGCCGTATAAAATTATCATTTCAAATATATATGATTTTTCTTTGATTAAGAAATTCCCTTACAATGTTTGCGTGAAAACTTTAGATTCTCGTTTTTGTATAGCATGGGTTTTTTATTATTTCTTTCAAACATTTTAGAAATTTATTTTATTTTTCGTAATATTATTTTCCTTTATGAACATATCAATTTACTATTTTATTTTTCTTTAATGAATCATTATTTACCTTTACTGTAATAATATTTTAGAAAATTATTTTCCTTTATTGTAATATTCTTTCCTTGGTTATAATATTATCCCATGTAAAAAAATTATGTGTAGTCTGTACATAAATCATATCTAATTGTCTATGCATAGAATATATATAAATTAGGTTTGAAAATGGACATGTATGAAATATGTATAGACTCTATAAAAATTATGTATATTTTGATTTTGATAATTATGTTTTAATAAATGTCTGAATGTAATGTCTGTTTTTCGTTGCTATATTTATGCTATGCTATTTTTGTGAGGCTAGTCAGCAAGGGAGCTCGTAAGTGTGCGAACAAAGCACATGTAAAGTACAGTAGTGCTTGTATGATTCAGCCGAGAGCGGAATTCGAACTCAGAACCTTGAGATTGTGAATCCAACGCTCTACTGACTGAGCCATAGACCGGCTCAAATGTAATGTCTTATTATAATTATTACAATGATAATGCAAGAAATTCTTCAATTTAAACTAATTTTATTATTTACAATTTTTTTTCATAATCATTTGATAACAAACAAATATGATTTTCAAAAAACAATATTTTTCCATTTAGTTTACTTAACGGTATGCATGCAAAACAATATGTCAAACGAACTGGAATTAGAACATCTTGTATATCTATTCTTATTTCAGGATTCATAAATATTGGATCACTTAAATTTTTTGCATATTCACGGATAAATGCGTAAATAGTATCATTTTTACTAACAATAAAAAATCTTACTGAACCAAAACTTTTATAATTATTCCAGGAAACTATAAAATTATATCTTTTCTTTTTTCTTGTATACAATTCTGACGTAAATATTTCTTTATTAATTTCTGCTCTAGAATGAATAGGTATGGTATTATCTTGAACAAAAAGTTGATTCAAATTTATTAATTCTACAAGTGCATCTCGTTCGTCAGTATTAATAGTGATATTTTTAGATGTTCCTAATACTTTTTCTTGAAAAACTAGTTCATCATGAATAATTGTTATTTTTTTCCTTAAAATGTAAAATGTGTTAAATATTTTAATAATATTCCTGATTTCTGTATCAATTTTATTCGGTCCATGGTTAATCTTTGCAAAATAAACATCGACGTCTTCGAATGTAAATGTAGACGAACAGCATAATGGCCCCCATTGTCTTACAGATTCTGACATATGAATCAGTTGATGTAAATTAAAAGAATATTTTTCTCGGCCATACAGACTTTCAATCTTTTGACAAAAGGATTTAACAAGGTTTTCTGCAAAATCAGTTTCATTAAAATTTATTCTTGCTTGTAATAATATTCTGATACTATAAAATAAAAGTAAAAAGTGCTTGTAAGAAATTCCTGGTAGGACATCCTTCAGTAATATTGGAAAATACACAAGTAGCAAATCTCTAATTTCTAACGCCTTATAAAATTGTCTATATTTTAACGGTCTTGGTGTTCTTGCTATAAAATTTGGAGAAGTAATTTTCATAATTTTATCAAGTATTTTCCGTGTACCTTTTTTATGTGAAATGATTCATTTTTATTTTTAGAGTCAAACCATAAATTCATCAGCATGGTTACGACTCCAGCCAAAACAGCATGCATGTAGTCAGGTACGAATGACGTAGCTATGTTAAAAAATGAAATCGTTGCAGTTATTGATATGGCTTTAACACCCATAAAATGTTCCAGATTGTTTTTCATTGCTATACGTCCTTGCATAATCATATTTTCTTCAGTGTGTACAGAAGGTTCGATGTTTAATATCGGATAAATTCGAGTGTGACCTTGTCCTATCACACATGTGGTACCTGGATGTTCGCAAAAAGAACACCCATACGCGCCATTATATTGAATAATACTCTGCACAGCCGCTGTTGCAGGGCAGTCTAACGTGGCAACAGGTGCAACAGCAAAACTGTGTTCTGTCGTATCAGTTAATTTATTATACTGCGACGATTCAAAAATCGCGCTAGACATAGTACCTGCGCTCAGCCGCTACGAGGCGCTACTCCCGCAACGGGAATAGCGAGCTCCGTAGCATATATAAAGCGAGCCGCCGAGCCAGAATCAACTCTTCTCCCCTTTCTCTGTGTAAGAGTGGGATTGCTCGACACAGTGGGAGAGATCCTTACCTATACTCCCGTCTTAAGCTACGTAAGGGTGAGATTTTTTTTTTTAAAAAGATTAATATATAAAGGATTTTGTCCTCTATATGATTAACCTTTTTATATGGTGAAGTCGAGGGAGTCCAGCCCGGTACCCGTTTAACACATTACATCAGGCTAGACTGTCAGACCCACCATACCGAAAACTTTGACTACCGATGGATGGTCAGCCACTTTTGTGACCAACAATCAACCGATACTCAATGCCGTCGGATTTTTTAAGAGTCGCGATATAGGTAGCACATACACTAATTTTCTTTCGAAAAAAAGTCAGAAGTGCCTGGCCAGGATTCGAACCCGTGCCCTCCGCGTTGAAGGCAAGAGCTCTATCCGTTACGCCACCGCGCTCCTACGTAAGGGTGAGATTGCCCGACGTAGCCTCTGATCTTTCCATTAGTGTAAGGGTAGAAGTAGCCCGACACTAACTCCCTATTTTCTATCTCCACCATCTCTGGTCGGGGTAGACTCCTCCATTGGTCTCTGACCAAAATCTCCCCCTCTTCTGCACTCATGGCTTGGAGGGTTACCTTCCTAATTTCTCCCGCATCACCTTACCTGGCTCCAATACCGACCGCGCTCTAACTCCGTGTTAACTATCGTCGGTAAAGTAACTCGCGAACTTACCCGCCAAGTCATATTGTTGCGTAATTATTAACCGTTGTATCTTTCTTTATTTTATTTTGTTACAGCCGACAAATACGAGGTCACGCCACCTAGCGACCAAGAAGGCAACTAAAAATTTTTCTTTTATTTTCTGACGCACGGAACATCACTCAATACAAAATAAATATTATTTAATTTTACTGTTATTATTATTTTTTTTAATAAATGCAAAAAAAAAAAATAATTTAAGTTGAAACAAAATTGTAGTATTTAAACTTAATCACCAGTCCGCAGTATCCATTCTGCTTCCATCCTTTGACATTTTCATTAAGCATGTAAGGTTAGGTTAGCTTTGTACAGCTTTCATTATTTATATTTAATTCTTTTTTTTAGTAAATATTAAATTATGATTAATTTCTTTTAATTGATTTCTTTATTATAATTTTTATTACTATTATCTTTATTTTAATAATCTCTTAATTTCGAAAAAGGTTAGTTTTAGCTTAGTATGTAAGTCAATCTGAACTTTGGCTTCCGAAAACCAACGATCTCCAGCGCCATCTAAGAGTAACGCTACCGACATCAAGGTCTAACCGAGGCAAAAAGGCCAAACATTACAATACCAATCGAAGCCATTACTACAAAGATCCTTCAAAGCATTAGTAAAAAGCTCTAAAAATGTATTCATGTTTGGTTTTTTAACATTACCATAATATAATCCTGCTAAGAACTGAAAATTTCTTCGATTTTGCACAGGTATGTTTAAGATTTGTATTTGGATTGGCCAAATTTCTCCCTTTGAGCTTTTTGATACAAAAACTCCATCTGCGTTCCACAATAAACATAAATCATATCTTCCGGTCAATATTTCTTGTTTTAATTTTTAGTGTTGAATGCTAGAAGTAGTATCACACATGAAATTTTCTTCTACACGCTCTTTGTGTTTATCCATCAAATTTACTGAATTTCTATTTTCAAAAGCAGCATAAAAATTTGTTTCAGATTGTATTGTAAAAATACGCCGTTAACATTTTTACTATTACATTGTTCACATATTTTTTTAGAATTTTGTTTCTGATATATCCCTAAATAGTGGCAGCATTCTTCACAGATTTGATGTTTAAATATTAAATCATTATAAGCAGATAAAAGTGAAAACAATAATTCAAAAAACAAATACTTAGATCTTGGAAAATTATTTGATTTAGGGAGAATAAAAAGTAATTAATGTAATACATCATCCAAATATTTTTTCGTCATTGAATTTTGTAACAATAAAAGCATTATTTAATGAAAAACTTCTTCTAACGTTATTTCTCCAGTAACATATAAATTCTTATTTAACCAATCAAAAGAGTTCTCAGTATTCCATGTAAATTCTTCATCAAAAGATCTTGATTTCCTTCAAAATCGTTATCGTAATCATTTAAAATTGATTCTACTGACGATGATCGCGAATTACTTGATAAATAATTTTCTTTATCGGATGCGTCAAGAAATTCATCTTCATCATCATATAAAAATATATTTTATCCATAAAGTGCGATAATGTAATTATTTTATTATAGATGAAAAATAAAATTTTTTAATTTTAACACAAGCGTTTTACGCAATATACATTTTATGTTAAAATTTATAAATAATTTTTGCCTAAATTTTAAAATAAAAATTTTAATAATTCAAGTATAATTTATTTTATTGAATAAGAATATAAATATTATTGTTTTTAGTGTTAAGTATTATAGAAATTTACACATTTTAGATAATTTAAAAAATTCATTTATTACAATCGAAATATATTTATCAAAAATTGTGACGTGATTTTCGCGTCCCAATAAAAATTTTTTTTTATAAATTAATTTATTTTATTATATTATTAGTTTTTTTAAATTAAAAGATCTGATGGCGCTACAAAAGAGAATTAATTATAATTTTTAAGAGTTTTTTTAATGTGAAAATATTCATTTTATTTTTTTTCATGTAAATTTGAATTAGAGAGAATTTCGAATAGTTTATTCCTCCCACTCGAAAAGACAGAAAGAATTAGACATGAAAAACTCCAGTGACGTCATACGGAAGAGATAAAGAAAATTATTGAAGATGATTATTGAACATTCTAATTATTTTAAGATGATAATTATGCGTGCAAAAATTGTAAATTAATTGTAAAATTGTGGGTGATTTTTATTCAGTGTGAGCGAGTATATTGTGAGTTGTGAGCGCTGGAAAAGTAAAGAAATTGTTAACGTAGTAGAAAGAGATAGAGAATGAGAGAGACGATATATAGTGAATCCGCAATGGCTCAGCACGCGCGTGAATTATTTGGAAACAGAGGTTTTCAACTTTACTTGAGCCACAACTTTACAAAGAATAGTTCGTTAATTTCTTTCATTATTTTTGGTGATAATTTATTTATTATTTAATAAATGAATAATAATTCGCGCCCAGAAATGTTAATGTGTAAATATAACGAGTGTCGTGATTGGTCCGCCGAATTTCCACAGTGCAGATAGAGACGTGATCGAGAGAGGACGTGTGTCGTACAAGTAACGTTAAACAAAAGAGTCTTTGTATAAGAGAAAGAGTGGCGTCATTTTAGAAAATTTCTTTATTTCGAGTTTCTTTTAGCGTGTTCATATTAGAGTAAATTCATTTTTTTTAAATATTAATCATAGTGTCATTATCAAAGTTTTGAGCGGGTAAAACAGAATATATTAATTCGTCATTGGTTTTTTTTATTTTGTGCCGATTGATTCACGTGAAAATCTAGTTTTTCTTTTGTGATAACAAAAGCTCGAAATTAAAAATTTCCATTAGCTTTGAAAGCCGTGAATCGTTTCAAAATTTTGAGCACATTTCCGTGATACAAAAGAGTGTGGTTACGCCACCAATTACATTTTAGTGGCGCCTATTTTCTTTTTGTATTATTTGCGCCGATCCAGCCTGTTCACGCTCTCACAACGAGAACATCGAGCACCAGATCGTCGAGAAAACGCGAAAGAAATTAGATATACAAAATTAGATTAGATTAGACTAGATTAATTTATTTCTGTACAATTTGTTGTACAATACAAAATTAGATACATCAAGTTAAAAAAATAAACAATAAAAAGAAAAATAAGAATAAAAACATAGTATAAAGGTAAACAAAATAAAAAATAAAAAAAATTAAATTAAACAAAATAAAATCAATACAAGGAATAAAAACAATGAATCAAAAATGATTTATAGCACCGTGACACCCTCCCTCAATGTTAAAAATATGAGAGTGAATTTTGTTCTTAAAGGACAAGATGGATGTAGAGGTACGTATGAGATTTGGCTGAGAGTTCCAGTAAGTTAAGGTGACATGAAAGGATTTGCGTAGCGTTTCGGTAGAGAATCGAGGCACTGATAAAGGTGGTATTTCACCTCTGACCGGTCTAATGGCAATATTTATATTAAAATCTTTATAGATATAGGATGGAACTTGCGTTCTCAGTACTCGATACTGAAGACAAGAACCAAGGTAAAGACGACCCTCAGTGAAAAGCCATCCAAGGGAACGCCTATATGGTAAGATGTGTTCAATCTTTCTCACCCCGAATATGTAACGAATACCAGAGTTTGCTCCTCTGAAATATTTAATAGAGCAATTGAGCAATAGTCAATAAGAGGAGACAAAAGAGACAAGATTAAATGCTTGCGCAGAGGAAGGTTAGTACTGCTCCTAAAAAACTTGAGACGGTACATTAGGGAATTTGCCTGACTACAGATTGAAGTAACCTGCTTCTTTCAAGATAGTTTAGAGTCCAGGAAGACCCCTGAACTCTTTACCGATGACTTAAAAGGCGCCATGGAGTCACCAATAATGATATAGCTTATCTCGGAGTAAATACGGTTGATATAAACCGGTGATCAAAATATGATAGCTTTGGTTTTAGAGGTATTAAGAGAAAGGCGATTCTCAGATGCCCAACTCACCAAAGTTCATCAGGGCGGCACTGGAGATACATCTGGAGATCATCAGCATTGAGCACATAAAAGATCAGGTCGTCAAGACCATGAGAAATATCACTGACATAAACAGCAAAGAGGAGGGGACCGAGGACTGAACCCTGAGGAACTCCCAGGTTGATAGAGCAGTAGGAAGACATATAGCTTCCTCGAGCGATCACTGCATGAGATCGGCCAGACAGATAAGAAGCCATCCACCTAATAATGGAACTAGAGCATCCAATGCGCAAAAGCTTCTTAAGAAGAAGCACATGATTAACCTTATCAAAGGCTTTACTAAAGTCAAAAAGGAGAAGCACTGTGAGTTTCTTCCTATCAATACCAGCACTAATATCGTCAGTGATCCTTAAAGTCACGGTCTGGGTGCTGTGCCCTGTACGAAAACCAGTTTGATAAGGATCCGCAAGACCATGCGACTCAATAAAGTCAAGAAGCTGTTTATGAACCAATCTCTCTAATGATTTGGAAAGAAAACGAAGCAATGCAATGGGGCGATGGTCGCTCAAAGTCTTAGGAGAGTTAACCTTATTGAGTACCTTGATACCAAATCTTTTCTACACAGCCGGAAAGACGGAACCATCAAGCGAGAGATTGAAAATATGTAGGATATAAGGTCCAATAACAGGAAATGCATCCCTGATAATGGACTGAGGAATGTCGTCAACACCCCTCGACTGGGATGAGCTGTTACAAATCACACCTTGTACCTCCTCAAGAGTGACAGGCAAGAAGGAAAGACATCTGCTACATCAGGAGGCAAAGTGGATAAGAAGTCAGAAACAGAAATACATTCATTTGCAATGAATGTGTCAAATAAATTATAAGTAATGCTCCACTTTTTTGAAGTATTTGATTTTTTAATTGAATACCAAGCATTTATTATACTTGCGCGTGCCGTGACGTATTTACTAAATATTAATGAATATAGACTCTTATAGAAGCGTACTCCAATGGGAATTTCTGCCAAAAATGAGTTACCTTGCTACTGAGGGCACATATAAAATTTTTCATATGTATAGATATACAAACAATGTCAAAGTGTTACACAGGTTTTTGGACGAAAAATTTAACCCAGAAGAATCCTTCTATAAGTGTATATCTTCTTTGTTTATAATCGCAGTTTATACATGGCCACCGTAATCACATAGATTCTAGCTTAACATTCAGTAAATTACTTATAATTGCATATTATTAATTGTAATTAGTTTTATAATTATAAGTAATTATAACAATACTTTTGAAATAGTTCCTAAAGTTTTTATGAGATGCTTAGCTAAATACATTTTGAAAGAAATTGGTTTAATTGTTCGAGTCTTTACGTAGCTGAAGATTTTTTTATTCCTTTCATCAATTAAATGTGAATATTTTTTTTAAGAAAAAGAAGAATTTCAGTATGTAAGTATTTTCATTGTTTTTCTAAATTTTCTTATTTTTGAATAAATAATATTGACATAATACTTTTTAGATTATAGGCATATTAGTAACTATCAAGAGGCGCGGTAGCGCCTCGACGGCGAGTTTAAGTACGAATACGAAAACGTTGAGGCGCTCCTCTTATACTTTAAAATAGAGTTCCAAAAATTTCAAAATCGAATCCCATAAAAATACATCGATATGTACACATAAATACAATTAATAATATTTAAAGATTTTCATTATCTTTAATTTAAAAAAAATTGATTACAATCGGTTCACTCAATCACAAGAAAATGCAGTTTAAAATTTCGAAATGTCGTATTCTCGTTGGTTTTTTTCTTCTTCATCGTTTTCAGCCAGCATAAACTGCGCAACCGGAAATGCGTGGTATCAACGAATATAGATGCTTAATAATATATTTTAATGTTCATGGTATATGCGCGATGATACATATGTTATGTATATATATATATATATATATATATATATATGGTCCGTTTCATGTCAACTTGCACCCGTAGACCCATATATTTTTTGGTTTATATATATGTATATACATACATGGGACATTTCATGACAACACGCACACACCCATAGGAGTACCCTTAGGTTTATATATATGGGACATTTTATGTCAAATCGTACGTACTCATAATCACAGGCTTTTCTATATATGTGGGACATTTCATGTCGATTCGCATGCATGCACACGCATTTTAATATACGTACGATTTTTCACGTCAAATCGAACGCGCACACACAGTTTTATATATATATGGGACATTTCATGTCAATTTGCACGCATGCACACAGACTTTAATAAACATGAAATTTTTCACGTCAATTGGAACGCACGCACATACAGGTTTATATATATGGAATATTTCATGTCAATGGGCACGCACGTACACACAGGTTTATATACACGTTAATATACATGGGATTTTCGATGTCAATTCAAACGCATACAAACACACAGGTTTATATATATTGGACATTTCATGTCAATTCGCATGCATGCACACACACGTTAATAAACATGGAATTTTCCATGTCAATTCGAACGCACGCACAGACACAGGTTTATAAATATGGGGCATTTCATATCGATTCGCATGCATGCGCACACGTTAATATACATAGGATTTTTTACGTCAATTATAACCCACGTCCATACAGGTTTATATATATGGGACATTTCATGACAACTCTAACACACCTATCCGAGTGCCCTTAGGTATACATATATGTGACGTATCATGTCAACACGCACGCACCGGTTTTCATATATTTGACATTTCTTGTCAACTCGAACGCGCAAACACATCTAAACATGTACTTGAGATTTGTATTTATATATATGGGACCGTTTTGTCAGTTCGCATGTACGCATACACATGGGCTTATGAATATATATATATACATGCGTGTATATCTGTGTACACATATACATGGGATATGTGTATATTTAATTTTAAATCACACGTGCGCGCACACACACAGATTTATATATACGGGACGTTTCATGTCAATTAACATGCATGACACACGTACTCGAGTTTATGTATATTTTTATATATATATATATATATATATATATATATATATATATATATATATATATATATATATATATATATATATATATATATATATGGGAACGTTCCTGTCATAGCGCGTGCACGCACACACATGGGCTTATGAATATATGTATATACATATACATGCAATATTTTATGTCAATTCACATGCGCGCACACCCTATACATACACAGGTATATATATATGTATGTATATATATATATATATATATATATATATATATATATCTATAGGACGTTTTATAACAATTTTTCCCATGTATATTAATATTTATTAAGAAAGTTTTGAAATCAATCAAGCAATCGTCGAATACTTCTGTATTCAATTCATTCTTTTTAAAATAATAATAAATTCATAAAAATATCATTGCACTATTTTTTAATTTTCGAATATAATAAAATTTCTTCAAAGCTTTTGAATATTATGTCTGTTATTTTTTGTTTTAAATCATTATTCAAACTGATGAATACTATTTTATTATGTTATTATTACTTTTAAAAAAGTATATGTTAGGCGAGTTTAGTTATTAAACAGTATAGTATTCTTTAGAACATTTTTTCTAAATATTCCTTTTTTTTACTACATAGATCATATTTTTTTTAATTTCAGTTCTTGAGAGTACTTAAATGAGTTGAGTAATTATTATTAAGTTTATACCTTTTACTAGATTTATCTATAGTTTTTGCTTAAGAAAGTTTTGAAATCAATCAAGCAATCGTCGAGTACTTCTGTATTCAATTCATTCTTTTTAATAATATAAAATTCATGAAATATTTACAGTTTCGGCTAAAAAAAGTTTGAAAAATCAATGAAGCAATCGTCGAGTACTTCTGTATTCAATTCTTACTTTTTAATAATATAAAATCCATAAAATGTTCAATTTATATTTTCTTAACTATACTTGATCTCAGTGATATCTATTTTATTTTATTCCTGATGAAAGATTTACTTAATAAACAATTTCCGAAACGATTAACTTCAAAGTTTCGGAATAATTTTCTATTTAATATGCTACGGTTGAAGACCAAAATTGTGCAATTTTATTTCTTAAAACTTGGCAGAAGAGCCATTAGCTTCTAACAACTTATATTTGAGAATTTGCTGCCATTAACTTGAAAATTATTTATGCCTTTTTAAAACTTTCAGGGAAGATACCCATTTTAATTGTAATACTTTTGATAAAATAAAATTATGCATTCTCTATCTCATCACACTATCTTTTTATTTTCAAGGGCTGTAAAATATATTAAATTTTACTAAATATCTACAAAATAACTTGCCAGGCCTGTGGTTTAATATTTTATGGTATAGTTAAAAATTGAAAGGTTTATATAGTAAATATAAGTGAGAGAAAACTAAGAATTTTTTTTCGTATTACATCGCATGCATTACAAAAAATAATTTTCGAGGTCAAAATAGAATTTTGTTCAATGTATCAGGATGTATCTTTGTTCTTTATCGTTAAATAATAAATAAAATATTTTCTATCAATATAATACAGAAAAAAATCACACGCACCGTGATGTAAAAATATATTGTACAATATTTTGAGCGGAATGTTAATGTTCTTAATAATATTCTTTGAATATAGAAAACTACTATCCATCGGATGTAAATAATCATTGAAAGGTATATATATATATATATATATATATATATATATGTAGATATATATATATATATATATATATATATATATATATATGGAAAATACAAAAATTAGTAGATTATGTTAACCATTACATAATAATAAATACGGATTGATTCTTAACGTTTGAGCTTTACTATATACAAGTTAGTATTTATCCTCTTTTATTTAAAAAAGTTAGAACATAGAAAATTGGAAAAGCATATTCTATAAGACTAAATTTTTTTACTCGTTTACATTGACAATATATTGTGAAAGATAAAAATTGTACATGTACACAATTGGTTTATAGATTCATATTTTAACTTATTATTCAACACACTTGAATTAGCTAACAATTCAATTTTAAAGCAGTACTCACATACATTGAGCATTTCACCAACAAAATATTAAACCACGGGTCTGGCAAGTTATTTTGTAGATATTTAGTAAAATTTAATATATTTTACAGCCCTTGAAAATAAAAAGATAGTGTGATGAGATAGAGAATGCATAATTTTATTTTATCAAAAGTATTACAATTAAAATGGGTATCTTCCCTGAAAGTTTTAAAAAGGCATAAATAATTTTCAAGTTAATGGCAGCAAATTCTCAAATATAAGTTGTTAGAAGCTAATGGCTCTTCTGCCAAGTTTTAAGAAATAAAATTGCACAATTTTGGTCTTCAACCGTAGCATATTAAATAGAAAATTATTCCGAAACTTTGAAGTTAATCGTTTCGGAAATTATTTATTAAGTAAATCTTTCATCAGGAATAAAATAAAATAGATATCACTGAGATCAAGTATAATTAATATATGTTTAAGTAGTAATATTCACTTATAAATGAAATAATAAGTTGATCTGATATATCATTTTTTTATAATTTTGATGTGTACCATCATCGCTATCTTCATCTCAATAATCCCTTTTTTTCAAAAATTATTTGGCAAAGTTTTTCCAAATATTCGTCCATCAAAGAGAATATAAATTGAACTTTTTATGGATTTTATATTATTAAAAAGTAAGAATTGAATACAGAAGTACTCGACGATTGCTTCATTGATTTCAAAACTTTCTTTAGCCGAAACTGTAAATATTTCATGAATTTTATATTATTAAAAAGAATGAATTGAATACAGAAGTACTCGACGATTGCTTCATTGATTTCAAAACTTTCTTAAGCAAAAACTATAGATAAATCTAGTAAAAGGTATAAACTTAATAATAATTACTCAATTCATTTAAGTACTCTCAAGAACTGAAATTAAAAAAAAATATGATGTATGTAGTAAAAAAAAAAAGAAATATTTAGAAAAAATGTTCTAAAGAATACTATACTGTTTAATAACTAAACTCGCCTAACATATACTTTTTTAAAAGTAATAATAACATAATAAAATAGTATTCATCAGTTTGAATAATGATTTAAAACAAAAAATAACAGACACAATATTTTGATATAAACAGCATATTATTATCACGAATAACATATTTTATTATTCTGCTGCAGTGGTTGTAGATTTTGTCCAAAGGTTTTTTTGTGTTTGAAAGGTGTACACATAATCAATATTGTTATATACATTATCAAACGCTTCATCTTCAATATGGTTTTGGCTTTATTCAAACATTTTCTTCAGGTATTGAATTTATTATAGATGTTTTTTGTACATATAAAAACAAATTTATGATAATATAATTCTTGTAAATTTTTTAAATTTGAGTTATATTTTATATTTGAAATATTATTAATAATAATAGTTGTTGATAAAAGAAAATGAAAAAAAGACAAATTTTTTATTACAATTTATTTAGTTAATATAGTAGAGTTTGTTGATTTCCATGAGCGAATAATGAAAACATTAATGATTCTTTATTTTTGTTAGTTTAGTTTAGTTAGAGTTATTTGAAAATTATAATTTATTTGAATGAAAATAAAAAATAGAGTAGTAAATTATAATCAGTATATCGTTCATATTATTTTTTAAATAAAGAATGAATCTTATAATCAAACTTTTGTGAAATTAATAGTTTTATATATTATATTAGTTAGAAGTTTAAATATATATTAGTAAAAGATTTTCTTTTCTTTTAAAAAAAACTGCGTAAGAGGATATATTTTCAAGGAACAGATAGAGAATCCCGAAAGAAATAAATTTATGATAAAACATTATCCAAACGATATGATGGTGAATTGGACTTTCTTGATGAACCATTAGGCTAACCATTCATTAAGTATTTGAGCATATTTGAAGGTGATTTTATAGGTAAATATTAATCTTATTGCTATGAATCCTTGAAGTAATATGTAGAATTGGTTTGACTCTGTAATTGAATTCAGTTTAGATTTTTTAATATTTCTTTTAATAAAAAATTTTTTTGAAGTATTAAATAACGTTAAAGATAATATCCAATTAAGTAAAATTAATCAAAAATGTTTTTCATCAAAAATGTTTCTAATAATTGAAATAAATTGGTGCACTTTTTAAAGTTGAATCAAATATGTTAACACTAATATTCTTATTTTTTAAGTCACCAGCAAATAAGGCTGCGTAACTAAGGCTTTGTAATAGAATAAAATAAACAATTTTAATAAGATTTGATCTTCGACCAATAATTATGCGTGTTACGGTTTGTATCAAAGTGTAGTTTAGTAAAATTATTTAAAAACATGGTTTTATATAAATTGCATTATACTTCGTCCAAAGCAACTATAACAAAGATATTTCTAAAGATAGTGTTGCGAGAACATGCATAAAAGCAAGCTGACTTGTGATAGTGAATTATATCACAATAGTAATTTTAAATTAGAATCCTAAAAAGATTGATTTCAAACAAATATAATTTCATTATTTATTACATTGAACTGCATGTTGCTGTTTATAACTGATGCATTTTTTCATCAGGCACTGCTTGTAAAAAAATCTTTGAAATTTTATTATTTTATGTTTCTTTTTCTTTTTCAAATTCCATTTTTTAAATACATCAATTTTTAATTTTATTTTTCATTTAACGTTAATTAACTTTATTATAATTAAGATTTTATCATTAAAAAATTAAAAGTAAACATCTCTTTATCTTTTTCAGAAACCACAATATTATCTATAACTCAAGGACCAGTTAGAAATATTAATTTAGAATCATCTAGTAATCCTGGTAGAAAATTGAGCATATTTTGGGCAGAATTTCTGGTCAACAGTAAGTTAAAATGACACTTATCCAAAAATTTTTTTCAAAGAATTTCTGGAATTCCTAGATAAGTGTCATTTTAACTTTTATTGACCAGAAATTCTGCCCAAAATATGCTCAATTTTCTACGAGGGAAACTCTGCAAGGCAATGGTTAATGCTCTTGACAACAACACTAAAGAAATTATCCTTGCATCATCATGGCTAATTTTTTTTAAAAAGTTTGGACATTATAGAAATGTATAAACCAGACAGCAATATACTACATTTTGGCATTCCTTTCAAGATTTATAGTTAACTTTATATGGCTTAGCTATTCCAAAAGCATCGATTATGGTAAAATTTTAACTTAAAATTTCAACTCAAATATCAATAATATTTTTAAGACTAGAAATTTATAATGACAATCTTAATTATTCAGAGTGCTAGTCCAGCTGGAGGTTGTCTACTTGTTTTATGTTATGAATGCATAGTAATGGTGAAAGGTAAACGTGCCATAGACCATAATAAAAGCAAATTATATATTGTTGATGCTATATAGTTTCAAGATCCAATGATGACAACTATTGGATGTTAAGCAGAACTTGCTCTTTCAAAGTAAATAATAGTTATAATGAATTAAAAACTTATTTTTTTAAAATAAATAATGTAATATAAACTAAACAAATCTAAAATGTAAATCAATATTAAAACTTTTTTTATAAATTTTTTCAAAGATATTTATTTTACATATTTACAAAAGTTTGTGTACATTTTGCAGGATGATACAAATCATAAAAGCATTCAAAACATAAACATTCTCTGCACCAAGCACATTTCATGAATGCAACTGAATCACATTCACATTTTTCACTACGTTTTTGGGAAAAGGACACCTCATTTACATTCATGAAAATGTCTTATTACTAATTAATCCAGAGGAATACCACGCATACTGAACCATTGAATTAAACAATGGAGCAGATAGTTGATGGTGAATAACTGAATGAATTTTTACAGCATCATCTCGAGTGTTGATTTGTTTTTGTTGCTGCATTAAATAAGTAGAATTTTGTAATTTTTTTTACAAATATTTCAATTTGCTTATGTAAATATGTATCTAATGGCTGACAGTTAGGTATACAACCTGGAGGTATATATTTAATTGTGCATGTTGATTCACTCTTTTCGTTTTTAAATTTTTCAAATAAATTGGATTGGGATTGACCACCCCAAGAATCCAAAATTAATATGAAATTATTAGTATCTACATAAGGTTGCAGCACATCTTTTGTGAATTCATCAAATATAACTTTGGATAACTTTCCAGATTTTAAACATTCTTGTATTTCTCTTCAAGAGTTTCCATTTGTAACTGAATACGTGAACTAAACTTCCCTGTGGCTTCCTGCAAACAAAGAAAAACCTTCGGTAACAACTTTCCTGATGCAATGATTGAATATTGTGCAGTGTAGGTATGCGTAACTTTATTCACATTACCAAGATATACTTCTACAGTCTTTTGTCCAATGTATCCAAGTGTTCTTTGTACATTTGTTCTGTACTCACACCCCATCTAATCTATATTAATAACAAAATTTAAATTGCAGGTGAGTATGAGCATACGGCATTCTTCTTGAAATTTAGAACTTATATTTCTAATTTCATCTAAAGATCTGTATTCTGTTGGTTTCATGTATCTTGTCACCTTTCTCTGACGTATCCTATGATTTTTCTTAAAAGTGCTTGCCCAAGATGGTGAAGCCTCGAACTGGAAAGTTCTATCTCCAAGAAATTGCATTGCTGCTTGCAAACTCCATTCTTGGATGTTCCTTGTGGAGATTGGTTGCTTATTTGTACAGGCATTCTGAAATCTTTTAAAAGTCTAGTCTTCAATTTCTTTCAATTTGTCATACTTTGTGTCACCATTTATAACATCTCTTTTCCATCGATGAATTTCATTTTTCCTAGTCAAAGAAGTTCTAACAAATCTTTGCAGTGATTTCAAAGTCCAATTTGGATGTTCTTTGAGAAGATTAACAGCTTTCATTTATTTTTCAATTGGAATCAAATTGAACTTCTTTTTTTTATCTGGTGGCTCATGACCAGTAGAAGACTGACTTGAAGGAAGTGATTCTATAATAAAAATAGATAATTAAGTATTTTAAATTAAAAAAAAAATTTAAGAAAATAACTTTACCTGAAGATTTTGAAGTAAATTCTTCACTATATTGAGTGGACGGTTCATCAACTTTCCATTCAACAACTTCACTAGGTAAGCATAACTCATCACATGTTACTAGTTGCAAGTCATTAATGTATTCTATTAAAATTATTGCCATTTCTTGCCCAATTTCTTTAACTTTCATTAGAGAGGACATGGATGAAGATGCACTGATGATGCCCTTTTCTTTTTAAATCTCAATGCACTTATGAACACTAGCAGTTATAAATTGTAGTGATTCATTTTCAGTGTCATGAAAATCTTCATCTTCACTTTGATCACAATCCATTATTAAATTTAAAAAAAAATCAATGGGAATTAGTCAATTTTAAATTATAACCTTGAATGATTTAAACAGATAATAACAATGATAAGAATTAAAAATATAAATAACAATTATAACGATTAAAAACAGGAATAACAATTATAATTGAAATAATAAAAATAATGAAAATAAAAAATCTAATTGTATAACAAGATTGATCTTGATTAAGTGAATAAAAATAAAAATCTATTTATATAACAAGATTGATCTTGCTTTAATGATTGAAAAAAAAAAATAATCAATGGTAATTATTTATAAATTGAGAGTAACAAAAGAAATAATTAATTATAATAAATATATGTACAATTTTAACTAAAAAATCCTTCAAAATTTTAAATAATAAATTGATTAGATTTAATTATTGAAACAAAAATAAAATTAAGAAAAATTAAATTCATAAGTTGAAAAATAAAAAGTAATAATTTTTAACTACAATGAAAATAAAAAAAGTAAAAAAATTATCAATTTGAAATAAATGAAAAAAAAATTGATAGATGCAATACTTAAGTGGTCGCTTTATGGTTTTTTTCACTGCATATAATTTTGAAATATTTGAACAAACTTACAAATATACTTTAATTTACAAGTGCTAGATGGCGCCACAAGATAAAAGTATAGCAAGCAGACAACCTACGAATTAAATGTATCTACATGACGACATTATTATATGTGGGCAAATTATATAAAATTATTTCCATTTTTTACACAAAAATAAAAAAAATAGTATTTTAAGTTTGAGTTAAATTAAAACTTTAGAGCTTTTAAAAGTAAAGTATTGATTATGATTCATTGAACACATTCGTTCGCAAAACATCGTAGGAGGTTATAATAAAGTGCATACATCCACGTGAATTCGAAGTGCATTATTTGTACTTATTTTTGAAAAGTAAATGTATATTGTTTTTATATAAAAGTGTGCAATACGAACGTAATGACTTTGACATGAATGTAATTGTGATTACAGATATTCTTTAATCTGCGTAAAATTAAATCTTTTGTTTACTTTTTGTTAACAGTCGATGCTGATAAAAATAAATAGAACTGTTGAAGAAGTGCATCAAGTGCATACTGAAAATTTAAGTTCTTTCAGCTAATACACAGAGCTAAATACTCAAAAAGCTGATGCTGATAGAATAAAATTAGATTTTACGTAAGAAAAATTGAATTCAATTGACTGACATTACGTGCTTGCAATATTTTCTAATTCCCTGTTTCTAATTGAAATACTGTATTGTAAAAGATTTGATACAATAAAGGGCATAGACTTACCTGTTAGAATCTGAAATGTACGCAAGAATTTTTTCATCAGATAAGTATATTTTTTTTTCAAAGTTAAGTTATTCTAATTTAAAAAATGGCAAATGTATGCTTTGTGATTATTTTTTTATTACTACCAGGTTAATATAATATAAGAAATTTATATTCAAGAAAATAACTTGGCATGAGGTGTAAATTTTCAAATATTCAATTACTGTTTGGTGAAATTCATAGATTTTATAAAAAAACTACGGTACAGCTAGGTAATAAATATTGTTTTTTTGTCCTCAGGCCGCAAAATAAATTTTTGTGTCCTGTATACGGAGCACAAAATAGTGTATTCTTGTCCTAGGCCGCAAAAGAAAAATGTGTATATCCAATATATTATTTTAATAAAAGTTCACAGAAAAACCTTCTCGACATCGCTGATTCTTGGAATTAAACTTAATGAACTGCTCGCTTTCCTTATTATCGCTATCCTTTTCTCACATATACTATACTGGGTATGCGTTAACGAATAACGCAGACTCAATATAAGTGTGAAAGAAAAGGAAAGAGCAAGAGAAAGACATAGTAACAAGTTTCGTGTGTTAAAACTTTAATTTTCTTTTTTAAATAATATTTTTTAATTATAATTTTTATAGTTTAGCTTTGTTTTATCTTTTGTTGTATTTTTGTTTAATTTTAATGTTGTATTTTAACAGTTATTAGTTGTTTTTATAATCGAACATTTTTTATTCTATTTTTTTTAAACTTTTTTTTTTTTTAAATGATGTTTTTTAATTATAATTTTTATAGTTTAGCTTTTTTTTTATAATTTATTGTATTTTTGTATAATTTTAATTTTATATTTCAACAATTATTAGTGGTTTTTATAATCGAATTTTTTTTATTGTATTTTGAGAATTATTAGTTATTTATTATTTATAATTGATTTTTTTTATAAAATTCTTTTATATTTTAAGAATTATCAATTATTTTTTTGTAGGCGGGGGGGCTAAGACCCAGCTTTCGCTTAGCGGCCTTCGGCCAAAAAAAAGTATATACAGTCACGGCCACAAACGTATCATTCTTGCTCGTGCAGCTGGAGCGGTCTCGCTACGCTCGGCCCCTCAGCATGCACTCGCCAAGAATGATACGTTTTGCGGCCTTGACGCATAATATACTATTAATTAGCTGTTTTTGATTAAATATCTATTTGTTTTAAATATATTTTGTGTATTTTACATGCACATATTTATAAATTTGATAATATATTTACTTTTTATAATTTTAGCATAAAATTGCAATTTTGTCGATAACCTCATTTTGAAATATCATGAAATTCAATATTTTAAAAATGAGGCATCGTTAGGCTCTACAACTCCACAGATTATTTATTTTGGTTACTAGAAACTTACTCGACAATCTGTGTCCTGAAGTAGAAACACTCTCCTTGTAAGTTATTAGGTATTTCATTAGTTCGCATAATTCATCTGCGCAATGTCGAATAAGGAATTCGGCCCTAAGTATAGCAATTATTTATTACATTTTTACAATCATAAATAATAATATTTTCACTTACACCATCTGTATAATAATCTTGAAAACTTTCGTGATTCATAATGAAAACAGTTTTGTTTTTGGATAAATATAGATTTTATACTTTACGACATCTATATCTGATTACATTTTTTAGAAACTAACCTTAAAAACTAGCATAAACACTGTTTGAAATTTTTTATTAAAAAAAAAAAAACAATGATAAGTCAGTTCTTTTAATAGGTTGCTAGGCTACTAAAAAACGAAACGTTTCTATTAGAATACAATAATATTTTAAAAATTATTTGAAGTGTGGACTACCCTGTTGAAAATAATGACGTCTTTCCAGTACGTCTTTGAAAGATGTCTTTGAAGACGTCTTTGGTCGTTCTTAGATTGGAACAAAATAAGACGTCATTTTTCTAATGTTCAGGAAATATAGTAACCAAATTACGTCTTTTTATAAGTAAAATAATTTCAAAGACGTATTTTTCCAATAAATACTCATAGTAAAAGACGTAAATTTTCGAAAAAACTTTTTTTTTTATAACGAATGACGTCTTTCTTGTTGAAAATAATGACATCTTTTCAGTACGTCTTTGAAAGACATTTTTGAAAGACGACTTTGAAGACGTCTTTGGCTGTGTCTTAAATTGGAACCAAAAAAGACGCCATTTTTCCAATGTTTAGAAAAGTTATTCAACAAATGACGTCTTTTTATTATTTCAAAGACGTATTTTTTTAATAAAAATGACGTCTTTTCTTACGAATTTTTATTTAAAAAATAAGTCTTTTCTTACGAATTTTTATTTAAAAAATACGTCTTTTTTACGAATTTTTATTTAAAAAATACGTCTTTGAAATTATAAAAAGACGTATTTTTATTTAAAAAAATACGTCGTTGAAAATGTATAAAGACGTTATTTGTTAAGTAGCTTTTCTAAACATTGGTAACATGACGTCTTTCTTGTTCCAATTTCAGACACAACCAAAGACGTCTTTCAAAGACGTCATTTTCTCCGAATTTAAGAAAAAATAACGTCATTTTTCATGAATTATGTCATTGAAAAATGACTTTACATGATAATCATTTTCCATTTAAAGGAAAAAACAAAAACGAGGTTAACCTCGTAGTTTCAACTCTTCGAAAAACGAAGAGCATTTGCGATTGAACTAAGAGCGTTCTAGCTTTATACATCTGCGTCTTTGAAATTTGTATAAGGGATCGCAAAACTTGAAAATCACCACCTGGTGAGTTAAAATTAAATTGACGCAATCAATCATCAATTCGACTGTAAGTCACTAGAAAGTTGAAAGTTTTTATTATAACTTTGTATGTATAATATTTTGGTGGATTTCTTAGGTTGTCCGCACTAGAGTTTAATCTTACAAATTTTTTCTTTGTAGTAAAAAAACTCGATTAAACGCATCGTTTATTCATAAGTTAGGATTGGAAATATTATTAGAAGGCGGACAGCTTCGTCATGCTCTTAAATGGAAAATGATTATCATGTAAAGTCATTTTTTAATGACATAATTCATGAAAAATGACGTTATTTTTTCATAAATTCGGAGAAAATGACGTCTTTGAAAGACGTCTTTGGCTGTGTCCGAAATTGGAACAAAAAAGACGTCATGTTTCTAATGTTTAGAAAAGCTATTTAACAAATAACGTCTTTTTACATTTTCAAAGACGTATTTGTTAAATAGCCCCTAGTGGCTACCTAGGGTAGCCACTAGGGGAGAGATCAAGGACTTCGCGGTGCCCTTCATGCGTACTGAGACTGGAAGAAATTGCTTCCAAGTTCAAGGTGCGCATTTCTGGAACTCCCTGCCTGCTTATATAAAAAATCTTCCATCGCTCGGCAGGTTTAAGTCGGCTTTGAGGACGTACTTACTCGACCTCGAGTGAAATCAATTTTAAGTATTTTAATTTCTGTGTTAATTTATTTTGTTTTGTCCTATATATAGATTTAGGGTGTAAATGTATTTATTGGCGTGAATGATGGATGAATGTTTGCGGAAAGTATGAGTGTTTCTGTTTTTATTATAAGTCATGACATCTTCGGTATTGTTTTTAAATGTATAATTATTATTTCATTTTTTTAATTTTACTATTATTTTGTTATTGTATTGTTCAATTTTATTTTTATAGTATTGTCCAATTTTATTTTTATTGATGTCATGACAGTGATTCCTCTTTTAAATTATGTATTTTAATTCAATGACTGATAGATATTTAAGACTGTTTTTTATTGTAATTTATGTTTTATGCGTGTATTTAGAATAGTCTGTGATATCACTTTTACATGGTGACTTACTGATACAGTATTATATATTAATTTTAATAATTGACTGTGATATCTTATCTTATTATGTGCAATACTTTTTATAGAATTATTACTTACTATTTCATGTATTACACGCCTTTTTGTATTCTTATTACAAAATAAATAAATATCTATATCTATATAAATAAAAATTTGTAAGAAAAGACGCCATTTTTATTAAAAAAAATACGTCTTTGAAATAATAAGAAGACGTCATTTGTTGAATAACTTTTCTAAACATTGGAAAAATGACGTCTTTTTTGGTTCCAATCTAAGACACGACCAAAGACGTCTTCAAAGACGTCTTTCAAAGACGTCTTAGAAAGACGTCATTATTTTCAACAGGGAAGACGTCATTCGTTTTAAAAAAAAGAATTTTTTTTTGAAAATTTACGTCTTTTACTATGAGTATTTATTGGAAAAATATGTCTTCGAAATTATTTTACTTATAAAAAAGACGCAATTTAGTTACTATATTTCCGCAACATTAAAAAAATGACGTCTTATTTTGTTCCAATCTAAGACACGACGAAAGAGGTCTTCAAAGACATTTTTCAAAGACGTACTGGAAAGACGTCATTATTTTCAACAGGGTAATTAATTGCAACACATAACTATACAATATATTGAATAAATTTTCAAAATAGTGAACTGTTATAAAAATGCAGTACCTCGTTGAATGCAAGGATAAATCCTTGTCAGTAATCTATCAAAGATCAATTATAGTGCAAAATGCTGCGGCTTCGTTATTAGTTGGAGATAAGGTACAATTTTTATGGCCTGAATATAAACGTTAAGCTAAAGAGTATACCGGGATAATCATTGCAAAAGATAGTGAGTATTTTCTTTATATAAATAATCTAATAAATTTATTATTATTTTTGTAAAAAAAAAATGTTTACAATAAAATTAGTTTTTTAATTAATAAAATGAGTACAGGTTATATTATATTACATGTTTATACACAAAATTTTTGGGAGGGTACAGGAGATGAAAACGTTTTGCTAGACATGATGGATCTATCTACATGATAGTCTTGACAACTAGAAAAAACAAAGAAGTTACAAAATAATGACGTAAATAAAGGCTCAAAAACTGCGGTTTTGAGTAAAAAATTAAACGAAGATATTGATTTAGTTATTGGAATACAAGTAAAATAATTTTTAAATTTATTATTTAAAAAATATTCATCATTGTTATAGTATTATTTAATTTATTAATTTTCAATATATTCATTAAAATTTTATTATGAAATTTAAGTTATTAATCTTTAAATTCAAGGGAAAACGTAGAAAAATCCCTGTCATTCTTTTACAAGATGAAATTTCAAATGAAGTTCTCGATTCGAAGTTAAATGAAAAAAAAGATGTATCAAATGAAAATGCTATTTTATTAGAAGAGATGCGAGCTTTTAAAAATGATTATTTGACCACTTTAAACAATATGAAAAAAGAAATAATTGCTGAAATTTAAACAAATATTTCTATTTTAAAATCATTTCATAATCTAATTTCCATTTACTAAAATTTGCAACAAAATTTATATTTTTACTAAATAAAGTCAATATCTTTTTTCAGGAAATGAATTTAGCTTTAAATACAAAAGAAAAAATAAATAACTTATTTAGTATCAGTCCAAGGAAAGAAAATGAAAACAATAGATTTTTAGAATATAAGGTACTGGTTGCAGACAACTACGGAGATTAAGTCAAATTTGATTTAGTAGTTTACAAATTACGCTTTGGATGTAAAAATTTATTTGTATATTTAAATTTTTTATCATTCTGTAGGTTTCAGAAAATGGTGGAAAATTAAAATAATTGAAAAAATTTCATAAACTGAAAGCGTGATATGTAAATTGAAAAATTAAACCTAACCTCATTTCCAAAATCGTCTTGAGAATCACTTTTTTGATAATAAAATTAAATGCATCTTTATTTATAAATTTTACTATTTTGTAATAACTAAAATATAATCTATCTTTTTTGGTAGGTCTCATATTATTCAAAAACTACGCAATAAAATAATTTGATTGTTATTACAAAATGTATTTATTATACTAATATCTAGCGGGGAGTACTATTTTTTTCATGCTACAACGGATGGTGTTTATATAAATGATGAAAAACTCTATTAGACAAAGACAGATAGTTCGGCCTGCTCTTAATACTTTTTTTTGTATTTTAGAATTCAAGACCTGGTACCAGTAAACAAAATTCAACTGATCTTGATAATTCGAAATATAAGTTAGAACAAATAAAAAAAATAGGAAATCAAGTTGATAACAGAAAAGTCATTAAACTAGACGACTCCTCCTGGACACTAAGACACTCTACGATGAACGATGAGGTAATAATAAAAATAATTGATCATTCAAATATTATAATAATTTATAGAAATTTATTATTTTATGTGTTTGGTTACAGGTACAAGAATTGATAAAAAATACTAATATTTATGTCAATTAATTTGAATTGAAAACTGCTAAGTTAAAAAGCAGAAATCAAACTGAGCTCGCCAGGGCTTTAATGAAGATAGTCTTTACAGAAAACGCTCTAAAAACATGTTCGTTGACTGGACAAAGATCTAAAGGATCAAATAAATGTGATTATATAAAGGTGTAGATGCAATTTTAGGTTAATAAAATAGAATAATTTTTTTCAAGATGTATTATAATGTACATGTATAATCATATTTATAATTTTTTAATGTTTAATCTCAAATTTATTTTAATAGTCTACATCGAAAAATATACGGAGTCACAAGAATGGAAATTCAAAATAGGCAATTAATTTCTCGTAGCATGAGTTCAAAACTCACTGAAACCAAGTATGAAAAGGACCTATATAGCAAAAATATTATATAATCCAATTATTATTATTAATTCCATTGACTAATTAAGATGTTACAATGATGTTAAGAGTTTATTTTGTTTTATAATTCACAAAATATTATTTGTCATATAAAATAAAATGTTTATTATTATTTAAAATTTGATTTGATAATGATGTAAATTTATTATTAAAAATAAAAATTTATAAATACAAACATTTGAATTTTACCAGATTTAAACATAATTTTTGTAGAGTCCGTGCATAACTTATGCATGTTCATTTTCAAACCCAATGGATACATATTCTGGGTGAAGACAATTATGCATAGAATATTCATACTTTTTTCACATAAAATTTTACTAAATTATTTTTCTTTGTTTATGAAAATAATCTTAGAATGCTTGCGTCAATAATGGAAATTCTTATTGTCATATAACTACATATACACTAAGAAAAAAATATGATTGTATCAACCGAATTCCTTTTGCTAAAATGACTCGATGAAATATTTTTTTACACGCTTTTCTTAAGCTTGCTTTCACGTCTGTCTGTCTGTCTGTCTGTCTGTCTGTCCGTCTGTCTGTCTGTAATCAAATCTTGCACGCTCGATTTGAGACACTTTTTTTCGATGGGAATTTCTGAAATTTGGCACAGACCTTGGTCTCCGATGACAATACAATAATCTGTTGTCCAGGTCGACGATGACGGGTGTACAAACTCATCTCCGAGGAAGTACAAGTGGAGAGGCTTTCTCTGGGTCAAAACGAGTTAATAGATTCTTGTTCAGTTGATACTTGTACAAAATGCACACACACATGCACACACACACACACGTGCGCGCGCGCACGAGCACACGCAGACGCAGACACAGACACAGACACACGCGGTTAGATAAAACAATCAAATTTATATAATTGTACCGATTCATATATTGATATACTTTATTATATGCGGGGATGTTTAAAAAATTGGAAAATTGAAGATTTTATAAATGGCTGATTCCATTCAGATTCATGCAGGCCGTCGCTGATCGAATTTTTTTTTTTCTTCTGAGTAATAAAAATACCTTCTATTATGTATATGAAGATAAAATTTACCTCATAGAACGCTCAAATTTTTTTTTTTTTTTTTTTTACTACAGCAATTTTAGTGTTGGATGTAAAAACGAAAATTCAAAAATTGAAAATGAACCTCTACTTTTAAATGACTATAGCTCCGTCAATTTTTAACCTTTTTGGACGTTCTTTTAACGAAAGTGTGCGAAATTTGGTCTAGTTTTAAATGCAATCTCGATTTTTGTAATACAATTTGATCTCGCTGAATTATTTACGAAAAACCGAAAAAAAGCGATTTTTTTCAAACACGATTTTCTCAAAAACTATATTTTTTTTTTTTTAATTTTTATATGATTTTATACATAAAAAATACTAACTTTTAGGGTAGGTGAGAATATGCGATTTTGCCTTATTTTTTTTAAACAGATTTTTAAACGTTTTTTTTATATTTTCGATTTTAAAACATTGATACCATGGCGCATCGTACTATTTTTTCAACTTTACGTGTTCTTACAACTATTTTTATGCTTTTATTTATCAATATATCAAAAATATCAACAATAATCTTTAAAATAAACCCCGGATCGAATATTTTAATCATTTAGAACAAAAGTTATGACGATTTAAAGTTTAAAAAAAAATGCTGAAACTTTAAATAAATATGATATTTACAGATGCTTTGAATAATTATAAAAAAGAGAATAAACAAGACATTGCAGATTTTATTCAGGAAAATCAAATTTACTGAATAAAACTAGCACAATTGAAAATTTCTTAATAGAGTTAAGAGAGCGTGCTCTCACTGTAAGAGCTCATAAATTGGTCAAAGAAATTCAACGTATAGCAATTAAAGAGGTTAAACTTTTAGCGAAAAATAATGACTTCCAATTAGTTATTCATGTCGATTTTGCAGAAAATTGGACAGTTCTGCTTCAAAATGAAATTCAAAGCTATCATTAGAGTAAAAACCAAATATCAATATTTACGTCAGTATGCTATTTTGGAAATGATAAGACAGTCAGTTATGTCACCGTCTCTGACGATATTTAACACGATTCGTCTCATGCCCTAATGACTATAAATTTAATTATCGACAACTTAAAACAAAAACATATTGCGCAAGATCTTGATAAAATCATAACCATTTCTGATGGAGCTGCCAGTCATTTTAAAAATAGATATCAATTCTATGAGTTTCAAAACTCAAAAGTAAACAGAAAATGGCTTTTTCTGCAACAGGTCATGGCAAAGGCGCTTGTGATGGTATTGGTGGTTTAGTTATACATTATGCTACCACGCATAATCTGTCCAAGAAGAATGCAGATTTTATTAGAAACGCTGAAAATTTCGCCACTCACGTATCAAAATATACTCCGTCGATTAACATTCTTGTTATCCGCAAGGATGAGTTAGAAGTTTTTCGACAGACAAAAAAAATGGAATAGTTAGGAAATGCAAAAGAAATTAAAGGTATTCAAAAGATTCACTGTAGAAAAAGTAAACGAAACCAAATCTACACTGCCAAAACTTCAAGACATGAGTGGCAAGAAGTAAATTGAAAGGTTTTATTCAAATTCAGATTTTTTTATTCACATTAGTTCTCAATTCATTAGTGTTCATTTCTTAATTGTATCGCATATTATTTGTTCATTGGGAATGACCAAATAATATATTTTAGTATTTAAAAAATTCACCTTTTCAAAATTTGAAATTCAAATTAAAAATTCAAAATTCAAAATTCAAAGTAAATATATTTATTTAAAGTTTCAGCATTTTTTTTTAAACTTTAAATCGTCATAACTTTTGTTCCAATTGATCAAAATATTCGATCCGGGGTTTATTTTAAAGATTATTGTTGATATTTTTGATATATTAATAAATAAAAGCATAAAAATAGTTGTAAGAACACGTAAAGTTGGAAAAATAGTACGATGCGCCATGGTATCAATGTTTTAAAATCGAAAATATAAAAAAAACGTTTAAAAATCTGTTTAAAAAAAATAAGGCAAAATCGCATATTCTCACCTACCCTAAAAGTTAGTATTTTTTATGTATAAAATCATATAAAAATTAAAAAAAAAAAAAATATAGTTTTTGAGAAAATCGTGTTTGAAAAAAATCGCTTTTTTTCGGTTTTTCGTAAATAATTCAGCGAGATCAAATTGTATTACAAAAATCGAGATCGCATTTAAAACTAGACCAAATTTGCACACTTTCGTTAAAAGAACGTCCAAAAAGGTTAAAAATTGACGGAGCTATAGTCATTTAAAAGTAGAGGTTCATTTTCAATTTTTGAATTTTCGTTTTTACATCCAACACTAAAATTGCTGTAGTAAAAAAAAAAAAAAAAAAAAAAATTTGAGCGTTCTATGAGGTAAATTTTATCTTCATATACATAATAGAAGGTATTTTTATTACTTAGAAGAAAAAAAAAATTCGATCAGTGACGGCCTGCATGAATCTGAATGGAATCAGCCAAATAGATATACTTTTAACATTAATGTCTAATAATCTTCGAAAATTTTTGAAATTTTTTAACTTGTCATATACCGTAATTAGACATAAATTATAGCATTTTGCATTGCACATGCAAAATTTAAGACCGTATTTTATCGATTTTGTGGTCCAACAATGCATAAAACAATAAATCTTAGTAAAGTTTCCAATGGCGTCATTATCGTCAAAATGGCGGGAAACTCAGCATGTGATCACGTGTTACTAAAAATTAGAAATTATTAAAAAATAATAAAAAATATTAAATACAAGCTTTTAAAAACAAATTACTTATAAAAAATTCAATTTTAACTAAAAAGTAGAAAATAAAAATTTAAAAAAAAACATTTTAAAAACACGATTTTCAAGAATCACAAATGGAAAAAAAGCGTGTAAAAATACACTAATAAGTATTAAATAAATTAATTTACTTCCTTGAAATTACTTTTATACAGTTCATTGCAATAATTATTGATAACCTACTATATCAGATTCACTTTTTGATGCTCCTTTCAATTTCTCAGAATTCAACGCAGCACTTTTATCTAGGAATAAGCACTCAGGATGCGGTCTTGATGGAGTAGACTATACCATCTTGCTCAACATCCCTATTAAATACAGACTAGAATTATCAGACATCTTTAATATGATGCATATGTCATCTCAATTTCTTACAAGTTAACAATCTTCTTATGTACATTGCCATGCCATAGACCTATTGCCATGACTTCTTACCTGAGTAAAATTTTCGAACTAATGGTCAAAAACAGGCTTCAATGGTTTGTGAGCATAACTCAATCCTACCAATGACCAATTCAAGATTTAGAAAAGGACGTTCCTGTTATGATAATCTTACCAATCTGGCGCTGTGTGTTGAAGATGGTTTTTTAAGGAGGAGAGATACACTTGCAGCTTTTCTTGACGTACAAGGCACCTTCGATAACGTCGATCCATTGATATTACTCAAAAAGTTAGAGGAAATTGGATACTCTACGTCTTAGATAAAGCTAGTCCAACATCTCATAACTCACCGTACTATTTATACTGAGATTAACCTAAATCAGCTTCGATATTCCTATAAAGGATTACCTCAAAGAGGTGTGTTAAGCCCGCTGCTTTATCTGATTTATGTTGCTAATATAGCAGATAATTTATTCAAGTTAATGCAAGTGTCTCAGTTCGCAGACGATATTGCTCTGTACACGAGTATATTACCCACTTCTAGAGGCATAAGACTTTTGGAAAAAATGTCGAAATTATACGTAACAATTTGCTAAACTTGTGCCTCGTTCTAAGCCTAAAAAAAACAAATAAATTCATTTTAATAAGAATAAAATCAAGCCAGGCAAAACGTCAATTCACGTCAATGGACACATAATTAAATCTACAGAAGCCACTAAATTTCTTGGCATTATCTTTGACTATGAGCTCACTTACAAGGTACACATCAGAGACATGGCTACTAGATGTCAAAAAGCTCATAGACTTCTTAAGTACATATGTAGAACTTGGTGGGGATCTCACCCCGAAACATTGCATACTTTATATAAGAGTTATATGCGATCGGTGATTGATTATGAAATCTTTATCTATTACCCCAAGACAATAGCATCTGCAAACATCATCGAAAGCCTACAATATTCTGCACTTAGAACTACCATGGGCTACAGAATCTCTACACCGAAAAATTTTATTTTAGCAGAGTCCAAGGTCACATCTATTAAGGACAGAGCATTCTACCTGGGCTGTAATTACATGGCTAAGTCTCTTTTCAACGAAGCAAATTCCTCGCAGAAAACCGTCCGTCAGTTTTATAATAGGCACAAAAAGTTGAAACTTAAGAGAAAGAGAATAATTTCTGAGTGCATAAACAAAGTGTTGACCTTATCGGACAAAAAATTATAAGTTTGCAAAAGAGATCAAATTTATGACAACGACTATAATGCCATCCATTTTTGCCCTCAAGTCAACTTTGAACTGGGAAATTCTCTTCGCAAGTTCAAGAACACAGGACACATATTTGATCTCTGCCATTTTGAGGAAAGCGCAATCAAATACTACACAGATGGTAATAAAACTGAAAACTCTGCCTCCGTTGGGGCTACGTGTGTAACAGAAGACTACAAAACTATCCTTAATACGAGTATTAACAACTACTGTTCCATCTTCACCTCCGAAGCACGAATTGGCCGACCATCATACTACGAGAGAATTACTAGGAAAATTTTTAGTCCCACACACTGATTTTAAGTTAAGGCAATAGAACTATACAACAATTAGGAACTTCCAAAGGCATCAACTTTTTTCAAAATTTCCACGTCGTCAAAAAACATCCATGGTTTAAGCACAAAAAACTCAACAGAAGAGCCATAGTTACGGTCGACCGATTAAGAGCCAATCATTATAGCTCCGCTTCATCCCTAGAAAGAAAGAATCTAATAAATTCAGCCGCCTGTGAATGCGGTCATGAGCATCAAGATGCAGATCATCTCTTTTGGGATTGTCCACTATTTGATTTTCAACGAAAAAAAATGTTTCAAGAATTCAGTGATCATAAAATAATTATCAATAAACAAACAACTACTATCTTAAAGAATTTAAACCCTAAAATTATTCAAATTCTGTCAAGTTTTTTGAACGACTGTAACTTCACCTTGTAATTTCCATTTCTTGTATTTCTATTTTATTATTATTATGTAATGTGAATATTGTACACATATTTGTAAGGCTGTATTAACCTTTTGGGTTAGGGGAGGCCTAAATAAATAAAAAAAAAACGTCGTATTAGATTTAATAATAAGTATGAGATCAAATTTGAAAACAAAATATAAATTTTTCTAATGCTAATCATATAAAAATAACAACGATAATTCAGATAATAAACGCATAGAAAATCATTAGAGTATCATATATAAAATATGCAACTATATGCAACATAACATTAATTGTTGCAATAAAGTATAAAAATATGAAAAACATAATAATAAAATTTCAAAAATAAAGCTTAACGCAGATTACAAATAAGTAATGTTTCTAATATAATACATAATAGAAATTAATAGTTAACCAATAGCAATATTAACCTTATATGCAATAACAGTTAAGAAGGGGCCGAACTATCTGTTTTTGTCTAATAGCGTTTTTCATCATTTATGTAAACACTATCCGGTATAACAAGAAAAAAATAGCAGCCCCCGCTAGATATTAGTATATTTAGTAAATTTTGTAATAACAACCAAATTTTTTACCGCATAGTTTTTGACTAATTAGAGACCTACTAGCAATCTAGAATATAACTTATCTTTTTTTGGTAGGTCTCTAATTATTCAAAAACTACGCAGTGAAAAAATTTGGTTGTAATTACAAAATTTACTAAATATACTAATATCTAGCGGGGGCTGCTATTTTTTTCTTGTTATACCGGATAGTGTTTACATAAATGATGAAAAACGCTATTAGACAAAGACAGATAGTTTGGCCCCTTCTTAACAATTAAGTGCGTAAAGTCGCTGTTACATAAATTATGCTCAATTTAAATTATATTCAATAACGAAATCAATAAAATTCAAAATTGATTAAATTCCATCTGATTGCAACTACAGTGAAACTCAGCCTGTACTAGTCTCAAGTTGCCACAACTCACATTCACTCGATAAAAGCCTATCATACGAGGAACGTTTAAAAGAGAGGGAAGCCTCAGGAGAAACAGACTCCAGAGAGGATAACTCTTTATTGAAATACTCCGCTGCTGAAAAGGCAAATGAGTGTTGAAAAGCAGCAGTACGTACATTTGGACAAATAAACAACCTGGGTGGCAGTCTTGATGATGAACGCACTGATGCATCAACATGTTGCCTTATAAACCTTGAGGCTAAGTATGACCGAGAATTATGAGATATAACATTATAAGCAAGAGACATCTTAAGATATAAACATCTGTTTTAAATAGAAAACCATCGGTAATCAGTCTATAAGGCGTAACTCTGCTACGCCAGCCAATATGACCATGTACAAATCTGATACAGGCATTGAAGGCTCTATGCAGTTGTAAATTTTGAGTTGAGGCAGGTCATCATAAGCAACCGATGCATAATCAAGAAGTGGAAAAATAAGAGACTCTACTTATTGCTTCCTCGTATTCAAGGCCAGTGCATGTTTTTAGAACTTAAGAGATTTTAAGGTGGCATGAATCTTTCGTACAGCAAAAGAGTCATGCTTGCTGTAGTCCAGTGTGTAAGAAATCCACAAACCAAGATTTTTGACAACAGAAGAGTAATGAACAATGGTATTTCCAACATATATAGATAGAATAGAAGTATTGTCATTCAAGCGTGAAATAAATTTCTCACTGCTGATGAAAATGGCCTGAGTTTCACTTGCATTCAGAAGAAGCCTATTGTCCTCTGCCCACTTAATAATAGATGCAACATCATGGTTGATAAAATTAATCTCATCTTCCAGATTTGTTGGCGAAAAGGATTTATAAATCTGAAGATCATCAGCAGAAAGAATATGTTTTGTCGATGATGAGGCAAGCAAAGCATCATTTATGTAAATCAAAAACAGGAGTAGACCAAGTACACTACCTTGTGGAACACCAGCAGTCACCTGAGACCAAACAGATAATTGATTACTTTCATCTATAACAGAATAGACCCGACCTCTCAAGTACGACGCAAACCATCTAATGACAACATCAGAGCAATTCATGAAGTGAAGTTCACTGAGAGAGAAAAAGATTAAGAGTATCGAGAGTGAAAGAATACGAATTAAGTATCTATCAATAATAATGAGCGTATGTACTCGAGTGAATGTCTTCAAAATAAGCTAAATGTGTAAAGGCATCGTGTAAATAAGTAATATAAGAATTTAGTGTCTCGCTTTATTCTATATAGCTGACAGTCGCGAAATTACGGGCGTACATATGATCAGTTCGCGTGTGCGCAGTTAAACATCCCGTCCATGCGAATTTAACAGTTGAAAGCAGCGAAATTCAAAAGTTGTTAATACCGACTCCGTATTTAAAAATAAAAACAACAACAAATGAAAAAGTAATAGTTGCACTTGTTAAAACATTATTAAGTAATTACTTAGTTTTTCGTACGACATGTAGTGACAAAATAAGTTATATAAGTAATAATTTATTAATTTAAGAGTATTGAAGAAAATGAAAAGATTAAAATTTTTTTTAAAACAAAGATTGTAAAAATATATAAATATTATATATGATCATATCTCCACAACTTTTAATCTTTTGGTGATATGTCATTTTACAGCTGTCACTGGGTAGCAAATGATGCACACTATTCAAACTAGGTTCACACCTTTTGTACAATCTTGTTCCTCTATTTTTATGTATATAGTGAATGTACCAATGCTCCAGTAGATATTTCTATAAAACGTAAATTTTTACATGGATAAAAGTTCGGAAATTTTATCCATGTAAAAATTTTCGTTTTATAGAAATATCTACTGGAGCATTGGTGGCACATTCACCATATACATAAAAAATAGAGGAACAAGATTGTACAAAAGATGTAAACCTAGTTTGAATAGTGTGCATTATTCGCTACCCAGTAACAGCAGTAAAATGACTTTTCAAAAACATTATAAAAAAATTAAAAGTTGTGGAGATATGCTCATATAGTTGATATAATAAACTATAAAACTAGTCTTATTATTGAAGTATCAAATTATCGGTAAATTTAATTAATCTATTGAGATTAGAACTTTTGACTTTAAAAAAGTTGCAATATCTTTCCCAAAAAAAGCCTTTGAAAAGGTAAAATTACGGCAAGTTAGCTTTAAAATAAATCTTTCACACTATCTCAAAAGTACAAATTATTTTGTTAATAATTAGAACGAATTTAATACAATCAACTTTAACAAAAAAAAATAACTTAAAAAAAAAATCTGTTATAATACCTGTAAAAATAAGGCTTTATCAAAAATACACTTGATAAAATACTGAAATCAATAATGTGTGGTCAAGTTTTAATATGATTTAAAATAATAATGATCGCAAATGATTTTGTACATATATTGTGGAGGTAATAATGAATAAATTAAAATTTTCTTTGTTGAAAATAGAATATAAAAAAAGCCATACAAAATGTTCTTGAAAATATAAAATATCTTCTACAAGATTAGAAAAAATAATATAACTTTAATTTGAATAATTAACATAAAACTGAGAATAAAAGTAATATTACAGCTATAAACTTACCAGGCACACTCTACAAAAGTTAAATATATCATTAATGTTTTAAAACTAGACTATTTATTAACTAAATACGAAATTGTGAAAATTAATATACGTTTACCATATTATGAAAACATATATTACAATTTAAGAAATATAAATTTTGAAGCGGCGGACCTGGCAAGTTTATAGCTGTAATATTACTTTTATTTTAGTTTTACGTTAATCATTCAAATTAAAATTGTAATATTTTTTCTAATTTTGTAGAAAATATTTTATATTTTCAAGAATATTTTATATGGCTCTTTTATACTCTTTTTAACAAAGAAATTTTTGATTGATTCATTATTATTACCACAATATATGTACAAAATCATCATTTGTGATCATTATTATTTTAAATCGTATTAAAACTTGACCACACATTATTTCAGTATTTTTTCAAGTGTATTTTTGATAAAGCCTTATTTTTAGAGGTATTCATTTAACAGACGAGTTCTGTGAAGAGTATAGCCGAATAAGCATGTAAAAATGGCCTTAACTCGGATTTCCCTGAAACTTTGCTTATTTTTTTGACTTGTCAAAAAACTAAAATCCTGAAAGTTTCAGATCTCTATGGTCAAAATTGGCTTCATAACCTCAAAAAACGTATTTTTCGGTTTTTTTGCTATAATTAGGTGAATTCTTAATGGATCTTTCAAATTCGAAATCGAGGTCAAAGAGGACGATAAAACGCATGTACTTAGTGACTATATAAAACCTTACAAGTCTCAAACATAACCTAAAATTAAATTTGAAATTTTCAAAATGGCCTGTACATTAACGGTATGAATGCATACTTATTTTTGACTTTTAGAAACTTTACTTTTCATAAAATCTATCGTTCATATTTCTTGTAGATTTTTGTAGGAATGGTGGAAAGTACCTAAAATATAAAAAAACTGAAAATTTTATAGATTTATAGCATTTTAGAGGCTCTATTGCATTCTGATAATGAAAATAATACCAAATACACGTTCAGTGATCAAAAAAATCTCCTAAATATCGATATTCAGTCGGATTTTTATCGTATGCATCCATAAAATACGAGAATAAGCTTAAAAAAATCGTTTTCCGACCAAACAGATATTTTGCGAAAGATTTATTAATAATTATAAATCTTTCATTGAAAATTTTTGAAATATCTATTGAATCTTTCATCAAATGTTTCAAGATACGTTTTAGAAATATTTCATGTAAGATTTATAAATAATTATGAACAATCCATAAAATATTTAAAATATTTCAGAAATTTGTAAAATAATATTTTAAGAAATATTTTAGAAATATCTAGAGAATATTTCGTGGAATATTTAATAAATCTTTCAGGAGCGTCTGTGGCGTAACCGGCTAAGGCGTACGCCTTATACGGTCTCTACACATTCGCTCCGAGTGGTCGGGGGTTCGATTCCCGGTGAAAACACCTGAAATTTTTTTCAGATGTTTTTCATCGGAAAAAGAACTTCTGAGCTCGATGGGTAAATATTCCTGGCGTAGGTTTTCTCCTGGGGGAGTTTTCCCTACGTCACAGGCTTAGGCCTGGGCAAATGCAGGAATCTACCGTAGAAATCTACTGACTGACTGTTCTAGGAACGCGGCAGTCTGTGATTTCTCGGGGATGGGTAGATTAAAAAAATAGGTAGGAAAATAGGTAGGATACATAGGTACAGGAAACATATAGGTATGGTAAAATAAAGGTAGGCAAACATTCTGACACAGAGGTGGTCAACGATGTCGGTAGCTTGGCCAAGAGGCTGCACCGGGCCAATAGGGCGAACTAGATAAAAAAAAAAATAAATAAATCTTTCAAGAAATCTGTATGAATATACAGTCAAATACCTCGATATGACCGCTCTTTAAATGGCCATACCCCTTCGTCAATGCTCGAAGCTGATCCCTTCCATATCTACTAACTATTGAGTCCTGGAATTCATATCCGACATTCTCTATATGGTCACGAGTTTCTTAAACTCTTATTGATAGGAAAAACATGGATTTGAAGACAAGAATATAAACGTAGGCTGAATCTTAAGTCAAAAAATGTAGTGCGCCCCTTGGCCATAATCAGAGCGTAAGAAACTATTCCTCAATTCGAATAAAACGGTCATTGGTAGGGGTATGTTGATACTTAGAATTTTACCTCCCAATGTCGGCCTGGTAGGCCATATCGAGGTAGTTGACTTTAGTCACGATATAGTCTTAGAAATATTTTATTATTATTTTTGAAAGATCTCCTGAATATATTATGTAATATTTCAAATTAATCTTTCAGAATGATGTATGAAATATTTAGGAAATATTTCATGCTATGTGGGAGATATCTTCAAGTGAATTGAATCGTATGAAAAAAATTCTTAAATTTGATTTTTAATTTTGTCTATATTTAAAAAAATATTTTGAATCATAAAAAATTACAATATTTTATATTAATAAAGTATAACTTATTCTTTTTATATTTCTTTTCAATCTTCATCACTATCTTCATTAATTATAGGGATTGTGTTTTCCACATGAAATAAATCATTTAATGCTGCTGCAGAGATAGTGTAGATGGAACACTCCATCATCCGTGCCGTTCTATGATGGAACACTCCATCATAGAACGGCACCGATACGGCACGGCGCGGAACAGCACGACCCCTTGAAAAGTTACGTTATCTGGATTCTCCCTAAGACGGGCAGGACAGGAGTGTCTTGAAAGAGCCACCGAAATTATTATTAAATAATTATTTTTAAAATTGAAAACTGAATTTAACTGAATTACAAAGAAAAATAATGAATAACAAATAGAAAGCGAATAAAAAATTAGTAATTTAAAAATGAACAATTTTTTTAATAATTAAATCATGTTTCAAGTTTAATAAAGATAATATTTTTTTCGTTATCAACAAAATAGCAGACTAATTTATTTTCAGTTTCAGATTGCCTAAATGTGCATATTTTTGTAAATTATTGTTACTTTCGTGAGTTATGTAATCATTGTCTTTATTTTTTAATTCGAACAGTTAATATTGTAAAGAACGGAATCCTTATCAGGGCATGATTTCTTTTATATAATAAGAAACTACATCTTCTACGGTAACACTAACAAATACAAACTACAGAGCTGTCTCGCACAGCATGAAATGTTTTGAAATACTTCGAAAATATTGCAAACGTTTTATACTATGTGGGGCTCACCTGCTTGCTTGTACTCCAACACAAGCTCGGCTCACTAATGTACCTTTAAAACAGTAAAATATTTCAGTAATATTACATTACTATTTTAATGTTAATTACTTTTAAATCATGCTGTAGCACAACATGAAATATTTTTGCTGGATAGGCGCATTATTTGGCGATATTTTGGTGGTGCTCGATAAAACATTGCACTGAACAATATAAACAATCTCAGTAAGAAACTCTTAGAATCCATCGATATGTTTTTGAAGTTATTTCAAAGAAATCATACAAAGAATTGTCTCGAATACGTCAGAAAAATGATAGTTGAGGTCTTTTTTTGGTCACTATATGCATTTTTGAGGTTAATTTCTAATCATATCTTTTGGCCAAAAATTGTACTGAACAAGATTAAAAATGAGTACCAAGGAAGCCATTGGTCAGTGAATAAATTTTTAAAGTTACTTTGAAGATGACGTGGTAAAATTATAGTTTAAGATGGTAATAAAAAGATTACAGGAGTCTTTTTGGTCGAAAAACGATTTTTTTAAAGCTTATTCTGGAATTTTATGGATACGTATGCTATAAATCTGACTGAATATCGATATTCAGGAGATTTTTTTGGTCGCTGAATGTGTATTTGCTGTTATTTTCATGATCAGAATGCAATATAGCTTCTAAAATGCTATAAATCTATAAAATTTTCAGTTTTTTTTATATTTTAGGTACTTTCCACCATTTCTACAGAAATCTGCAAAAAATATGAATGATAGATTTTATGAAAAGTAAAGTTTCTAAAAGTCAAAAATAAGTATGCATTCATACCGTTAATGTACAGGCCATTTTGAAAATTTCAAATTTAATTTTAGGTTATGTTTGAGACTCGTAAGGTTTTATATAGTCACTAAATATATGCGTTTTATCGTCCTCTTTTACCTCGATTTCGAATTTGGAAGATCCATTAAGAATTCACCTAATTATAGCAAAAAAACCGAAAAACACGTTTTTGAGGTTATGAAGCCAATTTTGACCATAGAGATCTGAAACTTTCAGGATTTTAGTTTTTGACAAGACAAAAAAATAAGCAAAGTTTCAGGGAAATCAGACTTAAGGCAATTTTTACATGCTTATTCGGCTTACTCTTTGATAGATATCATAATATCGATTCAATTTAAAATTAAATTTGATTTAATAGCGGAGTAAGTTAAAATAGCTGTTACATTTTATTGTATTAAACAAATAAAATTTAAAGAAGCTCACAGTTCTAATTTCTAGACATTAATTAATATTACTTATATTATACGATTATCATTATTATTTCTAAGTAAAATTGTTACAACATTTTTGTCGATATTTTACACTACTATTGATATTTACAATATTCTGAATCACTCGCTAAAAATCAAAATGCACCACATCGCATTTATACATACAGCGGATACATTAATTTGTTCTTATCTACTAACTAACGTGCGATCTTATCACTTGCAGGTTACAAGAAATACGCCATCTATTATTATACTATCGAAATGTAACTGTTTTGAAAAGCGAAAGATTTAAAAGTACTTATTGAATAAAATAAAAATCTTTATAAAATAAATTTATCAAAAGCATAAATAAGAAATATTTTATTTTGAATCATATTTTTATTTATTTTAACTGTTATTCAATCATATCAACAGCACGGCTGTTGATTATATTTGCATTCAAACATTTGTATTGAAATAATTCATCAGTTATTTTAAGCATGTATATTTTATTGATTCAATTCATAAAATTTTGTTGAAATGTAAGTCATACTTTTATTTTGAATTATGTTTTTTTATTAAAATAATTTTTTTATGATTACTTCTAGGACTATTATTTTCTTAAATCATGAACGAACTTTCGGAACCTTGTCAAAAAAATAGGTACATAACGCGTGCAAAGAATAGGTCTTAGCCGCTCGAGCGGCAATCCTCGCGCATGCGGTAAAGACCTATTTTTTGCACTAGTTAAGTAAATACTTACTTATTTGATAAAATAAGTAAAATGCAATGAAAAAAATTTATTCATTTAAACAAAAAATTATTTGGTCAAACTACGTAATATCTTCCAATACCACTTATTAAACATTTGACTGAATTCAAACAATATTTAGTTGAAAAAACTAAATATTTAATTAGTTTGAAAAATTGGTTATTATATTGATTAACTGTTAGAGGACCAAGATTCCGAAAATTTTAAAAGTTCATAATTTGTACTGAAAAGAGATCTAAGGTCTTCAAGTTAGAACCAAACCAAGGTCAGATGCTGGTGAATCAGATCATGACGCCTCGAGGCGTCATTCCAGTACTTTGTTTGAATTTAATTTTTTTTTTAGAACAAACAAAGATTCATTTAAATCAAATGAATAATTAGATATTTGAAGTTAATTTATTTACAGTACCGCTCAAAAGTTCGTAAAAATTTTTTTTTTTTTTAACTCAACTTCAAACAGCGATATTTCGGAAACGGCTCGATGAATTTGAAAAATCCGGACGGCGTTTGAAAGATCAGACAAAATACTATTTTTTTGCGTCCTGCCAAATATTTTTATCTCTTTTTTTAACTCTATTTCTGATGATAGAAAAATTTTTTATTTTTACGAATTTTTAAATTTCAATCAATCAAATGTAACTTTTTAAGAAATTGATAAAATTAAAAAATTCGAACGCGTCTGAAAAGTAGAGTAAATTTCCTAAATCTTTATGTTTAATGATTTTTTTGTATCTATTTCCTGCGTGTAGCTAAAAATACGCAGAAATGGAAAGTACAAGAAAATCAGTTTTAGATATGATAATATTTTCCAATATCGCGGGTCTATTTTTGTTTACATTTCAGCATGTGTTCAAATCTGTAGTTCGTATATACATACGAAGAATCAAATTTGTAAATAACTTTAATTTATTCAAAAAAAGGACACTATCATTTTTAATAATTGTGATAAAATTTGTGATAATTTTGTTAAAAGTATACAATACCGTTCGTTAATTCGTAAAAAAATTTTTTTTAGAAACTCAACTTCAAACTGCGATATTTCGGAAATGACTCGATAAATTTTAAAAATCTGGACGGCGTTTAAAAGATTAGACAAAATACTATCTTTTTGTATCTTGCTAATGTAAACCAAAATTGACTCGTGACATTGGAAAATATTATCATATCTAAAACTGATTTTCTTGTACTTTCCATTTTTGCGCATTTTTAGCTACACGCAGGAAATAGATACAAAAAAATCATCAAACATAAAGATTTAGGAAATTCACTCTACTTTTCAGTCGCGTTCGAATTTTTTAATTTTATCAATTTCTTAAAAAGTTACATTTGATTGATTGAAATTTAAAAATTCGTAAAAATAAAAAATTTTTCTATCATTAGAAATAGAGTTAAAAAAAGAGATAAAAATATTTGGCAGGACACAAAAAAATAGTATTTTGTCTGATCTTTCAAACGCCGTCCGGATTTTTCAAATTCATCGAGCCGTTTCCGAAATATCGCCGTTTGAAGTTGAGTTAAAAAAAAAAAAAATTTTTACGAACTTTTGAGCGGTACTGTATTTCCATCAAATACTTGTTTCAAGAAAGTCAATATTAAATTAAATGCAGTTTTCTATTTTGTAAAAACAAACAAATAGTTCCTTCATTGCAAATTTATTTTTAAAGCAGAATTTCTTAAGAGTAGGCCACAACAAATTTAATACCGACTGAGAATTGAAAATCCGTTGTTTAAATGAATCCTGCTATACGTAACAAAATGCAGTCAAATTTCAAATACATTTACAAAATTAGTTTGTCTATTGCGTTCGCCAAAAATAACTAAACAAGATTTTCAAAAAATAAAATTTTTTTACTACAGCTGTTCATCAAAATTTATTTAAGGTTTCTAACTTTTTGTTTAAAATATAGTAAATCTTACGAAAATTAAATCTATTATACAATCATGTATGTTTTAAGAATTACGCTTGATAAAAATTTCTTTAAAAATAGTGTAATTATTTTATTTATAATAAAATAACATTTTTACTTTTCGGTCGGTAATCAAATTTCCTCCAGCCTACTTAAAGAAAAATATCAACTTGACAATTTATTTGTATTGAATAAATATTTATTACAACGAACTAAACATTACATCAAATTAAGAATTTCAGTCTCTTACAACAAATAAATATATATTTAAATGTAAAAAATGTTTAATTATTTAAATTTGACGATTTGTTTAAACCAACTTAAAATTTATTTTATTGAATTAAATATTTCATAAAATTGCAAATCTGATTCTCTTTTAACTAATATATACGCTGGCAGGAATGATTTCTTGATACAACTGATCTTTAGTAGAATGTATTTTTGTTCATTTCCGTAGTACATTCCTACTTTTAAATAAAATAAAATTTGTTTGTTTTCGAGTGCTCTTATATGTAGTATACTTAACATCTTATTTTTTCATAGGCTTTAATTATACTATTTCTAAGTGGATGTTTTCTACACCCAAAAAAATTTCTTTTAAAAGTATTTAATTATATATCTTTGCATACTTAAGAAAAATGAAAACGTATACCACGTCACAATAGGTTTATCAACATCACGCCCGAGGACAGAAATGGAGATAAAGTTTGATCACGAAAAAAAATTAATAAGTGGATAAATCAGTAGATATATAAATAAATCAACAGGCAAAACAATCGATGGTTTGGTACCTACATAGTTTAATCGGTTGATGGGTTAATGAGGCCATGGGTTGATGGGTCAATGGGTCGATGTATTGATGAGTCAGTGCGTTAATGAAATGATGGGTTGATAGAATTATTGGGTTGATGTGGCATCATTGTTGCATTATTGAGTTATTGACATCCAAAGTAAAACAAAATCCAAATTATATTTCTCACAAATATGGAAAAGTTTTTATCCTAGAGTATTAATAGGCATTATTAGACATTAAGAGCAGGCCGGATTCGCTGTCTTTGTCTAATTGAATTTTTTGCTATTTACTCAAGTATTAATCGATGTATCTGCAAATTGAAGGTTAAGCGCAATAGGTATTATTATTACAAATGTGTATGCACAAGAAAAAAAAACCTACCGCTTTCTTTTTGAGAAAAGTAAGGAACGCGAAAATATTATAAGCATAAACTTTTACTTCGGCGTTCTTTACTTTTCTCAAAAACAAAACGGTAGAATTTTTTTTTCTTGTGCATAGATGTCCATAATAATAATATCTATTGCGCTCAACCTTTAATTTAAAGATACACCGATTAATACTTAAGTAAATAACAAAAAACTCAATTGTTACTAGGTCGGTATCAGATTCTACTCCGGCCTGGTCTTAATGTTAATATATACTCACTTTACTACACCTATTAAGTTAACCCGGTAAAGTAAAATGGCAGTAATCGAACTAATGCCGTAATTTGTTGCTCCCTAAACGTCGGTTTATTACGACACAGAAAGAATTTTTTGTACGCTTTATGCCAATGTGTGAGTGTGCAGTTTACTAGTTCACGGCAGCCAGAAATACAAGTTTTGGTAAATTAAATACCAAAGGATGTAAGTCGACCGCGCGTGCGCAGCTTACAAGTAGCTGTTGGTATCAAAAGCGCCAAAATTTTTATTGCTGTTTACCGTTAAATATGAGCAGTCTTCACACCTCTTCTCTTAGCAGGCAGCCGGTTAAGACATCTAACCGTGTAGCTCTAGTTAGTATTATCTTACCCGCTCTCGTTGTGAACTTGTCGCTATTTTTTATTACTACGTTACTACGTTACTACGTTACTACGTTACTACGTTTTTATTAACTCGCTTTGGTGTCTGTCTGTCTGTCTGTCTGTCTGTCTGTCTGTCTGTCTGTTCGGTACGAATTTTGCAACCGATTGTAAACTAACTTCCTGATGAGCTAGAGACTTGAAATTTTAAATATAGCTCGGAACTGGATGACAATGCAATATTATAAAAAAAATATATATATCTACCGAACAATATATTAATATATTCAATCATATACGGAGATGTTGGCAAAATTGAAGATTTGAAGATTTTATATATAGATACACTTTTAACATTAGTGTCTAAACATCTTCGAAAATTTTAAAAATCTTCTTTTGATATATTAATATATTAATATATTAATATATTAATATATCAAATATAGTAATATATTAATATATCAAATATATTAATATATTAATATATCAAATATATTAATATATTAATATATCAAATATATTAATATATTAATATATTAATATATCAAATATATTAATATATTAATATATTAATATATTAATATATTAATATATTAATATATTAATATATTAATATATCAAATATATTAATATATTAATATATTCAATATTATATTTTTGCATGCATTGTTGGATAATATAATTAAATATATATTCCCACCGAAAAATATATTAATACAATTATATACGGAGATATTGGAAAAATTGAAATTTTGAAGATTTTATATATAGATATACTTTTAACATTAGTGTCTAACCATCTTCGAAAATTTTTAAAATTCTTTAACTTCTCATATTGCAATTAGACATAAATTACAGCATTTTCTATTATACATATAGAATTGGAGACTGTATTTTATTCATTTTATGGTCTAACAATGCATAAAACAATAAATCTTGGTTGAATTTCTAATGGCGTCATTATCGTCAAAATGGCGGGAAACTCACCATGCGATTACGTGTTCTCTAAAAAAAATAGATGAAACACGTTTTAGTCCCTTGACAACAATATATATGCTATATAATATGCACTGTTGGACAAGACGATAAATAATATTAATAATAATAATAATAATAATACCAAAATGTATAAGATAATATTTAAATAAAAAAAAAATTTTCAATCTACCACGTTTTTTAATTGAACTAAAAAGTATAAAATAATATTAAAAATAAAAAAAAAACTTTTTAATGTACTACGTTTTTATAATGAACCAAAAAGTATAAAATAATGTGTAATGAAATGAAAAGTGAATAATGATTTGAAATAAAAAAACGTGGGGCGCATACAATACATAATAATAAACATGCGCCCCACGTTTTTAGGCACGACCGCTATACGGAAGTGCCTTATATTTTCGACATCGCGAAAAATGTAACCCTTCAAAATATGTTATTTTATGATAAAAAACTTATTTTTATAGCAAAATAAGACTATTACGAGGCTTACTTAAAATGTATGTATGGATGTATGTGTGTGAGAAATCAAGTTTATGAATTTTCTCGACAAGTTTTTATCCGATCTGAATGATTCAAACGGGAAATTGTTTCAAATAATAATACAAGTAAACGTTCCTATTTTGGAAAAAATCGTTGGAAGCGTTTTTAAATAAGCGCCTTTTAAATGGTCAAAAAAATGGATTTTTGGTAATAACTTGAAAGTTACGATTTTTTTTTTAAAAGTATATAAAATAAAAGTTATAGAATATAAAAAAATAAATCTTTTTTATATTATACATTTTTCTCTAAAGATAATATTTTTCAAATTATTCATGAAAATTGTTGAAATTAAAGGCTTTTTAATGATAAATTGATAAATATTATTTAAAAAAAAATATGTATGATATTAAAAAGATGTATCTTATTTTTTTCTATAAATTTTATTTCATATACTTTTTTTGAAAATTCGTTTTTTCAAGTTATTTCCAAAAAATCATTTATTTTACCTCTGAAGGGATAACTGTTTTAAAACAGCTCGAACTATTTTTTTTTAAACTGCCAACATTTATTTGTATTATTGTTTTAAATCATCCCCCATCAAAATGATTCAGATCAAATAAAAACTTTATACAAAACTTTACTTTTAAGCTACTAAACTATAAAATAATTTTTTTTTTCTTATAACTTTTGATAGATTATCCTATCCAAAATTTTAAAAAATATACGTTAATAAAAATATGTCTTTTTCACATAACATAAATTTTTTCGAAATCAATCAACTTAATTCACAAGAAAATATTAAATAATTATAAATTTGATTTTTTAAATAAATACAATAAATTCAAACCTTCTGTTGAAAGATGCGGTCAAACATTCAATGAAAAAAAGAAATAAGATTAACTTTTAATGCTTTTGCGGTTGTAAATGATTTGCTCTAATATTCTTTGAATATCAAATAGCGAGCGCGAAGCGCGAGCGTTTTCGGTCGTGCCTTATATGCAAGAAGCGGAGCTTTTTGCATGCCTTGCATTGCGAAGCGATGCAAGGCCCGAGGGCATTTCAGAGCTGAGCGAAGCGAAGCTCTGAAAAGACCGAGGTGCGAGCTACAGCGGCCCTTTGGGCCGCTGTGGCGAGCTAGTTTTATTTCAAATCATTATTCGCTTTTCATTTCATTACACATTATTTTATACTTTTTGGTTCATTATAAAAACGTAGTACATTAAAAAGTTTTTTTTTTATTTTTTATCTCTATCTCTATCTCCTTACTGTTTTAAAAACTTTAGTGCTGCATCTAAGCCTCAGCTTTGTGGTCGCTGTGGTAAGACCTATCACAGCTCTTGTACCAAATTGCTCATAGTCAGAGATAATAACGACCAACAAGTGAAGGTATGTAACTTTTGCATAGCAGCTGCAAATTCTGATTGCAATCGATCACGTTCTAGTTCTGTGGGTTCTATGAGTGATGTCTCAGCTTCTCTGTCTCTGACGCGTACTCCAACTCCGACATTACCGGCGCTACAAACAAATGAACTTTTGTCTTCTATATTGAAGAAGATGGAGAAATTAGATAAGCTGGATGCTATGGATACCAAGATCAATAATATTGGCACTCAACTATTGACACTGGATGGGAGATTTACAAGTTTAAAGACACGAGTGAATGGTATTGCTGTGGCATGTGAGGAACGTTGTGGAGCAACTGAGAAGCTAGAGGAATCTCTCTCTGTTGTGCCTGATCAGGCATTATCTGACCCTATGGCTGCTAAACTACAGGAATTGGAAAAGCTCGATAAATCTTTACGGCAACAGTGTGATGTTTTGGCGGCTAGCCAGCAGCGTCTTGAGTGTGCATCAGACTTGGTGTTTGGAGGCTTGGTTCCTAATGAATTTAATGATCTGAAGAGTGGTGTCTTTGCTATATTGGCTTCTTTTAATTCTGGTTTTGCTCTCAATGACATTGTTTCGGTTCGACCTTTGTCGCGACCTGCTACAGCTCATAGTACTGATGATAGTACTGCTCCTTCTGCAACAACATCTCAAGGTGGTCCTCCGCTGCTTACGACGCCGTTGCTCGTCACCATGAAAAGTGCCTCGTTGGAGCGATCTGTCATCGGAGCAAAGATCTGGATAGGTAGCCTTCATACCTCAAAGATCAGGAGTGACCTTTTGCATGGAACTATATCTGTGGAAACACTTACTCCTTCCTTGATCAACATCAATGAATATCTGCCACACTCATTGCACCAACTGAAGTTGAGAGTGTTCAGGAAGGCCAAAGATGAGAGGTACAACTTCCTTACATTTGTACGTGATGGTAAGATCTTCGTCAGAAGGAAGAAGGAGGATGCAGCCATTCGTATTGCGTCGGATGACGACTTGGATGCTTTTTTAGCGAAGCTCTCATTGGTATCAGCCAACGACGATGCAGCCACTTAACATCTGACACTGGGGTAAGCTCATTCTCTCTTCCTTCTCACTCTAACACACTTCTTCCTTCTAACAATACTATTTCATCGGTCATTTATGATCATTTCACTACTAAGATGGTCTCAGAGTTTGTCATTTCAATGCCAACTCTATTAGAGCGCACATTGAGATGATTAGACTCTTTTTGGCTTCTCGCCCTTATTTCCACGTAATAGTTGTTACTGAGACCAAACTGGGCCAGATAGTTTGTGATTCTTTGATTGCTCTTGATGGGTATGTGCTTTATAGACAGGATCGTAACACCAGGGGAGGTGGTGTTGCTTTATTTGTACACTGCTCTCTCACTTCTGTGCGTCTCTGTTCATCTTCTGGAAGCTGGAGTGGTAAGCCTGGTTTACCTGAGTATCTCTTCTTTGAGGTCAACTCATCTGACTTGGCTTCACCCATTTTCGTTGGTGTTGTTTATAGACCACCTCACGCTCCATTTTTGGCCAACACAGACTTTATTCCTGATTTGACCACTCATATTTACAATTATAGTACTAAGGTAGTTTTGGGAGATTTCAACACTGATTTGTGTTCTGAATCTGATGATTCTGTGTTCCTTAAGAGCCTTATTAAGGAAAATGCACTTTTTTTAGTGCCTTATGGACCTACGCATCATACTTATTCCTCTGATACGTGGCTCGACTTGTGCCTTGTCGATGCCAATGACTTTCTGATTGACTATTGGAAGACAGATGTACCATTTATTGACAGACATGACTTTATTGCTGCGACTGTGAAGTCATCTCTCTCTAGGCCTACACTTAATAATTTTACTTATCATGATTATAAAGCGGTTGATGAAACTGCTCTTCTTGATTATTTTCGATCGCTAAATTGTGCTATGTGTAACGGTGACTCTTCTCTTTTGGCTCGCCTTGAATGTCTTTACACTCATCTTAATGAGGCTATCTCATGGTTTATGCCTGTTAGGCGTGTTTGACAGAGCAAGAGTCATCGTCCGTGGTTTACCTCTGAGCATCACCGCTTAATCTCTGAGGGAGATAGGCTTTACAGACGCTTCAAACGTACTAGGCTGCGTGCTGATCTTATATGTTATAGAGATGCTCGAGATCGGGCTCATTCATGCATCGAATCAGCTAAATTACTGTATTACCACGACAGACTATCTAAGTTTCCTGACGCAAGACAGATCTGGAAAGAACTTAAGAACCTGGGCGTATGTTCCAGCAGTAGTGACTCTCGACATTCTTTTTCAATTAATGATTTGAATCGGTATTTTGGTGGCGTTGCGTTTGATCCTCTGGTCCCCTCCATTTCTGATTACATGAATACACTTGCTCTAGATGAACCACTTAAACCCATGTTTAAGTTTAGTGCAGTTACTTTGGAGGAGGTATGGATGGCTGTTTGTCATTCAGCTTCACAGGCCAGAGGGTTTGATGCTGTTCCTCAATCTTTCGTCCGTGCGGCATTTCCGGTCATTGGGCCTTTGTTATGTCGCATTTATAACGACTCATTTCGTGAGTCCTTATTTCCTTCATGCTGGAAGATCTCGCTGGTCACTACAATAAACAAAATCTCCTCTCCTCAAGCTTTTGGTGACATTAGGCCAATTTCTTTATTATCTTTTATGTCCAAGGTTCTTGAACGTCTAGTCCATGATCAACTCTACAATTACTTGTCTACGCGACAGCTACTGGACCCTTATCAGACTGGATTTCGAACTGGACATAGTACTCAGACCGCACTACTGAAACTAACTGAGGACATTAGACGCAATATGGACAGACGCTACGTGACGTTACTATTGCTATTTGATTTCAGCTAGGCATTTGATACGGTATGCCATGTCTCTCTGCTCAGAAAAATGTCTTCTCTTGATATCTCGCATTCAGTTGTGCAATGGTTTGCGTCTTATCTCTCTGAGAGATAGCAGGCTGTTATTGATGCAGATGGTAATGCATCTGACTATGTAACATTAAATACTGGTGTTCCTCAGGGCTCCGTCCTTGGTCCACTGTTGTTTTCTATATACATCAATGATGTGGCTGCTGACTTCCATGCCGATGTGCAGCATCTTATCTATGCTAATGATCTTCAGGTGTACATTCACTTCCTAATTGCTAAGTTAGCTTCTGTTACTGCTCTCATGAGTGATCAAGCTGTCAGTATTGTTAACTGGGCGACAAACAATCATCTAAAATTAAATGTGAACAAAACAAAAGCTATTATTATTGGATCTTATTTCTATGTCAATATGCTGCCCTCATTACACATCACTGGTGTTCCAATAAACGGTGATCTTATTAAGTTTAAATCTTTTGTTCGTAGTCTTGGTGTATGGCTTGATAGTAAGTTGAACTGAAAGGATCAAATTGCGCATGTGTGCAGCAAAAGCCATTCATTGCTCTATAGATTAAATTTCTTTCGAAAAAGTACCACCATTGCACTACGTAAGCATCTCATCCGTTCCTTGCTGTTTCCTTTACTCGATTACTGCTGTTTGGTCTATATTGACCTTTCCGCTGAACTCGATCTAAGGCTTCAAAGGGTCGTAAACTCTGGTATTCGTTACATCTATGGTGTAAGTAGGCGCGAGCACATCTCTGTTAATACGTCCTCTCTAGGCTGGTTATCCACTTTGGGTAGAAGAAACTACTTCACTACTACCTTCTTATACAAAATGTTTTTGTCATGCTCACCTTCGTATCTTTATTCTAGATATTTGTGGAGCCGGCCTGTGAGGACACTGAGGGGTGATATGAGACCGTTAACCATTCCTTTTTCATCTACCGAGTATCACTAAAGATCATTCCTGGTTGTGTCATCGCAACTATGGAACGGTCTACCATCATCATTAAGAGACTCTTCATCATTGGCATTATTCAAGGCATCAACATATTCGCACTACTTTTTCCTTGAGAATGAGCCTCTGCTCCGAGCTACGCTTTAATTACTTTTAATTACTGTATCTTTGTTTTAATTATATTTTTACTTAGTATCTCATTTTATATATATATATACTTACGAATTTGTATTATTTTTGTTGTACAACATAATGTACAGCTAATAAATTTAAATATCTATTTATCTATCCTTACGCAATGCTGATAATGTTGTATTCTCTGAAAGAATATTTCGTTTTTTCGCAGGGAATCATTTCTCTCAGTATATACATCTATCAACACTATAAGAATGTTTTGCAGCTGCATACGCTGCTGCTGCTGTGTCGAGTATTCGGGTTAGCTAAGAATTAACAAAAAATATCTGGAAAAATATTTAAAAGTAGCTAAATTTAACGTAAATATAAGCTAAAAGATAGATAAATTTAACTACATTTCGATTCAAAATAGTTTGAAAATGAGCTAAGATTAGCTAAAAAAAATAGTAATTAGCTTGATAATAGATGAGTTTAGCTAAATTCAAGCATAAGAACTTGCTAAAAATAGACAAAAAATAGCTTAGATTGAATGCATTAAGGTTAAAAATTAGCTAAAAAATAGATAAATTCAGCTGACTACAAACTAAAAATAGTTTGATAATCAGCAAAAATAAAAATATAAATTAACTAAATATAGATAAATTTAGCTAAATTTGAGCTAAAATTAGCTCAAATATAAATTAAAAAAACATTTCATCTGTGAGTATGTTCTACTTAATACCGAAAACTTACGAAAAAATTTTTAGAAGTCTAGGTAAAAAGGGTCAAAGGTTAGAAGTCATGAAATAATTCAAATTCAAATTTTTGCAAATTGCAATGTATAAATATTTGAGCTTATCTGATTCATTAAAACATACTTTTTAACATATCAAATAACTGACTGGGTTAAATGTGCTTTTTAAGGGCTCATTTTTTTTTCGTTTTTTCATAACAAAAAAAGCTAAGGTACGAGTTGCGTGAATTTCTCAAAGTTACTTAATTTTGCAAAAAAGTCAGTAATAATCGTCATTTTGGTTACATGATTAGATTTATGATTTTTTTTTCTCCAAAAGTATTGAGTTTTAGAAGAAATTTATAGAAACATTTTTTATTGCAAATTTTGTGTTAAATACATATGAATTCTGGTATATCATTATAAGCTAAATTTTATAAATTAAAAATGAAATTTTAAAATATTCAAATTTTTTTTTAATTTTTGTATGATTGTGCTTCACAATGTCTGAAATTAAAATCCATAGAAAATATAAAATATTCCTGACATAATTTTCAATAAAAAACCTCCACATACATTTCTCGTAATAAAGGCAGGAAAAATCGTCATTTTTAGCCACGCCATGAGATTTATGATTTTTTTTCTCGAAAAGTATTGAGTTTAAGAAGAAATATATGTAAAAGTTTTTTGTTTAAAATTATGGCAGGAATATATTTTCATTTCTATGGATTGTAATTTCAGCGCTGCGAAGCATATCCATACAAAAATTAAAAAAAAAAGAAATTTGAATATTTAAAAATCTCATTTTTGATTGATGAGATTTAGCTGATAACGATGTACCAAAATTCGTATGTACTTATACGTTCAGCATATAAGTTGAATTATTAATAAATTTTTTTTAAATAAATGACTGAATTTCAGCCATCCATCGACTTCCTTTTGACTAACGCGCCAGCGCTACGTCTCCGAGATTGGAAGTCTGAGAAAGAGACAGCAAGGATAGGTTAAATAAATTAGTAAACTTATACACACATGCAATTCCTAAGGTATATTTATTGTTCCCTTTTTTTTGTTTACAACAACAGAACAACGCTCTACCTTTAATTCGCGTCTGAGCAATAAGAGCAGCCCGTTTCTACGCCATGCTTGCTCCCATGAGATTGACAATACAAAATTTTGAAAAACTCTATCTTTATTTTTCCTGTCTTGATCGCTGCTATCCCACAACGTCAACCTTATACTCTTGTTGCTACAGTTGTTTCTGGAAACTCGTGAGTTAAAACCAAAACTTTTTTTTTCAATTTAAGTCTCCTAGGTTGATGGCTTGCAGATGGTCGGTGGCCGGCTGCTGCTGGATCTAGTGACGTTCAGGCTGCTTGGCAAAATCGACGTGGCCAGCGAAAGATTGATCGGGAAAAAGAGGGCCCACGCCTGCAAGCTTGGAGCTTTATACTCTAATTCTTGATTCTAGAAGCTCCGTTGTTGCTAACGACGGTATATTTTTTTGCCCATCCGTATGATTTTCAGCCATACGATTGGTTGCTAGTCGGCCCTCCCTGTATGATTCTTTTCTGGAAACCATAATTTCGGTTGAATAGAAAGAGGTTAGCTTGAAGTTTATTGGTAATTAATTTCTGCCGTTATCATTTCGGCTTTCTATTTTTGAGACTCTGTAAAAGCTTTTATTTCTAATTTTGCACCAACTTCGGATAATTGCTCCACATAAATTGGATTTAATGTCCCTCCACTCTGTATTTCTTCAGGGACGGCCTTATTTATTTTTTACTACGTTTTTATTAACTCGCTTTGGTGTCTGTCTGTCTGTCTGTCTGTCTGTCTGTCTGTTCGGTACGAATTTTGCAACCGATTGTAAACTAACTTCCTGATGAGCTAGAGACTTGAAATTTTAAATATAGCTCGGAACTGGATGACAATGCAATATTATAAAAAAAATATATATATCTACCGAACAATATATTAATATATTCAATCATATACGGAGATGTTGGCAAAATTGAAGATTTGAAGATTTTATATATAGATACACTTTTAACATTAGTGTCTAAACATCTTCGAAAATTTTAAAAATCTTCTTTTGATATATTAATATATTAATATATTAATATATTAATATATCAAATATAGTAATATATTAATATAGTAATATATTAATATATTAATATATCAAATATATTAATATATTAATATATCAAATATATTAATATATTAATATATCAAATATATTAATATATTAATATATTAATATATTAATATATTAATATATTAATATATTAATATATTAATATATCAAATATATTAATATATTAATATATTCAATATTATATTTTTGCATGCATTGTTGGATAATATAATTAAATATATATTCCCACCGAAAAATATATTAATACAATTATATACGGAGATATTGGAAAAATTGAAATTTTGAAGATTTTATATATAGATATACTTTTAACATTAGTGTCTAACCATCTTCGAAAATTTTTAAAATTCTTTAACTTCTCATATTGCAATTAGACATAAATTACAGCATTTTCTATTATACATATAGAATTGGAGACTGTATTTTATTCATTTTATGGTCTAACAATGCATAAAACAATAAATCTTGGTTGAATTTCTAATGGCGTCATTATCGTCAAAATGGCGGGAAACTCACCATGCGATTACGTGTTCTCTAAAAAAAATAGATGAAACACGTTTTAGTCCCTTGACAACAATATATATGCTATATAATATGCACTGTTGGACAAGACGATAAATAATATTAATAATAATAATAATAATAATACCAAAATGTATAAGATAATATTTAAATAAAAAAAAAATTTTCAATCTACCACGTTTTTAATTGAACTAAAAAGTATAAAATAATATTAAAAATAAAAAAAAACTTTTTAATGTACTACGTTTTTATAATGAACCAAAAAGTATAAAATAATGTGTAATGAAATGAAAAGTGAATAATGATTTGAAATAAAAAAACGTGGGGCGCATACAATACATAATAATAAACATGCGCCCCACGTTTTTTTATTTCAAATCATTATTCACTTTTCATTTCATTACACATTATTTTATACTTTTTGGTTCATTATAAAAACGTAGTACATTAAAAAGTTTTTTTTTTATTTTTAATATTATTTATTCTTCACTTCATTCCCCTACCACTTCGCTTAAATTCTTTCATACTCCTCTATGTTAACATCACGATTTTCTGTGAAGTCGTTCATCGTTGTCAAGCTTATCGCTTTTTCTAAGCTTGCCGCCTGCTCGCATCTTTTTTTAGCATCCCCTTCAGCTTGTACTTCTCCTTCCTTCGTTGATTCATTCGGCCGCCGAGCCTTGATCTTCATTAAGGTCAACTGAATTTGTTTGCTATTTGTCTCTTGCGTTTGTTTATTTATTATTTTATTACTATTATTTTAACTTTTTTTTATTATTACTATTGTTATTTTCATTTATTTGACGTTTGAAAAATTTATTGGTATTGAATTCGGTTCCTTTAACGTATTTTTCTTTCTTGCACTGTTTCATTCGGCCGCCACTTTGACCTGAATTTGTTTTCATCGTGTTATTAGTCTCCTGTATTCGTTTATTTATGGCTGATTCCATTTCAAATCGAACAGCCTGTATACACTCAAGTCACCAATCACTGCACCGATGGAGTATGTTATTCTACTCTGAAAATAAGGAGACATATATTTTTTCTTTTTGCTGAAATATCAAAATTGCATAAGATATGCACATTTGAAAATTGCATACAAAAACTAAATGTTCAAACTGAAAAAGTTGACAATAACTTTAGAGGGCTATCGTTTTACCAATTTTTAATGAATTTTAGAAAACCTTTTTTTGTTTTATTCTGTTTTGAGTCCTCTTCAATTCAGTGAAAGAAATTTAAAAAAAAAACTAAAAAATGGCTGAGATATATGCATTTTATCAAAAAGTGCACTTTTTATGCACATGCATTTTTCTCAAAAAGGCCATCTTTTTTTTCTGAAATTTTTTGGCCTAATGGAGGACTAAATTACCTATCTAATGGTACCTGTTTGATCACGTATTTTTTTGTTTGGAGCAAGAAAACGATTCACAAATTTTATTATTAAAAAATGCTTGTATATACGTTCGGAAGTCTTAAGCACTCTACATTGAAACGCTGTCGCATGCTTCGCTCATCATTTGTATATATTTGTATGTAAGTTTATACTATCAATAGTAATGAGTAAAAAACCGGTCTTTTGAATGCGCACTACAGTTTGCTGCTATGGACTTCTGTATATTTTGTGCGCGGGACCGGTCTTTTGAATGCCGCATTCAAAAGACCAATATATATACACTGCCACCGAGATACTTTTACCCCACTTCGTCTAAAATCGACTTATCTAAAAAGTTTTAAAACTCTGGAAAAAATGGTCATAGCCTAAAAATTCCAACGGGATTCGAAAGATTGTTGAAAATTCTTTCATAAACTATTTGTTTAATATAAAAAAAAACATTTTTTTCGGATCTCTTATCCTTGTTTAAAAAGAAACATTTTTTAACTTTGTTTTGACTTTGTAAAATGGTGTTCTATTTTAGTAGAAATCGTTACATTTATAGAAAACCAAATAGGTTTTAAAGCTTATATTTCGACGATGAAAATGCAATGTCGAACGTCTAGATTCGACCCTTAAAACCAGAGTTATAAGATTTTATATTTAAAAATAAGGTTTTTTTCGATGTATGAATATCTCTGAATTTAAGAGGAATAAAAAAATTTGTCAGAGAGAAAAAATGTTCCTTTTTGGTCAAATAATAATAATATATAATAAAAAATTGATTTTGAAAAAAATTTTTTTTTGTTGGAATGTAATGAAATTTTGATATCTTTAAAATATTGAACAACGTGGGTAAAAAAGGCAAAAAAAATTTTTTTCAAAATCAATTTTTTATTATATATTATTATTATTTGACCAAAAAGAAACATTTTTTCTCTCTGACAAATTTTTTTATTCCTCTTAAATTCAGAGATATTCATACATCGAAAAAAACCTTATTTTTAAATATAAAATCTTATAACTCTGGTTTTAAGGGTCGAATCTAGACGTTCGACATTGCATTTTCATCGTCGAAATATAAGCTTTAAAACCTATTTGGTTTTCTATTGAGGTAACGATTTCTACTAAAATTGAACACTATTTTACAAAGTCAAAACAAAGTTAAAAAAAATTTCTTTTAAGCAAGGATAAGAGATACGAGAAAAATGTTTTTTTTTTCATATCAAACCAATAGTTTATGAAAGGATTTTCAACAATCTTTTGAATGCCGTTGGAATTTTTAGGCTACGACCATTTTTTCCAGAGTTATAAAACTTTTTAGATAAGTCGATTTTAGACGAAGGGGGCAAAAGTATCTCGGCGGCAGTGTATATATATATATATATATATATATATATATATATATATATATATATATATATATATATAAATAAATAAATAAATCACTATTGATAGTATAAGCATACAAATGTATACAAGTGATGAGCGAAGCATGCGACAGCGTTTGAATGTAGATTGCTTAAGACTTCCGAACGTATATACAAGCATTTTTCAACAATAAAATTTGTGAATTTTTTTCTTGCTCTAAACGAAAAAATACGGGATCAAACAAGTACCATTTGATAGGTAATTTGGTCCTCTATTAGCCCAAAAAATTTCAGCAAAAAAAAGATGGCCTTATTGAGAAAAATGCGCGTACATAAAAAGTGCATTTTTTGGTAAAATGCATATATCTCAGCCATTTTTTAGTTTTTTTTTTAAATTTCTTTCACTGAATTGAAGAAAGCTCAAAACAGAATAAAAAAAGGGATTACCGAAATTCATTGAGAATCAGTAAAATGATAGCCCTCTAAATAGTCTAGGTGCCCAGAGGGTTTCGTATGAAGTTAGATGTCCCACGAAGCAAGTAGGTGATTCATATGTATTTTGAGCTGCTAAGTCCGAATTTGCAACTTGCTTTTCGCGCAAGTGGTTGAATAATTTGTTATAAACAAATTAATTGTTTAAATGACTATAGTTCATGAACTACAATAGATGCAGTAATTTTCTCTGCGAAAACTTGTTCTTTAATAAAAAAACAAAAAAAATCGTTTTTGTTGTATGTCGATTTGATAATTAGAACCAGAGATATGGCAAATATATTGCAAAAAAACATAGAGACGTAGCGCTAGCGTGGAACGCCCTGGTAAAAAAACCTTATGACTCGACTACTAATTGATATTTTTTGAAGTTCAACATGTGTTTGAAAAATATCAGAGTCTCAGCCTTAATAATAAATTGTTATATATTACTTTCAAATGTTGATAAATAAGCAAGAATGATTTGAAGCAGAAAAAATTTTCAATTTTTCAGAATTTTGTTTGCTTATAACGAAATAATATAGGTTAGCGAACAAAATATTTCTATATTTTTGATATAGAATGATAGGAAACTTCATCTAGTTTAAGAATCTGTCCAGTTTTTTAAATTTAAGTAAGTAGAACCTGAGATATCGCAAATTTAAGCTGTAGCGCCAACTCCTTGCAATACGACATATGTGTGCAATATAGCGATCGCTTTCCTTATTAAAAATTCTTTTATTAAGTAATTTTGAGAAATTTTCGCAACTTGTACCTTAGCTTATTTTTTTGTTATGAAAAACCAAAAAAATGAGTCCTTAAAAAGCACATTTAACCCGGCCAGTTTTTGGGTATGTTAAAAAGTATGTTTAAATCAATCAGGTAAGCTTAAATATATTTATACATTGCAATTTGCAAAAATTTGGGTAAGTTCTTTATGTTATTTCCAACAAAAAGTATTCTCTAGAGTTTTCTTCAGAAGTTGATAGTTTTCGAGAAAAATATTGATCAAGAAATTGATTTAACAAAAAATTTTAAAAATTCGAATTATTTCATGACAGAACCTTTTATCCTTTTTACCTAGACCTCTAAAAAATTTTTTCTAAGTTTTCGGTATTAAATGGAACATATTCACAGATTTTGAGTGATTTTTATTTTTTTTATATGGTGAGTTGACATGAAATGTCGCATATATACATATACTATAAAAATGTTTCGCTGCTGCCGTGTCAGGAATTCAGGTAAGCTAAACGAAACTTGAGAAATAGCTGAAAATAGCTGAAAATAGCTAAACAATGAGCTAAAAGTAGCTTAATTTGAAGTTAAAAAGGTAGATACATTTATCTAAATATTTTCATATTATCCAAGTAATAACCGTGCCCAGCACTGCTCGACTTCGCTGATCGACCGTGGTGCAGTTCCGTAATCCCATTGATGCGCCAGTATCAATTCTTATATTATATATGTACACTGTTAAAAAAAGCATGAATTTTAATATATTTTTGAGCGCCATTCATACATAAATTTTAATATACTTCGAAATGAAAGCTCATTTTATACATATTTGCATTAATATTCATGTCATTTACTACAAATTTTGCTGTATAATGAACATGAATTTCCAACGACGTACATAATTATCCCATCAATGTATACATATTAAATTTCTAATGTATCAGTATATGAAATATGACTTGTAAATGCTTCAACTTTTATGTTACTTTTTATGCTAACTGTTTTAAAAATCAAACACAACAGAAAAAAATTCAAGTAAAATATGTTTTTAAAGTGCACTAAATTTCATGTTTGATTATCGAAAATTTCCAGTAGTAAATTTAATGTGAATATGACATTTTTAATGTGAAATACGTTAAATTTTAAGCAAGACATTAGGAAATTTTCAGCTGATTAGTTTTTTATTTAAAATTTAAAGCATATCGATATTTTTAATGTAATGTACACTTGGCGGAAAGGATATTTTTCCGAATTTTAACCTCAAATGGCAACATCGCATATTTTACCACAGACATAAGACAATTTCAAATTATAGAGAAAATTTTGCATCGTCGTTACTTATTACTTAATGACATAATTTTAGTAAACAAACAATATTTATTTCTTATTTCATGATCCAAATTATAATTTTATAAAATAAAATTTTTATTTCTTAGTTCAAAATCATATAGAATCAAATATTGTTAATTAAAATTAACGTTGATTGATTCTTTCCAAATTTTTTAAAATGTTCCAATAGAAACATAGAAAACAACGGAATGGTCCAATAAAAGTTCAGGATTTCAAAACATTCGGAAAGAATCCATTAACGGTGGGTGTACATTATATTTAAGACTTGATTGCACGAAATTTCCAATAGTTTTGTTTTCAGTAATTTAAATGCAGATATAACTTTTTTAATGTAAAGTACGTCAAATTTCAAGCAAAATATCAGAAAATTTTTAGCGAATTAGATTTAATTCAAAATTGAATGCAAATACGGTTTTTTAATGTTATCTACATTATATTCCGGGCTCGATTGCAAAAAATTTCCAACTTTTTTTTAGTAAATTTAATGTGAATGTGACATTCTTAATGTAATAGTATATTACGTTCCGAGGCACGGAACATGCTCATTCCATGCGCGTGTTGGTTTGCTTCGCGAGGCTTCGCCTCGCGAAGCAAATCACGCGCATATGATGAGCCTGTTTCGTGCCGAGGAACGTATACGATTTTCCTTCATGCCCGGCCGGAACTTTGCCACCCCAAAAAGTGATAAAACTCCATTTTTAATAAAAAAAAATTCGTCAAAAGCGAAGAGTCATCTGTTGCGTTACTTCGTTGTAGCGCATATGCGCAAGCAATTACAGTATACAGTTGAGTTCGGTAGAGAAAGAGAGAGAGAAAAAACCGAACATAGCAGCACACATAGCAGTTAACATAAGATACACAATAAATATATAAATAATAATTCAAATTTAAAAAACGTGAGAAATAATGAAATGTGTTTATAATACTTTTATATTACTATATTTTGTGTATGAAAACTTTTTAAAGAGCAAAAGAAAAAATTGTGAGTTAAAACAATTGTGTATGTTAGTAAAGATATAGTTCATTTTAATAAATATAAATGTATTAATATCAAGTGCACAAAAACAAAACGTGTAAAGCAAAACGTGTAAAAACGTGAATTTAATTATTTTCTTTGTACAAAAACAATCATGAAGTGTTTAAAAGAGTGTCGTGAATTAAAAGAAACGTGTATGAAAAAGAATATCTATTTTAAACGAAAGTTATAATTCGTTATAATTTAAACTATTATATATATATTAGTGTATTAATATCGAGTGTGTTTGTTTATTTAATAACTACAAGTATGATGTATGTATTTATCTATTTAATGCTGAGGTTAGACATTCGCGTATATATAGATGTAGTTTAAGTATACAGCAGACAGCGAAGCGACCGAGAAGGCGTACAGTTCGTAGCTGCGCGGTGCGTTCTGCGCACGTATGTAACGGAATAACACGAATGTATTCGGCCGGTTCCCTGCCGCATGAGGAGCACTTTTAGGCAAAGTTTCGGCACGGGTATGAAGGAAAATATATTAAAATTCAAGCAGAAAATTAAAAAATTTTCAGCAATTTTTTTATCATCGAAACATTTAATACAAAATATGAATTTTCAATATAAAGTACATTCAACTTTAATTTCAATTGCAAAAAATTTTTAACAGTTTTGTTTTCTAGTACATCAAATACAAACACAACATTTTAATGTAGAGTTTAAGCAAAATTTAAGCAAATCATGAAATTTTCTGCAAATTTGATTCAACAGATGAATATTTTTAATATAGAATGCATTAAATTTGAGACTCAATTATAAAAAATTTCAATCAGTTTGGTTTTTAGTAAATTTAATGCAAATTGATATTTTTTAATGTAAATGCATGAAATTTAAGGGGCTGTAAAATGGACACTACACCTGTACTCATAAATATTCACTATCTTAAAATTTTATTGCACAGTTTTCAATAAACAAATACATTAGCTTGTTGTATACACCATGAAGATTATTCATTTAAATTTTTAAATAAATTCATTTATTAGTTATTGAGAATATTGGGTTCCAAAATTATTTATTAATATTTTTCAATTTTGTACAGGAATCCAAATATCTTAAAAACTAATGAAAGAATTTATTTGAAAATTTATCTGAATAATCATCATGGTACATACTACAAGCTAATGCATTTCTTTTTTGGAAATTCATCAATAAAATGGAAAGAAAGCTAATGTCTATAAGTACAGGTGTAGTGTCCGTTTCACATCTCCTTAAAGTTAGATTACAAAAAATTTCTTAAGAGGAGGTTGAGTATATCTGTCTTTTTCTAATCAAAGAATTGAATTTTTTTACAAAAACTAATAATTTTAGCAAAAAATGAAGAAAAAGCCGCATTTTGCATGAAAAAAAGCAATATCTTTATTGATGAGAAAGAATTAATTTTATTGCATCGTTTCATCGCAATGATTTTCATTTCATGAACCGCGATAAAATTTTGCTTCCAGCACTTTTACATTGAATTTCATGTATATATTTCCATGTATATATTGTTGACAGTGTATTATTCTAATCATAGGTTGTATCACATTATTTAAACTAATATATTATTCTTCTTTTTTAATTTTTTTAATTATTACACGCTTTTATTAAGCTTGCTTTCACGTCTGTCTGTCTGTAATAAAATCTTGCACGCTCGATTTGAGGCACCTTTTGTCAATGGAAATTTCTGAAATTTTACACAGATCTTGGTCTCCGATGACAATGCAATAATCCGTTGTCAGGTCGGCAATGACAGGAGTGCAAAGTCATCTCCGAGGAAGTTTAAGTGGGGAGGTTATCTTTGGGTCAAGGCGATTTGGTAGAATGTTGTTGAGTTGATAGTTGTAGAAAATGCACAGGGGACAAGGAAATTTATAAGGGAAAATATAGAGAATATAGGAATCATAGGGGATAGGAGAGTGTATAGGGGGTAGGGGAATATATAGGGGATATTGTAATGTATAAGGGATAGGTGAATATGAAGGGGATGGGGAAATGTATAGAAGATACAATTAAATACAAGCTTTTAAAAAAAAATTACTCATAAAAAATTCAATTTTAACCAAAAAGTAAAAAATAAAAAATTTAAAAAGAAAAAACATTTTAAAAAAACACGCTTTAATAATCGAGAAAATACACTAAAAAGTATCTAATAAATTAATTTACAACAAAAATTTTCTCTTAATTATTGCAATGAACTGTATAAAAGTAATTTCAAGGAAATCAATTAATTTATTTGATACTTTTTAGTGTATTTTCTCCATTATAAAAGCATGTTTTTAAATGTTTTTTTTAAATTTTTTATTTTATTATAAATATTTTTATACATGCTTATATATTAAATATTAACGAAAAATGTAATTTTATATAATATGAGTTTTTCCTAACATCTTATATTTTATAAAGTTTTTAATGAAATTTCAATATTTAATAATATATCTATATTTTTTACATTCCATTTTATAAATAAAAGACAGATTTTTTAATTAGTGAAAACCCTCGTCAGTAGCCCTAAAAACGACTTTTTATAATTTACTTATTTATATTTTATTTCTTTTATTGATTCATTGAAATATTGAAGTTTTATTTCAAAAATTATTTTTGTTAAAAATTTTAGTGATAATTTTAGTATAATTATTGATATATCATAATATTTATATTTATGTCTTTTAAGATGTATAAGATTATTTTCTTATGATTCCTGTTTAATTTTTATTTGATTCATTTTTACAGTTCAAGTGGTTTATGAAAAATTTTTATAGTAACATATTTAAAATAGATTTTTTTAAGATTGATGTAAATAATTAATATATATATATATATATATATATATATATATATATATATATATATATATATATATATGGGCGATTCCACGTCAAGCAGAATAGACAAAATTAAAAAAAAATTTTTTATTCGCTTAAAATGTTTGTTTTTGTGACCTGAGAACCCAAAAATTTTTTCAGAATACTTTAGGCCATAATTTCCGAGATATAAACATCCAAAGTGGGTCAAAAACGCAATTTTGTCAAAAAATGCGTTTTTTCCACTCTAAATAGCGCAAGAATGGAGCGTCTGAAAAAAAATATTTTAAATACATAATGTTTACAAAATTTTACGAACATTTCAAAAAATTAAACATTTCCGCCATCAAAGCCCTTTTAAGGTACTTTTTTTGTCAATTTAAAAGTAAAAAATAGCTTAAATACACGACCATCAAACTTTTTCGTCTTCTAAGCATGAAAAATGGATTTCTTGTCGAAAATTACATAAATTATCAAGTTTTTGGAATGGGCAAATGGGTATTATTAGTTTTACAAAGTAATTTCCAAAAAACTCGGTATTTTTATCAAAACCACAACCCTTTTCATTTTTATCGTCTCTCACTGGTCTGTTGTAGTTCGCCTTTGTGTCTCGGATTTATCGACTCAGTAGAGCTTATGTTTTTGTCTAAAAAAGACTTTAGAGTTAGTTGATTGAGATTTCAAATATTATGAAAACTAGAGGTATGTCACTTCCAAGTCTATTTTATTTTAAAAAAATACTAACTTTAGAGTAAATATAACTTTCCATTTTTGTATGCTGTTTTGTTCGTTATATCTTTTAGGTATAATAGATATACATATAAATATAGCAATCAAAATCATAAATTTTTAATGAGACGTTTTATCTAAATTTTAATATATTTCCAGTCAATGTGTAAGACATTTCAAATGTTAGGAACAAAAGTATACTGAACAAATTTATTTTGCGAAGTAGCAAAATTTTCTAAGAAAATTTGATATTTTTCACTTTTAATTTGTGTTATAAATTACTTTAAATAGAGTATTATTTTATACAAAAGTAAAAGTATTACTGAGAAATCAAGTGAGTTCCTTGTGGTTATTCAAAAGTACAAACATTTATCATAAAGAATTTTCTCCGTTTATGCTACGGTTAAGAGCATGTAGTACATCTTTGTCCTCTTCTAATTAAATAATTAATTTTTCAAAAAAGTTAATAATTATATCCCAGCGGAAATATAAAATGTTTATTAGTATTTAAACCTGTTTGAAACAGTTTATAAGTGTGAAATTTGGGACATTTAAAACAGTTTTAAACAGTTTTCAAAAGTTCGAAATGATTTTAAACGGTCTTTAATAATTTTGAACTTTTTATGTTTAAAAGTTATTAATTCTTTTGAAAATTCAAAACATTTGAAAAAACAATCCTAAATAATTATGAACTGTTTTTTATAAACTTGAACCGTTTTGAACAGTTTTAAATAGTTTAGAACAGATTTAAACATTTTTGAACACTTTTGAGAACTTTTGAACAATTTTAAAAAGTTCGAAATGATTCCAAACAATGCTTGATAATTTTGTGTTTGTGGAAATTTTCTTCTATATAATAGAATTTATATAATATATACGAGGAAATGTTCTCTTTAGTTTCAAATTATTCTGAACTGTTCAAAACTGTTTAAAACTGTTTAAAACTGTTCAAAACTATTCAAAACGTCCCAAGTTTCACACTTATAAACTATTTTGAACAGTTTTAAACCGTTTCAAATTGTTTTAAAAAATTTTAAATAATTTTAAACTATTTCAAATAGTAATACACCTTTTATATTTCCACTAGGGGAACAAAAAATAAAAAGAAAGCCCTATCTTGTATCATAAAAAGTGATATTTTCTTTGATAAGCAAAAATTATTTATGTTACTTGGTTTTTAAGAAAACCTTAAAAAATTTAAAAATTAAAAATTAACAAAGAAATAATTCTGTCTTTCTTTGTATTGCTGAATCCAGAATGATCTGCCCGAATTTGAGTAAAGTCCATGATTCGGAGGTCTGATACTCACCTAATTAGTTCTAGTCTTCGTTTCACAATACCAATAGTCTTCAACAATATGAAAAATTTTTATAATGAATTTATCTTGTATATTTTTTTGACAATATTCTAAGAAAATTATTATGGGAGCTATTAGAGCAAATTAAGAACTCTAATTTTATACCTTTTTTTAAAATAAATAATTATTTTTTTAGGGAAAATAAAAAAATTTCATTTATATTAAAGTCTACAGAAGAAGAATTCCTTCAACTACCGGCTATGTTTTAATGTAATATTTGCAATAGAAAAATATATGAAAATTCTAATAATTCAAAAATATGAATTCTTTTCCTTTTTTACTTATTCATTCAAATGATACGTCAGTAATATTTTATTAAATTCGTTAATTTTGCTTATGTGTTATTTTTTTCAATCATTCATGAACATATTGCTAACTTTCTGTATTGCATATCGTAAAAATTTTAATCGAGAAAAACTCAATTCGAATTTTACGAGATTCCTGAAATAAAATGATATGTCGATGAAATCTATACATTAATAAGAAAGAGTACCCCCTGTTAAGATAGGTAAAATGCCCTCCCTCATATATTTCAAAACTAATATTTTTTCTTGTTTTTATAGTAATTAAGATTAGGTTTTGTTATATTTATAGTTTCCTAACACATACCCTAACCTCAACATAACCTAAAAATCACTTTTTTTATAAAATTTTTTTTTTATCTGGAAGGATGAATGATATTAATCCCGCGAAAATCATATGACTAGGTCTTAGCACTCTCTTCAACTGTGATTTTTTGCGAGTGCTAGAAAGCAGTTTTTCTAACCTAAAAATAACATTTAAATCATAAAATCTCCGTAACTTTGCTCTGGGAGGGGCTACAAGTAATTTTCTGGGCTTAAAATTTGTATTTTTAAAAAACAAATAAAGTTTATAATGACCAAAAATTCGATTCTGGCATGGCGCCATGGCGAAAAACTCGAAAAACCATTTTTTCATAGGTTTTCTGTTGGTTATTGGTCTCTAGCAACTCACAAATCATTTTTAAAGAAAAAAAAATAGCTTCATTGGATTCTACATGAAAAAATACATTGAAAATATGCATAATAACTTTAGGAATACTTGGATGCTGTTACAAAACAAGTAAAAAAATAAAATGATTCTAAAATTATTACATAGCTACTTTGCGTCACTGCTGCATTTTATGTTTTTATGACCTTGGTCATCTCTTTAGAGTCTCAAAGCTACTATTCAATGTATCCATAGGCAAATTATGTCTACTACACCCGAAAAACAGAGACAAATACTAGACAGATAACGTTAACTCCTATATGTACATATATATATATATATATATATATATATATATACTAGGGGGGTACCCCCCTGCTCGTTCCACTCGCCAACCCCCATTATAGTTGTCATTTCAATATAAAATATAACACTTATGCATTGTTTTATATAATAATTTTTTTATTATAATATATTTTTTTTAATATATTTTACATTTTAGAATGATTATTAGATGATTATTAGATGCAACTGGTATAAAAAAACTTCCTACATTAGCTCCTTTAGTCAACCAATTAAGGCAAGAAGAGTATATAGATGTGATAAATTCATTAATTACATTCATTATTTAAAGGTTCAATATTTGATAAATTTAAGGTAAATATTAAAGCAAAAAATAATTTAATCTTTTATGTAATCATAATAATTTTTCATCATTGTATAAAAAAAATCATATTGTATCAATTTTTATTATATATTTTATAATTCTTTTTTTAATTCTTAGTATACCATTCCTTTTTCTAAATTAAGCACCGAACTAAGTCACCGATGTGGTTCCGACCGCCTCTTAATTAATAAATACGGTAATCCTTTAAATGAATTAAAATTATTTTTACTATTTAGTGGAGATTATGATGCAGGCCACTATGATGTAATTAATTTTAACAATAATAATATAAAACAAAAAATTATTCAGATTAACAATCAAAAAAAGTATAATAAAAGAAAATTAAAAGAATATGTAAATGAAACAGTTTTTATAAAAAACAAAAAATTAAAAAAATATAATAATAATGTAAACAAAAATGAAATCAAAGAAAATGAACAAATTTTACAAATAAATGATTTCAATTTATTAAATAATAATTTAAATAATAAAGAATCACAAAGTTTAATCAAAAATAAAAAAATTAAAATTATAAATAATAATAACACAGGCCCACAAAATGAAAAAAAATGTCTGAACTTTTGACCGGACATACATATTCCCATGTATTTTTCGACGCTGAATCCGAATCTGTAATAAAAATATAGGGTTTTCCTACCTTTTCTCAGAGTTTTATTGAAAAAACCTCATTTTTTACGGTTTTTTTGCGGTTTTTCGAGTCTAGAAAAAACAAATCATGAGATACGGTTAATTGGACTTCAAAATCGAATTCTACGGGAAAAAATACACGGGAAACCATACCTTCAAATTTTTTTAACGCGATTCTAGTCCTCTGTATGGGGCTGAAAAGATGAGGAAATCGGTAAAAGTCGAAATTTTGCCTAAAATGGATTTAAACAATATTAAAATTTAATCATGCGTCTTTTGAAGAGTCGATAAACATTGGAAATACTATCCTGGGGTTTTTCAGATTGCTGATCATGAATTTGAAGTCAGATTGTGTAAAAACTACTTCTAGAGGGCGGTGACAAGAACTGTATATGGTAAATTTATCGATTTTTAAAAATTTTACGTCTGAAATACTAATTTTAGAGTCTTTCACAGCATTGACTGTAAATTCAAGATATTAACTTAGCCTATTGTGTACGTTAAACTTAACATTTTGTCTATGTTTGTCTCTCTCTCTCTCTCTCTCTCTCTTCCGATGTTTTTTTAAATTGGCTTACGCTTACGTACACGTTTCTCTTCGAATGACCGATGTAGTGGATTTCTGACACGTTTTTGTCCTTTTTTCGCAGCTGTTTCTCTTTTTATCATCCAGCAGTAATCTGCTAACATGTTGATACCCCAGTTTCCTTGAAATCTACGTTCAAACTCCTTTAAATCTTGGTGAAATCGTTCACCATGCTCTTCACTAAAGTCTCCGTTATTTTCAGGAAACTGATCAACGTGTGAATCAAGAAAATGAAGTTTTAAGTTCATTAGACAACCCAATTTTTCAAAATTACGTACCATTCTTTTCACAATAGCTTTATAATTCGTGTCTTTGGCATTACCCAAAAATTTCGTCGATACCTCTTTAAGAAAATTTGGCCATCAAGAGAATCGTTTGAACCTGGAAAACAGAATGTTATAAAAGATCCACTCGTTAATCCTTCGAAAATTTTGATACCGCCTCTGCATATAAAGCTTGGATTGATAAAGCAATGAGTTAAAGCTTTGGACAAGGACGGTCAATGCTTCCAATATATAAGCAAAGTATTTCCCCATAAATCTGATGCTAAATTAAATGAAGGTATTTTTGATGGTCCTGAAATCCGAACTTTATTTAGAGACGAAAACTTTGAACAAAGCATGACTGATGTTGAAAAGGCAGCATGGTTAAGTTTTAAAGAGGTATCGACGAAATTTTTGGGTAATGCCAAAGACACGAATTATAAAGCTATTGTGAAAAGAATGGTACGTAATTTTGAAAAATTGGGTTGTCTAATGAACTTAAAACTTCATTTTCTTGATTCACACGTTGATCAGTTTCCTGAAAATAACGGAGACTTTAGTGAAGAGCATGGTGAACGATTTCACCAAGATTTAAAGGAGTTTGAACGTAGATTTCAAGGAAACTGGGGTATCAACATGTTAGCAGATTACTGCTGGATGATAAAAAGAGAAACAGCTGCGAAAAAAGGACAAAAACGTGTCAGAAATCCACTACATCGGTCATTCGAAGAGAAACGTGTACGTAAGCGTAAGCCAATTTAAAAAACACATCGGAAGAGAGAGAGAGAGAGAGAGAGAGACAAACATAGACAAAATGTTAAGTTTAACGTACACAATAGGCTAAGTTAATATCTTGAATTTACAGTCAATGCTGTGAAAGACTCTAAAATTAGTATTTCAGACGTAAAATTTTTAAAAAATCGATAAATTTACCATATACAGTTCTTGTCACCGCCCTCTAGAAGTAGTTTTTACACAATCTGACTTCAAATTCATGATCAGCAATCTGAAAAACCCCCAGGATAGTATTTCCCATGTTTATCGACTCTTCAAAAGACGCATGATTAAATTTTAATATTGTTTAAATCCATTTTAGGCAAAATTTCGACTTTTACCGATTTCCTCATCTTTTCAGCCCCATACAGAGGACTAGAATCGCGTTAAAAAAATTTGAAGGTGTGGTTTCCCGTGTATTTTTTCCCGTAGAATTCGATTTTGAAGTCCAATTAACCGTATCTCATGATTTGTTTTTTCTAGAATCGAAAAACCGCAAAAAACCGTAAAAAATGAGGTTTTTTCAATAAAACTCTGAGAAAAGGTAGGAAAACCCTATATTTTTATTACAGATTCGGATTCAGCGTCGAAAAATACATGGGAATATGTATGTCCGGTCAAAAGTTCAGACATTTTTTTTCATTTTGTGGGCCTGTGTTATAGAATATAAAACAACATTAAATGAACTAATAAATGAATTTTATCTAAATCAAAATTACGAAATATATTCAAGATATTTATTGAACATTGCACACATTTTAAAAAAAATATTATGATATATTTTTTTAAATTTATTATTTATTTAAATTATAAATTCAATATTTTTATGAAATGTTTAATATTTTATTAAGATTAAATTTTATGAAAGAAAAATTGATATATTTCTAAAATGTAAAATTAAGTGAAAAGATATCAAACAGGAATTATAACAAAATAATCCTTTAAATCATAAAAATCTTAAATTTATATTTAAATATATCAAACATTATGTTGAATTAATATAATGAAATAATTAAAAATTATTTTTTTTAATATTTAATGTAATATTTACATAAAATATTAAACATTATATAAAACTATTAATAATTAATAATTTAAAAAATTTTGATATATTTATAAAATGTCAGATTAAGAAAAAAGATATCAAACAGGAATTATAACAAAATAATCCTATAAATCTTCAAAATCTTAAGTATACATTTAAATATATCAAATGATAATATTAAAAAATTTTACTAAAAAATTTATGATTTCACAATGATAAAAATCTAAAAGATTTGAAATTTAAGGTTGTGTAAAAACCAACTTAATCTATATTTCATAAATAATGATTAAAATTTATTAATAATTTTTTTCAGATATTTTACATAAATAATTAATATTATGTATTTTTTTTCATGTTTCTATGTCAATAATAAAAATTTAATAAAAAATGTACAATTATATAATATTATGTATAATATAAAAATATATTATAATAAAAAAATTTTTATATAAAACAATGCATAAGTGTTATATTTTATATTGATATGATAACTATAATGGAGGTTGGCGAGTGGAACGAGCAGGGGAAATACCCCTAGCCAAAATTATTTTCAGGAGGATATAAATAAATAAATTTGTAGAGATACCACCAAAGACGCGTTAGGTCTTTTTATTAATGGAAGCCTTCACCAGTAGCCATAAAAATCATTTTGTTTTATAATTTATATGTTTTATTTAATTTTTTATATTATTTTGAATAATTTAAAAAATTATTTTTTATAATCATTTTAAAATAAAGAAAATAAAAATTTTTTCAATAAAATTTTTGTATTAATTCTAGCATTAATTAATTTTAATATTATAAATTATATATTATTATGTTAAGTTTTAAGTTTGTATATTTAAATACATACATTATTATATTGTGGGGGGGCAGTGGAGGGGTCGTGGGGGTGCTGTGGAGGGGTGTGGAGGGGTGCGGGGGGGGGGGGTCCGAGGGTTAATTTTTCATATAACTATATAATATAGGTAGATATATGTACATATAGGAGTTAACGTTATCTGTCTAGTATTTGTCTCTGTTTTTCGGGTGTAGTAGACATAATTTGCCTATGGATACATTGAATAGTAGCTTTGAGACTCTAAAGAGATGACCAAGGTCATAAAAACATAAAATGCAGCAGCGACGCAAAGTAGCTATGTAATAATTTTAGAATCATTTTATTTTTTTACTTGTTTTGTAACAGCATCCAAGTATTCCTAAAGTTATTATGCATATTTTCAATGTATTTTTTCATGTAGAATCCAATGAAGCTATTTTTTTTTCTTTAAAAATGATTTGTGAGTTGCTAGAGACCAATAACCGACAGAAAACCTATGAAAAAATGGTTTTTCGAGTTTTTCGCCATGGCGCCATGCCAGAATCGAATTTTTGGTCATTATAAACTTTATTTGTTTTTCAAAAATACAAATTTTAAGCCCAGAAAATTACTTGTAGCCCCTCCCAGAGCAAAGTTACGGAGATTTTATGATTTAAATGTTATTTTTAGGTTAGAAAAACTGCTTTCTAGCACTCGCAAAAAATCACAGTGGAAGAGAGTGCTAAGACCTAGTCATATGTTTTCCGCGGGATTAATATCATTCATCCTTCCAGATAAAAAAAAAATTTTATAAAAAAAGTGATTTTTAGGTTATGTTGAGGTTAGGGTATGTGTCAGGAAACTATAAATGTAACAAAATCTAATCTTAATTACTATAAAAACAAGAAAAAATATTAGTTTTAAAATATATGAGGGAGGGCATTTTACCTATCTTAACGGGGGGTACTCTTTAGTTTTCAAATTTAATGTCGTCAGATTTGGTTTCATAAATAAATCACTCACAAATTAGTCAAGATTTTTTATAGGTTTTAAAATTGTTATTATTATTATTATTATTATTATTATTATTATCATTATTATTATTATAACATTATAATGTAGGATATTAAATTGAAAAGGCTAAAGAAAATGGATAAGTAGCTGCAGAAACAATTTCTCAATTGTTAAATATTCAGTGAATTACTTATTATCTATAATCATATTATGAATGAATGACAGTATGACCTTAGAATCAGCTTTCCCAAAAACTTCTGAGAAACTGTTTTCTCAGAGTTAATACTTTCTGGATCTTCAACGTATCATTTAAATGTGATAGTCATTTTATTATTGTAATATTTATCGCAGTATGAATTCTTCAACAATTATAGTCCTTGTTAATGGTGTGAAGAAGAGGGAGATAGCGTTTCTTAATATAAACATTTTTTTAGGGATAAAAAGAGAGTTTAAAAAATTTTCTTTCATTTTATATTCTACCAGAGTAATTCCAAACAAGAGTATTTTGATATCATTTTGATCATCATTATTATTATTAGTAGTAGTATTACCATTATCATTATTTCTTAAATTACTACATATGCTTGATAAAAGTAACAAGATGTGTGTTTTGTAAGGTTCTAAAGTTATTTTTTAAAAATAAAGCTGACTTTTATGAAATAAACCTCTAGATCTGTAAAAATAATTTTTCAAATTAAAATCAACTAAGTTATGAATCTTCTTGAAACTAAAACATAAGCTCCGAGAATTGATAAATCATAGACACAAAGTCGAACTACAACAGACCAGTGAGAGATGATAAAAACGGAAAGAGTTGTGGTTTTGATAAAAATATCGAGTTTTTTTGGAAATTACTTTATAAAACTAATAATACCTATTTGCCCACTCCAAAAACTTAATGATTTGAGTAATTTTCGACAAGGAATCCATTTTTTATGGTTAGAAGACGAAAAAGTTTGATGGTCGTGTATTTAAGCTATTTTTTACTTTAAAATTGACAAAAAAGTACCTTGAAAGGGCTGTGATGGTGGAAATGTTTAATTTTTTAAAAAGTTCGTAAAATTTTGTAAACATTATATATTAAAAATATTTTTAGTCAAACACGCCATTCTCGCGCTATTTAGAGTGAAAAAAACGAATTTTTTCACGAAATTGCGTTTTTGACCAACTTTGGATGTTTATATCTCGGAATTTATGGCCTAAAATAATCTGAAAAAATTTTTGGTTTTTCAGGGCATAAAAACAAACATTTTAAGCTAATAAAAAAATTTTGTCTGTTCCGCTTGACGTGGAATCGCCCATATATATATCCCTACTGAAAAATCTCACGTGAGATCTCATGTGAGATCTCATTCCAAATTCTCATGTGACTATATTCGTGAAAATTTTAAGTCCGATAGCTACTAAAAACTTTTAAGTTCCAACTATCAAAGAAAAATTTTTTAATTTAATATATTTTTTTTTGTTTCTAGACATTTTACAATAATTTAGTTCATTAACAACTAATACATTTCTGCTAAATCCCACGTGAGATCTGATGTAAGATCTCATGTTTAAATTTCATGCAAACAAGTTTTCAAAAATTTTAAGCTTTTTAATTTACATGAACATTTTCAAGTATGAAAAACAATTTTTCGAAATTCATTTATTTGGTTTCTAGATAATTTAATTCATTAAAAATTAGTTAACCAGTTCGATTCAAAGTCAGACGATTGTTCAAAATATTTGAAACAAATGCCTTCAAAACTTATAATTTTTTTTATTTTTGGTCATTTTAATTTGATTTAGCTTCACAAAAAATAACATTTTACAAACTTCTATTTTGACTTTTCATGAAAAAGACGAGTCTTATTATTTTTTAAAATTTCTTTGTCTGGAGTGGAAACAACTGTTCATAGAAGGCAATAATTTTTACATCTATGTACATTCTAAAACAATCTAACTTGTAACAAAATAACATTTTACTGCTTGTAAAAAAATTCTTACCTTAGATATTGTACCAAAAAAGTAGGTAAGTTGGTGTCTTATACCTGAAACAGGCAAGGGAGTTTGTCCGATTAATTTGAGAGAAAAAAGACGCCGTAAAATAAAAAGGGCACGAAAAAGCGTGGGAAATGTGCACAATATACAGCTTTGTCTCTTAAACCCGAATCAAACACGAAAACTTCTCCACTTAGCCTGAGGAAAGAAAGACGCTGAAAAACAAAAAAGAGCGTGAAAATGCGCGAGAAGTGCGCACGACGCATGTAGCATTGTCTTTTACACATGACACAGGCACGGAATGTATAAGAGACGAAACTGCACGCGTCGTGGGCGCTTCTCGTCCTTTTTATTTTACGGCGTTTTTCTTCTCTCAGGCCAATCGGACAAACTCCTTTGCCTGTGATGGGTATAAGAGATCCACTTATCTACTTCTTTGGTACAATATCTAAGGTAAGATTTTTTTACAAGTAGTAAAACGTTATTTTGTTACAAGCTAGATTGTTTTAGAATGTACAAAGATGTAAAAATTATTGCCTTCTATGGACAGTTGTTTCTACCATAGACAAAGAAATTTTAAAAAATAATAAGACTTCGTCTTTTCCACGAAAAGTCAAAAATTGAAGTTTGTAAAATGTTATTTTTTGTGAAGCTAAATCAATTTAAAATGACCAAAAATAAAAAAATTATAAGTTTCAAAGGCATTTGTTTAAAAAATTTTAAACAATTGTCTGACTTTGTTTTTGCTACGTAAAGTACAGAATCGAAGTGGTTAACTAATTTTTAATGTATTCAATTATCTAGAAACCAAATAAATGAATTTCGAAAAATTATTTTTCATACTAGGGATTTGAAAATTTTCATATAAATTAAAAAGCTTAAAATTTTTATAACTTGTTCGCATGAAATTTTAACATGAGATCTTACATGAGATCTTACGTAAGATTTAGCAGGAAGGTATTAGTTTTTAATGAACTAAATTATTGTAAAATGTCTGGAAACAAAAACAAAAAAAATTTGAATTAAAAAATTTTATTTTGATAGTAGGAACTTAGAAATTTTTAGTAATCATCAGACTTAGAATTTTCAGAAATATAGTTACATGAGAATTTGGCATGAGATCTCACATGAGATCTCACGAGAGATTTTTCAGTAGGGATATATATATATACTAGGGGGTACCCCCTGCTCGCGCTGCTCGCCAACCCCCGTGCATATTTACATTAAAAAATATCAGTCAGTAATGAAATTCGTACTGACAAAAATTATTAATAAAATTGATATTAATTATATATTTGTTCAGACAGATTTCCACACCACCTGAAGAGGTACTGTCAATAATACCTTACAGTTAATAATTTATAATATAAATTAAATAATAAAAAATGTATGGTATTACGGCGCGTTGGTTTTTTTTGTTTTAATTTAAATAATTATATAAAATCAATATAATAATTTATATTGTTATATCATATTAGAATGTTATAAATGTTATAATTATAATAAGTTATTTTAAGACATGTTAAAATTAACTAAAATTATTCCATTTTTATACAATAATTTAAAATAAAATTATGATTCCCTTCGTCTGTAGCCCTACACAACCATAAGAGTCTATATTCCTTTCTCCTTATACCATTGACTCTATGTACAATCCATCCTCCACCATCAGTATTACATATTTAAACAGAGTTTTAAAAGTCAAATTTTATTATTTGTACAATTTGTTATTATATTATTGTTATGTAACAATTTTCCAATCAATATTTATCTCTTTTAAATCTTTGTTTAAGTATGTATTTTAGAATAATTATTATAACTTGGTATTTTTCAATTAAATATTATTGTAACATGTCTTACAATAATATAGAACAGATTAGATTAGATTAGATATTGTTTTATTTTGTATTATAATTACAAAAAGAGCGTGTAAAATTATAAATGAAGTTAAAAATACATAAAATACTTGAAATAGCCTTGCATATATAAAATTAAAATAGTACAGTATGATATCACAGTCATAAAATATAATAGAGATAGTAATACTGTAATAGTACGTCAATAAATTAAATAAAAGTGATATCACAGATAACACAAATAAATACACGCAAAGAGTATAAATAATATAGTTAAAAATATCAGTCTCAAATATCTATCAGTCAGAAGAATTACATAAAATCAAGCGTGTAAAGAGCGCAGTCAAAATATCAGCAGTATACAGTAAGTTAAAATTACAGCAAAATTGAATGTACAGTAATATACAAGTCAATCTGATAAAAATATAATCATTCACTCTATGTACACACATCCTACATTCACGCTAATAAATACAATCATGCCTTAAATCTATAAAAGGTACATCACATAATAAATTAACACATATGATATAGTCCGAAAATAATACTGTTTAATCGAGGTCGAGTAAATACCTCCTCAGAGCGGCTTTAAACCTGCTGATTGATGGAAGATTTTTAATATCAGCAGGTAGGAAGTTCCAAAAATGCGCACCTTGAAGTTAAAAGGAATTTCTTCCAGTCTCAGTGCGCATGAAGGGCACCGCAAGATCTTTAATCTTACCCCTACACTGAAAAAAAAAATAAGCAAACATGACATCGTAGAGCCATGCTAAAACAGCATAGTGCCTGTTATGTCATTTTAATATAATAACCATTTTGAATCTACAGAGATACGTTATTGTTGCATTAAGTATAGTAATCAACGAATCTTCATAAAAATAATAAATAATAAAAACTATTCAACAAAAATGTTTATATATGATAGATAATTTCGTGTAACAATATCCTATTTAACGAAATTTTTCTGAATTTGTGTCAAAATTTTCTAGTATATTTTTGTACATAACCTCAAAATTTTTTTAAAACTTTTTTAAAAAACGTATTTTAGTATAGATACGTGTATATACAACAAATATTTAAATAGAAATGTACGGTTATTTAATAAAATTTTGTTAAACAAATATGATTTATTTACGATAAATCATAAATGTTACTTCTAATAAAAATGACTTGGTTGGCGCACCATGCTGTTTTAGCATGGTTGCTAAAATAACATTGCATGGTTCCTATGATGATATTACTGAAATCTACTTGCATATGAAGCCATGTTGTTTTAACATGGGAACCGACTTGAATTTGCTTTTTTTTTCAGTGTAGTGGTCGCTCCGGGTATATATCTAGTGAAGAGATCCACTAGATATTCGGGAGTATTCATACGTACGATTTTGTACATAAGTATAGCCATAAAATACTGTCGCCTCAAGTCAGTACGTAGCCAACCCAAAGCATGTCTAGGGGAGAGATGTGATCACCCATGCTCACGCCTAACACATATCTCACACATGAATTTTGCATTGTCTATAGCCGTTCTCGTAACTCCTGCGAAGCATTGAGCAAAACCATTGAGCAGTAATCAAGATGTGGGAACAGCAGGGCGGTTGCGAGCTGCTTACTTTGAACAGAATTTTTTTTATTATAATTATTCTAAATTTAAAGTTTAATACCTAATTGAACTCTATGTTTTTTAATATTATTATTATTTAAAATTTTTCAATTATTTCTTATATTTTAATATTAATTATTGTTATTTTTTTATAATATTTAGTATCTTTAATTTATATACTCGAAATTAATATATTTCATTTTATTTTTAATTAATATTAGTTTTATTCAAAGTATACATTTTAAAATAAATTTCTATATCATTATGATAATTATAATATTATTAATTAATATATTCCATAAATAAAACGATAAAATTAAATCATATAATTTTTCCTTATTTATAAATTATTTTAATTTTATTTTTAAGTCTTTTGGATGTATAAAATATATATTTATATTGCTTTTTAATATCCTTGATTTTCATGCTAGTATTAAAAAAGATATATTAAAATAATTTTTAATAATAAAAAAAACTAATAAATTAATAGAATGTATTTTCATGTTTGTTTTTATTGAAATAATCGATTATTTATTTAATAATAAATAATTTTTAATATTATTTACTAACTAAAAAAATTAATATAATATGATACATAATGATATGAATTTTATTAATTTCTTTTTTGTTTGATAAAATAATTTTTTATTTATTGTTCAAACATTTTATTATATTTAAATTCAATTAAAAATGTATAAGTTATAATAGGATTATAATTTTTTTTTTTTTGTATTTTTTAATGCCATTATCATAATTATAATAATATTAATTCAATTAATTAGTAATCCATGTACTTCATAAATAAAATTGTAAAATATATATTATCTATTTTATTAAATTGTATTTATTTCTTTTTAAATATATCTTAATGCAATTAAGTCTTTTTGATGTATGAAGTGTATGTCAATTTTCTTTTTTAATATATTTGATTAATTTTCTGTTATTATAAAAGATATATTTATTATTTTTATCGATTTATTACCTAAACATATTTTATATTATATTTTATAATATAAAGAAAATTATATTAGCAATACGTAATAAATATCTATAATATATTGTATTATGAGTGGTAATATAATATTCTATTATTGGATCACGTATTTCTAACTTATATTAAATAATTTTATTTGTCATATATTTATAATATGTTACGTTGTTCCAATTTTCAAAATGAATTTTTTCATTTTCGATACCGATATAGTTATTAATTGCGTTATTTGATCAAGATAAATCTGTATTTTCATTCAAATTTTCCATATATTCTTCGTACTGCTCTTGAAATCTTTCAAATTCGTTCATTTAGTTTTTTAAATAATCTAAATCTTCGTGATGTTGTAAGTTTTCTACAACAATATATTCATTTAAAATTGGATCCCATTCCATTTTTTAATGATTTAATTATTATTAGTATTAATTAAATTGTTCTTTGAATAATTTTGTTATTAATTTATTTTATAGAAAATTTAAAGTTTGTTTTTATTTTCTTTTTCATTATTTTATATTAAATTTTTTTTATAGAAAATTTAAAGTATGCTTTTATTTTCTGTTTTATTATGTTATATCCAAAAAAACAAATATTTTATTAATATGTAAGAAATATAAATATATTTTTAATACTAAGAAAATTGAAGTTATTATTTTTTTTTTGGTTATTTCTCTAGTACTTCTTTCCATACTATATTGGTTAACTCATTTTGAATATATATTTTAGAGGGATTTTTGCTTCTTAAAAGAGCAACATATAATTGTCCATGTGGAAATAATGGTTTTCTTATGAATATTCCTACGTTTTTAAAACTTTGACCTTGTGATTTATTTATAGTCATAACAAAAGCTAATACAATAGGGAATTGTTTCCTATATAAAATAAATGGTTATTAATTGAAACACTATAAAAAATTAAACTATATTTTTTCAAAGTTTAAAAATATTTAAAAAAATAAAATAAAAGTTATATAACTTTATATTTCAATATAAAGAGTTTTAACAACATAATTTTAAATATGAAATTGTAAATTGATAATTCAAAATTATAATTTTATATTTCTTTATAAAATAATTAATTATGATTTATTTTATTTTAGATTAATTTAAATATATATTAGAAACAACAAATTAGGTAAGAAAATAATAATAATTATAGTTATAATTTTAAGGTAAATATATTAAAAATATATTATAAATTTATACAGAATCGTTTTTTAAAGAATTGAATATATTTAAATTATTTATTTAAATATAAAAAAGTAATATCACACTCTTTATAAAATTTATGATTTATTATATAATTGTTATTATGATAAAATTAATGATCAAATATAAACAAACAAAAAAAGATAAAAATATATTCCTTAAAATATTGAAAATATTAAAAATAAATGAAATAAAAATTATATAACTTTATATACTTGTATAAAGAGTTTAAAAGAAAATTTTACATTAAAAATATAATTTTTTTTACTTTTTTATAAATAAATGAATTAATAATTATTATAATTTTGTTCCTTTTAAATAATGTAAATATACAATAACATTATTATTTTTGACATTTAAAGAAATGTGAAAAAATTTTTTAAATTTAAATTATTTTAAAAGTGGTTATGTAAGGCTATTGGCGAAGGGTACCACTTTTAATATTTAAATTTTCATTAAAAACAAAAATAAAAAACCCAACGGGCCATTGACAATATCTCATTATACTGATAAAAAAAATAAAAACTTCTATTTAAGACTTTCACAAGATCAACTTAAGACTAAAACAAGAAAACAAATTTAAGCTAACCTGGAAGAAGAATGTCTTAGACGTAGGAAATTTTTTGATAAGTTTTTCTAACCAAAATAATGACTAATTATCACAAAGTAAAATGTGCTTTTGTTTTAGGCAAGTACAGCTTGGACACAAAAAAAAGTAAGCTTAAATGTTGCAAGTAGAAGTTTCTTATTTTTTTTGTCTCAGTATGGGTGGTGTGGAAAGTTGTCTAAGGAACTAAGATATTAGTTGATGGTTAAAAAATAATTATATCAACAATCTATAATATTAATAACTATGTATTAAATGTATACTCCATTACGTATTTCATAAATATAAAATTTAAAAATTTTTTGAAGTTTTTTCTTAATGGTTTATAATGATTTTATAAAGAGTGTATGAGGGGTATAAGAGGTTATGAAGGGTGACTTGGGTAGTGAGGGATGACTTAGGTAGCGAGGGGTATCTTTTTTATTTTTTTAAAAAGAAGCCATTTCAAGAGACATTTTTATGTTACTTTGAGGGGTGACTTGTGATTTTTTAGGAGGAGTGAAATATAATGAGGGGTAGTAGTGAAGGGTAGTAATGGTACAGGGAATAAGTAACAAATGCATTGGTAAAATAAGGTGTATTTAGCTACATCATCTAAGGAGTAAATGAGTGATGTATGAGGGGTAGCAAAAGAGGTGATTTGGGTAGTGAGGGGTGTCTTGTTTTTTTTTTCCAAAAAAGATCAGACAGATTTTTACGTTATTTTGAGGGGTGAATTGTGATGTTTTAAGCATACAAAATAAGGGGAGGAATAATGAGGGGTAGGAGAGGAGGTATATTTTTTTTTATATAACTATATAATATAGGGATATATATATATATATATATATATATATATATATATATATAAACTATGTATAAATAAAAATATGAAATAAAATAGTGAATAATTTTTAATAGTGTTACACGATCGTATTAAAAAAAAATATTACTGAAAATAAAATTATAAGTATTACTTAGGTAAGTACAAACAATTATTAAACATAAAAAGATATTCATATCATTTTAATAATTTTTTATACTTATATATGTTATATATGTATAAATATAGCCTACAAATTTCAGAGTGGTGATCCCGGCCGATCCCTTTAAAAAAATTTAAATGTAGTTAACGATAATGAAAAATATGATTTTTAGCTAAATTTCTTTAGTCTTAAAATTGAAATTGTTCCAAAACAATTTGCAAAATGATACTACATGGGTTGTATTAATATTAGTTATTTTACTTTATTTTTGTGAAATTGATCACATATTTTCAGATATATTAAAAGCTGTGTTACTGTGAAGTGGGATACAAGTTGAAAATAAATACGTCTACTTTATCTATCTATTTATCAGAGCATCGCGTCAATTAAAGTCAAATTAAAATCTTATAATTATTCAAGAAAATGCATTCCCAGGTTTTTAGTATATAAATAATTTTGAAGATTGTTATAGATGTAGAAGTGATAAATATGTTTCATGGGGATTTCAACTCATATAAGCTGAAAAAATATGGTATATGAATATCTTCAAAACTATTGAGTGTAAGGGTCTAAAACTGCACAAACTTCGTATGAAAAGGAAAAGATCTGTGCTGTTTCATCAAAATCCATCACCCGGAGTCCTAGACCTCTCCTAGTAAGATACCAAGAGACATGAGTTTACTCATACATTACTGACAATAAGAATAAACAAATTTAATATTAATATATACTAATGTCTATGATATACTGATTTTATTATTTGTTTAAATGACTCCCAAGTTTTTATACATGATTACATTTAATTATTGTTGTCACATCATTGGATAAATTAAAATTAAAATCAAAATCAATTATTATAAAACGAGAATATTATTTACTAATGTGAATATAATAAATTAGACCAAAAAAATACAACAAGAATTAGAATCAATTATTTCTAAACTGAACTTAATAATGTAGATCAGTAGGTACTTTAATTTCAACAAATCTCAAGAAATGCTATTCAAATCAGTTTCCATCAGTCCATAAAAGAATATATTAGTGTTCTAAGATTTGTTCATTCGCTGGATAGAATTGAAATCATTGAGAACTGCAGATGGTAAAGGAGTATCGAGAGCATTTCAATGGCTGATATTATTTAGATGGGAAGCTCCTAATTATTTACTAACTGATAATGGTAAAGAATTTGATAATAAGTGGTCAACGAATACTTTGGACGAGTATGGTGTGAAGCATGTGACTATTCCACCATATTACCCCCAGGCAAACTCAGTTGAGAGAATAAATAGGACTTAAAAGACTATGATTTTGATCTTTATTGGATCAGATCATCGAGACTGGGACTATCATCTACATGAGTTCAGACATGCTGTTAATACAGCTACACAAGCTTCAACAAAAGTATCATCAGCATTTCTGAATTATGGTCGTAATCGTGCACCAATGAAGAGTTTACGGAGAGAAATCGAGACCAGAAGACCTAAATTGAAATTAGATCCAGAAATCTGTGAGAGATTTGGTGACTTGAAATATTGATGAAGCTCAAAATAAGCAGGCTAAGAGATACGACCAGAATAAAAGAGACGTAATGTTTAATGTAAGAGATCAAGTATTGAGAAGAGCACAGGTGTTATCAAAAGGGACACAAGACTTCTCCATGAAAGTCCATTTTGTATTATTGAGGTGAAATCACCTGTAGTATAAGTTTTAGAGATGAAAGATGGTCGTAGAAATGCGAAGGTACACGTATCCGAGTTAAAACGATATTTACCCTCGCGAACAAATCGAGAGCAGTAAACCCACTTATTTTAAATTAAAAATTTTTCGAGAGCATGTTATTTTAAGTGTAATTCTATAGCTGCATTATCTTGGTGTTGGTTTGTGCCTCGAGATAACCCAATGGTAAAGGTTGTCCAGTCGGTAGTAAAGCATGTCAAGACAGAGTTTCCTTACAAGAAGTAAAATTTCCCTTTTTATTTTTTTTATATTAACAGATGTCAAGACGTACCGGGCGTAAATCACCATCGATAGTCTCACGTAGTACACCTGGCCATCGGGCTAAGCCGGAATTCCATCCCCTGGCTCATCGTGTACTTACGTGGGCTGATGAGGTTGAGTTAGAGGAGAGAACCGGGAGTCGACACCAATCTCCACTCTCTGAAATCAACCCGGACAGTTGGGCAGACCAGCTGGAATAAGAGCTGCGTCTAGCTCCAGAGGAAGAAGAGAGAGAGAGAATAAGATACGAAAGGTTTCGAGAGCAGGAGAAAGAAGATAAAGGAAAGGAGATGAGAGAAGCCAAGTATCAGTGGCTTCTTAAGACGGGCCAAGCTACTATCGAAGAGCTTAAGAGGGGTGATGAGAAAGAGTCAACTTTCCTCATCACTATTGCTAGTTCTCATTCGAGACTCAGAAAAGAGGAAGAGGAAAAGGAAGAGGCGAAGATGGTAGCTTTGGAGATGGTTTTTGATATCATCGAGAGCTTGGAGGATCGAGAGAGTAGAGAGGCAAAGAGAGAATCGGCTGGAGTCTGAAGACAACTGGATAATAGATATCTGCCTGTCGAGAGTAGTGGAGTCTTTGGCGTGGAATCGAGGAGAAGAGGAGTACGAACCAGAACCGAAAGATACAGTCACCTTTACTCCACTAGACACCCGCGTCAGTCCATCTAGACGCAGCCGAGAGCGGAGTAGGAACTCTTGACGTCAACTCCAACTGGGCGACTGCTACTCTGCTCGAAGCCCTTCACCTAACAGAGTTCTTCCTTCGCCTCTAGCAGGACCTGCGTAACATTGGGAGAGGGAAAACAGAGCGAGGAGTCGGAGCTGAGGTCATCCACCCCTACCAGTTAAGACTAGAGGAGCTCTCTTTGAGGATCTGAAGCCCACCCCTACTGAGCCTCACCTTGACCTGCCACCGTACGCCATTGTATACCTGTTACATCTGTTGGCAGCTGGGACACTCCAGGTTTTATTGTCCTCGTGATTTTGTAGACTCTTTCTGCTACAACTGTGGCAGAAGATACGAGGATTTGTCCAGCTGCCCATGTTGTAGTGAGGCACATGCGGAGTTTACGTGAAGTAAAAGAAGGCGATCGCCGTCGAGGCGGAGAGAGAGATCCCTACCACTATCTAGGGAGGCGATTAACCCCATTTGTGTAAGAGAAAGAGAGATAGAAAGGTGAGAAGTAGAGCACGAGATCATCGACCAAGAAGTTCAAGTCGTCGACCTCACACTCTATGCCGCACTCACCAGCCAAGCACAGATCATTGCGAGCGAGCTCGTCGATTCACCTCTCGCGACAATGATAGAGAGATGAATCGACTCAGTGAAGTCTTTAGGTTAGCTGAGAGGATTCGAACCCTTCCCCGAGACCTTCAGGAAGTCTTGTTGAGGATGGCCACTCCTGGTTTTTCTCAGGAGCGCCCACTGGAGCGACGCCATTAATGGGTCGCTAAAAAAATATCGAGAGAAGAGAGAGTTCAAGAGAAGAGAAACATCGAAAGAAGAATAGCATCGAGAGACGATAAATCAAATCAAGAGATTTCATAGATATCCCGTGAGTTGCTTAAAATTTTCTTTTAATTTTTCTCATTCTTTAAATCTTTATTTATCACCCATTTATAATTGACCTGTGTGTGTATGAGAGAATAAGTAGAGTGAGATGAGAATGAGATAATAAATAGTATTAGTAGTCATTGAGGTTAGGTTTATTATAAATAAACTATAAGAGGTGTCATGTACCCTTTAAAAAAATCCAAAATTTTTGCCCTTTTTTTATGCCGATAGTCTTTTTCTCCGTAAACAAATTTTGAATAAAATTTTGTTAAAAAAATTATATTATAAAATTATATTAATTATGAGGCATTATATATAATTTTAAGCATTTATTTAACTTTTCTTTTTTAAAGAGAAAAACTATGTTAATAATTATATTTAAGATATATAAAAATTTTTTTATAATTGAATAAGATTTTGCGGGTATAAAGAATACAGGAAGTGTATTCATAAACAGCTGGCGCATTTTTCAAAGAGACATGTATTTTAGCCATAATAAGTGGCACTGGCTTTTGCGACTACCAAACGATCAGGTGTCCGTCGCAAAATACTTACTAAAAAGATAATTTTGTTTGGATTAAGAATTTAGTCACTTGCTTTTTCTTATACTGTTAACTAAATCAAAGTAACAAAATTAATAATTTCTTTTCTCTTTTTTTTTACTTACTAAAAATCTTAAACAGATTTAGTAAAATCTTATTTTTAATACTACTTGTAAATGAAAACTTGAACCTGTGTTAAACTATTAAACGTTGAAGGTAGTACTACATTGTTAAAATATTTTAAATGTTCAGTAACTTTCAGTTTACTCTAAGTGAATAAAAATTTATTTTTTGACCCTCAGGGCGCAAAATTCGATTTTCTATGCTTGTCAGGCAGGCGCAAAATAGTAAATTACCGCCCTAGGGCGGGAACGTACTATTTTGCGCCCGCTTGACAAGCATAGAAATCTAATTTTTCACCCTTTAGATAAAAAAACGATATGTTTACCACGGGCGCAAGGGGATTCACGGCCTTCGTGCGAATTTAGCGTCCTCACTTCGCTCTGGCGCTCATTCGCACTCTGGCTGGAATCCCCTATTTTGAGTTCTTGGTTCACAATGCACTATTTCCGTTATTGGTAAAGATTCTTATGAAAAACTTCATGGATATCATTAATTTAACATATAAATGTTTTTAATGTTAACAATTATTTTATACAAGAAATCAGACTTATTATTCAAATTCATGAATTTTTAAGTATGAAAATTTATTTGTTTTCTAAATGAATTTTCACTTATTTTGTAAATGAATTTTTATGTGTGTGCGATAAAATTTCAGTTATTTTATTGAAAATTTATTCAAGTTTTTGTGTATTATTATTATTACTTTTAAGGTTTTTATAATTCTTACGCTTATTTTTCAATTTGTTCTTATTTTATTTAAATAATTATATTTCATACATTGAAGATTCATTATTTCGATGTTTCCAACATTAAGATATTATTTTTGAATATTTTAATCATATTTTCTTACTTACTTCCAAGAACGATAAGATAGATGGATAGAGAGAGACGAAAGTAAAAAGTTATTAATATCCCCTCTAATAAATAATGACGCTACTTTAGTGGATGACATCAAGAAGCGAGACAGTCCTGTGCCAAAAAATTTCTAAATAAACTTGGGCCTTTTTGGTATATAAAAGACTGGCCTCACACTGAGAGAAATCCGCTCTTGAAACAAGAAGAACATTCGATTTGAGTGCAATCTGTTTGAATCGACATGTAATCCACTTCATAGAAGTAGAAATCTATTATTTCGGAAAATGATTCAACATGAAATCTATTTGCATTAAGTGGATGTATGTTTACATCAAACTGAAATCCACTGATTGCAAGTGGATTTTACTTTTTTCTTATATCCACGTACGATTAGTAGATAAATTTATTTGAACCAAATAAATATTCATTTGCGGCTAGTGGATTGTAGCAAACAGATTTTATGCTTGATTTAAGTAGATCGTTATTAGGATGTAAAATAAGAAGAATTTCTGTTTGCGGCAGGTGGATTCCACTTACTTCAATAGCCGATTTCTCTCAGTGCGGAGCCAGACTACGACGCTCCTATGCCAATCAACTAGTGCCGCCCCTTTAAGAAAATTAAAAAATTTTAAAATCATTATTTTCATTCTATATTTTTTTAATAATATTTATAATATTTGATTAATATTTTATTCAATTTATTCATTTTCATTATTTAATATTATATTTTATACGCATAATTAATTTAAATCAATTTATTTATTTATTTATTCATTTATACAATCAAACAATTGATAGAGTAAATCCTACAAAGTCAAACATTTTTATTTGTTCATACGCTGGTACATGCATATATCTGAAGTTACAAAATGCAATCTAAAAACTAACGGAGCATTGTTAGAATTAACTATCTGTATTTGTGAACTGTAACTAGCAATCGTTAGCAACTTGTAAATTTTTATTCCTTTTTTACCTAACCATTGGCAATATAATATTTCAATTTTTTTTATAAAGTAATTCTGTTGAGATTCAGAGTTTTGAGCTCATTAGACAAATAATAATCGTTCTATGTAGTTCTTCGAAATTTCTATATTCTTGTAATTCGTCTTGGATATATTGTTCGAATATATTTTCTTTTATTCATCATAGTGATGCAATGATAATTGCAGAGTAAAGAATTATTTTATATTTGCGGATTTATTATTTTCAGACAAATTATTTTCGTTTATAAATTTATAACTTGTATTGGATTTTTTGTAATAGATTTGTATTATTTCGATATGTAACACTTTAGGCAATAATTCTAAAATTTATTGATATAGGATATTTATTTTAATGTTTTTTATTGCAGAATTTTTTAATAATAATAATGATAATACTAATAATGGGTAGCTTGAATATTCTTAACTCATTATTTGAAGTATTAGTATTTTTTCTAATTTTTCATTTTGAATATGATTGAATGCGCGCGTTATCAGCTAAAGAAATTAAATGAAAGAATCATGTTGTGCGCATGTGCACACTTCATTTCTTTCCATTCTTGACAACTACCATTTAAGTAGAATGAAAATTTCTTTATAAGTAGGTATAACTATATATTTTTTTAGAAATGGCAACATTGTATTTATGAGCTTTTACATTGAGGCATAAATATAACTTTTAGAAATTCAAAAAACTAACAAAAAATTAGCTAAATTTTTCTTGATTGCAAGTTATAAATAATGTGATTCAGGGTGAACGAGCATTTTTTTTATAACGGTACAGATGAATAATTTAAATGTGAATAACACGTAAATGATCATATTCTTTTATGGACTGATGGAAACTGATTTGAATAGCATTTCTTGAGATTTGTTGAAATTAAAGTACCTACTGATCTACATTATTAAGTTCAGTTTAGAAATAATTGATTCTAATTCTTGTTGTATTTTTTTGGTCTAATTTATTATATTCACATTAGTAAATAATATTCTCGTTTTATAATAATTGATTTTGATTTTAATTTTAATTTATCCAATGATGTGACAACAATAATTAAATGTAATCATGTATAAAAACTTGGGAGTCATTTAAACAAATAATAAAATCAGTATATCATAGACATTAGTATATATTAATATTAAATTTGTTTATTCTTATTGTCAGTAATGTATGAGTAAACTCATGTCTCTTGGTATCTTACTAGGAGAGGTCTAGGACTCCGGGTGATGGATTTTGATGAAACAGCACAGATCTTTTCCTTTTCATACGAAGTTTGTGCAGTTTTAGACCCTTACACTCAATAGTTTTGAAGATATTCATATACCATATTTTTTCAGCTTATATGAGTTGAAATCCCCATGAAACATATTTATCACTTCTACATCTATAACAATCTTCAAAATTATTTATATACTAAAAACCTGGGAATGCATTTTCTTGAATAATTATAAGATTTTAATTTGACTTTAATTGACGCGATGCTCTGATAAATAGATAGATAAAGTAGACGTATTTATTTTCAACTTGTATCCCACTTCACAGTAACACAGCTTTTAATATATCTGAAAATATGTGATCAATTTCACAAAAATAAAGTAAAATAACTAATATTAATACAACCCATGTAGTATCATTTTGCAAATTGTTTTGGAACAATTTCAATTTTAATACTAAAGAAATTTAGCTAAAAATCATATTTTTCATTATCGTTAACTACATTTAAATTTTTTTAAAGGGATCGGCCGGGATCACCACTCTGAAATTTGTAGGCTGTATTTATACATACGTAAACTTCTTCGGTGAATTTTTTGGACATGGGATCATGGTTTGAAATCTTGAAAAGTGGTATTTCAATGTTTCAAATGATTTTAGCTCAGCGAATACTACTTTAGCACTTTTGAATTAATTCTTTCTCAAAATTTAGAATATTTTGAAAAAAAAAGTTTTATAATAATAAATTCCCAAAATGCAAGCCGACTTAGTAATTTAAGGGGAGGTACAGATAAAATCTTGTTTTTCAATAAAAAAATGACGTTTTTCATTTTTAATTTTTGACTCATAACACCTACAAAATAATCCATGCGTGATGTTGTTCGAAACCATCTGAAGAATCTATGAAAAAAATTTTAGCACGAAATATTAAAAACTGTAGGACTGTAGGCCTCATTTACCTCTGAACTAAGCAGCAGTTAAAATACTACTAGTCCCACAGTTTTTAATACTTCGTGCTGAAATTTATTTTATAGATTCTTTAAATGGGTTTGAACAACATCTCGCAAGGATTATGTTGTAGGTGCTGTGAGTCAAAAATTGAAAATGAAAAACGTCATTTTTTTATTCTAAAACAAGATTACACCTGTACATCCCCTTAAGCCTGAAATTAGTAAAAAATGTCAAAAATATGATTTGACAGAGGATGGGCGGTATATATATATATGAGACGTTTCACGTCAACTCACCTAACAAAAAATAGAATTCGTCGAAAATCTGTGAAAATGTTCTATTTGATACCCAAAATATACAAAAAAAATTTTAGAGGTCCAGGTCAAAGGGGTCAGGATTTAAACGTGATGGAATTTTTCGAATTTTCCAAATTTTTTGCTAAATAAATATTTTCATGAATTTTTTCCTCAAAAACTATCAATTTTTCGTTAAAACTTAATAGAATACTTTTTCTTGGAAATTAGATGTAGAATTCACCTGAATTTTTGCAAATTATAATATACTGATTTTTATGCTTACTTAATCGATTTAAACATACTATTTAGTATATCTAAAAATCGAGCAGGTTAAATTGGCTTTTAAAAGTCTTATTTTTTTTGTTTTTTTATGAGGAAAAAATATACGAAGCCTCCAGTCGGGCAGCCTTCTCAAAGTTACTTAATTGTGCAAAAATGTCTGAAAAAATCGTTATTTTGGATCAATGATGAGATTCGTGATTTTTTTTCTGAAAAAGTATTGATTTTTGGGACAAATGTATCAAAATGTTTTTTATTGGAAATCATGTGTAGAATATAAACATATTTTTACAAATTGTAATTTAAGACATTATGAACCATATATACTAAAAATTTAACAAAAAATAAATTTTTAAATTTCAAAATTTCATTTATAATTTGTGATGTTTAGCAAATAATGGTTTACAAAAATTTACATACATTTTACATACAATTTCCAATAAAAAACATTTTTATACATTTGTCCCAAAGGCAATACTTTTTCAGAAAATAAATCACGAATCTCATCGTTGATCCAAAATAACGATTTATTCAGACTTTTTTGCACAATTAAGTAACTTTGAGAAGGCTGCCCAACTGGAGGCTTCGTATGTTTTTTCCTCCTAAAAAAACGAAAAAAATAAGACTTTAAAAAGCCAATTTAACCTGCTCGATTTTTAGATATACTAAATAGTATGTTTAAATCGATTAAGTAAGCATAAAAATCAGTATATTATAATTTGCAAAAATTCAGGTGAATTCTACATCTAATTTCCAAGAAAAAGTATTCTATTAAGTTTTAACGAAAAATTGATAGTTTTTGAGGAAAAAATTCATGAAAATATTTATTTAGCAAAAAATTTGGAAAATTCGAAAAATTCCATCACGTTTAAATCCTGACCCTTTTGACCGGGACCTCTAAAATTTTTTTTGTATATTTTGGGTATCAAATAGAACATTTTCACAGATTTTTGACGAATTCTATTTTTTTGTTAGGTGAGTTGACGTGAAACGTCCCATATATATATATATATATATATATATATATATATATATATATATATATATATATATATATATATATATATGTATATACATACAGTTATTATTTATGTATATTCTATAATATATGAAAAATATATAACATTAAATTATATATATGTAAAAGAAGTGGTTTTAAGGGCTATTGGCGAAGGTTTCCACTAATAAAAAAATACAATGTATTGTCAGTGGTACCGCTACATTATAAACCTATTTTATATATTTAATAAATATATTTATGGATTTATTGTATATTTAAATGTAAATTTTTTAAATATTAGAAAACAATTCATTATAATGAAAACTATTTACAAAGGTTTAAAGTGTAAGCTGATGTGGAAACCCGTATTCGCTGTGAGCGAAATAATAATAATAGTATAAGAAATTAGTCAGCGCTACCAGCAGACAAAACTTTAAACTCTGTGCTCGTTTACATTTTAGTGCTACGTTTGCGTAGTACTAAAAATACAATATTTCAATCATTTATGTCTCAATAAATGTTAATTATGCAGAAAAATACCCAATTAAAAAATGATTCCTTTTAATGTCCACTATTGAATTGCATGAAAATCTATCTTTTAAAATTAAATTTTAATACATAAAACTATATTTTTAAATCTTCAGTTTAAAGTTACATATATAGATATAATGTTGGCTGCGCATAAATCGTGCGCGTTCATGAGTGCTCATATGACAGTCACAGATGGTATTTATAACAAAATATTTATGTTTTTTAGAGGTGCTCCGTTTTTTCCAAAATATTATAAATATGTACCATCGAAAGTGTTGCGTATTGAACTGTCGCAATACTAATAAAAATAGTCATTGCACATTTCATAGATTTCCTGCACGGAAATATTTATTAGAACAGCGAAAAAAATGGATTACTGCTGTTCAAAAAATAAAGTATTTATAACCTAACTTTTATGAACCTTAATATTAACTTAAAAGTGTAATTATTCTAATTAATTGTCTTTAACAGTGGAGAATCTTGGAATCCTGCAGCAAGCAATCATATTTGTTCCAGTCATTTTATGGGAAACACTCCTAGCCAAGAGACAAACAGTCCAAGCTATGTTCCATGTTTATTCACAGATAATAAACTTAAACTAGAACATCAAGATGCATTATGTAAAAGGTAAGCTTTAAATAATATATAAAGTTACAATTAATAATTAATAACATAATATTTCTCACAAATATTATAGGTATGATCGTTTTAAGAAACATGTGCTTAAATTCAACATCTTCAGTAATCAAAAAGAAAACTAAAGTATGTAAAGGAAAAAAGGTTGTAGAAAATTCACAAGTATTGAATAGTGGTTCATTAAATTCCGATGAGATGGATCAGGATTATAATATTCAAGATACTATGGATTTAGCTGACTCGTTTCAAACAAATGAAATGTTAAAGACTAGCGAAGAACACAGTGACAAAGTAGATAAAGAGTGTCAAGTTTTTATTTATGAAAATAATTCAGCAGTAGTGAAAAAAGAACTACTTATATGCAATAAATTTGTGACCAAGATTATATGTTCTAAAGTAATAAGTGATATAATATGTGATGTAGAAATTCAAACTGACATAACAGGGAATATAACATTGATGGATATCAGCAACAGTAAGAAATTTGAAGATAAGTGCTGTGCTACTGATACAAAGACATTTGTCGATACAGGTGTTGGACCTGATATATTAACAACTGCTATAAATTCAAATAAGCAGCGTATGTTTGCTGGTTATACATCCATAGAAAATGATGAACAACTTCTTGGTCTTGCTGGTATTAGCAGAGAAAATTTTGATTTTTTATTGAGACGAATGAAAATATCAGATAAGTACAAAATTTCAGTTGAAAATAGACTTTTAATTTTTTTAGTGAAAATGAAAACTGCTTTGTCATTTTCTGCGTTAAGTGTTTTATTTAATGTGCATCGTACAAACATCTCAAAGATTTTTTTTTCAACTTTACAACACTTAACTAAAGTAACGGAAGACTGTGTATTTTGGCCAGAAAAAGATATTGTTCAAGGAACAATGCCCGATTGCTTTAAGCCTGAATATGAAAATACAAGAGTGATAATAGATTGCACAGAGTTCAGAATTGATGTTCCTTCTAACATAGACAATCGTGTTTTTTGCTATTCTAATTATAAAAAAGGATTTACTGCTAAAGTGCTTATTGGAATCACACCAGGAGGTTTTATTTCTTTCAAATCTAAAGCCGCTGGAGGAAGAAAAAGTGATTCTCAAATAACTGTTGACAGTGGATTAATGAATTTTTTAGAAGAAGGAGACATAGTGTTAGCTGATAAAGGCTTCCCAGAATTTAAAAGTTCTATAAATAAAAATGGTAAAAAGGTATTAGTCATAATGCCTCCCTTTCTTGAAAAAAAAAATGAATTTTCTAACGAAGAAACACAAGATACGTATTCAATTGCAAGAGTTCGCATTCATGTTGAAAGAACAATGCAGAGGTTACGGATATACAACATACTAAATAAAATACCAGAATTTTTATTTTCTAACATTGATGACATCATCCATATGTGCTGTGTATTAGTAAATCTTCAAGCTCCTATCATAGCTGATTGTAAAGAAAATGTTTCTGAAAATAAAATTGACTTAGAATAAGAAAATAAAATTAATGAATTTGAAGAATTTAATGTTATTCTTAAGAATATAAATATTAATGAAATTATTTTATAAAAAATTATATAATTTATACGTATATGTATGAATAAATAAAAACCAATTTTTTTATAAATCTTTTAAACTTTTATTAATATTTCAATAAACAAGTTATTAACCTTTTATCCCAAAACTACAAATATGACTATCATTTCAGTCTCACAGGTTCATTAACTAATTGGTAATTATCTTTTAGAAATATATCTTTAAACGAACAAAACAAATACATAGATGTTTAAAAAATATTGATTTCTTTAACATAATGTCTTATTACAACTAAATAAATACATATATTGTCAATAAATTAGTTTAATTAAACTTAATATCTTTTGGTTAACTAAATAAAAATATAAATTTTCAAATAATGATTATACTATTATAAATTTGTTATATCTTTTCCTGTAAATGTACGTTTTAGTACATTATTGGCTTTCACATTCTCACTAGTTCTTTTATTATCCAAAACATATAAAGCAGGTAAGTAATACTGAAAATAAAATTGTTCGCTCTTCAAAATAACTTTCTGCAGAAATTTTTCATCTCTTGCAATCTCGACAACAAAACTTCCATTTTCAATTGGGGAATATAAAAATAAAACATAATAAAACACAATAATTCATACCAGTCACATACATTTGTACTTGACATTGCGTATAGTACTTATGACTTTCTTTTAATTGCAATGTCCCACTTTTCAAACAAGAGACATTTGATGATCTATTGGTAAAATCAACAATTGTTTTTTTTTCACATGATGAAGGACATTTAAATTCTACTATCTTTCTTATCACTCCATCTTTTAATACAACACCATCTAAACTGGCACATAAAAATGGAGTAAGATGATTAATAATAAGACCTACTTGTTGAACTTCACAATTGTATAACTTTTGATACAATTTTCTAGCAATGTTTTCATGTTTAGTGCCATACTTAGTAGATCGTACATTAACTTTCTTTGGGTACAGCATATCTGATACTAATGAGTCCACAGATTTCTTATCTCTTGACTTGATTGAGTGAACATTAGAGCTACCACTAATGCGTAGTTGTCTATGTTGGAACCATTCCTGAGTTTGTGACTGCTTTACAGTATCACAACATATTTTAAAAATTTCTTTTTTACTTTTAATTACATTATTCACATAGAAGTTTTGGACCTCAGCATCAACATTATAAGATGCATTATTTGTATATATCTGATGTTCTATTGAAAAAATAAAAAAGTTATCAAGGCATACCTCAATGCAACCATCATTTTTATTTTTTTTTTCTATTTTTTCAACATTGTCTAATAATTTAGACATCACTGCTTTTACAGAAAATTCATTTCTATCTTTAGCCATTTCCAGAAGAACACTTCTCAAATGTGATGGTCTACTCAATTCACTTAACTGTGGAGGAAAACGTTTTAATTGTAGATTAACTACATTAACTTGATTAATTTTTGGAAACATCTGTTCAAAAAACCTTCCTTTTGAATACTTCTCTTGAGTTAACTGTCTAACAGTGGGTTTGCCCCATTGCTGTTCATTACTAGTTTTAGTTGCACTAATCTCGCTATTGATATAATAAATTAAAGCTGCAACGTGTTTACATTTGTAGCTTTTATTATAAACACAAGTACACATGACTTCTGTAACTTGTCGTTCAATATTAAGCCACAATTTGGTTGTGTAAGGAGTTGATAATACTGAAGCCTGACGAATTACTTTGCACTCAATTAATATTATTCCATTTCTTCTATGCTCAACCACTTCATGTATTCGCCCACATTTAGCAAGGGCTTTGCCTTTTTGAGGAGTCTCTGGTTGAAAATCAATACGATGACTTATTTTGTCAAATCCAGTTTTAAGCACAATATCCATTCGTATAGCCTAAAAATTTTTTTTAAATATACGTTATTTCGAAAAATCACACTTGATCCATATCAATGATAATGATTTTATAAAATTTATAGTGTAAACTTACTTTTTGTCGATAATCGTATCACTCAAGCACTTAAAATCGTCTAAATATCATTTTAATATAAATTTTTCTATATATAAACATATAAATAAACGAGCACAGTTGTGACATTAGCCAACCACTAGATGTCAGTTCGGTATCGCTCATAGCGAATAATGTATAAGATATAAATATTATGAAATTTATATCAAAATTTTATTTTTAGAGATCCTATAAGACTCATTATAACAAACTTTGTAATAAAAACAAAATAATTCAATTGTCGATTTATAATCATATTTTTTGTTTCAACAAATATTTTTTAACCGACTTCAAAAAGGAGGAGGTTCTGAATTCGACTGAATTTTTTTTTTTTTTTTATGTCTGTTACCTCATAACTCCGTCATTTCTTAACCGATTCGAAAAAACTTTTTCTTATCTGATAGAGAATGTCTGCAGGAAGGTCCCATACGTGTCCTATAATTATTGGGCCAATATTCGATTTGTATGACCCAATTATCAAATTAAGAAAACTGGGAGTTTTATTTTCTCTCTCTCTCTCTCTCTCTCTCTCTCTCTCTCTCTCCCTCCCTCTCTCTCTCTTACCTGAGCTTGAATATGTATACATCCACACATAACGACACTGTGCTGTTGAGCCTTCTTTCTTTCCTGCTATATATTGCTTGGTGGTGTACTAATGCATGCGTTATGAATTAATAATGAAAGTTTAATGTAATTAGTGGGTCTATCTATATTTGCGTTTTTAGTAAGGGGATTCACTAGAAGATAGAAAATAAAAATTTTTTAACAAAATTTTTAATAAATAAAAACAAACTTTAAAAGTATCGAATAAAAACAAAATTTTTTACAAAAAATAAGATTTTAAAAACATTGCACTAAAATACGACAAATAAAAAATTTTTAACAAAAAAAAAACCGACTTCAAAAAAAAACATTAAACAAAGACAAAATTTTTTACAAGAAAAAAAAGATTTTGAAAAAATTGCACTAAAAATTAACAAATAATATATTATCCTTAAAAAAAAAAACATTAAACAAAGACAAAATTTTTTACAAGAAAAAAACGATTTTGAAAAAATTGCACTAAAAATTAACAAATAATATATTACCCTTAGAAATTATACGCATAAAAAGCATCTAACACATGTGTAGTCAATATAATATAGACCATCTAATTCATACTAACACAAACAAATTATTTTTTTATTAGGTTGCTTACAAAAAATTAGTCAATAGATAAGACAATATATACATACAAAAAAATTAGAATTTTTGGAGTCGGTGCCAGCCTGAAAAAATTGTCACAAATCTAAAAAAAAATTTTGAAAGTGAACAAAGGAGGCGATAAATATCTAATAAAATTTTAGATATCAAGAATACTATTTATACTTACAACCGCGTCAATTACCTATTTGTAATTGTCACCAATTTCACACTGTACTGTCTTATATGTCTTAAATTTTCTCCTGCGTGATGGAGTTTTCTGGATAATTACGAAGTAACTGAACGCGGAACTACGGCAGTCTGCGCATGGTCATTCAAATGCAAAAGACGCGAATATTTAAAACTTGTATTCAGATTTAATATTAACAAAATATTAAATTTATAATAACGGGAATATGGAATTATCTAAAATAACTATGATTTGAATAGGCTTATCGGTATACCAATAATATATTTCACATATTTTTTTTATATTTAATGCAATTTTTCAGGCTGGCACCGACTCCAAAAATTCTAATTTTTTTGTATGTATATATTGTCTTATCTATTGACTAATTTTTTGTAAGCAACCTAATAAAAAAATAATTTGTTTGTGTTAGTATGAATTAGATGGTCTATATTATATTGACTACACATGTGTTAGATGCCTTTTATGCGTATAATTTCTAAGGGTAATATATTATTTGTTAATTTTTAGTGCAATTTTTTCAAAATCGTTTTTTTCTTGTAAAAAATTTTGTCTTTGTTTAATGTTTTTTTTTAAGGGTAATATATTATTTGTTAATTTTTAGTGCAATTTTTTCAAAATCTTTTTTTTCTTGTAAAAAATTTTGTCTTTGTTTAATGTTTTTTTTTAAGTCGGTTTTTTTTTTGTTAAAAATTTTTTTTTACAAATGTTCTTAATAATTAACATCAATCGATTAACTATATTAAAATAACACAATTTTACTATAACACAGTAATAACACAAAAATTTTATTCTATATCAGATTCATTAGAAATTAAGGTATTATCATTATTTTTACTAGTAGTAAGATTTGAAAAAAATTATCATGTACCAGTGGAATGAATTGAAGTAAGTGTAAGATATATTTTTTGTTGACTATAATTTTCGGAATTCCTTCGTCTTCTTTAAGTTTTTTTTAGCAGCTTGTCGTTTTTTAAACTATTATTCGCTTCATTACTTTATGGTTCTAAATCACTACTTGGAATATAATCAGAGCTATTATCCAACGACATAATTTATTTAAATACTTATATCATTCAGAAATAATTTGAACGTATTGCTTTATATCAAATGCAACGAATAACTGTGACTGAATTGATTACTACTAACCGTACTATATACAGCAATCTTATTCATGAATATAAACATGTTTGTCCTATCCAGGAATGCGGAACGGCATATTTATTTCATGTTTCCTCTATTAAAGGCTATTAAATAATGTATGCAGAAACTAAAAATTTATTTAGAGCAGCTTTGTACAATAAATGTGATTTAACATTAAAGTTCCATTTAAATGTGACCCGAAAGTAAGTTGTTTTAATATTAGAAAAACAAAATGCATCGCTAACTACATTTTTTTGAAAATGTGACTTATGCTACTCTCATTCTCACCAACACAATTGTAAAATTATATAATGTTAATAGATAAGTATTTGAATATTAAAGTAATGTAACATAGATTTAAATAAGAATTAAAATTTAATCAAATTTTTACTTTAAACAATGTATTTTTATTATATACATTAATAATATTATGTTAAAATCATTAGTATTTAATAATAATATATTATATATTGTTTATGTCAGGGTACATGTGGAGGAGGGCTGTAGGGGTTAATGTGGGGCGGGGGGGTGCAGGGGTTGATGTGGGGGGTTATAGGAGAATGCGAGGTGCGTGGAGGTGCGTGGGGGTATTTAATATCTAAAAAATATCTTGGAATTTTGAACGATTTTACGTTATTTTGTGGGCGGCTGTAAAATTAAGTATGGAGAGGTTTTTCAGAGGTACGGCGGTGCCAAAGCTGAATTTTCTAATATAACTACATAATAATAGAATATATATATATATATATATATATATATATATATATATATATACATACACTGAAAAAAAAGCCGATTGCACACGCTGCGGAGTCGATTGTTGTGAATGATTCAGACAACATTCGCAGCTACTAATAACGGAAAATTGCAATATAAGAGTGCGTAACAATATCGCAGCCAATCATTCCAACTTTCTGTATAAAAGATTACGTTGATCGGAGCAGAGCGCTGCGACTAAGCTGCGTTGTGGCTCGCTACGGCTCTCCGTAGTCTACGGCACAGAAAGCTGAATCCAAGCCCAGCGACTAAACTGCTTTGTCGCTCGCTACGGCTCTCCGTAGTCTACGGCACCGAAAGCTGAATTCGAATACAGCGATTTATTGCGTGGTCGCTCGCTTTGAATGCCGATCTCAAGCATTGCGACAACGCTTTGAACACACTTGCTTGATTAATAAATAACATTGAAAAAATGATAATTTTTACTTCCTTTTATATTTTTTTTTTTGATGTTCATGTAATTATGTGAATTTATAATTTTGAACTATTTTTAAAAATTTATAATTTATAAATACAGTTATGCTTTAATATCTTTGATTATTTTTTTTTATTTTTAGATTTATTAGGACATATTTAAGGTTAAATAGTTAAAAAACTATACTAATAAATCTATTAACAAATATAAAAATAAAACAAATAAAAAATTGAGAAACAAAATAACTTTTTTTAACAAACAATTTATGTGATTATGGATAATAACATTCATGAAGTTATTACTAAACATTAGATTACCTTAATTATATTGTTCAAAATTTCATACGCAAGTTGTATTCACTTGCCGTAAAAGGGAAAATATTTACAGATAATTTTTATGCTATTTTAAATTCTTAATTAATTTAGGTACATAATAAATAATTAATAAATATTTCCAAGAAAAAAATACTCAAAGCCTGGTAGAACTAAGATTTATTGGTAATATCGTCACTACATATTTACACACGATATCTGATAAAAATGTATTTGTACGTTTTCTTCAAAACAAAGTGCGTTTTTAGAAATTTTCTTCGTTATCGCTGAAATTTATTCGTTCTTTATAAAAAAATATTAAGTCAAGTCATTAAATATCAAATCAACTTAGGCAGTTTTTGTGTATATTCAATAGTGATTTTTCACCTAACAGGTAAGGTAAAAAGTCTACATATAGTAATTAAAAAAAATTCAATCATATTGTACACGTTATTTTCAACAAAAATAGTTCTATTAAGTTTTTACAATAGGTTGATTCTTTTTAATAGAAATCTTATTAAAACATTAATTAAACCAAAAAATTTGAGTAAGTAAAAATATTCCATTACTTTGAATTTTTAACCACAAAATTTTTTATTTATATTTTGGAAATCAAATGGAACATATTCCCAGACTCATTGATTTTTATTATTTAGCTGTGCAATTTGATGTGAAATTTTTCGTATGTATATATATATCTACAAGTTCTATGGATTTAATGTTATAACTAAGAGTATTATTTTAAATTTTAAGTTTATTTAAGTTTAAATTATATTTGATGAAAGAACCTTCGAAAATTTGCCTTTTCCATACCATTTATGCAAAAACCATTCATATCATTTTTAGAAAATATTTGATACTATTAATGAAATTTTCAAGGTACCGTGCAATATAGCTTTTAAAAAAATGAGTTTTGTTTAATAGTTTCAATAAAAAATAATTTATTCGCAGTTGTGTATTTTTTAATATAATAGAATAGTCACTGTTTAAAAATTGTTTGAAAAAAGTGATATTTAAAGTTTAAACTTTTAAAGATATACCAATATATCTTTGAAATTTATTTAAAATAATTTTCGTTCATATACTATTTTATTCCATTTTATGAAATTATAATAAAATAATACTCTTAGTTATAACATCAAATCCATAGAACTTGTAAATATATATATATATATATATATATATATATATATATATATATATATATATATATATATATATATATATATATATATATATATATATATATATATACATACGAAAAATTTCACACCAATTTGCACGGCTAAATAATAAAAAGTAATGAGTATGGGAATATGTTCCATTTGGTTTCCAAAATATAAATAAAAAATTTTGTGGTTAAAAATTCAAAGTAATGGAATATTTTTACTTACTCAAATTTTTTGGTTAAATTAATGTTTTAATAAGATTTCTATTAAAAAGAATCAACCTATTGTAAAAACTTAATAGAACTATTTTTGTTGAAAATAACGTGTACAATATGATTGAATTTTTTTTAATTACAATATGTAGACTTTTTACCTTACCTGTTAGGTGAAAAATCACTATTGAATATACACAAAAACTGCCTAAGTTGATTTGATATTTAATGACTTGACTTAATATTTTTTTATAAAGAACGAATAAATTTCAGCGATAACGAAGAAAATTTCTAAAAACGCACTTTGTTTTGAAGAAAACGTACAAATACATTTTTATCAGATATCGTGTGTAAATATGTAGTGATGATATTACCAATAAATCTTAGTCCTACCAGGCTTTGAGTATTTTTTTCTTGGAAATATTTATTAATTATTTATTATGTACCTAAATTAATTAAGAATTTAAAATAGCATAAAAATCATCTGTAAATATTTTCCCTTTTACGGCAAGTGAATACAACTTGCGTATGAAATTTTGAACAATATAATTAAGGTAATCTAATGTTTAGTAATATAACTCCATAAATGTTATAATCCATAATCACATAAATTGTTTGTTAAAAAAAGTTATTTTGTTTCTCAATTTTTCATTTGTTTTATTTTTAGATTTGTTAATAGATTTATTAGTATAGTTTTTTAACTATTTAACCTTAAATATGTCCTAATAAATCTAAAAATAAAAAAAAATAATCAAAGATATTAAAGCATAACTGTATTTATAAATTATAAATTTTTAAAAATAGTTCAAAATTATAAATTCACATAATTACATGAAATCAAAAAAAAAATATAAAAGGAAGTAAAAATTATCATTTTTTCAATGTTATTTATTAATCAAGCGAGTGTGTTCAAAGCGTTGTCGCAATGCTTGAGATCGGCATTCAAAGCGAGCGACCACGCAATAAATCGCTGTATTCGGATTCAGCTTTCTGTGCCGTAGACTACGGAGAGCCGTAGCGAGCGACAAAGCAGTTTAGTCGCTGGGCTTGGATTTAGCTTTCTGTGCCGTGTCTTTCTCGCACGCACGCACGCACCCACGCACACACACACGCACACGCACACGCACACAGCGTCCAACGAAATCATTTTATGATCATTCTGAATAACAATATCTCTTACAATATCATAAAAATTCCAAGTATCTTTAACAAAAGAATTAGTTTTTCCAACTACATTAATTAAAATATCAGACAAAAACCGTGCAAGTTTATACGTAGGAAAATTAAGTGACGATATTATTATTCTATATGTCAGCTATTCTTCATGAATCTTAGGAAGCCCATAAAACTTTGCAACTGTACTATTTTAACATTTTAGAAATTTAAAAATTTTTTCATCTATAAATTCCTTCTTTTTCCAATATAACAATAAATCTTTTAAACTATCTTGTAACTTATTTATATGTGGATTTCTAATTTTCTTATAAGTGGTGTCATCATCCAAAAGAAGCTTTATATGATTAATGTATTCCCCCTTAAATGAAGCTACGGTTACATTACCCTTATCAGCCCTTTAAAAAATTATTTCTACATTATCCCACGAAAATTTTTTTGTGCCTTTAAATCATGACACAAGTTCCCAGAAATAAAATTATTAAATCTATTCTCCCTTTTAAAATTCCCTATAATCTGAACCAATGATCCTCTACAATCTTTCTTCAGTTCATCATTAAAACCAACAACACTACTTTCCACATCTGCAATAATTTCTTTAATCGGAAGATCATTGTTTGAGTATGGTAAAGCAAACCCTGCTCCCCTTGACATAGCATTCACCACTTCGCTAGGTATTACTCTATCAGTCAGATTTCTGAACCAACCTTCATTACCATTGTAATGATTGATTTGAGAGTGTTTTTTCCGAACAAGATATTCAAATTTTCTTTTTAAATTTTTCCTTTTCATATATTTTACTTTATTAAAGTGCTTCTCCTGATTATGAAAAAATTCATGTAAATCATTATAATTCATAACTCTATATAAATATGATTCAAGACCCAACAAATATCTATTTAAATTATTAATATCAAAATTAACATTTTTAATCTCTAAATTTAATAATTTATTTAAAAAAAAAAAATGTTTTTTTTCTAAATCATAAGAAACTCTTTTATTGCTATATTGATAAAAATATCCACCATCAAATCTATTATCAATATGTTTTGGAAAGTTATTTGATTTCCTACATCTCAAAAGAAAAGTTAATTGTCCCCTCGAAATTAAAATTCTAACAACACCCTTAACCCATTTTAAACAATAATCTTTTACCACCCTCCCATATTTTAAATTTATATGTCTAAAATAGAACATAATAGCCACCTAATAGACCTTTAATTAAAAATAAAAACAATACTTATGTCGATTGAATAATAAATAAGATGACAAATATTTCCATCGGTCTTATAGTCAATTTAAAATCTATATAATAAAATAATAAAATAAATATGGACAGTCAGACTGCCCTTGTTTATAATAAATTAACTGAAAAGAAACCTGAAAATAAATAAAATTAGTAAAGCACAATCTGACTGTCCCCCACCACCAAAAAACCTCCTTTCGATTGCGATCTTCAAAAATGTCCAACGTTTCGAGCACGTTATTGCCCATCCTCAAGGACTGAACTCCTGTCGCCGCACGACTCCCAATTTATACCTAAAAAATTATTTGAATATCCCCTCCACCATCAAAAACATTATAAATATACATCCAACACCAATATAAGTTAATATACCCCCACCACTTTAATTCTATATTATGTTAGAAAAGGATGATAAATACTATTTTATTTACTTGATAAACTATCTAACATTAAATTTACATTATTTTCATTCTGAAAAATGTGAATATTCTCAAAACTCTCCCTTTTAAATTTATTTTTAATATTATTTTTTAAAATTTCAACATTCACAAAATCAAAAGAATGAACGGAATTCAAACAATGTTGCTTCAAACCCGACACAACATTTGGACTTCTCAAATTATATTTATGTTCATAAATTCGTTTCTTTAAATATCAGGGTGTTGCTTTGTCGAAGTTGAGTTTTGGGCCAATAATTTATAAAAGATATGTTGATGACATCTTTGCTGTGGTGCCAGATTGTTTTGCGGATGAAATGGTTGATGTTTTTAATTCTGTTCATGATGTCATCAACATATCTTTTATAAATTATTGGCCCAAAACTCAACTTCGACAAAGTAACACCCTGATATTTAAAGAAACGAATTTATGAACATAAATATAGTTTGAGAAGTCCAAATGTTGTGTCGGGTTTGAAGCAACATTGTTTGAATTCCGTTCATTCTTTTGATTTTGTGAATGTTGAAATTTAAGAAAATAATATTAAAAATAAATTTAAAAGGGAGAGTTTTGAGAATATTCACATTTTTCAGAATAAAAATAACGTAAATTTAATGTTAGAATCAAGTAAATTAAATAGTATTTATCATCCTTTTCTAACATAATATAGAATTAAAGTGGTGGGGGTATATTAACTTATATTGGTGTTGGATGTATATTTATAATGTTTTTGATGGTGGAGGGGATATTCAAATAATTTTTTAGGTATAAATTGGGAGTCGTGCAGCGAGAGGAGTTCAGTCCTTGAGGATGGGCAGTAGCGTGCTCGAAACGTTGGACATTTTTGAAGATCGCAATCGAAAGGAGGTTTTTTGGTGGTGGGGGACAGTCAGATTGTGCTTTACTAATTTTATTTATTTTCAGGTTTCTTTCCAGTTAATTTTTAAGTTTTTATTTAGGTTATTCTAAGGGGGTGATTATAAACAAGGGCAGTCTGACTGTCCATATTTATTTTATTATATAGATTTTAAATTGACTGTAAGACCGATGGAAATATCTGTCATCTCATTTATTATTCAGTCGACATGAGTATTGTTTTTATATTTAAAATGGAAATCAGATATAAAATTTTTATAATATAATTTAATGTTTTAAATATTATATTTAAAAGGATAATTTACCATTTTTCTATATTTGCTAAAAATGGTATTTAGTTACCTAGTGCAGACCTATTTTATGCACGTTAGTCTAGGCGCCCAGAGGGTTTCGTATGAAGTTAGAGGTCCCACCAAGCAAGTAGGTGATTTATACGTATTTTGAGCCGCTGAATCCGAATTTGCAGCTTGCTTTTCGCGCAAGTGGTCGAGTGATTTGTTATAAACAAATTAATTGTTTAAATGGCTATAGTTTATGAAATAAACAGATGTAGTAATTTTTCCTCTGAAAACTTGTTCTTTAATGAAAAAACAAAAAAAATCGTTTCTGTTGCTCGTCGATTCGATAATTAGAACCATAGATATGGCAAATATATTGCAAAAAAACATAGAGACGTAGCGCTAGCGTGGAACGCCCTGGTAAAAAAACCTTATGACTCGACAACTAATTAATATTTTTTGAAGTTCAACATGTGTTTAAAAAATGTCAGAGTCTCAGCTTTAATGATAAATTGTTATATATTACTTTCAAATGTTGTTAAATAAGCTAAAATGATTTGAAGCAGAAAATATTTTCAATTTTTCAGAATTTTGTTTGTTTATAACGAAATAATATAGGTTAGCGAACAAAATATATCTATATTTTTGATATAGAATAATAGGAAATTTCATCTAGTTTAAGAATCAGTCCGGTTTTTTAAATTTAAGTAAGTAGAACCCAAGATATTGCAAATTTAAGCTGTAGCACCAACTCCTTGCAATACGACATAAGTGTGCAATATGGCGATCCCTTTCCTTATAAAAAATTCTTTTATTATAAGGTAAGTAATTTCATTCTTTTGTAATAAAATTAATTTTAACTCTGTATTAGGAAATTAAATAAAAATTTAATAAAAAAGGATTCAGCTAAAAATAGATGACTCTAATAAATCGGAAAGTTAAACAAATTTTTTTGAATAAAATAGATTGTTGTTCTTTTTGCAATTGCAAAAAAAAAAATAAATGTAAAAATACTCCATAAGTTGAGTAAATTGTTTACTATTGTAGTAGAAAAATCAATGATTATTTAAAACCCTGAATCTACTTCATCTCCATGTATTATACATCATTAATATTATGACAAAGTATATAAAATAGAGTCAAAAGTAATTTTATTAGAAAAGAATAAGATTACTTACCTTATAATAAAAGAATTTTTAATAAGGAAAGCGATCGCTATATTGCACACATATGTCGTATTGCAGATAGTTGGCGCGACAGCTTAACCCTTTCAGTCCCGAATTATTTTCGCAAAAACACGTATTTTCTATCATACATTAATTTTTTAGATTTATTTACAATCATATATTCAAAATATATCATATGCTACTTATAAAATGAACACTCATTTATATGAAAATGCAAAAAGAATAAACATTAAACTTAAAGTTCGAATTAAACAATAAAAAAAAAGAAAATAAGAAAGGGTGCCACTATAGCGGCTCCTGTGACTGAGAGGGTAAAATTTGCGATATCTCAGGTTCTACTTAAATTTTAAAAAACCGGACAGATTCTTAAACTAGATGAAGTTTCCTATTATTCTTTATCAAAAATATAGAAATATTTTGTTCGCTAACCTATATTATTTCGTTATAAGCAAACAAAATTCTGAAAAATTGAAAATTTTTTCTGCTTCAAATCACTCTTGCTTATTTATCAACATTTGAAAGTAATATATAACAATTTATTATTAAAGCTGAGACTGACATTTTTCAAACACATGTTGAACTTCAAAAAATATTAATTAGTTGTCGAGTCATAAGGTTTTTTTACCAGGGCGTTCCACGCTAGCGCTACATCTCTATGTTTTTTTGCAATATATTTGCCATATCTATGGTTCTAATTATCGAATCGACATGCAACAGAAACGATTTTTTTTGTTTTTTTATTAAAGAACAAGTTTTCAGAGGAAAAATTACTACATCTGTTTATTTCATAAACTATAGCTATTTAAACAATTAATTTGTTTATAGCAAATCACTCGACCACTTGCGCGAAAAGCAAGCTGCAAATTCGGATTCAGCGGCTCAAAATACGTATAAATCACCTACTTGCTTGATGGGACCTCTAACTTCATACGGAACCCTCTTGGCGCCTAGACTACGTGTTATGTACCTTTTTTTTAACACAAGGCTCGGAAAATTCGATCATAATTTAAGAATATAATAATGCAGGAAACGATTGTGAAAAAATGTTATAATTCGAAGAATATAAACTATCCTTGGAAGCATTGTAAGATTTTCATTATAAACAAAGAAAAATGAAATAGTAAACTAATAATTTAATAGAGAAAAGTATAAAAGTAAATTATTATTCTATCAAAGGAAAATAATATTATAATAAATAAAATAAAGTTGAATGTTTAGTATTATAAAAACCAGTACTTAAAGTTTTCGCGTAAGCATTGTAAGAAAATTAGTTGAACAAAGGAAAATTTATAGAAGAGTAGGGATACAAAAAGCAAGTGCTTAATTCAATGTATTTGAAATATAGTTTTAACGAGCTGTCAGTGATAGTTTACTTTCGCATCAGGAAACGTATTGTTTCATTTTATTCGACTTCCGAATAAAAAAATAATATTACAACCAATAAATGGTATTTTATGAACGAAGAAAAATAAAATAATAAAATAATTTTCTAATCAAAGAAAGAACATTATAACAAAAGTAAAGAAAGTTTTTAAATTTTTTTACAGTTAAGGTAAATAATAATTAAAAAAAAATAAAATAATAAATTAAAATTTTAAAAAAGAAAAATAATATTATAACAAATAGAATAAATTTGTTATATGTTTAATTTTATGAAAACGAGAATCTAATGTTTGCGCGTAAGCATTGTAAGGAAATTATTTAAACAAAGAAAATGTATAGAAGAGTGGGGATATAAGAAGCAATTGTTCAACTCAATATATTTAAAATGATATTTTCATACGGTCAATGAAGTAATGGTTTACTCTCGCATCAAAAAGCGTTTTCGATTTCCGATGTCTCAATTCTATATCAAGAATGCCTATTTACTGCATGAAAAATTAAGTCCGCGAAAATCTAAAGAGCGCGCTTGTTCAAATGATTCAAATAATCTATATTTAAAATAATAATTTTACGATTTTTAATATTTATTGAAAACGTTATTTCAATTATTAGAAAAAATCGTAACTTATCAAAATAATTTTCTTAGATTAAGTATACATCATAATGTATTAACATATTAAAACTAATTTTTAGGTTAAATTACATTATAATCATGATACATAAATTACTTACAGTAATGATTTCCATTTGGAAAATTTTTAATACTTTAAATTGTTAAATAATTTCACTAACAGTCATGCATGCATCGCGGTTGACAGTTCCACTGTGTCACATAGTAGCTACTGCTAGTCCCACTAGTAGTATAGGCTACATACACGTTGCCAAAGAGACTCCGACAGTGGCAGCTGGAGTGCCTAGTAAACAAGGCTGTTTTTTTCAGTGTATGACATTTCCAATTTTAATTGCTTGTACTGATTTATTATCACCTTAATTAATGTTTACACGTTCTTTTAATTCAATAAAATTTTCGAAATATTTTACATCATTAACTATGTGATCATTACATCTGCTATCTATTAACCATTCAATTACGCATGTATTTACCATTTTTACTTCGCCTTTGTGTGCTGCATGTATTGTTGCTATCCACACGCCCGTGCGTTTCATGTTGTTCATTGGTGTTGGCCATTGGTTAACGGAGATTACTGCACCTTCTGCCATAATTATCTCTACTTTTTTCATCTCTGCCATCTTTTGCTTTTTCGCTATAATCACGTGTTGAGTTTTGTAAGCCTGGCAACTTTTCTTTGTTAAACCTTTTTCGGCCGCTATCCTTGGCACTCTCGTGCGAAATATCCATTTTAGCACATTTAAAACATTTATCTTTGTTCACCGTAAATAAATTTGTTCCACTTTTTACATGAATTTTTTTCTCTTAACCCCGTAATTTCTATTTTATTTTTAACGTATGTTACAGTCTGAAAATTTCTTTCAATGCGTCTATTAAATCACTAATATAACTATATGATTCTGTTAATGTGTTGAACATGTAATTTCATTGTTCTCTTTCTCTAATGTTTGCACCTGCACTTTTTTAATCATTCACTGATTTCTCGAATCCACGAAAAAAAGAAATAACTGACTAGGAGAGTATCAGACCTCTGGATCACTCGCTCAAACTTTGGGATAAGTTTTCAGATGTCAAAATATAAAAGGAAATAAAATTTTAGACCCCACCGCTCAATATTTCCCTAGTTACAGGCAATTAAAGAATATAACTAAAAAAGTTACTAGATTTTAAAACGCTTACAGTTCCTTAGCATTGATAGCTAGGAGCTTGAAACTTTTTTTAAATGAAAGCTGAGCTCAAATTCTTTCGAAATAGTAGTTATAGCATGTCAAAATATTATCTTTTCCCAAAGTTATAGCGTAATAAACATTAGACCCAATTTCAGCTTTTGTTATCAATTAATGTTTTGAAAAGAAAAATCAGGTCCAATGTTTAACACGCTATAACTTTGGGAAAAAATAATATTTTGACATGCTATAACTACTATTTCGAAAGAATTTGAGCTCAGCTTTCATTTAAAAAAAGTTTCAAGCTCCTAGCTATCAATGCTAAGGAACTATATGCGTTTAAAAATCAAGTAACTTTTTTAGTGATTTTCCTTAATTGCCGGTAACTGGGGAAATATTGAACGTTGGGATCTAAAATTCTATTTCCTTTCATATTTTGACATCTGAAAACTTATCCCAAAGTTTGAGCAAAATCCGTGATCCGGAGGTCTGATACTCTCCTAGTGAGTCATTATATTGATTCAATTTTATTTTCTCTCATCTGTTTCTAAACACAATTTGCGAGGCTGTAAACTCTTTACATCTCATCAAACTTTTTTATTATATAATAAGCCGTTTTCTCGTGTTCGGGCTTCTTTTTGTGTATTCATAAACGTTTCAAATACATTTCAAATATCATATTTCATTTTTTCCTTCTTTTGCTGAGAAACCAACAAATATTTGCCGAGGCTTGTATTTGATAGTGAATTTTAAACAAACCATTTAATTGAGCATTTAATTAACCACGCTCTGCTGCAATGTGGAAATAAAGGGTAGAGGCATATGTTATTAAAAGAATAAATTTATTTAATTACAAATATATACATCAGCCACGCTAGCACAGTGCTTACTCAATAGCTTCCTATGCCTCACAAACGCTTAACGTCTTGCGCTATTATGCACACATCTACAGTGATAGGGATCGTATGTGTGTCCGTAAAAAGCTGACGCTACAAACTCACATAACACCAAGCACACTATACAAATCTAGTATATTTTTAACAGTTGTCTCTAACTAAATCAATCAGAATTGTAAAGTCAAGTATTGAATATCTTGAAACAGTTCCGGAATTTTATGAGAAAGAAGTTTTTGGTACTTGAGAAGTAGTATTAAACTTATTAAGTGGTCAAAAATTACCCCAAATATCTGTTTCTTTTTTTATTTAGAACTATGTTCTAACACTTTTATAAGCCATTTTAACATTTTTTCGTATTATTTAGAAGTACAAATTTTTAAAAAAGTAAATATAAAAAATTTTAAGATAAATATGCGACTATTACGAAACTAAAAGTTGGAAAAAACCATTTTTTATTTTAATGCAAAAACATACTTTTCAAAAAAGTCGAATTTGAATTAAAATGAAACCAATATAATTTTTAATATTTCCAGTTCTGAAACTGTTGCAATCTATATTTGATGATATCATTCGATCGTATTGATAGAAAAAAGTATATTACAAGGAACGAATATTGGTAATTCAATCCCGGCGGAGAGGTTACTTGTTGAAGCGTAATCCGAGAGAATGATCCGCCGAATATAACAATCAAGATTCGTCTCATGTAATGTACACACTTTTTATTACACGCTTTTCTTAAGCTTGCTTTCACGTCTGTCTGTCTCTAATCAAATCTTGCACGCTCGATTTGAGACACTTTTTGTCGATGGAAATTTCTGAAATTTGGCACAGACCTTGGTCTCCGATGACAATACAATAATCTGTTGTCTAGGTCGGCGATGACGGGTGTACAAACGCATCTCCGAGGAAGTACAAGTGGGGAGGCTTTCTCTGGGTCAAGACGAGTTAATAGGTTCTTGTTCAGTTGATACTTGTAAAAAATGCACATACACATGCACACTCACACGCACGCACACACACACACACACACACACACACACACACACACACGCGCGCGCACGCACACACACAAACACACACTGTTGGATAATACTATCAAATTTATATATTTGTACCGATTCATATATTGATATACTTAATTATATGCGGGGATTTTTGAGAAATTGAAAAATTGAAGTTTTTATATATAAATGTACTTTTAACATTAATGCCTAATAATCTTCGAAAATTTTTGAAATTCTTTAACTTGTCATATACCGTAATGGCATTTTGCATTGCACATGCAAAATTTAAGACCGTATTTTATCGATTTTGTGGTCCAACAATGCATAAAACAATAAATCTTGGTAAAATTTCCAATGGCGTCATTATCGTCAAAATTATGGGAAACTCAGCATGCGATCACGTGTTTTCTAAAATAATTAATTCTAGTTCGATTAAAAAAAATTATAACTAAAAATTAGAAATTATTAAAAAATAATAAGAAATATTCAATACAAGCTTTTGAAAACAAATTACTTATAGAAAATTCAATTTTAACTAAAAAGTAGAAAATAAAAATTAAAAAAAAAACATTTTAAAAACACGCTTTTTAAGAATCTCAAATGGAAAAAAAGCGTGTAAAAATACACTAAAAAGTATTAAATAAATTAATTTACTTCCTTGAAATTACTTTTATACAGTTCATTGCAATAATTAAGAGAAAATTTTACAATTTAAAAAGAAAAGTGTGGGTGCTTATTTTAGTAAATCCAATTCAGCGTCCATACTTTTCTTTTTAAATTGTTGTGAAATTTCCTCTTTATTATTGCAATGAACTGTATAAAAGTGATTTCAAGGAAGTAAATTAATTAATTTAATACTTTTTAGTGTATTTTTAAACGCTTTTTTTCCATTTGTGATTCTTGAAAAGCGTGTTTTTAAAATGTTTTTTTTTTTAATTTTTTTAATATCAGCCAGGCAAAAATTATATCATGAAACATCAATATGCAAAGTAAAACAAGCTGAACGCGAAGGGCTTTTGAAACCTGTAAACATTTACGACCCTAGTGAAACGAGGGTTGTTGGTTGGCGGATGTTAAAAAGCTCTGAGAAAAAAATGAGAAAAAAAAACTAGCGAACACAAGTCGGTAATAAGGTCTACGCACGCCCTTTGTGAAATATATCCATGCAGATTTCTACGTGGATGTCCAGGTGGATATCCACGTAGATATCTATGTGAATTACAATGATTTCCATGTGGATTTCCACGTGGTTATCTGCATGGAAATCAGCGTGGATATCCACGTAAATATCCAAGAGGATTATCAACGTCTTATTCTATATAAAGATCCGCGTGGATTTTTACAAAATCTACGTGGGCTTTTACAAAATCTATGTGTATTTTTACAAAATTTACTTAGATTTTTACGAAATCTATGTACATTTTTACGAAACTTACGTGGATTTTTACAAAATCTACCTGGATTTTGTGGAAATTTACGTATTAATTTTAATACAATTTGCATAGATTTCATAAAAATGCGTATGTATCTTTATGTAGAGTTTGACGTAGCTGATCCAGCTGGATATCCACGTAGAAATTTTTAACTGGGCATTCATGCGACGTAACAGTCGCTTTGTACACGCTGTGTCACCTAACCTTACGCAACCACGCATTACCTCCCTCTTTCTCTCTCTTATACACTTATACACTCGTTGCCCGCTGCGACTTGTTGTGAAACATATACATATCGGCACTACAACTTATGCGAAAGAGAGCTTTTGAGACCGTCTTTCTCTTTCGCATTAAATAAGTTCTCATATACGCTCACTTACATTCACTGTATATGTCAGTAGAAAACACAACAGAAGCTTTGAATTTCCTTCGTCCCTGTGTGCGCACCATCTAGTTAGCCAGCAAAGAAATCGGCGTTTCGACAAAGACAAAGATTGCATTTTCGGCAGTGGTGGTATGAAAAGTATTTTTTGACACTCCGTGCGAGAAGCTCGATTTCACGCACGCTGTACAAAGTGACACGTGCGAAAATGGAGCTTCTCACACGTCGTGTCAAAAAATAGTGTTCGATACTCGTGCGAGAAAGTGATTTCTTACTCGTGTGACCTTTTCACCCTCGCTTCGCTCGGGCGCAATCCGCCACACGAGTAAAAAATCACTTTATCGCACTAGTACCGAAATATACTATTTCATTCGTTGGACTTCTCTAAGAGTCAAAATAACCACATAAATAGTCAAGAATTGCAAAATAGTACATAATGTACCAATACGTATTTTCAGTTCACTTTTGCAAGTGCGAAATGTAGTACATTCTGGCCTGCTTTTTGCGGGTGAGAAGAATTATTCTCGCCTACAAAAAGCGGACTAGAATAAACTATTTCATAAAATTTTTTTTCTGAAGATTTTAAGATCTTAGAAAGAGGCCGAGAGAGTGAGAAGGGGATAGAAATAAATAATAATAAAAGTAAATATGATGATTGTTCGACGTCGAGCGTGTACCATTACAGTAAAACCATGAGCAAACATCAAAAACGAAATATAAATCATAATAAAATCGAAATATAAATTTTATGTACAATGAACTCTCGGCACAAGAGACCTCGATATAAAAGAAACCGAACTCTTTCTCCGTCATGCCCAGGTATGAGCGTTCCCCGACTAACTATAAAAATTAAAAAGACAGTAAATTTACACATTGAAATACACATCATCGAGTTGGCGGAACAAAGCGACACCTCGGTTTTAGGCGTGGGAAAGGATGCATGACGTTTTTTGTTTGGAAAAGGCGACACCTTGGTTTTAGGCGTGGAAAAGGATTCACGTCGTTTTTCGTTCGGAAAAGGCGACATGTCGGAGGAAAACTTCTTTTTCAAATGTTGAGTTAAAAAAATAAATCATTCAATTCTTTGTATAACTAGGAGCTACATTAGTTTCTAACTAGCATAGTACTCACTAAAATTTATGAATGACTAAATTAAAATAAATTTTTTCCAGGAATTTTTTTTTTTTAATTTTTAAATAAATGGTAATACAACTAAAATGAAGTATAATTAGTGTAAATATTATTTACATATGTTGTGAAAAGTATTGTAATCTACAAAATGAAGAATTTGAATTGAAAATTCCGTTTATACTCTTAAAGTTTATAGAATTTATTACATAGTTTATATTATTAATTCTTAGTTACATATAATCTACGGTTACATATTTGACATATTATAGTTTGTATATATAACATACATTTACATTTTATGTTAAGTACATATAAAAGAGTAAATATTTAAAAGAAAAGTATTAAACTTTTGACAAGTGTTGCGAGTGGTTTCTTCTAAACTCATGGCCACAAAGAAAGTATGAACCATTAAAGGCCTTTTCTTGTAGTCATGAGACATTTCGAAAATCTAACGTAATAATTATATTTTTATATTATTGATAACATACTTTTTAGCAATTAAACGTATTTTGAAAAATAAATCAAATTCATCGCAATCGCTTAATAATTGTATCACATAGTTACTATATAACATAAGATGTAAATATATGTTCTATATAAACTATAATATGTCAACTATGTAACTGTAGATTACATGTAACAAAGAACTAATAAAATAACTATCTGACAAATTCAATACACTTTAAGAGTACCATAAACGAAATTTTCAATTTAAATTTTTCATTTTGTAGATTAAAATATTTTTTATGACATATAATATCTAAATAATATTTATACTAATTATACTTTATTTTAGTTGACTTACCGATTATTCAAAAATTAAAAAAAAGAAAAATTTCTTGGTAAAAAATTATTTTAATTTAGTCATTTATAAATTTTAGCGAGCCTTTGCTAGTTAAAAACTTCTTTAGCTCTTTGTTACACCAAAAATTAAATGATTTCTTCTTTTAACTCAACATTTGAAAAAAAAAGTTTTCCTTCGAGGTATCGTCTTTTCCAAAAGAAAAACGACGTGTATTCTTTTCCATGCCAAAAACCGAGGTGTCGCCTTTTCTAAACGAAAAACGGTGTTTATCCTTGTTCTGCCAACCCGACGACATACTGTGGGCGTAACTTGAGCTTTTGTATCGAGCATATGAGGGCTCTTTGTAAAAGACAAATTCGAATAAATTTTCTCTCCTATAACACCATCAATTTTTTTGTACCGATAGTTCACTGCAAATAAAATTCAATATTTATGTAAATATGTAATATGTGAAATATGCATTTCATACAAAATATTCAGATAAATTTTTTACCATAAATAACTGTAATCTAGTTATAGTTTTCGATCAAGTTAAAGAGGAATTTCAATTTTCAATATATATTTAAAATGGCATTGCGTTGAGTTTTTGACATAATTTTAATCAAAGTTACTTACCGGAAAAAAAAATTTTTTTTTAATAGTGACATCAAAATGTATACGTTCATAGATTGCAATTTTGTTTCAAAAGTTTGATAAAATCTGGATTATTTTATTTACTTTTTCAATTTTCATCATTCTTTTCTCATATTTACCCTCTGTTTTCCACATTGATTTTTCGTTTCGTTTTCATATTTTTACAAAATGTAAACGTTAATAACAATTTTTCACTACGTTTACTTATCCAATACGCATTCATGAGTAGCCTTCTTCAAGTTGTTAAGTTTGAATATTTGGGAAAACATTTATCAGAATACGTTCATACATTGCAATTTTGTTTCAAAAGTTTGATAAAATCTTGATTATTTTATTTATTTTTGCAATTTTCATCATTCTTTTCTCATATTTACCCTCTGCTTTCCACATTGATTTTTCGTTTTGTTTTCATATTATCACGAAATGTAAACATTAATAACAATTTTTCACTAAGTTTACTTATTCAATACGCATTCATGAGTAGCCTTCTTCAAGTTGTTAAGTTTGAATATTTGGGAAAACATTTATCAGGATACGTTCATGCATTGCAATTTTGTTTCAAAAGTTTGATAAAATCTTGATTATTTTATTTACTTTTTCAATTTTCATCATTCTTTTCTCATATTTACCCTCTGTTTTCCACATTGATTTTTCGTTTTGTTTTCATATTTTCACGAAATGTAAACATTAATAAGTAGAGTTCAGTGGAGTAGTGGCTAAGGCGCGTGACTCATATTCCCGTTGGCGCGGGATCGATTCCCCGTCTGGTCGCTTTTTCGCTGTCTCTGCCGTGGGCTGACACCACGTTAAATAATACGTCAACTGTATTGTCTTTAATTGTTTACGTAAATTGCTATTGGGCAGAAAATGCCCGTTTATTATTAAAAAAAAAAAAAAAATCATTTTTTATTACGTTTCCTTATTCAATACGCATTCATGAGTAGCCTCCTTCAAGTTGTTAAGTTCGAATATTTAAAAAAAAATTTATCAGAATATCCTTGCAAGCTATTTAAAATTGAAAATCTTTTTCTTATTTTTCGATAACTTGATAGCATAAAATCAGTTTCAGAAAAATCTTTTCAGAAGACAATTTGTAAAAAATTAAATCACAATTCTGGTAATCTCCTTATTGTTGTAGTCTTTATCTCTGGCTGCAGCATAAGATTCAGAAAAACTTTTGTATATCCAATGACACAAGCCCATTTTATAGCAGTAAATAATATAGCAGCTAGTTTTCATAAGAAATCGCTATGAATAGTGAAAAAATTAAACCTTAACCTAAAAATTTAAACAGAATCAAAGAAAAATAAAACCCAATGATCATTAATATCAACATTTAAAGTGGATCCTCTCATGTTCTCTCAATTTAATATAATAGAATGTTTAATCTCTCTGACCTTTTCATTAAAAGGGGATAAATATTCGTGTCTCTTAGGTAATTTATCAGCTACGGAGTTGAAAGTGTTTGGCTTCACTGTAAAAAAAAATTTCGGAAAATCACGTCGTTGGTCAACGATTTCAATGCGACCATGCACCGTCGAGGTTATTTAACTTCGTTCAACAGCGACACTTTAACGTGCTTTGCGTGATTTCACGTAAACTAAATACGAGATTTTTAGGTTAAATCAGTTAGATGGCGCGCTTCAACGATGTTAAAAAATATCGTTGAAGCGCGCATCTAACTGATTTAACCTAAAAATCTCGTGTTCAGTTTACGTGAAATCACGCAAAGCACGTTAAAGTGTCGCTGTTGAACGAAGTTAAATAACCTCGACGGTGCATGGTCGCATTGAAATCGTCGACCAACAACGTGATTTTCCGAATTTTTTTTTTTTACAGTGTTGAATTCACCAGCAAAACAATTTATGGTTTCGTTATATTCATTTCATAAAAATATTACATTTTCTTATTTTTTTAATTTACTTTTTTTCATAAAACTTTATTTCAGGATCAAAATAAAATATTTAATTTCCGTATTGAATTTCTTATTTATATTCTGATTTCAATTGATTATTATCGAATCAAACGATGTAAATAGAAAACATTTTTTATGTTACTTCGCGATCTTATCACTAATTAGCAATAGAGCAATTTAATTAAGTGGTTCTAACATGAATCGTAGATTTCTTTATACATGATGGCTTTTCTTCGAGTTTCTAAATGAGAAAAAATATTTTTAATGATGATGAGAGGTTGGGGCGATCATTAAAGATCATATAATCAAGCTCGAGAGTTATTTAATCAAACATTTCGGAATCATGAAGGTCAAGCATTTATTTCAAAATTTACGATAAGTAAATTCAAAATTTTTTTATTCAAGCTTTTGAACAAAATGGTAGTTTAAAAAAGTGTGCGATCCCTGGACGACCACGGTCAGCAACAACTAAAAATATTTAAATCAATATCAAACAAGCGTTAGTTGAAAGACCACACTTAATTGTCCGCAAGGCTAGTAAAAAACATGTCTTATCTCTATCATCAATTCATAGGAATTGATTAAATTTTATCTTTTCAAAGTAAAATTAATCCACGAACTCAACAAAGATGACCCTGAACGTAGCCTCGGATTTTGCGATAGCATGATAATCAGAATTAACGTAAATCCAAAGAGTATAGCCGAATAAGTATGTGAAAATGGCATTAACTCGGATTTCCCTGGAACTTTCCTTATTCTTTTGTCTTGTCCAAAAACTTAGATCCTGAAAGTTTCAGGATCTAAGTTTTTTGACCTTGATCCTTGTCTCAAAATTGGCTTCATAACCTCAAAAAATCAGTTTTTTTGTTTTTTGGTTATAATTAGGTGAGTTCCTAATGGTTCTCCAAAATTCCAAATCGAGGTGAAAGAGGATGGTAAAACGCATATATTTAGTGACTATATATAAAACCTCACGAGCCTCAACCATAACCTAAAAATACATTTAAAAATTTCAAAATGGCCTGTACATTAATTGTATTAATGCATTCTTATTCTTGGCTTCTGAAAACTTTTCTTTTCATAAAATCTATCTTTCATAATTTTTGCGGAACTGTACGAATAGTGGAAAGTACCTAAAATATAAAAAAACTGACAATTTTAAAGATTTATGGCGTTTTAGAGGCTCTATTGCATTCTGATAATGAAAATAACACCAAGAACGCGTTCAGCGACAGAAAAAAGCCTAAGTATTAATATTCAGTCAAATTTATATCATACGCATCAATGAAATACGAGAATGAGCTTAAAAAAATTGTTTTTCGACCAAAAAGACTCCTGTAATCTTTTTATTACCATCCTGAACTATTATTTCATCACGTCATCTTCAAAGTAACCTTAAAAATTTATTCACTGACCAATAACCTCCTTGATACTGATTGTTAATCTTATTCAGTACGATTTTTGGCCAAAAGATATGAAATTAATCTCAAAAAATTCACTCAGTGACTAAAAATGACCTCAACTATCATTTTTCTGTCGTACTCAAAACAACATATTGAACAAAAAATATATTGGAGGATTCTAAGAACTTCTGACTGAGATTGTTTATATTGTTCTTTGCGATATTTGGTCGAGCACCGTCAAAATATCGCCAAATAATGGGCCCAGTGAGCAAAAATATTGAATGTTGTGCTACAGTATAATTTAAAAGTAATTAACATCAAAATAGTAATGTAATGTTACTAAAATATTTTCCCAGTTTAAAGATATATTTTAAGAAAGTATTTCTAGCGGCATGCCAGCGTGCCGAGCTTGTGTTGGAGTACAAGCAAGCAGGTGAACCCCACACAGCATAAGACGTTTAAAATATTTCCGAAATCTTTCAAAACATTTTATGCTGTGCGGGACAGCTTCGTAGTTTATATTTGTTAATGTTACTGTATGAGAAGTAGTTTCTGGTTATATAAGAAAAATCATGCCCTGATAAGAATCCTGTTCTTTACGATATTAACTGTTCAAATTAATAAATAAAAACAATGATTACATAAGACAAGAACGTAACGATAATTTACAAAAATATGCACATTTAGGCAATATGAAACTGAAAATAAATTAGTTCCCTATTTTAGTTGGTAACGAAAAAAATATTATCTTCATTAAACTTAAAATATGATTTAAATATTAAAAAAATTGTTAATTTTTAAATTACTAATTTTTAATTCGCTTACTATTTGTTATTCATTATTTTCCTTTATAATTCAGTTAAATTCCGTTTTTAATTTTAAAAATAATTATTTAATAATAATTTGGTAATAAAATATTTTTAAAAAAATTTTGAAAAAAAAAATTGTGAGAACCCATGCTTTTAATTGAAGAACGTGATATATAAAAATATGAGGTAATCATCATAACTGCCTTGTTGAAAAGCAGGAATAAAGTTGATTATAGATAAGGCGCTCAAGAACCTTGGACATGAAATAGAGTAAAGAAATCGACCTTATATAACCTATAGTGCGTGAAGAAATAACCTTGTTGATGGTAGTAACCAACGAGATCTTCGAGCAAAAAGGAAAAACGCACTCTCGTAAAGAATCATTGAAGATACGACATAATAAGGGCCCGATAACTGGAAAAGCAGTATGTATGAAAGATTATAGAATCGCGTAAAATCCTCTAGCTTGTGAGCATGTGAGAAATTGTTAATAACTCAATATTTCAACTGATTGGGCGTTTAATAATTAGTTCACGAGAGTAAATATATATCTAAATATATTTTTTGCAAAAATCAAATAGATTAAAAATTGAAATACTGTATGATAAAACGTAATTCCTGATAATAAATTAGCGAAACGGATGAAATAACGTTTATTTATTTATTCTTGCAAAAAAATGTTTACGGTATAAAACTAAAAATGTACTAGTTTTAAGAATATAGGTCAAAATGAAAAAAAATGCTTTTACAGATTCGATACATAGAAATTTAAAAAATCTTAAAATGGATGTAGTTCTTCTATGATACCTACAGACTTTTAATAGGGCTTAAATTCAGGATTTTGATATAAATTTCGGTTTTTCATAATATATAAAAGGTTTTGTATCACTAAATTGGATCAGTTTAAGTCAGAAGTAGTAAGTGTATTAACTTATTTGAAATGAAGAATATTGCATTTTCGATGATCTAGATGAGGGTATCAATAGTCCGGGCCAAGAAATTTTCCATAAAGAAATTGTTGTACGTAATTATAACTACTTTAAAATAAATTTTTGTGGGAATTTAAGTTGATAGAAAAAAGTTATAGACCCATAAAAATGGCGAAAATCGCGATTTTTACAAAATACTTATTTTTTAAATAATTATAGCTTGGCTTCCTTTGCGCCGATTTTAATTTAGCAGGGCTCATTTAATTGGTTTTCGAGGGCTTATTTTTTTCCATTTTACATGAACTTCGATTTGATTTTTGATGATGTATTTTTCATATTAAAAATAAATTATACATGAAATAGTATATTATTCACCTAGGGAGTAAAAACGAAAAATGTCTTAAATCGTATGTTAAATGTCACCCGAGCCGAAGGCGAGGGTGACAAACATACGATTTAAGGGATTTTTCATTTACTCCCGTGGAGAATATACGATTTTTTTACACAGGCAGCGTACAGTGGGTACCTTACTTTTCGCTGGGAGGGAGTAAAGTACCCACTGTACGCACCCTGTGTAAAAAATATATATTTTAAACTGTCATAACTCCTTATTGATGGCTCTGACTTACATGATTGAAAATTTATTTCAAAGTTCATGTAAAATGGAAGAAAATAAGCCCTTGAAAAGCAATTTCTGAAGTGGCAAACAATGAGTAATTTCAATTACTATGTAATACATATAGGAACCTGCTTGCTTTGCTCGCCAACCCCCAATATAAATTAAAAACGCTGCCAAGTGCTTTGGCGCAATGCTTTCTCATAGAGCGCATTGAGTTAGAGTAATTTGATTTTATTTTTTTAAATACGATTTTAATATAAATGTCCCTATCCTCTGTTTTGAAGGCTGTCTTAATACCTACGAAAACTATATGAATTTTACTCTTTCTTACTTGCATAATGTAATTTTACGATGCTCTAAAATTAAAAATGCGTTTATAAAATTAATTTTCCCAAGCTTGTCTTCTTAACACTATAACCAATAACTTGCATACAAATTTTGGATCATTTTCATCGAATAGTTTACAAAAAATACCAAATAATTGAAAAATAAACATTGTTTTAAAATTTTCAAAACGCTTCAACGTTACAACTACGCTAAGAAAACCAGTTTTCAAAATTTCATTTTATTTAGGCAACCGTAAATAATTTCTATACATAATTTTAAGCTACTTCATCGAGTAGTTTACGTAAAATACCAAAAAATAAGTGAAATTCTATTCAAAATTTACAAAATGCTCTAAAATTAAAACTGCGCTAAGAAAATAAGTTTTTCCAAGCTTGCTTTAATTAGGCAATAACAAATAATTTGTATGAAAATTTTTGAGCAAATCTAACGAATGGCTTTTGTGTAATAGAAAAAAATGAAATATGAACATTTTTTCCAAAATTTTCAAAATGCTCTAAAATTAAAACTGCACTGAGAAAATAAGTTTTCCAAAGCTTGATTTATTCAGATAATAGTAAATAATTTGCATGAAAATTTTTGAGCAAGTTTATCGAGTGATTTTTGTGCAATAGAAAAGAAATTAAAAATAAAAAATTTTTTCAAAATTTTCAAATGCTCTAAAATTAAATGTGCGCTAAAAAAATTGAAGAAAATTAGTTTTCAAAAGTTCATTTTATTTTGACAATCATAAATAATTCCCACACATAATTTGAAGCTCCTTCATCGAGTAGTTTACGTAAAATATAAAAAAAATTAGAAAAATTTTATTCAAAATTTTCAAAATGCTCTAAAATTAAAACTGCACTGAGAAAATAAGTTTTTCAAAGCTTGTTTTATTTAGGCCATTGCAAATGATTTCCATAAAAATTTTCGAGCAAATCTATCAAATGGTTTTTGTGTAATAGAAAAAAAATGGAAAATAGAGATTTTTTTCAAAATTTTCAAAATGCTCTAAAATTAAAACCACGCTAAGAAAATAAGTGTTCCAAAGCTTGTTTTCTTTAGACAATAGCGAATAACTTGCATACAAATTTAGAAGCAAATTTATCGAATGGTTGTCGTAAAATAAAAAATAAATAAAAAAAAAATTTTTTTTTTAAATTTTCAAAATGCTCTAAAATTAAAAGTGCGCTAAGAAAATCAGTTAGTAAAAGTTTTTCTTGTTTTGGCAGTCGCAAATAATGTTCACACAAATTTTCAAGAAAATTCTTCGAGTAGTTTACGTAAAATATCAAAAAAATGAAAAATTAAAATTTTTTTAAAATTCTTAAAATGGCTCTAAAAAAAAACTGAGCTAAGAAGATCAATTTTCAATAGCTTCCCCCCCAGTTAGACAAAAAAATAAATTGCATGCAAAATTTGAAGTTAATCCATCGAGTAGTTCTCAAGATCTTATTGGCGTACTGAATACATACACACACACACACACGCACGCACGCACGCACGCACACACATACATACAGACATTTTTTGGAAACGACTTTTTTCGACTCCCTGAGTCTAAATATGTACAAATTAATGAAAAAAAAGAAAAAAATTTTTTTTACCGATACAATGCTTTCTCTATGAGAAAGCAAAAAATATTATATTTTAATGTTGTCTTTAATAAATATCGAATAATTTATAGAGTACTTATCGTGCATTATTTTTAAAACCTCACACGTTGCTTTTAGTTAAATAAATCTTCATAAAATCGATAGTTAATAATACATCATATCTTATAAAAGAACAAAAAAACACACTTAGTCAACCTGCACATATTTTTTTTCTTTTATTTTAGAAATTAAGTTTATAAAAAAGTCTCTTGACTTTTTTTTAATACATAAGAAAATATAATATTTAAACATTAATTATTTTTATGAATTTTGTTAATATAATTACTATTTCATCTAATAATTTTTCTACACGGAAAAAAAATTTGTAGTGGGCTACTACTATGAGCTGCGGTTTATTTCAGTTCAATATAAAAGTAGCAAATTGTTACGCTTAGCAGCAGTAGATGGAATCATTCTATGGTAGCAAATCACTCCTATCCTTGTAATAACGAAATACGCCGATACTATAGAAAGCGCTTGCTACTATTAACTGAGGTGGTTGAGTTCCCGCCTAAATAAGGATTTCGCATACCGGTTGTTAGTGAAAAGTTTTTACAAACTAAAAAATTTATGAAACTTTTAATATAAAAAGTTTTATAGGAGAAAAGTCTTTATGAATGAAAGTAAGTATAAAAAATGAGTATGAATGTTAGAAGATTATAAGGTTATGAAAATAGAAGTATTATACAAATTATTATAAAATACAAAATCCTAACCTCAAAATATATTTTTAATTGAACAAATTTTGAATTATAATTCATGAAGTTTAAAAAACTGCAATATGAATTTTAAACAGATTATTGAAAAATTTACTATTAAACTGAATTGCTATAATAAAAAAATAAAATATAACAGAACGAATTTTAAAATTTATTATTTAAGGGAAGTACCTTGATTTTATCAATATCAGAGTACTTCATTCCTATGTGTTTCATTCTAGTTGTCACTAGTTCCTCACACTCACAGAAAATGTGCTGAGCCGTCTCCAAGGCGGCCCGCATCATCTGCATGCGGAAGAACCAGCTACTTTCATGTTGCATATGTGGTAATTTAATTTACCATGCCCTGTCGCTATTTGTGCGACTATGTTTATGTCTTTTCTGCTTAGGTTTGGACCGTGTGCCAACCAAGCATGATCGGGATCGTTTCCCAGCAGAGCTTTCGCTTGTTTGCAACCTGGTGTGCTCCTTCAGGTTGTCCTATGTTGTGTCTCTCGCCAGTGACACATTCTTTTTTAAATTTGCTCATCTGAATTCCCAACGCAGGTTCAGGGCCAATTAGTAGTGTTTTTTCAGATAGTTTTGCTAGGTCGTCTGCCACCCTGTTGCATTTAATTCCCGCGTGATTGGGAACCCAATAAAGTTTGAATTTCCTGCATCTTTCTCCTAAAATATTTATTGAGTTGATACATTCTTCTACCAAGCTAGACTTAGTTTTGTACCTTTTTAAATCCATGAGCGCCCCTTTGCTATCTAAATAAATGTTCACTGTGTCTTGGTTGTTCGTATTCAGTGTCAACTGAGTACAGATCAGTATGGCCACCAGTTCTACTTGAAAGATTGAAGCCTGTTTGCCCAGCTGTACCATAGTACCCTTTCCAAGCCTCCTTCGGTAGATGCCTGCTCCAGTAACCGTTGCGGACTTTGATCCATCTGTGTACCAGATGTCGCCTGAGCTCCGTATTCTGTTGTTCTCTTCTTATGACAGACAGTCTTACCTGATTGGGAAAATTACCTCGAATTTATTGTCAAAATGATATTTTGTCACCATTAGATCTGACCTCATCTTTAGTAATACATATTGTTTAAGACTAGAAGGGTTAGTGTGTTTACCTTTCCCTGTCCACATATTAAGAACAATCAGTCTGCATGCAGACCTTGTAGCAGCTTCTTGTACATATAGTTGTAGGGGTGCCACTCCTATCAAGAAGCCCAAAGCTTCTATGGGAGTAGTCTTCATTGCCCCTGTCATGGCTTTCAGGACAAGTCCTCTTAGCCTGTCTAGGAGCTTCGCTGTTGTGGTTTGACTGGTACGTTTTCACCATACCACTGCTGCATAGGTTAGTCTAAGAATAAGAATTGTCCTAAACATCCAAAGGATGGTGGAGGGTTCAATCCCCTATTTCCTTCCAATAGTTCTGCTGAGCCAAAACATATTGGTGAGCTTCCTGCACTGCTCTTCTACCTGGGGTTTCCAGTGTAGTTTGCTGTCCAGTATCACCCCCAAGTATTTGACCTCGGGTTTTGGTGTTAAAACTTGGCCTCCTAGCTTTAAGGTTTTCTGCAGTTTCCACTTGTACTTCTTCGTGAAGACCATCACCTCTGTTTTGCTAGGGTTGATGGACAGTTTGTTGGTTTTGCACCAGTTCCAAAGTCTGTCCAAAGCTACCTGTAAAATATCTGCCAGCGGTTCGAGAAAACGCCCTCTCACCACTATCATTATATCGTTGGTATATCTAATGACGTGGCATCCGGTTTCCTTAACACAGGTTAAGGCACCCTCTGCCACCAAGTTCCATTCTAAGGGGGAAATCATACATAAAATACCTTCAATAATATAAAAATTTTTCACATAAACATATTTTCTAAGTCTAATATTAAATGCATCTTGTAATCCTTTTATCAAACTTACGTATCCACCTACACAATTTAATCTATATCATTTTTGCTTTTTCATTTCTTCTTTCTCTTTAGAGCTTTGCAAAACTTGATATTTTTTCGAGTATAAAGTTAATAATAATATATTACTTTTACATTTATCATCCAATATAGTCATTGATGCAAATTTATCTGATAAATTTTCTTCAGTTTTGACATTTATAATGGAAAATACCCTCTGATAATTATGATTTTTTATTAACGGCATGTCGGAGCTGCAGCAATCGAGTTTTGCTTTTTTTATTTTATCAATATCTTTTTAAATTCTTAAATTAAACAAATATAATGACTTGTCCGCACTAAAGCTATATTTATACAATAATTTTTGTTAAAATAAAAAATCATTTGGACTTGTTATTTTTTTATGAGCTTGGATTGGAAATTAGATATCAAACTCGACAAACCTAACCTTAAAATACGACATATTGAAAGTTTTTATTATAACTTTGTATGTATAATATTTTGGTGGATTTCTTGAGTTGTCCGCACTAGAGTTTAATCTTACAAATTTTTTCTTTGTAGCAAAGAAACTCGATTAAACGCATCGTTTATTCATAAGTTAAGATTGGAAATATTATTAGAAGGCGGACAGCTTCGTCATGCTCTTAAAACATTGAGTAACAAATTGATCTTTCATACTGTTACCACCCAAGATTAGAGATGCTTTTAATCTTGTAAACTTTTCTAATTTTTCTGATAAATTTCAATGTTTGAAGAGCTAATTTTTGTGTAGGTGAAAGAATTGAACCCGTTTCTCCTAATTTATCAAAAATTATATTTGCAGTTGCTAAAATTCGTTTTTCATGATGTCATTGAACTATTTTTTTCGGACAAAGCATATCAATGTCTTTTATAAAAATAATTGATGGTGCTTTTTCAAAAGCTTCTTTGAATAATTCATACGATATTGTTTCTGTTTCACGAAAATTTTCACTATAAATAATAGAAGCATTAATATTAATTACGTAAGCTTCTATTTTTGATAATAATGCCTTAGAAAACATAGATTTTCCTACTCCAGATGGTTCATATAATAAAATACCTTTACTAATAAAAAAATTTTCCACATTACCATATTTTTCAAGTCCAATATTAAATGTATCTTGTAATCCTTTTATCAAACTTACGTATCCACCTACACAATTTAATCTATATCATTTTTGCTTTTTCTTTCTTCTTTCTCTTCAGAGCTTTGCAAAACTTGATATTTTTTCGAGTATAAAGTTAATAATAATATATTACTTTTACATTTCTCATCCAATATAGTCATTGATGCAAATTTATCTGATAATTTTTCTTCAGTTTTGACATCTATTATTTTATGAATAAGTTTTTTTCTATAGTAAAGAATACATATTCTATCACCAATAAAAAATATCCTTTAATGATTATAATTTTTTATTAAAACATTTAATTCTGTTGTTAGATGTGCTAATTAATCGGAAATAAAGTATTTATACCTAAAATAACTTTACATTCAGGAGAAACGTCATCATTACCATTTATTTTACATAGAAAACAATTCCGTATTGTACTGGCTTTTTTAATTACAATTAATAAATCTCAAGGGCGAAGTTTTAAAAAAGTCGGTTCATTTATTCGGAGACCTTTATTTTCTCACGGACAGTTATATGTGGCACTATCACGATGTAAGAATTCTAGAAATATATATATTCAAAATGAATCTGAAAATAAAGATATTAATAATATTGTTTGGCAAGAAATATTTGACTAAATTATATTTTCTATATATTCGATCTATAAACAAGGTTAAGCTGCACTAAGCGATGTTATTACTTGAATCTGTGATCTTTAATGCCAATATAACTTTATCAATCTATTAGTACTTTTACGATAAATATCAGAATATAAGTTTAATATTGAAGCCTACAAAATATCGCATAAAAACTGAAGACAATTTAAATTATATGTCCACGTAATAATCTTCAGATTTTTAACCTTAATGAAAATCTGTTAAAAATAAGTCTATTTTTAAATTTCTTTACAATCAGTAAAGTTTGGATTAAAAAATATAATGAAATATAAAATAAATTTACTAATGTAAGATGCATAAATCTAATCATTTAATGGTATCATAAATATTAAACTTACATAGAAAATTTCAAAAATAATTTATGATAATAATCGAATATCAAAATAAAGATAATAATACATAAATTAAATTGATATAAAAATATAAAAGTCAAAATAAATATTAAAAATAAAATAAAATTTATTATAGACTCACAGTAAATAAATCAACAATGTTAATATTGTTCGCCAATCAAAATCAATACGTTGAAATACAGAGTAGCAAATATTATATGTATTAATTAGGGTTGTCAAGAGATATTAAAAATTTAATTAATGAAGTAGAAGCGGAAAAAGATTATTTTCAGGAAAGTATTAACGAATTTCAAAATAATGAAAAATTTAAAGAATTAAATAAATTACTAGAAAATTTTGATTTTCAATTTTATAATAATCATTTTCCCACTTGGGAAAAAGTAGATGATTCTTTTAAATATGAAACAAAAAAATCAATAATTTATCGATCAAATCATAATATTGGACCAAATTTAGATTATTTTAAAACTAAAAAATTTATCATAAACATTTATTAATTTTGGCAAACATATTATATGATTTATATTCATAAATTTTAGTAATCATTATTTTCTATTAGTATAAATTTTTAAAGAAATTTTCTTTTATCAAACAATATAATTTTCAATTTTGTAAATTTTAGTTTTATGGATTAGGCCTGTTTTTTAAATATTTTATGAAATTTTTTTTTTAATTATAGTTCATTAGAAATATTAGTTTTTAATATATTATAATTATTTTTAAAAAATATTTTATTTTATATATAAGAAATTGAGGATACCATGTAAAAAAAAGCGCGCCCTCACTATCTACCTCACAGGTGGTGTGGAAAGGATAGATTATATTTTAAAAACTGAAATTTCATTATTAAGAATTACATTTATATTATATTTATCAATTTGTTTTTTTTTAATGTTGAAAAAATTTTTTTAATTAATATTTAATTTTTTATAATATATAAATATTTGCTATATTTATGCAAATAATATTTTGATTTATTATATAACATAAATATATTAATAAAAGTAAATTTATTATTACTGCTACCTTATTATTAAATTTACCTTTATTATTAATTGAAAATTAACGTTAATTTTTTATTTAATGACTGATTCCATCCAGATTCATGCAGACCGTCACTAATCGAATTTTTTTTCTCTTTCAAGTGATATATCACTTTTTGATATGTATATGAAGATAAAATTTACCTTATAGAACGCCCAAAAATATGTTTTTCCTCGCTACAGCATATTTAGAGTTGGGTGTGAAAATAAAAATTGAAAAATTGAAAATGAACCTCAATTTTCAAATTGCCGTAGCTCCGTCAATTTTTGACCTTTCTGGGCGTTCTTTTAATTTTCATTGAACGCGCAAAATTTAGTCTAGTTTTAAATACCGTTTTGATGCAAGTTGATCTGTCTGAGTTATTCATGAAAAACTGAAAAAAGCGATTTTTTTCAAACGCGATTTTCTCAAAAACTATATATTTTTTTCCGTTGAAATTTTTATATGTTATTTTTATTATACATAGAAACTACTAACTTTTAGGATAGGTGAAAATATGCCATTTTGCCTTATTTTTTTTAAACAGATTTTTAAACGTTTTTTTATATTTTCCATTTTAAAGTATTGATACCATGGCGCATCGTGCCATTTTTCTAACTATTACGTCTTTTTACAATTCGTTTATGCTTTTATTTATTAATTTATCAAAAATATTAAGAGCAGGCCGGATTCGCTGTGCTTGTCTAATTGGCATTTTTGTTATTTACTCAAGTTTTAATCGGTGTATCTTCTAATAAAAGGTCGAGCGCAATAGATATTATTATTATTATGAACATCTATGCACAAGAAAAAAAATATCTACCGGTTTGTTTTTGAGAAAAGTAAGTAACGCCAAAGTAAAAGTTTATGTTTATAATATTTTCGCGTTACTTACTTTTCTCAAAAACAAACCGGTAGATATTTTTTTTCTTATGCATAGATGTTCATAATAATAATATCTATTGCGCTCGACCTTTAATTTGAAGATACACCGATTAAAACTTGAGTAAATAACAAACAACTCAATTGTTACTCGGTCGGTATCAGGTTCTACTCCGGCCTACCGTTAACAAAAATCTTTAAAATAAACCCTCGATCAAATCTTTTTATCAATCAGAACCGAAGTTACGATGATTTTAAGTTTATAAAAATAGAAATTTTTTTGTTGATAATTAAACTTTTTTATTCAGTTTGAATTTTGCGCCCACGATTTAAATTTACTTTGTAAAGAGTGACATATGCCACCGCTAGATGGCGACGATTGACTTTTTTGCATTCTCATTAACGACTTGACGCATTCAAGAATATAAGACAAGTAAGATCCAAAATAAAATTGTGTAAAAAAAAATTTTTTTTTCGCTCTGTCGAAGAACTAATTATTAATAATGGCACACTGGTTTTTCAGACTAAGTGCATGGATTTGAAAGAAAGGCACAAAAAAGATATTTACGATTGCTCCAAAAATCTGTTTAGAGAATTAGGTGATCTAACGGAGTCTTTGAAACGCTTGTGTCTGAATACTTCTTTTTCTAGAAAGAATAAAGTATGTCCTTCATATTACAGAATATTTTTAGATGAAGTGAAAATACACCTATTTCATCAACCTCAAACAGTCAACAATCTTCGGAAGAAGTTTTTTATAGTAAGGCTGTGGTAGAGCAGTTTAATCAGACTTTAAGTAATTTTGAATTAAAAATTTTACCAACCAAAATGCCTCAGAGTATGAATACAAAAACGCGAAAATCCTGTGCTCTTCGGAAAAGAAAATAAATGAACGATGCATTTGATTCACAAATAGCAAGTAAAATTATGAAAGTCTACGATACAATGGATTCGCCCACATTAAATGAAAATTACGAATGTGAAACATATGATAAATGGCTAGAAAATATTAAAATTGCTTTAGATACTTGTTCGAATTTTCTTGAGAAAGTGCGGTTTTCAAGTCTTATACCAAGCAACATTTCCAAAAATTATTTATAATCAGTTTAATCGAATGTAACTGTTCATATGATTGATCAAGCAAGATAATTGATATATTTAATAAAGATATAATAAAGATATTTAAAATATTCTAATAATAAAGATATTTAAAAAAAGCCTGAGAACTATTGTGGTCATTCTTTGGATGGTGAAATTATAACGAGAGTAAAAAATTAAATGATTTCAATTGTTCTCGTCAAAGTGCAGATAAAAGTGACACAATATCTGTTAAACAAAATGGTATAAAAACTAGAAAAGTTAAACGCTTTCTTACGCGAAGCATAAAAGAAATATTTATCTATAGAAGAAAATCCTGAAATTAAAACAAAAATTTGTAAATCAATACTCTATGCCTTAAAACCAAAGTGGGTTATACCCCATCCACTAAACGAGTTGTGTCTTTGCGATTATTGCGAGAACCTGAAACTTACGTTGGGTGCTCTAAATAAATATAAAAACGAGAACGAACATGATATTGCGGATTTGGAATTGAAAATAAATTCTTCACTTTTTTGTTCAAAAGATGATATGAAATGTGCACTAAGAAAATTGGAAGAATGTCCAATTAAAGGTAGTATTGATTTAAAATTGATTTCTTTGACAGGAGAAGATTTATACGAAGAAATAACTTTATTAGAAAATTTTATTTTTGATCTTTCTTGTCTTATATGCTTGAATGCGTCAAGTCGTTAATGAGAATGCAAAAAGTGAATCGTCGCCATCAAGCGGTGGCATAGGAGCGCGGTGGCGTAACGGATAGAGCTCTTGCCTTCAACGCGGTGGGCACGGGTTCGAATTCTGGCCAGGCACCTCTGACTTTTTTTCGAAAGAAAATTAGCGTATGTGCTACCCATATCGCGACTCTTAAAAAATCCGACCTCATTGAGTATCGGTTGATTGATGGTCACAAGAGTGGCTGACCATCCATCGGTAGTCAAAGTTTTCGGTATGGTGGGTCTGACAGTCTAGCCTGATGTAATGTGTTAAACGTACGTACGTGTACCGGACTGAACGGTGGCATATGTTACTCCCTACGAAGTAAATTTAAATCGTGGGCGCAAAATTCAAACTGAATAAAAAATTTTAATTATCAACAAAAAAATTTCTATTTTGATTAACTTAAAATCATTATAACTTCGGTTCTAATTAATAAAAATATTTGATCGAGGGTTTATTTTAAAGATTTTGTTAATATTTTTGATAAATTAATAAATAAAAGCAGAAACGAATTGTAAAAAGACGTAGTAGTTGGAAAAATGGCATGATGCGCCATGGTATCAATGCTTTAAAATGGAAAATATAAAGAAAACGTTCAAAAATCTGTTTAAAAAAAATAAGGCAAAATGGCATATTTTCACCTATCCTTAAAGTTAGTAGTTTTTATGTATAATAACATATAAAAATATCAACAAAAAAAAAATATAGTTTTTGAGAAAATTACGTTTGAAAAAAATTGCTTTTTTCGGTTTTTCATGAATAACTCAGGCAGATCAACTCGTATCGAAACGGTATTTAAAACTAGACTTAATTTTACACATTTTCATTAAAAGAACGCTCAGAAAGGTAAAAAATTGACGGAACTACGGCAATTTGAAAATTGAGGTTCATTTTCAATTTTTTATTTTCATTTTCACACTGTGATGCATTTATTGCATTACAATAAACTATTTATTGAAAAGAATAAAAGAGAAAAATTAGCCGAAATGCACTGACTGAATTGATTATTAATTAATATAATTAAATGAATTAATCAGTTGCATTTTGTTTGTTTCGAGGTAAACAAGAAGCTTAGCGATGAGCAGACGACTTACCGCTAGAGAGAGAAATAGAGAAAGAGGAACCTAACCTCACATTCGAACACGTGGTGAAGGAAAAAACCACAGTCACCATCAGTTTTCTTCTTGTGCACTAGGAGTTGAAGCTACGGTGATAGCTGTAACATCTTAACACTAGTGCACATAACAGATCAAAGAAAAGAACACATGTTTAGAAAAAAAAATAACCTGTGACTGTGCTTTTGTGCGTCGCCATCTTATGTTCTTGATGACGACGTGCACGCCGCAGCACTGTCACCTATACACTGACACACACACACATACACCCGGTGTATAGGTACATGCGCACAATACACTCGCGGTACGCGATGACGAGCAAAACCGGGAAACGACGCGGAACATTTGTAACACATGCTCGAGAGTAAAGGGGAAGTGTCGGTAAGTGACCGACTCGCGGCAGAAATCGAGTCATGCGCATGAAAAGTAAGAGATCAGCGAAAAAGGGGAGCCAGCTATAGCTTATATAGCAGGCTCGTATATACATGGGTAAATGTAAAAATAACGGTAGAAGGAGTATATACATGAGTAAATGTAAAAATAACGGTAGAAGGAGTATATACTTGGGCAATTGTAAAAATATCAATCTGTGTCAGTATTTTATATGAAGATACGTGAGATCGAGAGCAAGAGTTATAGAAGATAAAAGAAATCGAGCGCTGGAGAGAAATAGTGGTACAATTATAGGCAGAATTATTAAGACTGAGTATATGGAGTCTTCTAAATAGAAATTTAAATGGAGCGCGCGAGAAATAGAGGGCGCTAACATAAAAGAAGCCGTTATAGGGAAAGGTGTTGATTGGTTAAAAGTTAACATCCTTTTTAATTAACAAATAACAATTACGGGAAGGATTAATAACCAATCAACCATTATCCTATTTATGACGTAATTGATAAAAGAAGGGATGAAGAGGAAGGAGCTCGAGAAAAGACGCGCCATCGACACACTTCTCTATTGGATCTTGGTGATTACACTTGTTGGTTTTTCTGTTGCTGCTCGTTGAGCCATTTTCTTGAGTCTTGACTCCATTTTAGTAGGTTAAAAGTTCGTAGAGGATTTACGCTGCCATTTGGCCATTTTGCTACCTTGCTATTTTTACCATTTTGCCAATTTTGATATTTTCGAGAGAGCTGAGGAGTTCATTTAGAACGAGAAAAGGAGAATTTGAATTGGAGGATAAATCATTGGAGTTTTTGTATTTTTGGAGAGTAACGCTTTGTGCATTAAGGTGAGTCCTCCATCTTAAATATTAAATAATAGAAAATTTAGAGTCAGTGTGCGTCGCCGTTTTGCTCGTCGGTTTTAGCCGCCATTATTAAACTTAATATTAATTTCACGGGTTTAGTTTGATTTTATTGAATTATAATTAATCAGAAAGTTTATTAAGTCGAGCCAGAGTTCAATTACACAACTTTTTTACACTTACACAATTTTCGAGAAATTGTCGGGTAAAAAGGATGTTAAATTTACTTCAATAAATATAGAGTGTAAATTACTTCTTTTTGTATTTTATTTAACAGTGTTATTGAAATGTTTATTAACATTGTGTTGTTATAAAATATATATAAATTATTTGTTGCTGGTTTACATCGGTGGTTTCGTCATTGTTCCCTACGAAGACCCGATCAGAATCCACCCAAGAGTGTTGATTGCTAATAAATTCAGATTTTCTATTCAGAGTAAAATTTAAGAAAAAAATAATAAGTAAATTGCTAGTTATTCAGAGGTGATACTGTAGAGTTAAAATAATAGTAACTGAAGGATAGGGAACAAATTTTCCCATTACAACACCCAACACTAAATACGCTGTAGCGAGGAAAAAAAATATTTTCGGGCGTTCCATAAGGTAAATTTTATCTTCGTATACATATTGGAAGGTATTTTTATCACTTAGAAGAGAAAAAATATTCGATCAGTGACGGCCTGCATGAATCTAAATGGAATCAGTCATATATATATTCAAAATGACTTAGAAAATAAAAATCAAATAATGAATATAGTTTGGAAAGAAAATTTGATCGAGGGTTTATTTTAAAGATTTTTGTTAATATTTACGATATTTTATGCTTTTATAAATAAAAGCATAAAATTTCACAAATTGTAAAAAGACGTATTAGTTGGAAAAATGGCTGCATTTTAATACATAATGCAGACTTTCTCAGCTGATTTTCAACTAATTGATCTTAAAATTTCAATAAATCTTCGGTTAAGATATCTTAACAAAATAACAGTTTCAGTATAAGAAAAAAAATTTTTATTTTCGTTTAATAAAAGTATGAAGTATTGGAATAAATATTTTTGTGAATTTCATGTAAGTAATTTAATTTGAAATTTACTCAATTTTATCTCATTAAAATTCCAGCACTATTTTGTGAAGATATGTAAACTGAAAATTTCTAGAAATTAAGAGGTTGATTAGTTGAAAATTGACTTAGAACCTTAGCGAAAGAAAACAAATGAAGGCATTTATGGAAATTCTAAAATATCTAAGTAAAACAATATAAATCAGAAGACAACAGAAGAGAACTGAAGAAAAGTGACCCGATTGATACTTAAGACAACAGTTATTTATAGTTTTATTCTGTTATTGTCAGTTTTTTTATCATCAGTCGTATTAATCAAATATATTTTCAAAAGATAAGTCAATTAAAGGTTTGGATTAAATAACATCCTTAGCTCCGGCCCGCCGGGTAAGCGTTAAAGATGTTATTCGATCCAGACCTTCAATTATTCTTTTTTTAGAAAAAAATTCTTTTTAATCAGAAAACAACTGTTATTTACAGGCTTATTCTGGTATATGTAGTTTCCTTTAGTTATAATAAGATGTATTTATTAATATACTTTTTTTTTGTTAAAAATTAGAATTTATTCATAAGACGACTATTATTTACAATTTTCATTTGTATTAAATTATGTTGTAAAAAGTTTTCTTCAGTTATCAATAAATATTGTTCAGTTATTAATGAATATAACTGTTGATAGCTAAAGAAGACCGTAGATAAGTATTATCTGGTCACTTTTCTACAGTTTATATCTGTATTCTTTAGTTTTATTCAAATATCTGTATTTTTTTTCTTTCCCCTATGGGAAGTCTGCTATCATCAATCAAGTCTTTAACTCATCAAAAGAATTTTAAACATCGGATAAAGATTTTAAAATTATTTATGGATGAAAGTCTGGTATTTAATTTATATTTATGGTAATAAGAAGTTTCATTAATTAATATTATTATAAAAAAATATCACTAAATTTTAATTTCATTTGGTTTCAGGCTTAAACTCAGACCTGATACCTCAAACTGGAAATAGCTAGAGTAAGCTTAGTTTAGGCCAAAATAACTGCCTTTAGATTAATTGAAATTAGAAGTAGCTTTAAATCGAGGCTAAATTAGATTCATTTAAGCTAAAGAACAGTATAAGGATAGCTAAATATAACTAATTAGGAGAGGACCCCTTGTTTGGGTCACGGATCTTGATGTAACTTGAGGATATGTTTTTATACATGAAATCATGAAAAAAGCCGCAAGCATTCGGTCTAACGCTCGATCATTTCAAGATTATGAGCTATTTTGTTCAATTTTTTTGAAAAATCATTATTTATAATATTGAATATTACTTTCCAACCGAAGCTTCTAATTTCACTATGCAAAATTCAAGTAAAAGTTGAGTTCAATTCCTTTTGATAAAAAAAAAACGTGTTCAAAAAGCTCAACCCAAAAGTTATGGAAAAATAAAAATTGTTATAAAAATTAGCATAAAATTAAACTTCAATTTTCATAAAATTATTGTGTCGATTTTTTTCATGTTTTTAATTTTGCTTTAACTTTTGAACGGTGCGAGTTTTTTGAACGCGTTTTTTTTTAATCAAAAGGATTTAATCTCAACTTTTACTAGAATTTTGCTGAATGAACTTAGAAGCTCCCATTGAATAATATTCAATATTATAAACAATCATTTTTTTTTAGAAATTAAACAAAATAGCTAATAATTTTGAAATGAAGAGTTAGACCGAATGTTAGCGGCTTTTTCATGATTTTATGTATAAAACATATCCGCAAGTCACAGCAAGACCTGTGACCTAAACAAGGGGTCCTCTTGTAATAAGTAATAATAAAAAAATAGCTAAAATCAGATGCATTTAAGTTCAAAACTAATTTCAAATCAGTTGAATCAGCTCAAATGTATTTACTATCTAGCCATATTTCGCTGACAGTGACAGTGTCTGGAATTCAGGTTGCATATATCCAGCTCGAGGGATAGATAAAAATATCTAGAAAAATAGTTCAAATTAGCTGATAAATTTATAATTTTAACTGAATTTAGGCTAAGAATAGTCGAAAAAATAATAAAAATAAACGATATTGAAGCTGAAAAATAGTTCCATTTATAACTTAAATCGTCTTAATTTTGCTAAAATTGATGTTAAAATGGATAAAAAATAAACAAATTTAGTTATAAACAAGAAATTGATGAGCACCGCGAGTAGGACGAACCTCGTAGTTTAAATATATCTATCTATATATAGTTGTAAGCCCAGATTTAATCTCAGCACCTCCTCACTTTTTCAATTTAACCCCCCGCCCTCCAATAACGTTGTGATTTTTTCTCTAAACACTTATTACTGATGGTTACAATATTTTTCGGAAGATGCCCCACTCAGCATCCTCGACACCTCCCTATCCTTCACTTGCCCCCTCAGCTCTCTCTCACTCTGATATTATAGGAAGTAGGTCTAATAATTTTGAAGAAAATAATATCATCATATATGGGCAAATAAATCCTACAGAATTTCAAATTTCGGTATCGTAATTTTTATCAATTTTTAAATCAGTTTCATAACGGTATGTCAAAATCCCCCTCTTTTAATAATATTTTCATTCAAAGTCTATGAATTAACGGTGCGTCAAATCAAGTTTTTTTCTCTACAGTAAAATAAATTGTAATATTAATCCCAAGTGCGGACAAGTCAAGAAATTCACCAAAACATTATACATAAAAAGTTATAAGCAAACTTTCGATGTATAGTATTTTGAGGTTAGATTTATCGAACTTGATATCTAGTTTTCATTCAAAGTTCATAAAAAAATAACAAGCTCAATTTAATTTTTATTTTAACAAAAATTATTATATCAGCATAGCTTTAGTGAGGACAAGTCATTACTTTTACATATATAATGAATTTAAAAAGATATCAATAAAATAAAAAAAGAGAAAATCGATTTCAACAACTCCGACATCCCTTTAATATTCTCTAGCATTAATATCTAAATGTATATTGTGACTATGAATATAAAAACATCCAAAATCTTAAATATTAATAAATCATGATGAATCCCATCAAAATATAATGAAAAAATAAATAAATAAAAAAATTTCTTATCACTTGTGAACTTTTAAAATGGAAATTCTATTTTTCTATTAAGAATATAAAGAATAATAATTTAACGAAGTCATTTTACTATAATAATGCTATATTATAAAGGATAGATAAACTTTTTGAGATGTGTACGTCATTCAAAAATATGTCGCAAAATTTTCTGAAAGATCAAAAATCTTGGCTCGAATGTAAATTTATCGTTCTCGCTTCGCTCATCGCGCCTATAGTGCGTATACTATTTTAGAACCTGACAGGAGCAAAGCAACTTTTTTCGCCCGCTTAAGCAGGTGGGAAAATGATTCTTTGCACCCGGAGGGTTAAAAAAATATTATTAGAATTCTAAAAACCTAAATTCACAAATTGTAATATAATATTGATATTCATGATTGTTATATATACGCTGAAAAGACATGGACATTGTTAGAGGTGACACTGCAGAGCCTAGCACGCTGTAGAGTCCTCCCGCGGTATCGATCAGCACATGCGTACAGTGCCACCATTACAGCTTTCTAAGCGAAGCTCAAATCGGCAGCTGTCGGTGCTGCAGCAAGTTCCGACCGGCTCCATATAGGCCAGTCAAATTAGATTTTTTTTCAGAAAAATTGTATCCCAGGGTTTCTGAACTGATTCTGGTAGAGAAAGTCGTCAAGAACATTAATCTAATAAATGAGCCAAAATCTTATTGTAGAACATATTTTTACTAACAAATTAATGAAGAAAAAAAAACACTTTTTTGACCCTACACAAAAAACTATCAATTGGACAAAAAAATGTGTCAAGTAAACTTTGTAGATATAAAAAAGACCTAAGAAACTACTTTTTGTAGAATTTCATTATTTTAATTTGTTGATTTGTGGATCGCGAAAAATCACCGCAAATGGCCATTTTAGCGAATGTAATGAATTAATGATATAAACTAAAAACCAAATATTGTCATATGAAAAATTATAAAATTTTGAAGAAAAATTCAAAATAATGGTAGAAATCAAAAAGTCGTGCTCAGCTGCATTTTCAGAATTTTTTCACAGTGCGAGTCAAAGAAATGGCCAGATTTCGAGTACACATAAACACACACACATACACGGACACAAACAGGAACACACAAATTTGCGGATACGGACAAAGACACACAAGCTTGGACATACGGATATACACTGTTGTTTTACTGTTCAACCCTTATCCATATAGCTATTGTAAAATTCATGTAATTAAAAAATTTCGGAATTGAATATTTCGGTCAAAAAGCAAGGTATTTGAACAAACTCAACGGCATTCAAAAGAGCAAGATTTATATTTTTTAATAATCAGTGTGATTTTTACGAGAGGGAAGAATGCCACAATGTTACATAACTCGAACAATGAACGAAAATCGCGTTTATTGCACTTTTAGGTTAGGATATCTAAAAAAAACCTGATGTGATAGATTAATTCTGGTATCGGATTCGAATCCAGTGATCCAAAATCTACAAGAAATGACTAGTCTCATAACTGTACAATTATCATGTCGAGCTGTGTTATTATGTCAAGTAAAGTAGAAGGGATGAACTAATAAACAATGAATGAGCGAAAAAAAATGCACAATGAATTTTGAGATGGTGGGTTCGCTTTTACGGGTTTGATGATTAGACTTAATGGATTTTGATTTAATAGTTTATGTTGTGAAGCATAAGATATAGTCCAGTCATTGAAGCTTTTCAGCTTGAAATTTTGTCGGTTAGGATGGATTAACATGAAAATTTGTCAGTAGGTAAAGAATAGTCCAAAAAACAAAAGTTATATAATGCCGATGTGCGCTTTTGCCCATGGGGCGGGAGCCGCCCCTTCTCGGGGGCGGTAAAAAAAAAACCATATAATTCGATGTAAAAATCAATTTAAAGCAAAAAGTTTTTTATGAGTTTTTTTGTTAAATGAATACTTTTCGAGTTATAGGTGATTGAAAACATAGATTTTTAGTGTAAAAAAGCATGTTTTCTGACGGTTTTTCATGAAATAACTTGAAAAGTTTTAATTTTATCAAAAAACTCATAAGAAATAAAAATAAAGCTTGTAAAAAAAAAAAACGATTCCATTTTTAATCATTATTTTATATAGAATACATAACGAATTATAAATTATTGAATATTAATACTGTTACGCTTGAAACTTTACGAGCAATATTCAACGTTAAATAACAGAAAAATGGCATACTTTTTGAGGAAAATGTATATGATATTTTTTGAAGGTATTGAAATTACCTTTCAAATCAATTTTGTTTTAAGTCAATAGTATAAAAATTAAAGGAGTTACAAGGAAAATAAAATTATTTCATATAGTTTGACAATAAAATTTCAATATTAAAACAGGTTTTGAAATATAAAGAAATCCTTTTAGGGTTAATCTTATTTAGGTACCAACTATGTGTTCTAGAAGTTTCAGCAATTTAGGATGCTTATTTTTTAAAAAAATCAAGTTTATATATAAAAAAATTTTTTTTTATTTTTCAAAAATTCATCCTTTTTTTAAAATATCTCAATAATTAACAGATGTACGTAAAAAGTACTACAGTTGAAAAATATAGCTTTTTTTTCATGAATATTTTGCTTTTTTTTTTTATTTTTGTCCGATAAAAATCAACAGAGATATTAGTGTTAGAATTCTGTAATCAGAGCCAAGTACCACCTATTTTTGGCCCTTCAAACTAAAAAATCTCAAAAAATAAAACTTTTTAAAAATTGATATTCACATGACTTAAAGATGATACAATTACCTACAAAATCCATTTTGGAGCAATTAAAAAGCTTAAAAATTAGCGGAGTTATCCTAAAAAAACCAATTGTACTTTTTCGGTAAAATTTTCGGAGCGCATAAATTCGTTTATTTTCGAGTATTTTAGATACATACATATAAATATTTTACAGCTTCTTTGAGTCTGTACGGTAGATAGCTTCTATTCTTTTCAGTTCCTATATGTATATTTTGTAAGTGGACACATATATATAAATATACATATATATATATATATATATATATATATATATATATATATATATATCAATAAGTATAAACTCAGGTAGAAGAAAAGAAATGAGACTATGTAGCTTGCCGATTTGAAACAGCTGCCGTGTCCGATATATACGTCTATACAAATAAGAGTTTTATACCTTTTCTCTTCTTTTTCTTACCTGTCTTTATATGTGTGTGTGTGTGTGTGTGTGTGTGTGTGTGTGTGTGTGTGTGTGTGTGTGTGCGTGCGTGCGTGCGTGCATGTGTGTGTGTGTGTGTGTTTTAAATGTAGGATACTTAAATATATTCTAAATTCTATAATAAGACATAAAAAATATATTATTAATAGAATAAAAGTTATTAAATTATTAAAAGTACTAAAGACTCGTTTTTTTGACATTTTATCATCAAGGGTTGTTTTTAAGGGTTAAAATGTTACAATAAAATAAAAATCATTATAAACTGTGAAAAAATGTCTAATTTAATATAAATATGTCATTAAAAAATAATTTACATGTTCAAAATTATTTTTTTCTATTTTTCATCATAAGGGGTAGTTTTTAAGGGTTGAAATAATGTAATAAATTAAAAATTATATCATAAACTTAAAACGTTAATATGTTTCCATAATTGTATCATAAAAATATTTTTTAATGTTAAAAACTATATATGCTCTTTTTATTAAGTCAAAGGGGTGGTTTTTAAGGGTTGTAAAAATGCTTAATATCATTAATTATGTTCCACAATATTAAACAATGCTTATTTTAGACATTCCAAGATTATTTTAATTATTTATAAGTGTAAATCGGCATTTTTACTATTTTTCATCTTTGAGGGTAGTTTTTACCCCTTTAAAGCAAAAAGCGCACCTCGCCGATATATAACTTTTGATCTGTAGGGTAATATAAGCTTCATCCTAAAGTTTTATGAAAATCGGTGCTAACCGAAAGAATTTCCAGGTTATACCCTATTTTTGCCTCCAATGACTGGACTAATAGATTTCATCCCGATGAATTTTCTTCATTAATTCGAAGTGGAAGGTTTTGTCTTGATAAATATGCTTTTTTTAAATTCTTTTCAAATTTAATTTTAATTCTATTGATTTTTTTCTTTTGTTTCTTAGATTGACATTTTGTAATGAGTATAGCTGCTATCGAAGCGCGATTCTTTTTTTTCACTAATCTACGTTCAATATGATTGCTCTTAGACATATTGAATAAAGCATAGTAGGATCGGTGATGCCATATTGATTTCCCCTGAGATATATTGATACTCAATATGTCTCAGGAGGACATATAAATCTTGTATAGAGTCGAGCAGTATGCGAGAGACATATACGATGCCAATACCAATTGAGAATACCCTGGTGATACTGATGCGAATACGGCCTACGAGAACATAAACATATATATATATATATATATATATATATATATATATATATATATATATATATTTATGTCCTCGTAGGCCGTATTCGTGTCAGTATGTAAAAAGCATGCTAAATTTGTATTGGCATCGCATATGTCTCAGACGCGCTCCTCGACTCTTTGCAAGCTTTATATGTCCTCCTGAGACATATTGAGACTCAATATGTCTCAGGAGAAATCAATATGGCATCACCGATCCTACTATGTTTCGTTCAATATGTCGAAGAGCAATCATATTGAACGTAGGTTAGTGAAAAAAAAATGACTCGCGCTTCGACAGCAGCTATACTCATTACAAAATGTCAATCTAAGAAACAAAAGAAAAAATCAATAGAATTAAAATTTTATTTTAAAATTATTGGAAAAAACATTAATATTTTCAACTAATAAGTTATAGTTCCTCATACGGCCTACTTCGGACATAAAATCATCTATGTCCTTTGGCCGTTTATTCAGGTGGAATCTGAATCTCAAACAATGTTTGCCGCTTGAGCAGAAATCTACCTCGGGCGCGCTTCGCGCGCCCTCGGCAATTTCAGCTCAAGCGACAAACATTGTTCTCGATTCATATTCCACCTGAATACGGCCAAAGGACATATATAACTAATATGGGTCATTCTAGTACTTTTTTCAAAAAGTGGGCGCTGGGGGGTCACGGATATTTTTCAGATTTTAGTATGTTTTTGTGCTATTGAAATTAGGGACTCATGCAAATTTTCATCCTCAAAACTCCTTTTTTCGCCGAGATATGAACTTTTGCAGGTAAAAAAAACAGGTTTTTTGACTATTTTCTATAGGAATTCAAATGCTTGCCAAATCTTCAATTTTTATCAAATCTTAACTTTTAACCTTGCATTTCATTTGCTTTTGTGCCAGTTTTAAAAAAGGTATTTAATGCTAATAGAGAATAATGCATAGTTTTAGCTCTACCAGCCCAGAAAAGAAGAGAAGTTTTTTCATAAATAACTTATTTTTAAATGGATGCAAAATTTTGAAATATAGATTTTTGTGTATTCTACAGAGAAAAGAATTTCTTCCGCTTCAAATATACATACAATTTTTTTTGGATTGCTCGAAAAGATTAAAAATTGATCTAGATATGATGCTCTAAAGTTACCCGGGAATACGAAAATCTCCTTTTTTAGCAATATTGGACCCCTTCAAATACACACTCCAGCTACTCTAATTCTTATGAAACTTTCAGAGAAGTTAGCTTTAATCATACGGAAAAAGATTATCAGAGTCTGCTTATGACTATTTACCCTTCCGAAAATTCTACGGGCACTTAAAAATAGTCGTTTTTAAATTTTCATATAATTTATCTAGGATTCCAAAATTGTTTTTGCTCAACTTACACAAAAAATACTTGTTCCATAACAACATATCGTATCTGGTACTAAAATCTTGAATTTATTTCTTTTAGAAAACTTATCTGTGCTTAGGAACGAAAAATATGATCCATTGAAGTACTAGAGAATATTCAAATATCAAAACTAAGAATTGATAAGTCTTTCTTTCACACATTCTTATATAAAAAATTCTCTAGACTTCAAAAGAATCCTTAATATCACTAAAACAACTATGGTTTGTTTATATAGCCCATGACAGCAGAGCCGGACTATGGCTGATACCGCTCCTACGTCAATCAACTAGTGCCACCCCTTTAAGAAAATAAGAAAAATTTTTAAATCATTAAGATAACTTCATTATTTTTGTTCTGTATTTTTTAAATAATATATTTATAATATTTGATTAATATTTTATTTAAATTACTCATTTTCATTTGTTAATATTATATTTTATATGCACAATTAATTATAATACTCAATTTATTTATTAATTATTCATTAATTTATTCAATCAAACAATTGATGGAGTAAATCCGACAAAATTAAACATTGTTATCTGTACATACGCTACCCTCATAGCACAGAAGCTTATATGAAAGCTTCCTTTAAGCTTCAAATGTCCCGCGCACTTTGTTTTCAGAAAAATTCAATGAAAGCATTTAGGAAGCTTCCATGGAAGATTCCGATTTAGTCTTTCTGAAACTTTCAATTAGCTGACATGAAGGTTACAAGAAATCTTTCAGATAAGTTACTTACTTATAACCTTCCATGAACATAAATATATATCCTTACTGTAATATCCTGTAGAAGGCTGCAGGAAGTTTAGATGGAATCTTTCACAAAATGTTACTGGAAGCTTTCTGCAAGATACAAAGTGATCTTCCCAAAAACTATCCTGTAACATTTAAGCTTTTCGGAAGCTTACTGGAAGCTTCTATGTAATGTTCTATTTAGTGTTATCGGAATATTCTGCATAAGCTTTCCTAAGTCTTTCATGAAGCTTTCATGAAAGGTTTCAATGAAATCTTACTGAAACTTTCATCTAGCTTCCGAGAAATTTGTTGGAAGCTTACATGAAAATCTTCCTTGAATCTTTCATTGGTAACTTCCCAAATCTTTCGTGTTATGTGGACTGGTACATGCATGTATCTGAAGTTACAAAATGTAATCTAAAAACTCACCGAGCATTATTAGAATTAACTATCTCTATTTGTGAACTGTAACTAGGAATCGTTAGCAAGTTGTAGATTTTTATTCATTTTTCACCTGTTTACAATATAATATTTTAATTTTTTCTATTAAGTAATTTTGTTAAGATTCGGAGCTTAATGTTTATATAGCTCTCTTAATGTTTCTATGCATAATGGTGTTTAATTGTTCTGGCAAAAGATCATTCTCTGTGTTGCGTAGAGTGAAAAATTATTTACATTTTACACAAAGTAATGAAAAGTTTAAGAATTCGGCATTACAATGTATAGAAGCCGAATTAAATCAAGAAATAAATTAATATCTCGTTAAAAAATTCTAATTAGATTCCAATTGAATTTTAAAATGAATGAAAAATTTTTTGATATACATGTTTTAAACGAGTAAATCATGTAGAATTTTTTTAGCTGAGTAGTTTTTATTTAAATTCATAGCAAATACTTAGTTTACAAAGGTGTTAAGATTGGAATACATAGACCCAACTCAAGCAACGGTTTTACTTGAGTATATGATCTTACATAAGTAACGTGTATAAATTTTAGCCAAAGACTAAAATAAATATTATTCCACTGTGACAAGTATCAAATATTATATGTACTAATTGCCTAAGTATTTTTTGTATTAAAACTATTATTTCAGAAATGTATGATACAACTATTTTTTTGTAATTATATGTATATCACAGGTTTGTAATTATTATATTTTTAATTATTTTATTACTTTGAGAAAGCAATCTATAGTCGTACTTAATAACGGTTAACATGCGTCGATTATTAAGGCTTATGTGATAAAACAGAGTACTTCACTCGATAGCAGCGCACTGCGTCATCTGGTCGTTCTGTAAAGCTCTCTCAAGAGAACGTAAGAAATTTACCCTATCACCGGAGCTTCGCAACCTGTATCTACGACTGTGGTTGGGTTTATGAATTCCAATCTAAGTTGTATACATTAATTCTAGACGATATATACATTTTTCAAACATTTTTTACGTACCGTTTATTTATAATTATGCTATTTAAGTAAATTGTATATATACGATGATCTTATCAGAAATTAATTTAATTAATATAATAAATTTAATTAATAAATATTACACTTATAATTAATTAATTCTAATTTAATGCTGATTATTATATTTATTAATAAATAGAAAACAAAAATATTTTAATGTGATTTTGATCAAACGATTAAAGCCTAAAATATTTTGATCATATTTTCATGATTTCTGAAAATAATTACTATGTAGGATATTTAACAAATGATAATTGCAATAATCATATTGATTCAAATAAGATGAAATTAAAAAAATTAGTCGACTTGAGTGAAGATGATATAGAAAATTTGTGTTTTAGAATAACTGGATTTAAAAATGACTCTAATCACGTCGTTTGCCAATATCATAGTTACAAATACTTAACTGGATATTCAACTATGTTTAAATTCTGCTGTGATCCATTTCAAAGACTCAAAAGACGATCAAACTTCAAATTAAGAATATTGAATAAAGAAACTTGTAAGAAATATGAAAAAATTAAAAAGATTAGATTAAAACCAGGTAGTGAAGTTTGTAATAATTGTTAAAACAAATAATTGATTCAGAAATATCCGATTATGAAAATCCATTTATTTTCTGTTGTGATCCTTTTGAAAGGCACAGGAAATCAATAACAAATAATTTGCTGATATTGAGTTCAGAAGATTATGAAAATTTAGTTACAGCTGGTATTAAAATAGAACTAGGTTCGAAAGTATGTTCTGCTTGTTTAAAAAAAGTACAATTGAGAATTGCAGAAATTGATTTAAAATTGAAATCAGCATTGGATTCTTCCTCAGTGCATCATACAGATGCAATCTTATTTGAAAATAATGAAGAAAATTATGAGTCATCTGAACCAGTTTGTATTTCACAGATTTCTTATGGCTTTCAAAGTAATAGTCAAAAGCTAGAAAAAGTAAATTCGATTCTAAATACTTTCGACATTCGAACCTTCGGAAAACGAAAATTGAATGATATTAAAATGTCTAAAAAGGCTTTAGAAATATTAGATATTGTAGTTTATAAAACTTCTTCAGCCATGAGTGAAGCGTATGACATCAAGTTGCCAAATTTTTCCAGTTTAAGTAAACTGCATGAAGACTCCATCGCATTAAATGAATACATCAATAGGCTAATATCAGAATACAAAAAAATCTAGTATTAGTAAGAAAATAAGAATTATGTCTCTCACACCTACTAATTTGACATACAAAACAGCACATGAATTATTTGGTTGTTCATACTATGTATACCAACAAACTCTAAAATCAAGAGAAAAAGACATTAGGCTTATATTTATTAATATCATCTTAAAAATTCTTTTAGAAAATTTGAATACAAAATTAACAATACTGCTATTCGTTTGATAAAATAGTCGATATCTGGTATTGTAGGCACAAGACTGCGTTGAAATGTGTATTCTTCAATATTAGCTCTTTAAAATCCATATTATAAATAAATCTTTAAAAATTATAAAAATATATAAAAAAATATTATTCCAAATAACTTAAACAGTGTTAAGAGGTCACGTATCTCTGTCCTTTTCTAATCAAAGAATTTAGTTTTTTACAGAAACTAATAACTTTAGCAAAAATGAAAAGAAAGCCGCATCTCGTAATAAAAAAAGCAATATTTTCTCTGATAAGAAAGAATTAATGTTATTGCTTCGTTTTCAAGAAAACCTTGAAAAACTTAAATCATAGAGGTTAGGGTGGGCAATTTGATTTTTCAAGGTTTTCTTGAGAACGGAGCAATAAAATTAATTTTTTCTTATCAAAGAAAATATTGCTTTTTTTGATACAAGATGCGGCTTTCTCTTCATTTTTTGATAAAGTTATTAATTTTTGTGAAAAAATCATTTCTTTAATTAGAAAAGGACAGAGATACATGACCTCCTCTTAATAGATGTTTGTATGAAAAATAATTTTATTTAAAATATATATAATTAATTAAAATCAAAAAGTAAAATTAATTAAAATCATCAATAAATTTAAATATAATGATACTAATGATAGTTTAAAATTTTTAATTTATACTGCCTAAAAATCACGAATCTGTTTACAAGAAATTTAAATATATTTAATTTGGTTAGCTTTTATTTGATTGTGTCAAATATTTAGTACACTTTTATAGTACTTTCTACACCGTCTTTAATATTTTTGATTATTCGGCTCTCGTGGTACAAAATATTGTTCAAAACTGGTGTGTAAGGTGATTTTTCATAATCGTCTTTCACACCCGTGTCGAAAAGTACTATTATAATGACTGTTTGAAGTAAACGATAAAAATGAACTTTCTTCAACAATTTTAAATAAAAATTATATATTCAAAAATGTTGAAAAATCCTATATTATATTAAAGTAAAATCACGTTTTTCTCCGGATCTCCGATTCTCCGCTTTTTTCAAATGTGTCTAATCTTTTTTTAATAAAAGTAGCAATTTTTCTTGGGCCCCATAATTTTTTCTTCTCTATATTTTTTGAGCCATGTATTTTTTTGGGCCTTACCACTTTTGGGCCCAATAATTTTTTTTTCTCTATATTTTTTGAGCATTATATTTTTTTTAGCCTTATATTTTTTTGGGCCCAATAATTTTTTCTTCTCTATATTTTTTGAGTATTATATTTTCTTGGGCCTTTTTTTTGGGCCTAATATTTTCTTGGGCCTTATATTTTCTTGAGCCTTATATTTTTTTTGAGTAATATATTTTCTTGGGCCTTTTTTTTGGACTCATACATTTTTTAGGCCTTATATTTTCTTGAGCCTTATATTTTTTTTTGGACTCATACATTTTTTGGGTCTTATATTTTCTTGAGCCTTATATTTTTTTTGGGCCTTATATTTTTCGGGCCCAATAATTTTTTCTTCTCTATATTTTTTTGGGCCTTACATTTTTTTGGGCCCAATAATTTCTTCTCTATATTTTTTGAGCATTATATTTTTTTTAGCCTTATATTTTTTAGGGCTTTATATTTTTTTGGGGCCGAAAATTTTTTCTTATCTATATTTTTTGAGTATTATATTTTCTTGGGCCTTTTTTTTGGGCCTTATAATTTCTTGAGCCTTATATTTTTTTGGACTCATACATTTTTTGGGCCCAATATTTTTTTGGGCCTTATATTTTTCGGGCCCAATAATTTTTCTCCTCTATATTTTTTTGGGCCTTACATTTTTTTGGGCCCAATAATTTCTTCTTTATATTTTTTGAGCATTATATTTTTTTTAGCCTTATATTTTTTAGGGCTTTATATTTTTTTGGGCCCGGAAATTTTTTCTTATCTATATTTTTTGAGTATTATATTTTCTTGGGCCTTTTTTTTGGGCCTTATAATTTCTTGAGCCTTATATTTTTTTTGGACTCATACATTTTTTGGGCCCAATATTTGTTTGGGCCTTATATTTTTCGAGCCCAATAATTTTTTCTTCTCTGTATTTTTTGAGCCATATATTTTTTTGGGCCTTATACTTTTTAGGGCTTTATATTTTTTTGGGCCTAAAAATTTTTTCTTATCTATATTTTTTGAGTATTATATTTTCTTGGGCCTTCTTTTTGGGCTTAATATTTTCTTGGGCCTTATATTTTCTTGAGCCTTATATTTTTTTTGGACTCATACATTTTTTTGGGCCCAATAATTTTTTCTTTATATTTTTTGAGCATTATATTTTTTTAGCCTTATATTTTTTGGGCCTTATATTTTTTGGGCCTAATATTTTCTTGGGCCTTATATTTTCTTGAACCTTATATTTTTTTTGGACTCATACATTTTTTTGGGCCCAATAATTTTTTCTTTATATTTTTTGAGCATTATATTTTTTTAGCCTTATATTTTTTGGGCCTTATATTTTTTGGGCCTAATATTTTCTTCGGCCTTATATTTTCTTGAACCTTATATTTTTTTTGGACTCATGCATTTTTTTGAGCCCAATAATTTTTTCTTCATATTTTTTGAGCATTATATTCTTCTAGGCTTATACATTTTTTGGGCCCAAAATTTTTTTGAGCCTTATATTTCTTTTTGGCCTTATATTTTTCGAGCCCAATAATTTTTTCTTCTCTATATTTTTTGAGCCATATATTTTTTTGGGCCTTCTATTATTTAGGTTTTTATATTTTTTTGGGCTTTATATTTTTTGGGCCCAATAATTTCTTCTTTATATTTTTTAAGCATTATATTTTTTTAACCTTATATTTTTTTGGGCTTTATATTTTTTGGACCCAATAATTTTTTCTACTCTATATTTTTTGAGCATTATATTTTTTTTGGACTTATACATTTTTTTGGGCTTTATATTTTTTGGGCCCAATAATTTCTTCCTTATATTTTCTGAGCATTATATTTTTCTAGCCTTATATTTTTTGGGCTTTATATTTTTTGGGTCCAATAATTTCTCTTTTTCTATATTTTTTGAGCATTATATTTTTTTTGGACTTATACATTTTTTTGGGCCTTATATTTTTTGGGCATAATATTTTTTTGGGCCTTATTTTTTCTTGAGCCTTATATTTTTTTTGGACTTATACTTTTTTTTGGGCTTCATATTTTTTGGGCCCAATGATTTTTTCTTATTTATATTTTATTGAGCCCAATGATTTTTTCTTCTCTATATTTTTTGAGCATTATATTTTCTTGTGCCTTTTATTTTTTGTGCCTAATATTTTTTGGGTCTTATATTTTCTTGGGCCTTATATTTTTCTGAAACTTATGATATAATTTTTTGCCTCGTCTTTAAGGCTTTATTTTATTATAGTTGCTATATTTTTATTTTAATTTTTTGGGCTTTATTTTTTCAGTCTTTTTTTCGGGTCTTCTTTCCTATTTAATTTTTAACCTCAATTAATAATTTATTCAGTCATTGATATGGTTTTTTGCATGTGACGGGATTTTTTGCTTTATGACAATATTTTGTATGTTTTTGTTGCTTTAATTTTCGTATTTTTTACATATGAGGATATCTCTACAATTTTTAATCTTTCTGTGAAATGTCATTTTACAGCTATTACTGGGTTCACCAATGATGCACTCTATTTAAACTAGGTTCATACCTGTTGTACAATCTGGAAACTCTATTTTTTATGTATTCAGTGAATGTGCCATCAACGGTATAGTAGATATTTCTATAAAACGTAAACTTTTACATGGATAAAATTTCCGAAATTTTATCCATATAAAAATTTACGTTTTATAGAAAAATCTTCTATACCGTTGGTGGCACATTCACTGGATACATAAAAAATAGAGTTTCCAGATCGTACGACAGGTATAAACCTAGTTTTAATAGTGTGCATCATTGGGTAACCCAGTAACGCCTGTAAAATGAATTTTCAAAAACATCATAAAAAAATTAAAAATTGTAGAGATATCCTCATATATGACTAGAGGAATCGATTATATTTTTAAAGTGTAAATGAGTAAATAAATTCTTATAAGCATTTATTATAAGTACCAAACTAGGTTTCTCTCTCTCTCTTGCTCTCTTACATTCTCTCCTGATTTCCTACGTTTTCTCACGCTTTCTCATGCTTTTTCTCGCATTCCCTCGTCTTGCTCCCTTACGCTTCTTTTTGTTCTCCCATGAATTCTCTTTTTTTTTGTTTTTTGCTGTCTTTTTCGCTTGCCGTCGCTTTTTGTTTTTTCTTTGTTCTTTTTCTTACTCTATCTTGCTCTTCTACTTTTTTTACAGCTTCTTGCATTTTTGTCTTCTCTTGCATTTTTATTTTTTACTCTAATAAAGCATTTCATCCGAGCCTGTTATTTTTTAAAGGGTTCGTCAGTAGAGCGTTTTTTAAAATTTTTTTATAACAGGCTCCGCCCCAGATGCTTATTTGCACAATATTTAGCAATAATTATTAAGCAGTTGATTTGACTGTGTATCTTTATGTGCAGCCAGTACAACAGCTTATCCCCATATGCAGCCGATTCAACAGCGCAACACCATATGCAGCCTATTCAACAGCGCATCCCCATATTAAGCCGATTCAACAGCGCATTCCCATATGCAGCCGATTCAACAGCGCATTCCCATATGCAACCGATTTAACAGCGCATTCCCAAAATTGGGGATTAGGAGATTTTAATGTCTTTTAAAATACTAAATGTAATTATAACTAACATTACTATTTTTCAATTTGTAAATAAAATAAGTGGTAATTTTTACTTCAACGTTCCTTGTAATACAGAATTCAATGTATACGGTACTTCAAAACCTCTTGTAATGGTATATTACAATTTTTAGAAAAACGCTTTACCGAATTCGAAATATATTATTTCGATTATTTCTGAAATCGTACACGAACGAAATATGGTAATTATTTATTGCTAAATTTCTTTCTGTGCATATGCAGCCGATTCAACAACGCATCCCCATATGCAGCCGATTATACTGTGAATTTTTAAATGCAATCTATATTACTGCGCATTTTCGTGTACAGTCAATTCATCAGTGCTTTCTAAAATGCATCATGATTTTGAATATTATATTAAATATTATTATATTAGATATCATAATACCTTTATTATATAAATATTTACAATATTATTTATAATATTTCTTTATATACAATGTTTTTTGTATAAATTGTGTCTTGATCATTCTTATTTTCTCCGTTAACTATTGCGCTTTTGCTTAAAAATAATTTTAAATTATTTTTATGTTTTGTCCTTAAAAGGGCAACATATAATTGTCCATGACTGAAAACGGGTGATGGCAAATATACGCCAAATTTTTTATAAGATTGTCCTTGGGATTTATTAATAGTCATTGCAAAACCTAATATAATAGGAAACTGTTTTCTTTGTATGTTAAAAGGGATATCTTCTTTAGATGGAGATAAAATTATTCTTAGAATAAAAACTAATTTACCTTTGTTTTTTCCACTTGCCAATTCAGCTTGGATACAATATCTTAGTAGGTTATTTACTATTAACCTTGTCCCGTTACAAAGTCTTTCATTTACCTTCAAATTTCTCAAAAGAATTATAATAGCTCCTACTTTTAAATGTAATTTATGTGGTGGAAGTCCATTAGGAATTAACGTATATAAAAATCCTGTAGGTAATATAAAATCTACATTTTCTTTGTTATCATCTTCGGCTGTATCAATACTTAAATATCCAACATAGTCTCCTTTTATTATATTCAAAACGTCGTTATTGATTTGAATAACATCATTATTTTTAGGAGCCAAAATAACTTTATCTATTAGATTTATTTTTATTACTATTACTACGTTTTTATTAACTCGCTTTGGTGTCTGTCTGTCTGTCTGTCTGTCTGTCTGTCTGTTCGGTACGAATTTTGCATCCGATTGTAAACTAACTTCCTGATGAGCTAGAGACTTGAAATTTTAAATATAGCTCGGAACTGGATGACAATGCAATATTATAAAAAAAAATATATATATCTACCGAACAATATATTAATATATTCAATCATATACGGAGATGTTGGCAAAATTGAAGATTTGAAGATTTTATATATAGATACACTTTTAACATTAGTGTCTAAACATCTTCGAAAATTTTAAAAATCTTCTTTTGATATATTAATATATTAATATATTAATATATTAATATATCAAATATAGTAATATATTAATATAGTAATATATTAATATATTAATATATCAAATATATTAATATATTAATATATCAAATATATTAATATATTAATATATTCAATATTATATTTTTGCATGCATTGTTGGATAATATAATTAAATATATATTCCCACCGAAAAATATATTAATACAATTATATACGGAGATATTGGAAAAATTGAAATTTTGAAGATTTTATATATAGATATACTTTTAACATTAGTGTCTAACCATCTTCGAAAATTTTTAAAATTCTTTAACTTGTCATGTATTGCAATTAGACATAAATTACAGCATTTTCTATTATACATATAAAATTGGAGACTGTATTTTATTCATTTTATGGTCTAACAATGCATAAAACAATAAATCTTGGTTGAATTTCTAATGGCGTCATTATCGTCAAAATGGCGGGAAACTCACCATGTGATTACGTGTTCTCTAAAAAAATAGATGAAACACGTTTTAGTCCCTTGACAACAATATATATGCTATATAATATGCACTGTTGGACAACACGATAAATAATATTATTAATAATAATAATAATACCAAAATGTATAAGATAATATTTAAATAAAAAAATTTTCAATCTACCACGTTTTTTAATTGAACTAAAAAGTATAAAATAATATTAAAAATAAAAAAAAAACTTTTTAATGTACCACGTTTTTATAATGAACCAAAAAGTATAAAATAATGTGTAATAAAATGAAAAATGAATAATGATTTGAAATAAAAAAAACGTGGGGCGCATACAATACATAATAATAAACATGCGCCCCACGTTTTTTTTATTTCAAATCATTATTCATTTTTCATTTTATTACACATTATTTTATACTTTTTAGTTCATTATAAAAACGTGGTACATTAAAAAGTTTTTTTTTTATTTTTAATATTATTTTATTTCCAAATATTTCTTCGACAAGATCTTCTCTAAAGATAAGATTTTCTGGTATAGCACTTAGTTCATTATCATCTTCAAAAAGATTACGACGTTTTCCTTCTCCGATATCTAATAACCATTGTTTGAAATTATTATCATTATCTGAAACTCGCAGATTTTCACTTAATGTCGTGCACATAAAATTTTGCCATAATAAACTAAATTTGAGGGGACGCTGTATCTCTCTATCCTTTTCTAATTGAAAAATGTAAATTTTTGGGAAAACTAGTTATTATTTATAGAAATTAAGGGTTGTCCGCAACTTCTATAGCGAAAAACAATATTCTGTCTGATGAGAGCAAATTAATTTTGTTGCTTTTTTTTCAAGTAAAGTTTGACATACTTACAAAATCCTAAATTAGGCTAGAGAATACGTTATTTAAGTATGTCAAACTTTACTTGAAAAAAAGCAACAAAATTAATTTGCTCTCATCAGACAAAATATTGTTTTTCGCTATAGAAGTTGCGGACAACCCTTAATTTCTATCAATAATAACTAGTTTTCCCAAAAATTTACATTTTTTAATTGGAAAAGGATAGAGAGATCCAGCGTCCTCTTAACCGAATTTTCTATAATATTAAAATGACTTCCATGTCGAACAATTGGTAATGTTTGCCTAAAATCTCCTGATACAATTACAGTCTTACCACCAAAGGGTTGGTGTTGTACATCGCATAAATCTTGAAAAAGACGATTAACTGCCTCGAAAGCAAATTTGGAAGTCATAGATATTTCATCCCAAATTATTATTTGGGTTTCCTTTGATTTTTTTCCTTCTGCAGAGTTAGGCTTAACATGACATGTTGTGCAATCTGTTATATTCAACGGTAGTTTAAATGTTGTGTGCACTGTTTTTCCATCAATCAATGAATTCGCTGCTATACCTGTCCAAGCAACACATAAGTAACGTATATTATGATATTTGAAATAAGCTATTAAAACGTTAAATAAATAACTTTTTCTTGTTCCACCTGGTCTATCAATAAAAATACATTTTTGTTATAATTTAAAATTGTTTCATCATCATTATCTTCTATGTATGTGCTTATGTTAGGTAAATTAAAATCATTTAAAGAAAATCCACTGATATGTAAATTATTTTTAATAACATTCAATGCAAATATTTCGCTTATATCATTTTCGTATTTAGGATGATAAAACTTATCTTTATATTTTTCGTATAAATCTCGTGCATTTATAGGATTATGAAAAATGCAAATAAAAGCGAATAATTCACAAAGAGCATGAGGGAATTCTGTTAACGATGCTTCCTCTAAACATCGGTCCCATTCTTCATCTTCATTAATTAATTGTTTAACTTTAGCTGCTTCATAAAACGAAGTATATATTACATTATCAATAGTACGTAAATCTTCAAAAGATGTGGCACCTTTAACATGTAATAGTAATAATCTAATAAAGTAGCGTTTTCTATCTTTTGGATTTACCAAATTTATTCTACCAAGTGTTGGTTTCCTTATTTTTTTTCTTTTATTCCACTTTTTTAGTTTTTTGTCAAATGTATAAAAATGCGGTATTTCTGTATACAAGTAATCTCGAGCTTCTAAATCTTCTCGATTCAATTCGAAATATGCTGTTAATGTTGTTCCCACATTATTCTGCATGATCGTTTCTTCTTTTCCTTCTTTAAAAAATACATTTTGTTGATTTTCTTCATGAACGCTTAGTCTTTTTATAGTATGTGAAATAACATGTAAAGGATATTCTAATAATCTGTGCATTGCTTCAGGTGGACATAAATATCGTGTATTTATGTATTGTTGTATTTCATCATATTCATATTCAACATTTTCATTATTGTCATTCTGAAAAGTGTCTTTCTTTTCTGTTTGGAAATCAACATCCACTTCGCGTATTTTAATGTATGCACAATTATGACCCTTTATAACAATATTTAAATAAATATTTAATGCATTGTACAGTGGAAGATATTTCTACGTTTGTATGTGCATTAAATTTTAATAATAAGTAAGGATTATAAGGAACAACAAATCCATTATCTGCTACTCTTTCTGTAAATTTATTCTTAAAAATTATTTTGACGCCATCATTTCTACGTTTGTATAATGGATAGCCATTGGATTTAAATACTGTTGAATCATTAAATTTTTTTGGGAAACTTTTTGTACATTGTTTCGTATTTTTATCGATACATGGACAATTTATATTTTGCATACCACAGGGATCGTGTATCATAAATTGTTTAACAATACTATATAATTTCGGATAAATATCTTTATTTGGGATTTCTGCACTTATTATTTCATTAACTTCTTCGGGAGTGTTAATTTTATCATTTTTATCTAAGAATAATAACATGTGGTAATCCTCGTTTTTGAAATTTAATTACGTAACTATACGCAACACATTTTCCAAATATTCCTTTTTTTATTACTAAATCTTTAAATTCTTCCACTTTTTGATGAAATACTTTTGTTACAATATCCGGCCTATCTATTGAATTTTTATAATTTTCCAAGTTTTCAATTATTTCTTTCCAATGCGGATGACACGTTATAATTAAAAAAAGGTTAGGTTTACCATGATAATTTACAAGTGTCATCGAGTCCCTGTAATTTTGTTTCATAAATCGTGGACTGCCTGTAAAATTTGATGGTAATATGACCATTTTTCCAATTTTTGACGATTCTAATTCTTTTTTGTTATGTAAATAGTCCATTACTCCTTTTTAACAATCACTTCTTAATATATTTTGATTTTTTTGTATAAAATATAATCTAGAGGTTTCAACTTTTACAAATGCATCAATGATTGCCTGATGAGATATTTTTCCCAAATTGAGGTATGGATTAAATTCATTTCTAATACTAAATCTATAATTATAAAATTGCAAATTTGAAATATTAGTTTTTCCAAATTTACTTTTCATATTTGGCATCCATCCATAACCACCATTAGGATGAATAAGCGGATATGTCATAGGATCTGTATGTTTGCTAATTGTTGGTATACTTATTGGTTTTTCATACTTAGAGTGAATGACAATATTACGTTCGATAGGAGGAAGATCATCTTTTCCAACATATAGTATCGCGACTTCATTACAGGTAGGTACATTATATCTATTTTTATCCAAATTGTTATTGCAGACAATAGATATTGTAACTGTTCTTGGAGGACAATTAATTTTTGCACATCGTTGTAGTTCTTCTTTTTCTACTTCATGCATTATTTTATAGGCTTTTGCATAAGGGTTAATGTTTCTTATCAAATTATCTAATTCTTTTAATAATACTAAATTTGTATTGAATTTATTACGTTGCAATTTCATTATCTAAAACATATAATTGTCCATATTTACGTGCTTCATCTTTATTAGGATGCAAATCATACACGTTATGATAAATTTGTCCACATATTTTCATAACTTGTGGTCCTTTACCTGTCAATTTATCAAAATTAGCACCAAAACTTGCAAAAGCTAAAGCATTATTGGATAATCTTACATTTTGTCGAAAATCAATACTTTCTTTTGTACGTTCGGTTGCTAAAAGTTTTAATCGTTCTGGGTAAGGAGGATTGTCTAACAATTCCACCTTACCTTTATGACAACAATTGGAGAAATCTTTACTTTTACTATATTCGAAAGCAAAATGCTTTGCATCACGATAAACACATGTATTACTTTTGATTTTCTTGAATTCTAATTTCGTTTTCTTAGTATTTTCTAACATTTCTTTATATTTATTTGGTTGTTCGATTTTCATTTTTAAATAAGCTTTTTTTCTTTCGTAAAACATCATTGACACGTTTTTGTTCTTATTTTTTATTTTTTTTTTCCTGCATTTTTGTAATTTTTTGTTTTATTGCATTTTTTCGATATTCATTCAATTTTTCTGTAACTTTTTTCTTAATCAATTTTGTTATACATGAAGATTCCTTGTTATCTATTCCTTTTAATTCTTTTCTTTCTTGATTTAATTCAATCTCATTATACCTAATTTTATCATCGTTATAATTTATGCTAATATCATCCAAATCCATTAAATAATCATTTTGTCTTAAAAAAATTTTTTTCTGAAGAGTCATTGTCAATTTCCATTGGAATTATTTCAATATTAGAATCTTTTGGTTTGCAATATATTTGCATCATTTTTTTTGTTCTGCTAATAACTGCATTTTTTTCAAGAAGTTCAATCTCAGCGTTATCTAAATTTAATGGTATTTTATTTAAACAAGGTTCATGACAAAAACTTCTTCTTATCATGTCCGGTGGATTATTGTAATTGATAGTTGCATTATTATAATTATGTAAAATTGGAAACATTGTTATTTGCTGTGTTTCAAAAATTTTCAATAAATGTAATCGCATTGGGGAAATATCGTATTTTAAGCAACATGGACATAAGTTGTAAAGTATTGAAACAGCAAAAGCAATCGCAAAAACGTCGCAATTATAATTATGTGTTTGTGATTGTACTGTTTCGAAAACTATGCTTAATTCTGATTTGTTTGGAAATAATTTGTTTATATAGATTTTATGTTCATCTTGTAAATATATATGATTGAAGCTGTCATATATATGAATTATTTCATTATTATAAGTGATCACTTATGAAATTTCCAGAAAATAATAATTGTATAAATTGGGTATCAATAGGTACTGAATTAATATATTGCGGTTTTTGAATAAGTAAAGTTGATTGCATATTAAATGAGGTGCACTGTTTTAAAATATTATTAAATTCTAATATATGATTATCAGTTAACATCGAATTAATTCCACTATACAATCCTTGTCCTTTAACAATTAATTTATTTTCCTCAGTCAGACCCATTATTGAAAATTAAAATTCTTTTAACACTTTTTATCTACTTTAAATAAACTTAGAATTGCTTTTATATTTACTTATTTGATTAATTGTATTTTCATACGTAAAAGCTGAAAAACCAAAAAAAATTATGAAAAATGTTATGAATTGTCATTAGAAAAAAAATTGAATGCTAATAAAATTAAGTCTTAGCATTAATTTAATAAAGGGCACAAAATACCTTTTACAAATCTTTTTACTCTATCATATTTATTTTTACTTATATGATGAATATAGCAAGATGAACTTTAAATGATTTTCATTTCTTTTTCAAATTTTGCAATTTTCCAGAAATTTATAGCTAAAATAATATGATATACTATACAAATTTTTTTTAATTAGCTGATTTAATAATGAATATATCTTAAATAATCTCCGAAAAGTTTCTTATGTAAATCTAATTTCGTTTTTATTCTGTTAAGAGGCAGTCAGAACCAAATCAGATACTTAGTTCAGTGTTTATAATAAACGCTTATAATAATTTAATTACTCATTCATACGACAAAAATTAAGTCAATACCTCTAGTCATGTACATGCATAATCTAAAATAGTCTAAGCCACAATAATATACAAAATATTATCGTCAGGCGAAAAATACCATTTCATAGTTAAAGCGACAATTTTTTGCATGTAATATATGTCAAGTCGGCATTTTTCGCTTTATGACAATATTTTGCATGTTTTTGTCGCTTCAATTATTTTATTGTATTTTTTACATATATGACTAGAGGAATCGACTATATTTTTGCAGTGTAAATGAGTAAATAAATTTTTATAAGCATTTATTATAAGTATCAAACTAAGTAACTTTAAGACAGTTTTTCTTAAATATTGAATTTTTAAAATCTTCAGTCTGCTTTTGAATAATATTTTTATTATAAAAAGAATTGAATTAAATCCAAGGGGAAAAGGTATTAAGTGCCCTATATTAAGAATTTTATTGAGTAAAATAACACAATGAATCACAAATTATTAGTTATAATAATTTTCTGAACTCTTTTTACGTTCAAGATTCATTAAAAAAATATAGAGTCGTTGCACCAATAAATGAATTGTTTAGAAAAAATTCATTTTGAAATATTTCTTTTTCATATTTAAACATGTTTTTGAAATATCAAACTTGGATCATATTCTTTAGTCAAGTTTTGAGAACTTAATAAAAAAAAACGTCTATTTTTTTAAAGTATTTAATATCTATTATTTTATTATGAATTTTATATGTGTAATTCATGTAATTTTTTCTAGATACATTTTCAATTTATCGTTTAACATGTAATATCAAAATTAAAGTTTGAAATGTATTCTTTGAAATGAGATTGATAAATAAAACTATATTTTTTTATAATGCTTAATATTTGGAATTAAATCTATACCTATTCATTCATTGGTGACATTTCACATAGAATATATATATTTGCACATACATACATCCACATACACATACATACATACGCATACATTTACAACATACATATATTATTCAGCAATAATGTACAAACATGAGCACTTACACATGCCCTCACACACACATACATACAAATACATAGATACACATGTACATACACTTTTACACATGCGCACATACACATAAAAACATACATCGACACATATGCATATATATACATATATTTAAACAAATGCATATTCAAAAATACACACATACATACATACATATGTATATAATTACATACACAAATACATTTAAAAATGGATACTTTGAAATTTAAAATATTTTAAATTAAAAAATATTTTTCATAAAGGTCAGAATCAAACTGAGCGACGTTAGGAGCGAGGTAATTGAAGCTAGAATACAATATATTATTAAATAAGATAATAAAATTAAGAGATGGACGTATAACTCTATCCTTATCTGATTAAAATTTTCGTTATAATTAATAAATTTAATATCTTCATACAAAAGTTAAAGATGTTCCCGATGGATTTAAGAACGAGTAAACGATTTTATTTTACGAAAAAATATAAAATTTACGTTATTTTTCAAGTAAAGTATGAAACGAAAAAACTTTTTTCGAAAAATGATGAAAATTTTAGTTTTTTATCGAATAGAATCGTTTGCTGATTCTTAAATCTATAGGGGACAACTCTTACTTTCATATAAAAATATTTAATTTATGAATTATAACAAATATTTAGAATAGACAAGAACAGAGCTATATGACCGACTCTTAAATAAAATTCATCAAAATAGTAGAAATGAAAAATTAGCATTCTGTACTTACATAGATACTAAAAAAATATGATTTAAATTTTTTTCGGACTGCAAGCCTCTCCTTTTTCCATACACTGAAAAATCACTAATTTTAGACACTAATTTATTCTCCCATTTGTTGAGCAAAGAATTCCAAAGATTGACAATATATTGCAAAAATTGAATAATAATCTTAAATTAAAAAAAAAATTCAAACTAATGTTCAAGGTAAAAAGAAATTTTTCAATCCAAAATTCTTAGAATATTTATTAAACTTAAGAAAGTTGCAGTATCAAATTACCAGTAAATATCAGTATGAATAGCCATATGAATATTAGTAGAGCATATCGACGGCTTGGAGGAATAATCCCGTAACTCAGCGGAAATTTCAAAAACCTTATAACTCATTGAGTAATTCAAGAACCCCATAACTCATTGAGGAATTCAAGAACCCCATAACTCGTAAACCTATTGTTTTTCTTTAATTTTAATTGACAATTTTGCAGGATTTTGAAATACAATTTCTGCAAAGTTAGCACGATTTAAAATACAGAAAAAAATCAATTTCATTCTCTTTATTTTATAGAAATTATATTATTAAATACTGCAAAATGGTCAGTTAAAATTGAAGAAAAACCATATGTTTTTCAGTTATAGGGTTCTTGAATCAAACGCCGAGATATGAGGTTTTCGAAATCTTCGCCGAGTTATGGGGTTTTCGAAATCTTCGTTGAGTTACAAAGTTATTCTTCCCAGCCGTCGATATCTGGAAATGTACTAATATATTGAATTCAAAATAATTAATGTACATTATACCTTTTCGTATATTTCAGGAATGTTAACTGTACGAAAAAGAAAAGAATATTTGCGAGTATCAGAAAAATAAGACAAGAAATAATTAATTATTACGTAGATGATCGCAACAGTAGAGTATGTAGTGGAGTAAAGCATTGTCTTATGCAAAAAGTTCCACAATCTCAGCCTATCCCAGTGGCAAAACGACTTCTATTGTATGATCTTAAAAATCTTTACGAAAATTGGTTAGAAGATACAAAGAGCGAAAAAAAACCAAGTTTTTCACTTTTTGCAAGATTAAGGCCAAATGAATGCGTGTCTGCATCTAGTTCTGGAATTCATAACGTTTGTGTATGTCAAGTACATCAAAATTTTAAGTTGAAATTAGCAGCATTAAACAGATCTATTAATTATAGAAGTATAATTGAAAAGTGTGTTTGTTCTGTTTATAATAAAGACTGTATGCTTCAACAAAAAGCCTGTAATGCATGCCCCAAACGTCAATCATTAATTGAATATTTGGATTTTCATAATAATTTTTACAGTTCTAGTACAATCACGTCCAAACAGTGGGAGACAGTTAAAATAAATTTGGAAAATAAAGCATCACTAAGCAGTAAAACACTTCTTAGTGAATTTCAGGAATCTTATGATCAATTTTTAGATAATTTCATTACTCATATTTATAATTTAATACCTCATCACTTTATCTCGGAATCTCAAAAAAGTTTTTTAAGCACAAAGAAGATTTAGATTTAGAAACTTGCATAATTTTGATGTATTTCACAGAAAATTGTTCATTCGTATGCCAAGATTCCACGCAAGCTTATTACTATAATAACACTTAAGCTACTTTGCATCCTTTTGTTCTATATTGCAAAGATCCAAGTTACAATCAACTGAAAGTATTAAACTTCTATGTAATATCTGATCACATGAAGCATACTGCTGCAACGGTCAATGTTTTTCAAAAACCAGTTTTGGATGATGTTAAAGATCTTTGCCCATGGTTAAAAAAAATAATTTACTTTTCTGATGGAGCTCCAACACAATATAAAAACAAGTAAAGATGTAGAAAATATTTGCTTTATATTTAGTGGCAAAAATCCATTCTTTTTTATTTTCATCTCTATGATGCTTTAAAATACTCATTATATGTTGAATTTGTAAATTTTACATTCCCTATTCTTTTAGACACCATTTTATGAATATCTGCCATCATGAAGAAGATTTTGGCTTAAAAATAAAATTACACAATTTTTTTGCAACAAGCCACGGTAAGAGTTCATGTGATGGAATAGGTGCTACTGTCAAAAAATTGACTAGAAGAGCCTCTTTACAGCGTCCCATACATGATCAAATTCAAAACCCCTTTACAAATGTACGAATACTGTTCGGAATACATCAATGGGATAAAGTAATTTTTTCTTATTATTTTTCAAGTATTTTTTTATTCTAAACATGTGTTACATAATTATGTAATATTTCAGTTTTTTCTTCATTAGTCAACAACAGGTTAAGGACAAAATACAAACGCTTAATATTCGGTTCAAAAAAGCCAGTATAATATGCCAGACAAGAAATTACCGTTACTTTGAACCTATTGATAATAATACATTAAAAATTAAGATATATTCAAATGATTCGGAATTTCAAGTAGTGAAAATAACCTAAAACATAATTGTTAAAGTAGTTAGTCTTATGAAGCGTACTTGTATTGTAAGATTTTTTCTATTTTGGGTATGAATTACAGACTTATTAGTATCAATTCTTAATTAATTATTTTAGCTATAAGCTTTTATAGGAAAATCTTAAAATAAAAATATAATATACTTTAGTAATGTAATCTATATACGCATAAGATTTTTCATGTGGGAATCGCGTACATGAGAATTTTAAAATCTAAATAATTTATCCTCAATGGCTATCAATTCATACTCATGCGTTTAATCCTAAAATTTACTTCATATTGTTTGTTTATACTGATTCGTATTCTCGAATGTATCAACCATATCTTATTCAAAGTGGATCTAAACAATTAAGGAACCTTATTTCCATATAACTTTAACATACGAATATTTACTCTAAATTATGTGAAAATAGTTTTGCCCTTATAAAAGTCGAAATTGATAAATGTACATACATGGATCTGCTTATTCTTTCATTTTAAGATGTTACATTTCATATTTTAAGCTAATTCATCTAGAATCTTTGCATGACATACCAAGTGCAATTTTGAAATGGTTTTTGCTCGATAAAAGAGATTGATAAGTAATATTTCAAGACCGCACTGTCGTCAACAACGGCATGTAATTTTGGCTTTTGCCAATTTCGTTTGCAATAAAGTTAAGCAGCTCGATTTCAATAATTAAAAGAACAAGCATACTTATATTATGCTTTCTTATGAGAGGGTACGCGCCGTTTCTTTTACTTATAGAAAGGATTGTACATATGTCTCTTTCGTTAAACACCGCGATGTAGACGACAATTTTCATTAGAAAATTTAAGCAGATATTATAATGCTAAAACAGAATATCTTTGACATTTTGATATATCATGCAATTTCTATTTTTTAACATAACTACGGTTAGGCCGTCTAAAGTTTAATATAGGTTCAATTATGCCTTCCTAACATGAACACAATCCCAAATCTATTAATTTCGTATTTTTTATTAAGTGTATAGTGTACGTAAAGAGCTAATCTGTATGTAGCCAAGACGTCATGCCTGACTACTTCGGGATTACTTGCTCGTGTGAAAAAGGAAACAAGGGAAAAGAAAATGCGATTAGCTTATAAACTTGAGCCTCTTGTTGCCTGTCACTAATAACCGCGTGATTTTACAACTTTAACTTTAATTAGACTTGTAAATGTTTAAAGGTTATTTTTTCTACACAAACATTTAGAAGTCCACTTTTGACAAATATAATTATGATATTTAAAATATAAGATACTTTAACTGCACTTCTGAATACACTTTTTCGCGTACAACAAGAATTACAATTACGCTATAATTAAGTAAACGGGTATGTGGACCAAACAAACGTTGATCTACTTTGCCGTCTTTTACTCAATTATAGCAATCAGAACAATTTATCACATCAGATTTTAATTTTAAGACTTTATTGACTTAAAGGCAGGCTGAAAAGTGATTCTTCAATACATTTTATTTGCCTTGTAGGCTCGTATTCGAGCCAGCAACGCTCGATTTGCCGCTACTCCTGACCCACGCAGCGTTGATGCGCTCCCACTTCTCGTAATCATAACTAGTGTTGACGCTGTAATAAGAAATATTAAGCCTATATTATATTGAATCTCGCTTTAGCTGTGTGCGCTCTTATTACAATTATACATGTGTATGTGCTTACGCTGGGCGTAGCCATGCGCGAGTACAAAAGCGCGTTCGGTGCTTTAAGGGTACATACCTTGCTCTTACTACAATTATACATATGATAGATGGATGTGTGACCTCATAGTGTATATATATATATACATCCCTTATATGATAACAATAATAAATTATCAGTTGCTCATAATTAACGATAAAATTACTTGTTTTTATTATTACAGCGTTATGTAGATTAACATCAACAAAAATTTTATTTTTGTACATATTTAAATTACATGCTTTGGGAACCTCAAGGTGGTTCTTCCATGCAGGTCCATACATTGCAGGCGCTCAGCCGGAGGCCCTACTCAATCCATAAATTATTAGTACTCCGATTGAACAATTTATTCGAAATATGTTATTTGTAAATATTAGATAAATTTATGCAATAATTGTAACTAATAATAAATAAATATGTAATTTTATAAAATTTCATTACTTGTACGTTCCCGAACACGTTGGAATTTTGGCAAGATTGTGAATTTTAATTTGTTATTTCATTATTTAACACATACGGTTAGGAGCGCGGTGGAGTAACGGATAGAGCTCTTGCCTTCAACGCGGTGCGCACGGGTTCGAATCCTGGCCAGGCACCTCTGACTATTTTTCGAAAGAAAATTAGTGTATGTGCTACCCATATCGCGACTCTTAAAAAATCCGACCTCATTGAGTATTGGTTAATTGTTGGTCACAAAAGTGGCTGACCATCCATCGATAGTCAAAGTTTTCGGTATGGTGGATCTGACAGTCTAGCCTGATGTAATGTGTTAAACGGGTACCAGGCTGGACTCCCTCGACTTCACCATATAAAAAAGGTTAATCATATAGAGGACAAAATCCTTTATATATTAACCTTTAAAAAAAAAAAAAAATATTAATCTTAAAAAAAAAAAAAAGAAACATATGGTTAGACTCATTATAACCTCAGTAACATGTGACACTTTTATATAAAACAAGATCGTGTTTGAGTTTTTATTCTACAACGTTGTCAAATTTTACAGAACTATAATTTAAATAAATTCTTTAAATTCATTCATTTGTAAATATTAAATATCTTTTTGGATAGTTCGTCAATCTACTACCCTTTTTCTATATTCTGAATTTATAAATTCTGTAGAATTTAATAAATAGTTTTTCATTAATATCTATTCAGTTAAAATTATAAAATTATTAGTTTTCAACTTGAAATCAGGGGTTAGGATACGAAATCGTTTTCAAAATCATTATTTTTTATCAGTTTATCGATAACAGGGTCTGAAATTTAGAAGACATGAAAATGTAGGTATTATCTACGACCTCCTAAATTTTAGTAATATTTTGTTCATGTATGCCCCATGGAAGAATTACCTTAAGGGGGCCAGATACTATTAGAAGCTGAAATATATTGCTGAGATATATTGATATGAATTGCTAATGTTTAAAAATAATTAATTTCATATAAAAATACATTCAATTTCAAACATTTTTTGGTTTAAAACATTTTCTATATCTTCAGAATTGAAGTGTTGGTGCTCGTTGAAAGTCTGGAACAAAAAACCCTTTACCGCAAGGTTTCTTCATGAGTTTTCATTAGATTTACTTGAAATTTTATGGAGATATTCAAAATTATAGTAGAATCCATATTAGTGTAAAACATTCATAAATAATTCAAATAACTAAAAAATTTTTGAAAAAAAAAACAATTTAAAAAAAATTTTTTTTATTAATTATTATAAGTAATAAGTTAATAAATAAATAAAAATAAATTAATTCAAAATCTGCTCCACTTATATGGATTTTACTATAATTTTGAATACCTCCATAAAATTTCAAGTAAATCCAATGAAAACTCATGAAGAAACCTTGCAGTAAAGGATTTTTTGTTTCAGACTTTCAACAAGCACCATTACTTTAATTCTCAAAATATAGAAAATGTTTTAAACTAAAAAATATTTAAAATTGAATGTATTTTTATATATAATTAATTATTTTCAAACATTAGCAATTCATATAAATATATCTCAGCAATATATTTCAGCTTCTAATAGTATCTGGCCCCCTTAATGCGCATCCGCTTACTAATAGACTTTTAGATTCAAAATTTTTAAATATTAAACTTTTATAAGAAACTACTAAATTGTAAATTTTCAATAACTAATTACAGTTTTACGTAACTAAATTCTATGAATTTCATAATTTATTATTTATAATTAAACTGGAAACTTTTGAAAAAACAAAAATAATGAAGTTATGTTAATGATTTAAAAATTTTTCTTATTTTCTTAAAGGGGTGGCACTAGTTGATTGGCGTAGGAGCGGTATCAGCCATAGTCCGGCTCTGCTGTCATGGGCTATATAAACAAACCATAGTTGTTTCAGTGATATCAAGGATTCTTTTGAAGTCTAGAGAATTTTTTATATAAGAATGTGTGAAAGAAAGACTTATCAATTCTTAGTTTTGATATTTGAATATTTTCTAGTACTTCAATGGATCATATTTTCCGTTCCTAAGCACAGATAAGTTTTCTAAAAGAAATAAATTCAAGATTTTAGTACCAGATACGATATGTTGTTATGGAACAAGTATTTTTTGTGTAAGTTGAGCAAAAACAATTTTGGAATCCTAGATAAATTATATGAAAATTTAAAAACGACTATTTTTAAGTGCCCGTAGAATTTTCGGAAGGGTAAATAGTCATAAGCAGACTCTGATAATCTTTTTCCGTATGATTAAAGCTAACTTCTCTGAAAGTTTCATAAGAATTAGAGTAGCTGGAGTGTGTATTTGAAGGGGTCCAATATTGCTAAAAAAGGAGATTTTCGTATTCCCGGGTAACTTTAGAGCATCATATCTAGATCAATTTTTAATCTTTTCGAGCAATCCAAAAAAAATTGTATGTATATTTGAAGCGGAAGAAATTCTTTTCTCTGTAGAATACACAAAAATCTATATTTCAAAATTTTGCATCCATTTAAAAATAAGTTATTTATGAAAAAACTTCTCTTCTTTTCTGGGCTGGTAGAGCTAAAACTATGCATTATTCTCTATTAGCATTAAATACCTTTTTTAAAACTGGCACAAAAGCAAATGAAATGCAAGGTTAAAAGTTAAGATTTGATAAAAATTGAAGATTTGGCAAGCATTTGAATTCCTATAGAAAATAGTCAAAAAACCTGTTTTTTTTACCTGCAAAAGTTCATATCTCGGCGAAAAAAGGAGTTTTGAGGATGAAAATTTGCATGAGTTCCTAATTTTAATAGCACAGAAACATACTAAAATTTGAAAAATATCCGTTACCCTCCAGCGCCCACTTTTTGAAAAAAGTACTAGAATGACCCATATATATATATGTCGCCTACATACTGGCAGTGTATATATGGGACGTTTCACGTCAACTCACCTAACAAAAAAATAGAATGCGTCGAAAATCTGTGAAAATGTTCTATTTCATACCCAAAATATACAAAAAAAATTTTAGAGGTCGAGGTCAAAGGGGTCAGGATTTAAACGTTATGGAATTTTTCGAATTTTCCAAATTTTTTGCTAAATAAATATTTTAATGAATTTTTTCCTCAAACACTATTAATTTTTCGTTAAAACTTAATAGAATACTTTTTCTTGGAAATTAGATGTAGAATTCACCTGAATTTTTGCAAATTATAATATACTGATTTTTATGCTTACTTGATCGATTTAAACATACTATTTAGTATATCTAAAAATCGAGCAGGTGAAATTGGCTTTTTAAAATCTTATTTTTTTTGTTTTTTTATGAGGAAAAAATATACGAAGCCTCCAGTTGGGCAGCCTTCTCAAAGTTACTTAATTATACAAAAAAGTTTGAATAAATCGTTATTTTGGATCAATGATGAGATTCGTGATTTTTTTTCTGAAAAAGTATTGGTTTTTGGGACAAATGTATGAAATTGTTTTTTATTGGGAATTGTATGTAAAATGTATGTAAATGTTTGTAAACCATTATTTGCTAAACATCACAAATTATAAATGAAATTTTGAAATTTAAAAATTTATTTTTTGTTAAATTTTTAGTATATATGGTTCATAATGTCTTCAATTACAATTTGTAAAAATATGTTCATATACTACACATGATTTCCAATAAAAAACATTTTTATACATTTGTCCTAAAAATCAATACTTTTTCAGAAAAAAAATCACGAATCTCATTATTGATCCAAAATAACGATTTTTTCAGACATTTTTGCACAATTAAGTAACTTTGAGAAGGCTGCCCAACTGGAGGCTTCGTATATTTTTTCCTCATAAAATAACGAAAAAAATAAGACTTTAAAAAGCTAATTTAACCTGCTCGATTTTTAGATATGCTAAATAGTATGTTTAAATCGATCAAGTAAGCATAAAAATCAGTATATTATAATTTGCAAAAATTCAGGTGAATTCTACATCTAATTTCCAAGAAAAAGTATTCTATTAAGTTTTAACGAAAAATTGATAGTTTTTGAGGAAAAAATTCATTAAAATATTTATTTAGCAAAAAATTTGGAAAATTCGAAAAATTCCATGACGTTTAAATCCTGACCCCTTTGACCTCGACCTCTAAAATTTTTTTTGTATATTTTGGGTATCAAATAGAACCTTTGAGCATATACTACTGGAGGGAGCCTCCGAATGGTAGCAAGCGTTACAAGGCGAAGAGAGAAAAAGCCTCTATTTTGGTACATGCTCTCTCTAGCCTGATTTGATTGGCTGCTTCTGTTTCACACTAAGAAAGTGAGAGAGAGATAGCACATACCAAAATAGAGGCTTTTTCTCTCTTCGCCTTGTAACGCAGTTAATAGCTGGGAGGCTTCCTCCAGTAGTATAGGCTCGAAGAATAGAACATTTTCACAGATTTTCGACGGATTCTATTTTAGTGTTAGGTGAGTTGACGTGAAAAGTCCCATATATATATATATATATATATATATATATATATATATATATATATATATATATATATATATATATATATATATATATATATATATATACACTACCAGTCACAGACTTTTGCCTACCTGGAGAAAAAATTAGTCAACATTAAAAGTTTAATATCTCTGCAAATAATCCACGTATTTGAAAAAAACTAACGTGGTTCGAAAGATCGTTAAAAAAGGTTTGTAAAAATATTAGTTTGGTATTGCCAGAGCTATTTTTATTTTCATTATGCAAGATTTGATAATTTTTTTTCTCAATCATTTTTGCCCTTCTAAGCGAGTGCAGTTTTAGTGAGGATGGTTGTATCAAAATGAAACTCATTAGACATTAAAGCTCATTGTTTTACCTTTAAAATGCCTTATCAAACGTTTAAATACAATTAATTTTTCCAGATTCATTAAACTTTTTCTAAAAACCTAAGCTTTTCTTAATCGCAAATATCTCGAAAACCAAAAGAGATAAGGTTTCATCACGGTCAACTCCTGACCGTGATGAAATTTTTCGAATTTTTCAAATTTTTTGCTAAATAAAGCTCAAAGTTACTTAATTTTGAAAAAAAGTCTAAAAAAATCGTCATTTTGGCTCAATCGTAAGATTCATGATTCTTTTTCTAAAAAAGTTTTGAGTTTTGGAAAAAATGTATAAAGACGCTTTTTATTGGAAATTATGTATAGAATATGTATATATTTGTATAGATTGTAATTTAAGACATTATGAAGCATATATACTAAAACTTTAACAAAAAATAAATTTTTTAAATTCAAAATTTCATTTATAATTTGTGATGTTTAACAAATAATAGTTTACAAAAATTTCAGTACATTTTACACACGATTTTCAATAAAAAAACGTTTATATACATCATTTCCAAAACTCAACTTTGTTAGTAAAAAAACATAAATTCTAAAATTGAGCCAAAATGACGATTTTTTCAGACATTTTTGCGAAATTAGGTAACTTTGGGAAGTCTGCCCAACTGGTGGCTTCGTATATTTTTTAGTTATAAGAAAACGAAAAAAATAAGCCCTTCAAAAGCAAATTCAACCTGGTCGGTTTTTAGATATATTAAATAGTAAGTTAAAAAAAAGTATATTATAATTTGGAAAAATTCATGTAAATTTTACATCTAATTTCTAACAAAAAGTATTCCATTAAGTTTTTACGAAAAGTTTATAGTTTTCGATGAAAAAATTCATTAAAAAATTAATTTAGCAAAAAATTTGAAAAATTTGAAACATTTTATCACGTTTGACTCCTGACCTCCTTGACCTAGACCTCTAAAATTTTTTTTGTATATTTTGGGTACCTAATAGAATATTTTTTCAGACTTTTAGCGATTTTTATTTTTTGACCAGGTGAGTTGACATGAAATGTCCTATATGTATATATATATATATATATATATATATATATATATATATATATATATATATATATATATATATATATATAAAGTAATGTAGTTCTTACATCTGTTCCCTGTTCATTTTCAGAGTGTAGTAGACGTAATTTGCCTATAAATACATCGAATACTAACTTTGTGACTCTGAAGAGATAACCAAGGTCATAAAAACATGAAATGCAGCAACACTGCCAAGTAGCTATGAAACGATTTCAGGATTATTTTATTTTTTCAATTGTTTCGTAACAGCATCCAAATATTCTTAAAGTTATCATGCATATTTTCAATGTATTTTCTCTCATGGGATCAAATTGTACTATTTTTTTTTACTCTGAAAATTATTTGTAAAGTGCTAGAGACTAATAACCACAAAAAAAACCCAGAAAATAATGGTTTTTTGATTTTTTGCCATAGCCCCATGCCGTAATTGAATTTTTGGCTATTATAAACTTTGTTGGTATTAAAAAAATATGAATTTCAAGCCCAGAAAATTACTTGCAGCCCTTCCCTGAGCAAAGTTATAGCTATTTTATTATTAAAATATTTTTTTAGGTTGGAAATACTGCTTTCCAGAACATGTAAATAATTACAGTAAAAGAGAGTGTTAGACCTATTCATGTGATTTTTGCGGAATTAATGTAATTCATTCTCGCGGATAAAAAGATATATGAAATAAGTGATTTTTAGGTTATGTTGAGGTTAGGGTATGAGTTCAGAAACTATAAATACTGCAAAGCCGAATCTCAATTACTATAAAACTATGAAAAACATTAGTTTGAAAATTTTAGAGCGTGGGCATTTTATTCATCATAATGGGGATACTCTTTACATATAAAAAGAGCTACTGAAAGTTCGCAGGGGTCACTATTTTTTCGAGTCTTTTTGTACGCATTTAAGCTCACGGCTGATCGTCAAAATTGTATTCTTAAGTTATTGTGAAATTTGTTCGATTTAATTTAAGTCCTAATAAATAAAATTGCCAAAATCGTTAAATCAGTAATTTTGCAAATAACGCGCATTTATATCTGTAAATTGTTCAAGTCTTGATTAAATAAGCTTAAACTTGTAATTTTATATTTTGAGTTAATTCATTTATATTTCGCGCCCAGTACCTTACCTTCAAAGAACTTCAAAGACCACCTGCTGCGCGGAGAACGACTAACACAAACAAGATAAGCCCATTATTTCTATCCCTCTCTATTCCTAAGAGACTTTCACTTGGTCTATGCTAAGTTTCAGATGATCACTGACGGTGAGGATAATTTCAAGGTCTGTGAATCTTGCAAGGCGGCTATTTTTGCTTCTAAGAGTGATGAGTCCTTAATTCTTAATGATGCCTTTCCTGTTGATGAATCAATGAGCTTGCAAGATACTTCTCGTTCTTCTGCACCCATGGTTGGTCTTACTGGGGCCAACGCAGCGGCGAATCCTGACTCGTCGCTCAGCCTTATTCTGAAGAAGCTCGAGAAACTTGATATTCTTGACAACATAGATAGCAGAATGCATACCTATCAGACTTCACACAAGGAGGTACAGGACAAAATTGAGTCTTTGGACAGGCGTATGGCCCCTCTAGATGATTTGCCTGTTCTCATCAGACGTGTTGAGGCCAATGAGAATAAAATCAATGATATAATGGAGGAGTAGCGGGCATTTGGTACTCGACTTACGGAGCTGTCTGAGAAGAATCAGGCTCTGCCGGATGCCTTATTATCAGCTAAGTTAAAGGAGCTTGAGGCGGTTAATTCATCTTTGAACAGCAGAATAAATCAAATGGTTTCTCAGCGGCTTCACTTATCTTCGGATCTGGTCATCAGTGGTATTGATACGAGCGGCTCTACCGATTATGAGGCTGTCGCCCTTGCTGCTCTGAGAATTGTTCGACCTGCTACATCCTTATCTGAGATTTTATCAGCTAGAGTTATGGTGTTTCGTAATGATGGTACATCTTCTGAGGACCCAGAACCTGTTGCAGCTCCACCACCAGAGATGGTCGTTACACTAGCAACGCCCGCTTTGGTCACTAACCTGATTCAGCTGAAGGTTCGCAGGGGTAAGGTTAGGTCCACGGATTTGGACCGGGATTTATTGGCAAGGGCTGGCTGTGTATTGCCCATCAAGGAGACCTTCATCAATTACAATGAGTTTCTTCCAAGTGAGGTCTACCGTTTGAGGACTGAGGTCTGGAAACGGAGCAAGGACCCCAAGAGGGGATTTATTTCTTTCGTGAGGAACGGCAACATCTATGTTAAATGGAAGAAGGATGATAAACCAGTTGTCATCACCTCCATTGGAGATCTAGATTCTTTTTGAGGAGAGACATAGTAGGTGACTATCTTTCCCTCAATGGTAATCATTCCTATCATCCGATTCCTCTACATAACTCACATAATTCTTTACATCACTCAGCTCCCGTTTCTTCATCTCCTTCTCATGTCACAACATCTTCTCATCGTACAGTTTGTCATATTAATGCTAATTCATTGCGTGCACGTCATCAAGAAATTCAACACTATCTCAATTCTCATTCCATTGTTCACATCTTTGTAATTTCTGAAACTAAATTGTCTTCTGGAGTTGATTACTCTTTTCTCAACATCGAAAATTACAAATTGCTACGCCATGATCGAAATTGTCATGGGGGAGGAATAGCTTTATATGCTCATCTATCTTTAACTGTCAACATTATCTGCTGCTCTACGACGAGGTGGTCCGGCAAGCCTGGTCATCCTGAGTATATGTTCTGTGATGTCTCTGTTAAGGGATAAAGTCCTATTTTTGTGGCGGTTGTTTATCGTCCTCCTCATGCACCGTTTATTGAAGGCAGTGACTTCATAAGTAAACTTTCCAATATTATGCACACTTTTTTCTCCAAGATAATTATGGGTGATTTTAACGCGAATCAACTATCTGAATCTGATGATGCTTTGTTCATTCGCTCGTTGATCGAGGAAAACTCTCTTTATTCCATCCCTTTTAGTGCCATGCGTCAGTCCTCCACCTCCCATACTTGGTTGGATCGGTGCATGGTTGACGTTAATGATACTGTTGTGTCCTTTTCGAAGTCTGAGTCACCCTTTGCTGATGGCAACAACTTAATCACTGCTACTCTTGAAATTCCGGTTCCCATAGTGGAGCAGCAGGAGTACACTTATCGTAATTACAAGAGTATTGATCTCCCTAATTTTCTCTCCTATCTTAATGGCTGTGACTGGTCTTCTTTTTGTAATAATGCAGATTTAATTTCTTTTTTATTTTATTATTTTTTTCACTTTTATACCATGCTTTTGTTATTGTTTTATTGTTTAACTTGATGTAACTAATTTTGTATTGTACAACAAATTGTACAGAAATAAATTAATCTAATCTAATCCTACCGTGTAACTGTACAATCTATATACAATCTTCTATAAGACAAAGCAACATATCAGAGTTGTAGAAGCAACTGAATTGATGAATTTAAATAAAACAAACTCATTTATTTCACATAAATAATTTCGTGGTTACGTCACCCCTAGGACGTAGCAAATGTAAGCAGACATGCCGACTAAGCTTTTGTCACTTAACAAATGATAATATTAATTATTATTATTTAATAAATTTACAGGGTCCATTTATGTTTCCAAAAATTACGATGGTGTCATCACTGGCCACAATAAAGTGCAAGGACTTGAAAAGAGGCAGACGAAAGCTTTGTATCATTTCTCTAAAAATCCATTCAGAAAATTGGGCCATATAATGGAGAGTTTGCAACGCTTGTATCCAAATATTTTGCTATCCAGATAAGATGAAGTTTGCGCTAAATTTTACACATGATTATAGGAAGAAGTAAAGAATGCTACCCACTCTTTATCTAATTGAAGCAGTTATCAATCTTTAGGAGAAATTAATGACAGTGAGATTGTGATGTATGGGCTTAACGTAACCGCAAATAATTTGAATTTGAAGATTTTACCTTTCAAGATGCCTAAAATTGTTAATGTGAAAATGCGAAAATCGTATGCCATTAAAAAAAAACAAACCTGATTTTCTCAAAAACTATAATTTTTTTCTTAAAATTTTAACATATTTGTATACATAAAAAAACTAACTTTTAAGGTAGGTCAACATATGCTATTTTTTGTTATTTTTTTAAATGAATTTTTAAAATTTTATTCTATTTTTTTTAAATTTATTAATTTATATTTTCCCATTTATGCAATGAAGTTCTAGAAGTGAACACAAGATTTGGTTCAGTTTTCCAAGGGTAAATTTTTTGTATTCTCTTGACTTTTTTTTGGTTTTTTTTGTCATTTAACTTTTTTCGTTTGTCGGAAAAACTGCTGGCTCTTCTTTACTTAAGGAGATATAAAATGGGCACTATACTTATATTCATAAATATTAACTGTCTTTCTATTTTATTGCGGAATTTCCAGAAAAGAAATGCATAAGCTTGTATTATGTACCATGATAATTATTTACTTAAATTGCTTTCTCATGGAGAAAGCATTGTATCGATAAAAAAAATTTTTTCATATTTTTTCATTGAATTGTACATATTTCGTCGGCTCTAACGAAGAGTAGTACCTGTAATTTCTCGCCGCGAAGACTTGCACATTTGAAAACGCTCTAATGGTAATTAAAGGGGATTTGACGAGCTCGCCACGAAGACTAGCAATTTTCACGACTTTTTTTGTGAAATATGCTACTTTTCGTTAGAACCGACGATTTGAACTCAGAGAGCAGAAAAAACAAGTATAGCTAATTTCACTACATTACGTATATTTTTTGCCAAGTCATCAGGAGTCAACATAACCTCAAAAAATATGCAATATTTAAAATGCGATTTTGACAATGTAGATAAGTAACAACATAAATATTTTTTCATTTTATCTTATAGAGCGGAAAAAAATAAAAATTTTATATATTTTCGTTGATTTGATTATACTGGTGCGCCATGTTGAAAAATGAGAAAAACTGTTTTTTTTGCTGATTTAGGCACTAAAATACAACTTTTTTTTTTGTTTTCGCGTTCTAACAACAGAAAACAATTCTTAAAAAAATATTATGTGATTATATTTTAATGGAACTTTTTTCTTTAAATTCAGAGCCTAATATAAACTGAAAAAAATTACTCGCTCCTCAAAATGCGATTTTAATCACTTAGATGAAACGGAGCACAATATTCAATTTTCTCATCTTGTAGAGCAGAGAAAAATACGTCTTGGATATGTATGTATGTATGTATGTTTATCACATCATAGCTACCTAACGCGACTTCCAATTCTGATCCAACATGGCTCATTGTATTTCTTATTAGACCGAAAGCGTCATAGGAGGTCAAAACCGGAAGGGCATTTTACTTGTAAACAATAAATTTATATCAGCTACCCCCAACTACAATTAGTAAAACTATCTTTCTTCCGTGATATTTGTACGGCAAAACTGAAACTTCGGAACTGGTTGAATTATCTATACTCAATTTCATCATTTCCTTAGTTAGATTTTATCCATTTTTCTGTAAAAATCTCACGAGGTATAGCTCGAGGGGCTATTCACTATAAGAAATCATGCTATACTCATTTGTTTTACAACTGTCAGTTCAGTTTAACTTTGTGTTTTCTGCTATGCACATAGCCAATTTAAGTACAAATCTAGAATAATTTTATTATTATTGAACACATTGTTGGTCTTTTTATTTACTAAAGTGATAAAAAGTTTTTGTTTTAATTATGCAATTTCTTTGTTTTTTTATTTTATTTTTGTGGTGTTAAAATATAGGTATTATTTTAATTTTTATATGATTCAATAATGACGATTTAGGGATTATAATTTAAAGTAAGCTTAACCTTCATAAATATTAATTTTAATTATCTTGGAATGATTTCGGAATTATTTGAAATCATAAAAAATTTGCTTGAATTCATTTGAAATAATATAAAATTTGCTTGAAATCATTTGAAATCATTTGAAATCACTGCCTACCATAGGCTGTTTTGAAAATGTTTGAAATTACAAGTATAAAAATATATTTCTGAAATCATTTTGAAATCATTTGAAATCATATGAAATCTGTAATCATTTTGACGCTTTTTTTTAAGTGAATAACCCCTAGGTATAGCTGGTTTAGCCAATGGAAGTAGAGAATTAGTGGTATTTTTCCATAAAATTCTTACAGGGTGTAGGTAGTTCAGCCAATGGAGGTACAGAACTATTGCAAAATTTCCGAAGATTCATGGAAATATTGAATTAAACGTATTGAATAATCTAAAAAAATCATAAAAAATTATTTTTTGACTTCATTACAAACAATTTGAGCAGGGTCAAACATGTGTGCTTGATAAAAATGTTGAGCTATTTTAAATTTTACCAAAAAAGAACTACACATCTCCTGCAGGGTGCTACTCAAATTTTTGAGCAGGCACACAAGTTTGATCTGGCTTAAATTCTTCGTAAAAAAGTAAAAAAATATGGATTATCTTATACGTCAAATTAAATATTTCCATAAATCTTCGAAAATAATTAAATTTTAAAATAAAGTCTAAAAATTAATTTTATTCATACTTTTTAGGACTTGATGGAGAAAACTGATTCTTTATGCGAAAATTTCTATCATGAAAATGTATGTTATACTATTTTAAAACTTCTTTGTTCAGAAAATTTTTCGCTAAAAATTTTTATTTTTGCAATAATACCTAAAAGTCGATTTTTCTTTATGCTTTTCCAAAGCCTTTTCGCAATAATTTATAAAGAATTTCAATAACAAATTATTTTAAAGAATTTGATATAAAAACTTAAAATTCATTAAAAATTTTATTTGTAAAACTAATTTTGTAACAGCTATAAAAATAAATAAAACTTCGCCAATTTAAGCATATCTTTATCAAAAGACGGTGATTAAACATATATTCAAAAGTTTCATCTAGGATTAAACTTGTATATGGTTTGGAAAACAGCTTTATAAAACTATTGATCTAATACGGTCAATACACACACACACACACACACACACACACACACACACACACACACACACACACACACACTGGTCAACCTATTTTTTTTAATCTGTCACCACACAGTATTGTGTTTAAAAGCGCTCGTAAATTAAACACCGTAAAAGAACTTAATTCTCTTCATAATACTCTAAAGAGCCTAATCCCTCACAGGTTACCCTAAAAGAACATTGATGATTTGTATCATTTGATATCCTGAAACCCTGAAATGATAAAAAATGATAATCATACTATTCAATAAATATATCAAATATTATTTTTTTATTTCATGTGAAATATTCGATATGCTTATTTTCAAATTTGCAAAGAAATTATTTGCGTTCGCCAATTGAAGAGAAAATTTTTGAAAACTGATTTTCTTTGCAAAATTTTAATTTTTAAGCATTTTGAAAATTTTGAAAAAGAAATTTCTTAAACAAATATTGTATTTATTTAGCCAATTAGATCTCGAAAACTACTTGATGAATTTGCTTCAAATCTTGTATACTATTTTTTTGTCTAAATAGTCGGGAAGCTATTGGAAATTGGTTTTCTTAGTGTAGTTTTAATTTAAGAACTATTTAAAAAATTGAGAACTAATTTTGATATTTTCGTTTTTTTATTTTACGTAAATTACTTGATAAAGGGTCCAGCCCGGTAAGATAGGTGAATTGGCCCCAGAAGCAGAAAGAAAAACTAATATCGCCATCATAATCTATATAAAAAAATATACCTCTATAGAAATTTTCAGCCCTCTGAACCTAAACCTAACCTCAAAAACGCAATTTTTCGTTTTTTGAGTCTCTTAGCCGTACCTCCGTCAATTTTTGAGCTAGAATACTGTTTTTTTTAAATTTAGGTTTTTTGAAGCCCTATAAAATAGTTTTCAATGACTTTTTTTGTAGGTGCAAAATTCAAATTTCTAGAGACGTTAGAAAATTTTTTCATGAGATATTTCGAAAACTTATATAGACGACACTTTGAAAAAAATATATAATATTTGTTTATGCACCAAAAGTATGTAAAAATTTTTTCAGATTTCAAAAAGTGGTGGAACAGCGTCAAAAAGGAAAAAAACGAATTTTTTGCGTATTTTTGCCTATACACGGCCTAACCCTCGTATCCTACGTACCTAGAGAGACGTCTTAAAAATCTGTGACCCGAAAGTCAAAATTGTGAGACTATATCTATATAATTACATATAATTATTATACATATTATTATATATTATTTATGATTCAGTTAAATTCGAGAATAGACACTATTTTTATGTTTCAAGTTAGTGTCTCATCATAAACTCAACTGAAAAGGAGAGAATTCAACCTCTGAGACATAGATTTGAACTAAATTTTTTTATTAGTTTTTGAACCACAAAAAAGAATGATCTTTTTTGAGATTTTTAATTTTCGTATTTCCCAAAATCAATTTGTCGATAACATCTGAAATTCTCATCATAACAAAAAATTATCAATTTGATATATAATTCTGACACAGTTATAAATATTTATACTTAAAATATATATACTGTATGTTAATAAATAAACATTTGATAAAAAAGAGCTGATTCAATTTTTATCCGTTGCCTGAATAATTTAAATTCTTTTATACGTTTACGTATTATAATAAAACATTTTATTTTATTGAATATTGCATAATCTTATGATGTCAACCTAAAGATTATATAAAAACAATTACAATGTAAAGTAAAGTAGCCTATTATGAAATGATTTTCGACAGTTTTTCTTCAATTTAAAATATAAATAAATAAATGACATGAAATAGAATACTATCATAGCTCATTGGATGCACCTTTTCCTGTAGAACAAGTATTTTTTTTTAATTTTTAATTAATGCTATATTTATTTTTTTTTTTTAAATGATGTAAAGGTTTCTAGAGTCTATTATAAAACCCAATTTTCTTGCTGGCACCCTGTTTTATTCCCTATTATAAAATACACTTTATTTTATAATTTACAGATCATTATTGATATTTAAATTAATTATTAAAAATATATCGCCGCTGTAGCCGCTGTCGCCGTCAGAAATATGTCCCTCATTTTTGGCTCCTTATTTTTTAACATTTATTTAACTAAAATTAAGCTAAAATCAGCTAAAAGTCAGCTGAAATTTAGATAAATTTAGCTATAATTTAGCTGAAAGCAGGCTAAAAGTCAGAAAAAAGTTACCTATAACTTAGTTAGAAGTTAACTGAAAATCAGCTGAGAGGTAGCTAAAATTCATAGTAATTTTAAGCAATTTTAGGTAAATATTGATTTGATTTCAACTGAATTTTAGCTGCATTTTAGATCTATTTATATTATATTCTCTCTATACTATTCAAAGTATATCGCCGCTGTCATCGCTGTTATTGTCAGAAATGTGCCCCTCATTTTTGGACCTTCATTACAGCGTTAAATTTAAGCTGGATTTAAGCTTGTAATTAGCTAGGAAATAATTAAATTAAGCTAAATTTGAGCTTTGAAATAGCTGAAAATTAGCTGAATTTAAGCTTGTAGTCAACTTGGTAATAGCTAATTTTAAGTTTTGTATATAACGATACATGATAACATATAAGTTTAAGATTTATAATAAATGAAAAATAGGTAACAATATTTTTTTTACAGTTAGCTAATTATCCTGTAATCATCGTGAAGTTTAATCATATAAATAATTATTAATTTTACGATTTTATTCAAAGTATAGGGTTGAAAATATCATTTTGAAAAAGCTTAATTGAAGTTTAATAATCAAATGATTAAATTTAAATTTTGTTAAATCAAAATCAAACACTTAAATATAGTCTTTATAAATTTAATTAAATTTTTATTCAATTTTGCAAAAAAACACCGACATCACAGTTTTCCAAATTTTTTATTCTTAATCCAAAAATGTTTGAAATATCTCTTTATTACTGCCTTCCACTTTTAGTTCATTATAAAACTATCAAATATAAAACTATCACTATATTCAGTTAATTATAAAAGTCTTAAATAAAATCTCTATAGTTAAATTATTAAATCAAGTGTATTTATTTACTGTCTGCCTGTATCTACTTAGCTGAATCATAGTAAGATTATTACAATTATATTTCTATGTATTTCTTTCAAAATTCAAGTATATTTAACCTTTAGCTAGCATATTACACGCGTTTCATAATCGGATCCACTTTTCTTACTGTTTCATAATAGACTACTTTACCCTATTCGGTTTTTGAAAAAATAATGATATCCGAACCTATAAAAGGCATATACTTATCTGATTGTGTAAAAGAGTATGCATCGTTGTTCTATTCCACTATCAGATAGGTATATACTTTTTTTAGGTTTGAATATTATTATTTTTGGAAGAAACAAATACTTTGTGTTTCTTTTTATATAATTTTCTAATTAAAGTCATAAAAAGATGAAAAATTTAATAAAATAAGGTGAAACAGTATAAGGATTGAAAAAAATATATTATATAACTTGAAAATTATAACTATTTAGTGTAGTGCACAGAATGTATTAAAAAAAATTTAAACAAACGGGTAACTGATTTTGGAAAATATGAAAATTAAATACCTTAAAAGTGAGGCAGCGTTGGGCTAAACAACTCTGTAGATCATCTATTTTAGTTGTCCTGAATATACTTACGGAGTTAAATCTGAATTTGTGACTCTCTTTGTTAGTCTTTATAAAAAAATATCATTTTTTTTTCAGTTTCAACTAGTATGGTTAAGCTTTTTAGTTTATAATAAATTCTTCTACTTTTCTCATTTCACTAACATAATGTCCTTCATACTTAAAAAGAGAATAACATCAACAGAATTCCTATCAATTATAATGTATTCATTAAAATTGAAAAAATTGATATTTTTTTATGAAAGCTAAAACAGATTGATTTTAAGAATTTGGATATTTATTTAGAATACTCTATTACTGTAAAATATGACCCTTTAAATAAGTGATACTATTTGAAATTAGAATATTATTCTTTTTCAATTAATAAAACCTCTTGTCAAAAGTAGCGTTGACTAAGATGAACTATTACAGGAGGCCCTGTTAAAAAAAATACGTGTCTTTTGCACGTGTAAAACATGCATTTTTTACACATATTTTTATTACAGTTCTTCGAAGATTGAAGAGCTTCTACGATCCAACTGAGAGTGTTTGGCCTCATATATCTGATGAGTCTTCGAAATGTATAAGGGTTGACAAAACTTAAAGAAACGCCACCTAGTGATTTAAAATCGTTATTGATGATCGATTACTTCGGATTGTCTTTGAGTCACTAGGTGTTTTTTACACGTGCAAAAAATACATATTTTTTTTTAATAGGGAGGTTTCTTAATGATTTTCTTTTTGTAAGTGCTGGAAAGTTGGAAAAATAAATGGAACACTGTGAGAATATTAAATCATAATAATTAAGAGGGGGTCACGTATCTCCGTCCTTTTCTAATCGAAGAACTATTTTTTTTGCAATAACTAATAACTTTAGCAAAAAATAAAGAGATAGCCCCATCTCGTATTACAAAAAGCAATATTTTCTTTGATGAGAAATAATTGATTTTATCCATTCGCTTTCCAGAAAACCTTGAAAAACCAAATTGTTTACCATAATCTCTGTGTTTCAAGTTTTTCAAGTTTTTTTTGAAAACGAATAGATAAAATCAATTATTTCTCATCAAAGAAAATATTGCTTTTTGTAATACGATATGGGGCTATCTCTTTATTTTTTGCTAAAGTTATTAGTTATTGCAAAAAACTCAATTCTTTGATTAGAGAGGGACAGATATATTCGACCTGCTCTTAATATTATAATTCATCGGATGACGAAAGCCTATTTGGAACGTCCGCTTACATTGGCGTCCAAGCGTAGCTGAGCTATTTTCTAAATCTCGGTATTTTTCATCATCAGATTTTTGTAAACAAATTAATTAAGTATTTTCTTCAATTACTTGCACATGCATAGCATTAATTATTCTACCGTTAATGAAGATTCTATATCCGTTTTCAGCATAATCTACCAGTACGCCTAATTGTGCTTTGTCGTCCCATATGCTTTTTCTCAAGGCTTTTAATATTCTTATAAAGACTCGACTGCCATGAATTTTTAAATGTTCAGCATTTGGTTTTTTATTGAAAAATATTTTATAGGGAGTCTTCTTCTCCGTCGCGTTTGCTATTGTACAATTTTTTTAAGTATTTTTCATAGCTTCGAGCCAATATTTTTTATATATTTTTTCTTCGCGCATTAAAGATCTATCTATATCGATTGCAGACCTATGGTATCTTTTGGCTACTCAATTTAGTTCATTGACGTAATGTGGGTATGGCAATAGTTTATATCTTTTTGATTTCATAAAACCATAAATTTTACGATTTAAATATTCTTAATAGTTGTCACAATGTAATTTCTTTATTATTTTGTTAAATTAATTTTCTACTTGATTAACAAATTCTTTCAAACAATTAACAGTTTCAGATTTATTTTTAATACATAAGATTCTAGTGCATTTACTAGAATAATCGATAAAAGTTAGAAAATATTTTTCTCCTCCATAGACAGTTGCACTATGTGGGCCATTAAAATCAGTATAAATTAAATATGAAATTTCGGTTGTATTTGATATATGACTGATTCCATTCGGATTCATGCAGGCCGTCACTGATCGAACTTTTTTTTCTCTTCTAAGTGATAAAAATACCTTCCAATATGTATATGAAGATAAAATTTGCCTCATAGAACGTTTATAAATATGTTTTTCCTCGCTACAGGGTATTTAGTGTTGGGTGTAAAAATGAAAATTAAAAAATTGAAAATAAACCTTTATTTTCAAATTGCCGTAGCTCCATCAATTTTTGACCTTCTTGGACGTTTTTTTAATGAAAATGTGCGAAATTTAGTCTAGTTTTAAATGATGTTTTGATTTTTGCGATACGAGTTGATCTCTCTAAGTTATTCATGAAAAACAGAAAAAAGCGATTTTTTTCAAACGCAATTTTCTCAAAAACTATATATTTTTTTTTGTTGAACTTTTTATATGTATTTATGCATAAAAAATACTAACTTTTAGGATAGGTAAGAATATGCCATTAAGCCTTTTTTTTTCAACAGATTTTTAAACGTTTTTTTTATATTTTCCATTTTAAAGCATTGATACCATGGCGCATCATGCCATTTTTCCAACTACTACGTCTTTTTACAATTTGTTTATGCTTTTATTTATTGATTTATCAAAAATATTTACAAAAATCTTTAAAATAAACCCTCGATCAAATTTTCTTATCAATTAGAACCAAAGTTATGATGATTTTAAGTTTATGAGAACAGACATTTTTTTTATTGATAGTTAAAATTTTTTATTCAGTTTGAATTTTGCGCCCACGACTTAAATTTACTTTGTAGGGAGTTACATATGCCACCGCTAGATGGCGACGATTCGCTTTTTGCATTCTCATTAACGACTTGACGCATTCAAGCATATAAGATAAGTAAGAACAAAAATAAAATTGTCTAACAAAAAAAATTTTTTTTGCTTTGTCGAAGAACTAATTAATAATAATGGCATGACTGGTTGTTAAGACTGAGTGCAAGGATTTGAAAGAAAGGCACAAAAAAGTTATTTACGATTGCTCCAAAAATCTGTTTAGAGAATTAGGTGATCCAACGGAGTCTTTGAAACGCTTGTATCCGAATACTTCTTTTTCTAGAAAGGATAAAGTATGTCCTTTATGTAACAGAATATTATTAGATAAAGTGAAAAAACACCTTTTTTATCTACCTCAAACAGTCAATAATGTTCGAAAGAAGTTTTTTATAGTAAGGCTGTGGTAGAGCAGTTCAATCAGACTTCAAGTAATTTGTAATTAAAAATTTCACTAATCAAAATGCCTCAGAGTATCAATAGAAAAATGCGAAAATCCTGTGCTCTTCGAAAAAAAAACAAATAAACGATGCATTTGATTCACAAATAGCAAGTAAAATTATAAAAGTCTACGATATAACGGATTTGTCCACATTAAATGAAAATAACGAATGTGAAATATGTGATAAATAGCTCGAAAATATTAAAATTGCTTTAGATACTTGTTTAAATTTTTTTGAGATAGTGGGGTAGTCTTATACTAAGCAACATTTCCAAAAAATTATTTATAATCAGTTTTATCAAATGAAACTGTTTATATGATTAATCAAGCAAGATCGTTGGTAAATAATAAGGATATTTACAAAAAGCCTGAGATCCATTGTGGCCATTCTTTGGATAGTGAAATTATAACGAGAATGAAAAATTATTATTTGAACGATGATTTCAATTGTTCGCGAAGCATAAAAGAAATATATCAATTATTTATAGAAGGAAATCCTGAAATTAAAAAAAAATTGGTAAATCAATATTCTATGCCTTAAGACCAAAGTGGGTTATACCCCATCCACCAAACGATTCGAGTCTTTGCGTTTATTGCGAGAACTTGAAACGTACGTTGGATGCTTTAAATAAATATAAAAATGAGAATAAACATGACATTGCGAATTTGTAATTGAAAATAAACTCTTCACTTTTTTGTTCAAAAGATGATATAAAATGTGTACTAAGAAAATTAAAAAAATGCCCAATTGGAGATAGTATTAATTTAAAAGTGATTTTTTTGACAGAAGAAGATTTATACGAAGAAATAACTTTATTAGACAATTTTATTTTTGATCTTACTTGTCTTATATGCTTGAATGCGTCAAGTCGTTAATGAGAATGCAAAAAGTGAATCGTCGCCATCTAGCGGTGGCATATGTCACTCCCTACAAAGTAAATTTAAGTCGTGGGCGCAAAATTCAAACTGAATAAAAAATTTTAACTATCAATAAAAAAAATGTCTGTTCTTATAAACTTAAAATCATCATAACTTTGGTTCTAATTGATAAGAAAATTTGATCGAGGGTTTATTTTAAAGATTTTTGTAAATATTTTTGATAAATCAATAAATAAAAGCATAAACAAATTGTAAAAAGACGTGCGCCATGGTATCAATGCTTTAAAATGGAAAATATAAAAAAAACGTTTAAAAATCTGTTAAAAAAAAGGCTTGATGGCATATTCTTGCCTATCCTAAAAGTTAATATTTTTTATGCATAAAAACATATAAAAATATCAACAAAAAAATATATATATAGTTTTTGAGAAAATTGCGTTTGAAAAAAATCGCTTTTTTCTGTTTTTCATGAATAACTAAGAGAGATCAACTCGTATCGCAAAAATCAAAACATCATTTAAAACTAGACTAAATTTCGCTCATTTTTATTAAAAAAACGTCCAAGAAGGTCAAAAATTGATGGAGCTACGGCAATTTGAAAATAAAGGTTCATTTTCAATTTTTTAATTTTCATTTTTACACCCAACACTAAATACACTGTAGCGAGGAAAAAACATATTTTTGAGCGTTCTATGAGGTAAATTTTATCTTCATATACATATTTTTTTTTTTTTTTTTTTAAAGGTTAATATATAAAGGATTTTGTCTTCCATATGATTAACCTTTTTTATATGGTGAAGTCGAGGGAGTCCAGCCCGGTACCCGTTTAACACATTACATCAAGCTAGACTGTCAGACCCACCATACCGAAAACTTTGACTACCGATGGATGGTCAGCCACTTTTGTGACCAACAATCAACCGATACTCAATGAAGTCGGATTTTTTAAGAGTCGCGATGTGGGTAGCACATACACTAATTTTCTTTCGAAAAAAAGTCAGAGGTGCCGGGCTTAGACTCGAAGATGCACTAGGGTAAAATTATTCATAGCACCCTTTTTCTGGAAATCAAAACTCTCCAAATTTATAAATCAGCTAAAATATTTAACAAGGATCAATTAAGACAAGTATTTCGAAATTCACCATAAGTAGGGAAATATTATTAAAAGAATTTAATTTTTTTATAAATACATAATTAAGAAATATCAGATGATTTTTTTTTTTTTTTTAAAGATTAATATATAAAGGATATTGTCCTCTATATGATTAACCTTTTATATATGGTGAAGTCGAGGAAGTCCCCCGCCCGGCATCTGTTTAACACATTACATCAGGCTAGGACTGTCAGACCCACCATACCGAAAACTTTGACTACCGATGGATGGTCAGCCACTTTTGTAACCAACAATCAACCGATACCCAATGAGGTCGGGTTTTTTAAAGAGTCGCGATATAAATGGCACATACACTTATTTTCTTTCGAAAAAAAAGTTAGAGGTACCTGGCCAGGATTCGAACCCATGCCCTCCGCATTGAAGGCAAGAGCTCTATCCATTACGCCACCGCGCTCTCAAGAAATATCAGATGATAAAATATTATGTAATTGTTGATAAAATTTTATCAAGAGGCATATAAGAGGCATTATTTTTATGATTTTTTTACAGTCTTAGATAAATGTTTCCATTTATTGTACTCTTTATTGATAAAATTAGAATTAAATTTTTTGTCAAAAAGTCATCAGTGAAGACAAAAACGCCGTTCCTTGAAATAGACTATACCAGCCATTGCCGTCGAAAAGGTTCACCATTTGATATTTTTCTTGTGTAATATGAATTTGAAAAGTGTTGCCTTTCTTTATCTTTAGGATACTTATTTACCATTATTTGTATTGCACTATTTTTTATTATATAATGAATTCTTCTGCCGTTTAAGAAGATTAGGAGACATACCGCAATTTGATAATTCAAATTCTAATTGTTTTTGCGTATTACCGTTGAATTTTTCGTTTGTTGTTTCCTGAAAATCAGTTGTTTCGACATTAGTCTGATAATTTGCAATCATAGCAGATTCTACATTTTGACTTGAAACAGAATTGTCTATTGTTAAATTTTTGATCGGATTTCCAACAGTAACGTTTTCAAAATCATTAAGAGTGTTGCGTTGTTTATGTTGGATAACGTATCATTAAATATTTATGAATTTTTTGTTTTCTTGAATATATTTCTCTTTTTCCGCTTTTCTTTTTCTGTATTCACATCCAGATAATTTTTTTTACCATTTTTGTCAAACATTTCCATGTTTCGTTAAAAATCATTTATCTACATGGAAAAAATTTTAATTAATAATATAGAACACTAAATTAATAAAATCAGACATAACACTTCAACATTTTGACATTTTTACATTAAATCATAAAAGGCATGAAACACGATAGAAAAATTTTTCTGCTGCATAAATGACAGAAATTTAAATAAAGATTTTTTGAAATGATTATGATTTTAGTTTTGTGTGTAATTTTTATATTTTCATAAACATATTTTAAGATGAATTCATGTGATTTCAAGATTTGTATATAGTATACTGTTTATATCATAATATATGTTTTTATATTAAAAATGAGATTAATTTTTTATCAAATAAACAAAAGATCGAGATACAAACTGAACTATTATTTCTAAATACTTACAGTAGTATAATTTCACAGATTTTAGTAATTGACTTAAAAACAAGCAAAATCTTTTTATCGTAAGAAAAACAACAAGCAACAATAACAAGCCATTATCTGTCAATGTAAACAATATGTATGATAGGCAGAGCCGGATTTAGGTGTTGTAAGGCCTGGGACTATCGGTATTACGAGGCTCCTTTAAGAGGAGGTCAGAACCATTTGCCGCTTGGTGGCGCTGCAGGTGAGAGAAAAATATAAAATATTTTTTATACATGGATTTACAATTTATTAACCTTCAGGGGACGGGAAAGCCACTATAGTGGCTTGACCATGGATAGACACTTTACATATGAGTATTTCCCAATATTAGAGAAACATATTATGTCTTCTATAGAAAATACTGAGAAGTTGAAAATTCCAAATTCCCCGTCCTCTAAAGTTTAAGACAATAATATACTTCTAATGTTGTCAATAACTCTTGCCATATATATGTAGAATAATTATCAATAATAATCAAAGAATAATAATCTTGTTTGAAAAGTCTAAAATATTTTTGTAAAGCAAAAAATGCTGCGCGTGATAAACATGTGTATTTTTCTTTAGTGCGACAGAGAAAGTAATACTAAAGAATGATGAATACATATGCTTACGCCAGCTCTATCTCACGCTGCATTTTTCGCTTTACAACAATATTTCAGACTTTTCAAACAAGATTAGCATGAATAATTATTCTAAATATATATGACTAGAGTTATCGACAAAATTAGAGGTATATTATTGTTTCAGTAAATTGTAAATCGCTGTGTAAAAATTATTTTACATTTTTTTCTCACCTGACCACAGCGCCCCCTTGCAGCAAGTAGTCCCGACCGCGTCTTAAGGAAACAATTTTACTATGGTTGTAAAAAATTGCTTAAAAAACTTGTATATTTATAATAACTAAATAATTAAATTTTTTTGAGAAGAAAAGCTGGTAATAAGAGATTGAAGGTTACAGAAAACTTTCGGATATAAAATATAATATTTAAAAAAAATAATTCATTGAGTTGTTGATAAAATTTATCAAAATAATCTTTTTTTATATTTTGTATAAGCAAATTCTTGAATCAAGTTACTAAAATCTAATGATCCTTCACAAATGTTTTTTGCTATTATAGCCAATGCCGCCAAAACAGCTAAGCGGTTGTCTAGTTTCATTGATCCACAAACATTTTCAATTCGTTTTAGAATAGAAAACGACCTTTCAGACTTGTAATTTGCTATCGAATCGTTACAAATAATTTATAAGTTAAATCGATGATTAAGAAATTTTCGTAAAATATGAATCTTTCCAATAATTGTAATTTTTCCTTGATTAAATAGGTAATATTAAAGAAAAAAAAACATTTTTACGTTAAAAATATTTCATAAGAATATTTTCAGAATGAATGATTTTTTATCGCCTCACGAAAAATGATACGTCCTCAAATTTATACGAGTCCTAATTAGTTGTGCATCATCGCTTCGTCTATAATTGAAAGCACGAAATCATATATGCTGAAAATCACAAAATGTTGAGTATGCAAAAAGATAAGATTTCTTCGAACACGAGGCCCCTTGGAAGCCACAAGGTCCTGGGCTATAGACCCCCCCCCTAGCCCCCTCCCCCCTAATCCGACACTGATGATAGGAAAATCATATATAGCTCGCGACATGTTTGTTATTAATCTCGTCTCGCTCAGTCGATAATAAATTTAATGCATGCATTCCATACAATTTCTATTGAAAAACGTTTCGGTTAAGAAATATTTTTCCTTAATATCTATATTTATCTTGTTAGCTCTTGTATGACTATATATATTTTTCTGGAATTCTAAAATTTATATTTTTTGGAATCCGAATGTGTACGTCAAATAGCAAAAAAATCACAATTTCATCACAGGTGTGAAAAAATTCCTTATCACGACTGCAGTTTAACATCATAGTTTATAGCAAAATAGGAGTGATTAGAAAAATTTGCGCTGTTGATAAAACATCCATCACCAATTTAAAATTTTTATGATTATATGAACAGTCATGGTTAAGTTAGAGCATATTACAAAAAAAAACAATTTTCATTGAACACATAACCTTCTTGATATAAATACTTTATTCATTATGATTTCAACTCTAAATATTTAGTCACTGAGTTATAAACTTCCATGATGCGAAACTCTTGACGTACTAAAAAATTTCCTTGAGCCCGTGATAAACATGCGACGTTGTCATTTGATGTTGTGATGCATTTATTGTATCTCAATGAATAATATATTTACGAGAGTGAGAAGAAAAAACTTATACCAAGATGCATTCATGAAACCAATTACTTAACCATTAAATAAACTAATTACTTTTGTTTGTTTCTTTTATTTTGTTTCGAGGAAAACACGAGTGGTCATGAGCTGACGACTTACCGGTAGAGAAAGACAGAGATGAGGGCAACCTAAAACTAAAACACGTGGTGGTGGAAAAGCCACACTCGCCATCGGTTTTCCATGGCGCACTAGGAGTTAAGTCACGGTAAAGGCTGCAACTCTTTAACACTATTGCATACAACATATTAAAGAAAAAACAAACATTTCGTGTAAAACATAACCTGTAACAGTGCTCTTGCGCGTCACCATCTTACGTTCTTGATGACGACGTGCACGCCGTGGCACTGACAGGTAATATATTGACATACACACACACGCATCCAGTGCATAAGTACACACCACACAATACACTCGCGATACGCGATGATGTGCGAAACCGGGAAACGACGTGGAACATTAAAAACACGTGCTCGAGAGTAAAAAGGAAGCGTCGGTAAGAATAAAAGTGACCGAGTCGCGAAGGAAATTCACGATTGATAATGAAATCAAAAGAAAGAGAGAACAGTATAAAGAAAAAGAAAGTAAATCGAGTCGCGAGTGGGGAGACTATAGGATTAGAGAAAAAAGGGGAGTCGGCTGTAGTCCATGCATAAGGCTCATATATACGCTATTATATGGATATGTATATGAATGTGAAGATGCATAGAGAGGAAATGTATTAGCATGAGTATAGCATATGGAAATACGTAAAGTCGAGAGTAAGAGGGATGGAAGATAGGAGAATCGAGCGCTAAAGAGATAGCAATGAAATTAGTATAGAGAAGAGTCAAAATCGAGTATATGGAGCATTCTAAATGTGAATTTAAATGGAGCGCGCGAGAAATAGAGGGCGCTAACATCAAAGAAGCCGCCAAAATGGAAAGTGTTGATTGGTTATAAGTCAACATCCTTAGTAATTGACAAATACCGATTACGGAAAGGATTAATAATCGATCAACAGTTATTATAGTCATGACGTAATTTATTAACCTTTTAAGGACGGGACTGGTCGATATTTCGACCACTCAATCATCATAATATTTTTTATATCCAAAAATTATATTATCTCCAAAATAACTCAAAAATATTATGATACTTGAGTGGTCGAAATATCGACCAGTCCCGTCCTTAAAAGGTTAAAGAAGGGATGAGGAGGAAGGAGCTTAAGAGAAGAAGCTACATCGACTCACTGCTCCATTGGATCTCTGTATAGTCACTTGATTGATTCCTACTGTTGGTTAAGCTCGTTGAGCTTCTTTTTGAGTTAATAATCCATTTTTTCTGGACTAATTTTCAATTGAGAAGAGAGATTACGCTACCATTTTATTTCATTACGCACTAGAGAAATTTTAGCTGGATTTATTTCGTTTCGAGAAAACAGAGGAGATTTTTGGGAAATTCGCATTTTATTTGAGAAAAATCAGCTTTAGCTACGGTGAGTCCTCCATCTTATTCCTTTGTAGAGAGAATAGAGTCAGTGCGCGTGGCTGGTTTGCTTGTCGTTTCAACGTTGGTTTCGCCACCATATTCTTCACTTTATTTTAACCTTACCGAGTCATATTTTTATAATTCATTCTATTTAGTTAATTTATTTGAATTCAAAGATTTCCTTATCTACCTCTTTATCTAACCCTTCCTTTATTGGCGTTTTCAGAACATGACCTCGGTAGTCTTTGAAGTCATGCTTACAACCTAGAACAGATACAAGACAAAATTGAAGGACTAACATTACAAAGACGAAATCATTTTTTTATTTCAACTGCAATAGATTATCTTCATTATTCGGGATACGTAGCTCTCTCTATGATTGCTGTCTTTATCGGGTATAAGTTAAACATACACAAAGTAATAATAATAATCATTTCTTATCTTTGGGCGAGATTAAATAATTTTTGCTGTTGTCACACTAAACGACTCGAAACTATAGTAACTTACAACTATTGTGCCAACATTACCACCACTGCGAACGTTTTCTCAATACAACCTTCAGTATCCTCTCCTTTTACACCTGAAACTCACCTGATTCCTCCATCATATGACAATTTACAAAGTGTGTAAACAAAGACAAACATTCATAGCACATTCATACTTATATTCATCTTGCACATTATACTTAAGAGTGATTAAACTCCGTAAGCATCATATGTCAAGTCTTCTACCTCGAGACTGCGATAGCAAACAATAACGCTATACATTCGCGAAAATATGACACACAAAAATGCGATGCACAAGAGGCAATCGAATTCTAAACTGCATTTCATGCAAAATTCAATCAATCTTTTCCCCAAAATTATAAAAGTAACAATAATATCATACATACGAAAGAATGCAACTGCCTTTTACCATAAATTAGTTATTTTCTACATCATGAATTTCTCAGAATGTTTTTTAGGTTCCTTTAGCACATATTTTTAAAGCTACAAAGTTTCAAAGTTGGGCAAAAACCATATTTTTGACATTTTTGACTAATTTCAAGCTTAAATTACTCAATTGGGTTACGTTTTAGGAATTTATAACTGAAGACCTTTTTCATTAAAATGTTCTGAATTTTGAGATAAAATTAATTTAAAAGTGCTGATGTACCCATTTGCAGAGCTAAAGTCATTTAAAGCATTGAAATACTACTTTTCAAGATCTCCAACCATTATCCCATGTCCAAGAAAATCATCAAAGTAGGTAATATATGTATAAATATGGCCTAAATATTTCAGACTGGACATCCTGGGTGATCCCGTGGAAAATATGTAATTAAAAATAATAAAAAATGTCATTTTTAGCTACATTTACTCATTTGAACGTTAACTTATACTCATCGGTTGCAGATTTCTCTTGGCAAACATTCATAGAAATGGTTGTGTACAACACATTTGTTATTGTATTTTTACAGTAAAAGTAACTCAAGTTTATAACTATCCAATATTTAAATTCAATTTCTTATACACTGAATACAAAATTTATATGCCTATATCTTTTTCTTAAATGTATCAGTTACAAGATACAAAACTAAAAAGGCACTGCTACTTATATGCTAGGACTCTTTGTGTAAATTCATGAGAATATTGTCAATTATTATTCAATTGAAGTCTAACTGATTTCATCCACAAGGATATTGATTCACAAATTGTCTTATACTGATCTTCAACGTACTGAGATACAAAGAGATATGAGTTTAGTTATAAATCATTGCCCTGTTAAAAAAATCAGATGATAAATCACCTGATTTTTTGCACCAGGGTGACTATAAAAAAAAGTAAATTGAATGTTAATGTATATCAATTATATGTTGATTGTAATTTTTTGAATTAATTTCAAATTTTTATACATAATTACATATAATTATTGCTGTCATATCATTAGATTCAATGACAAATTTTCAGAAAATTTAAATTATGATAATCAATTTCCATAAAATTATAATGTTTATTAGTAATATAAAAATAATCAAATACATTTAAAAATATAACAAGAATTAGAATCAATCATTTTCTAAAATTGAACTTAATAATAATATCAATAGATACTTTGATCTTAACAAAACTGATCAAATGGAATTCAAGTCAGTATGTGTTATACACTTAATCTATATAAGAATTTTATCATTTACCTTTTATTCGCATCCATACTATAATATTCTTCACCTGCACCGATATAAAAATAATGCTCGCTCCAAGGGTTTTAAATATACTTAAAAAATATGCATGTTATATGAAATATAGATTATGAAATTCTTTATATACCGTATATTTAAACATTTAATACTAATATATAATTCTGTAACAACATATAAAAAAATTAATGACTCATGTTTACTTTAATAGCGTCTACAGAACAAGAAAATAATTTGCATTTCACATTGCCATCTTCGGTTGGATTTCATTAAATCAGTTTTGTTAAGATTAAAGTACCTGCTGATATTATTATTATTTTCAGTTTTACAAAATGATTGATTCTAATTCTTGTTATATTTTTCAAATGCATTCGATTATTTTTATGTTAGTAATAAACATTATAATTCTATGGAAATTCGTTATCGTAATTTAAATTTTCTGAAAATTTGTAATTGAATTTAATGATGTGACAGCAATAATTATATGTAATTATGTATAAAAACTTAATATTAATTTAAACAAATAATTACAATCAACATATAATAGAGATTGATATATATTAATATTCAATTTACTTTTTTTTATAGTCACCCTGGTGCAAAAAATCAGGTGATTTATCATCTGATTTTTTTAACAGGGCACTGATATATAACTAACCTCATGTCTCTTTGTATCTCAGTACGTTGAAGATCAGTATAAGACAATTTGTGAATCAATATCCTTGTGGATGAAATCAGTTAGACTTCAATTGAATAATAATTGACAATATTCTCATGAATTTACACAAAGAGTCCTAGCATATAAGTAGCAGTGCCTTTTTAGTTTTGTATCTTGTAACTGATACATTTAAGAAAAAGGTATAGGCATATAAATTTTGTATTCAGTGTATAAGAAATTGAATTTAAATATTGGCTAGTTATAAATTTAAGTTACTTTTACTGTAAAAATGCAGTAAAAAATGTGATGAATTATCAGTACAAAGCGGGTCGTGTCTTATTATCTCTTGGAGTATTTCTTGACGAAAGATTAAATTAATTATTCTTCAAGGCGTTATTGTATCTTAAGATGGATTATATTAAGACTCTGAAAGAACTGAAGCAAAAATAATTTTCCAAATCTTTGCAGTCAAATAAACAAAGGACGTTTTAGTTGCCAATCATAATTTTCAAAAAATTCAAGGACATTCAATTTTTTTCTAATAAAAAAATAATCTAATAAATCTTATAAGAAAAGAGTTTTACATATAGTTAAGTATATTTTTCATGTTTTACGGTGACACATCATCGGTTAAGTAAATCTCAAGATTTGGTTCACACTAAATCTTTCGGAAGATATTTTTAAAAATATTTTAATATTTGTAAAGTATACAACCATTTCTATGAATGTTTGCCAAGGGACATCTGCAACCGATGAGTACAAGTTAAGAGGAGGCCGTATCATTCTGTCCTTGTCTAATCTAAATTTTCTTTATTATTAATAAATTAAATATTTTCATAGAAAAGTAAGACAACCGCTCAATAGAGCAAAAGACAAGCAAACGATTCTTTTTTATGAAAAAATATGAAATTTTGATTATTTTTCGAGTGAAGTCTGAAACGGAAAAACAGTTGAATCAACTCAATCAAGTTCCATTGTTTTTTCGTTTCAGACTTCACTCGAAAAATAATCAAAATTTCATATTTTTTTATAAAGAAGAATCGTTTGCTTGTCTTTTGCTCTATTGGGCGGTTGTCTTACTTTTCTATGAAAATATTTAATTTATTAATAATAAAGAAAATTTAGATTAGACAAGGACAGAATGATACGGCCTCCTCTTAACATTGAAATGAGTAAATGTAGCTAAAAATCACATTTTTCATTATTTTTAATTACATCTTCTTCCACGGGATCACCCAGGATGTCCATTCTCAAATTTGTAGACCATATTTATAGATATATTATCTACTTTGATGATTTTCTTGGACATGGGATCATGGTTCGAAACCTTGAAAAGTGGTATTAATGCTTTAAATGACTTTAGCTCAGCGAATGGCTAGATTAGCACTTTTAAACTAATTTTTTCTCAAAATTTAGAATATTTTGAAGAAAAAAGTTTTTTAATAATAAATTCCTAAAACTCAACCCAACTAAGTAATTTAAGCTTAAAATTAATTAAAAATGTCAAAAATATGGTTTTTGCCCAACTTTGAAGCTTTGTAGCTCTAAAAATATGTACCAAAGGAACCTAAAAAAATTCTGAACGGTCCATAATATTAAAAGAAACCATTCTACCAATTTTTAGCAAAAAAAAATTTTTCGTCCTTCGATTTGACAGAGACTGGGGGATATATATATATTCTTTTATTCTTGGATACCTATCTTAAAAAAGCAACGTCTTAAATTACAAATATAAATTACAATAACAATTAAAAATTTCTTAAAAGTAATAAATAAAGTTTATTAAATAAAGTTTAATAAATTAAACTTTATAAATTAATAAATTCGGTTCTAACGGTTAACACGACCTCAATGTGGACGGTTTTAGTGCGCATGCACACAAAAATAGCAAGGTATCCCTTTCTTGTCCGGGTTTTACGGCCTTTAAACGATTTTAAACGGAAGGGGCTTGCGTAGTCAATTCCTGTCTTGGCAAAGGTCTTGCCGGTTTCACACGGGCCGCTGACGAATTTCCCATCATTTGAGCAGTGGGTATTGGGTTAGCCCAAGTGCACATAACGCATCTTCTCACATGTGCTCGAAGTCACGCTCGACCTCGTACTATTCAAGCGATCCGGATAGCGTAGGCATGGGTCAAGAATGGTCCGCCATGCAGTGCAATCTTGTGAGCCCGATTTATTACTAGCTCTAATATTTGACACGATTTGGGCAGTATCACGGGGTGACGGTGATCATAGGGAAGCTGCGCTTGTTGCAGTCGCCCATCAGCTTAGATAATTCCCTTTGAATCTAGAAAGCAAGATAACCGATACAGAGGGCTCCTTCGGGTGACAAGATGTCCCTATTGTAGCGTCGATATTTCTAGTGGGAAGTATAGTTTCTGAACCTGATATACACAGGCTAGAAATGCCGACCTCAGATCTTCAGCAGAGTGTCGATTCGAAATTGTCCATTGCAGTGTTTTCCGTCTTGGAGGCAACAGACGCAGGCAGAAAGCTACAACTTTAAGCAGTTTTCCAAGTGAAGAGAATTTTTTTGCTAGCTCCATTGTTTCTGCAGGTGCTGAGATGTCCTCGGGAGCAGGTCTGACGTGGTGGACTGTCATGCATAGAGCAGGTTGTGGTGGCCATAATGTTTGCGCCTTGGCCAACCATATTGGTCCTTGCCACCAGAGTAAAGAGTCCGGAGATGTCAACTTATTGACATCCAGTCCGCGTGACGATAGATCTGCTGGGTTATCTGGTGTAGAGACAAACCACCAGTTTGCCTCTGTGAGGTTTCGTTGTATCCAAGCGACCCTGTTTGCAACAAATGTTGCTAACGTGCTGGATCGGCTCGGATCCATGATAGAGTTACGGTGGAATCTAACCATGAATAGATCTCTACTTGCCAGTCCTTTAGTCCATCTCTGATCTTGCGTAGGAGCTTCGCTAGAAATTTCGCTGTACATAACTCCAAGCGCGGGATCGTTGTATTCTTACAGGGGTCACTCGTGTCTTTGAAGCGACAAGCCTGATAGTATGCGATCCATCGACGTTTGACACTCCTAAATAGACTACTGCTGCATAAGCAACTTTTCTCGCATCGGCAAAACCATGCAATTTAAGTCGGTTCCTGGTCGTTGTGACAAAACATCGCGGTATTCGGATTTCATGTAGCAGAGAAAGGCCACTTGAGATGCTCCTCCATCATGATTGCAGAGTCAAAGGCAAAAAGATCGTCCCAATCTACCTTTGCTCGCCAAATGTCCTGGATCGGAATTCTGGCCGCTATTGTGACTGGACTAATCTAGTCGAGTGGATCATATATCTTGGCAACTGTGGAGATCACATATCGCTTAATTGCCGATTTCTGATCCACCTATCCTGGAAGTTTATATCGAAATTTGGATATATCATTCATATATTGAGGTGGTTTGCGAACTATTTCCGTAGATGAAAGTCTCCGGTGGCTAAAAGGCTTGTAAGATCCTTTACCGGTTGACTAGCTAAGGCCACATTATCTGCTCCGAAGTAGATATCGTCCATAAATCTGGTGATTTCTAACACCCTGGCCGCATTGGGAAATCTTGGTCCCTCATCTAGTACAAGCTGTTCGAGCACTCGCAGGGTAAGATACGGAGCGCAATTCATCCCATAAGTAACGGTGAGAAGTTGAAAATGTGTCACCTGGTCCTCACCGGGTCTTTTGTACACAATCCGCTGCAAATCCACGTGTTGAGAGTTAAACCATGTCTGACGATACATTTTTTCTCCATCAGTGGTGCCGGCGAGTTTTTGTAATCTCCACAAGCAGAAAATCTGCACTGGACATGTTTGGAGAGCAGATCCTGGGTGCAAGTTATCATTTGATAAAGTAGTACCGTGGGCTTGAGAAGAAGCATTGAAAACTTATCTAAGCTTTTTCCCATGATCAACATCCTGTCAAATCCCATGATATGGGAGGCACGTAATCCTTGTATTGTCTGATAGGACTCTTGGATCGCTCAATGCCTGCATATGCCCTAGTGCCTCATATTCCTTCATGAAGGATTCATATTCATGCCTGTACTGAGGATCGTGGACAATAGCCAAATGCGTTTCGGCAAGAGCTTGTTGTGCCACTTAAAGTGGTGAATTTGGGTGGATCGTTGGATCATTCTTAGTAGGAAGGCGCACAACGTATTCCTAAACTTCATTACGCTTTCTATGTTCCATAAAAAGACTCCCATAAGCTTGTTCCGTGGATGAAAATTCTCTGGACTCAAAATCCTCGAATCTCCAAAAACGGTGAAGGTCCACTTGTAATGAGGTCTCCACAGGGGTAGAGTGTATGTACGTTGCATTGGCTGCAGGTCAAGGTGCTGCTTCTGTCTTCCCAAATCATAGCCATCCCAATGAGGTCCTCTGTGTGATCGGAGATTCGGTAGGGCTTCAACAAACACCAGTTCTTAGGATCTAAGCGTAGACCTCAGCACCCAGCAAGAGGTCGATTTTACTTTGAACGTGGTAGAATGGATCAGCCAATTCCATTTGCTCTAGATTTCTCCAGTAAGTACGTATGACGCGTGTTCTTGGTGTTGTTAGTCCAAAGTCAGGTAGAACGTAGGCCACAAATCTTAGTAAAGGTATTCCCTTTCCTCGGGTCAACATACTCAGATGGATGGCTCTGCTCCATGTACCAACGACATGGCCCAATAAATCCTGTAGTCGAGTTTCTATGAAGATTTACTTACCTCCAAGACAATTGGCGAGGTTTTGAGTTACTAGGTTCACTTCAGATCCAAGGCCCACGAGAACACGTGCTCTTATCATTTCGCCGGTACCTCGTTGGAGCCAGATTTCAACCGAAGCGAGTAGCGTCGGTCAACGATTGCCGTCTGTTTTGACACCTTTGCGCGGCTCGATTCTCAATCGGGGCCTTTTTGCCTTAGGTACTTTTGCTTGATTGTTTGGGGCAGTCTTCCTCTTCCGAGCCTCGTATCCATGCAGCAGTGTGATGCCGCCTACAGATTTGGCAATTGATTGGCGATGGACAATCATTCGCTCAATGATCAGTCTTGAGGCAATTGAAGCATAGCCTAGCACGAATAGTGGTTCGCCTCCGTTCCTTTATGTTTCAGCGCTCAAAGGCTTTACAATGTCCAAGGTAACGTGTTGGTGAATGCTCGAATTTGCTCTCCTTGCTATGGACGTTGAAAGTATACTCGCAGAGGGACAAGCAGTCGGTACAGCCTCTTTTCTTTCCAAAATTTTTAATGTTTTTAGTATCTGCACAGAGTTTTCCAGGGACGAGATCAAACGGTCATGTACCGCTGTCTCGATTTCTTTTCTTAACTCCTTTTCCCATTCCCGGCACGTAGAAAGATCCATTCGTATTGCAGCAGACAAGACGAACCAATCGCCCTACTCATTGACCGGTTTCCCGAGAACCAAAAGAGACATCGCCCTTCCGCTTCTTGGGTCAGCTCTTGTTGCCGCTGTTAATTCTTCAAATTTATTATAAATATTTTACTATCCCCTTTTGACCCTACTGTAGCATTTTCAATTATTTTTGCAAAACTTAATAATTTTTGTTTAATGCCTTCAACGTAATAAACATTTTTTTATTGAAATATTTTAAGTAACTTTTAACAGTGCCTATAATAGTTTAATTACTTTTGATATTTTATCATCCGGTAATTTAAAATCAACTGCATTTTTCCAGTCTAAATATATATCAAATAATTTATCATTTTTTATAACATGATCTGTACACCCCCTATATAACAACTACTTTATTTTTTTACAGTTTTCGCTGTACCTTATTACGTGGCTTACCTCACTTTAATATTGTCTTTATACTTTTACCGAGTATCGGTATAGCGACAGTTAGAATCATTTTGTACCTGGGTTATCCACGACTCAGATGAATAATTATTTTGTTAATCGCTAGAAGATTCACCTTGAGATTGATATTGTCCTCTACCTCGGCTATGACCTTTGTAGTATCCACCTCTACCGTAGTCCCTTTGATATCTTCGTTGACCTTGACTGGATTAAGTGTCTCTGGGTTGATTAACATGTTGTCCTTGCCAACAGTTCTTTTTAAAATGGCTAATTTTTCGATAGTTGTGATATTTTTATTTGGTTTTTATTGTAAATATACTCACATTACTTTTCTTATCAGATTTCATTCAAGTCATATTTTTCTCTTTGATTTTTGACTTTACAAAGTCTACAGTTCTCTCCTTTTCTGGAATGATATCCATAAAACACTTTTTCCTGGATTATTTTTTAAAGATATTATAATTTTGTAAATGACAAGAGTCGAAGTCTTAGCGTAGAGAGAGCGAGTATAGTTGTAGTACAGTGAGCACTAGCAGAGTAGACGCGAGGCATGCGTAATACGTCCAATTTTGCGTAAGCTTATCTCGTTGCAGAAAATCATAGTTTGTCAATAGATGGTGCAACGAGTACCGTTTTGGTACAAAATCAAGATTATAATACTTACTATATTTCAACAGTAACATTCAAAATATTCTTATTTGCAAAAAATTATCATTGATAATAATTTTTTGATTTTATTCTCTTTTTAAGATATAGAACACTATCCTAATAAAATAAAAATAGTAAAAAAATCTATTACAAACTGAGAAAACTTAACTGTACTATATTTTATTCCGACAAAATATAACTTTTTAAATTAGTAAAACTGTTTTAAATCAGAAAATGATCTTTAATTAATTAATAAAACCTTTTGCAGAGCATAGTGTTAAGTAGAGAACATTATTACAAAAATTTAGTCTATTTTAGAAAATTGGCTTATCGATAACTCTGTTAAGAAAGCCTAACGGAATGAATCCTTTGAAAGGCTTTCACTTCTATGTTAAAGAAAGTCAATCACAAAGTTTCATCGAAATACATCACCCGGAAGGTTGAGTATCCCCTAGTAAGTACTTTAATAAGTATGGAAAATCTTCATAACATCAATTTTGTATCAACTTCAAAATGATTTTTAGAATTATTGAAGGCTATAGCAGGATAAGAGGGTCAAATAGGCTCTAGCCGGGGTCTTTATGGTGCATTGCTTATTTAATAGAGTATGTTGAAAGATGGCTCTGTGCAAAATTTCAGCCCCCAAGCTCCCATAGGGGCCCCAAAAATGTCCAAAACGTGTTTTTCTTAAGTAATTTTTACCATGCGCAGTTATAAAAAAGAAATAAAAGAGAATAAGCTGTGCATAAGAACACTTATCTCCACCTTATTCTCTCAAGCTGCAGCGTCAGGACACGACGCAGTTGTAAGATTGCGCCACCAGTCACGAAAATCCAGTAACCAAGCATAGCTTTCTTCAGTGTTAATGAAACCCCACAAACGAATATCCACTAAAAAAAATAACATAAGAAAATACGTTCGATTTTATGCCAAAATCCCATGGAGGGATAAAAACTAATATAATAAACAAGTTAAATAATGTAGTACCACCCTTTTAAAACAGCAGAACTTGATTTCTACATGCCCTATTGAAAATAATGACGTCTTTGGACGTGTCTGGATCTGGAACAAAAAAAGACGTCTTTAAAAGACGTCTTTTTTATCAAGATTTTAAAAATAATACCTACTGAAATGTTTAAAAAAAGAACGTACTTAAGCCAAAGAAGATAGACGCTTATAGAAGGATACTTCTGGGTTAAATTTTTTGTCCGAAACGCTGGGTAACACTTTAACATTGTTTGTATATCTATACATATAAAAAATTTGATATATATAGATATAAAAATACATGGGATCTAGTGGCGCCCTCAGCAGCTGGATAACTCATTTTTGGCAGAAATTTCCCATTTAAGAGTACGCTTCTATAAGCGTCTATATTCGTTGCTTAAGCTAAAGTGTATATACTTTAAGTACGTAATTGAAGTATGTATACTGATTTTCAACTGTGAATAAATCCGCAAAATTATAACCTTATATACCTGCATCTCTGAAATTTGGATAAGGGATTGCGAAGTTAAAAAAAACGGCACCTCACAGTTAAAAATGTAACTACTGAAAAAATTATTCGAATCGACTATTAATTCTGTCTTTGACTGTTAGGTGGCGTTTTTCTTAATACGCGAACTCCTACGAAAATTTTAGTGACACGGGTATATAAGGTTATAACATTTTCAGTTTGTTTGCTCAAGCTTTTCGGTCTGCAGAGAGCTGATGCTTATTTTGTTTCTATATCTTTCTTTAGAAAGATACCCTATTGAAAATAATAATCTTCAAGATGTTTTTTATTGTATTGGGATTTGTAAATACACATCCAATGACATCTTTGAAAGACGTCTTTATATAAACTTTAGCATAAGTACGTTCTTTTTTAAAACATTTTAGTAGGTATTATTTTTAAAATCTTGATAAAAAAGACGTCTTTTAAAGACGTCATTTTTTGTTCCAAATCCAGACACGTTCAAAGACGTCATTATTTTCGATAGGGTGGAGCTTGATTAAAGTGTATTCAAGATGGATTTTTTTGCCTAAAACTTCAGGTGAATTCGAGGTCTTCCAAGGATATGGCGGTAAGATATCGATTGTAATATAATAAACTTATAGAGGGAAGTTGAAGGGGGCTCGTGCATGCGCAGAAGGTTAAAGAAATATATAGGAATACGCAGTCGATTTGTGGGAGCTGTGATGCTGTACATTCAGTCCTCCCTCTAGGGCTTGGAATTATGTGGAGTAATCCTTTACTGATTATAGTCAAATGGTCTGCAGGGCTAGCACGTAGGTGCAGTAAGTCTCTATAGGTTATAAACTTCGTAGTCGATTCATAAAAATAGTAAACATGTGCAGTCGGATTGTAGAGATTGTAAATTAGCGAGAGTTCGATTAACGTATCGGCTTTTGATGAAGATTTTACAAAGCTTGCTCTAAAAAAAAACGGGAAAATTCCGCAAAATTTGTGTTTTTTTCAGTTTTTAGGGCCTATACGGCTCGATGAGGTGTAATTAAACTTAGTCGTTAGTTCTAAGGCATTAAAAACTCTAATAACTTGGTATTTGAACGTGTTTTTGAGGTTAAAATGAGAAAAAAACATACAAAAGACGCTAAAACCCCGTTTTTTGTTGTTTTTTTATTTTTGAGCATGTTTTGGTGAGAAAATGATCGACCCTGGCGTTGGAAAGTACTGCAAAAAATACACAAAAAAAGCTGTTTAGATTTTAGCCAAATATTATCTTTATAGTTAAAAGATCGATAAAAAACTTCAAAAATCTTTAAAAATTGGAATTTCGAGATGAAAAAATCTGCTAACAATCTGAAAAAAATCTGGATAATTCTCAATACAATTACAAAGCTATTTGCATATTTTCAGATTCTTCGGACGCAAACTGCGCACAATAAAAATTATTTAAGAAAAAACACGTTTTAGATATTTTTGGTGCCTCCGTGGCAGCTTGTAGGCTAAAATTTTGCACAGAGGCATCTTTCAACATATTCTATTGAATAAGCGATGAGCCGTAAAGGTCTCAACTAGGGCCGATTTGACCCCTTATCCTGCTGTAGTCTTTTATTTGAAAATTATATTTTTAACTATAAAATATAAATTGATTAATTATATGAAAGATTGTAAAATTCTTAATACTTAAGTAAAATTCATCCAGCATCGATCAAAAACATTAAGTACTGAAATGTTTTATTTTAAATCAAAACAAACAATAATGGTGTCTTTCTTTTTCCTATTCTAGAAGCTAACAATATTAGCATGAGTTTAATGATTTCACCATCTTATTTGTTTATTTATTACTATAAAAGTACTTTATATATTAAAGTTAAATATTTACAGACGCTTAATAATTTAAAAAATCATAACCTTAACTTTACGAACCCGTCATAACATTCATACATTAATTAAAAAACGGTTTAAACTTTAAAAACTGTTAATTTCGATAAGGACTTCGATACTCCCAAAAGAACAAAACTTTCTCCATACAGTATTAAATAATTGTTGAACAAAGAACTTGATTTTTTGTTAATAATTGCAGTTATCGATTCTTTAAAAGATTTGACCTGAATGTAGAATTTTTAACTCAAGACTGTATATCTTGGAGTGAAAAAAAAACTTTTGAAACTCAAGGACCTTTTGCAAGAGCAAGCTTCTTGTCTTGAAAGGAATAAACGATATGTATACGCCTGAAGAACTAAAATCAGAACTTGCTAACATGAACATATCGAATGCAGAAATTAAAAAAATTAAAAAACTTAGAGTTGGTGCGAATCGTCCACAAAAAACACATTTATTAGTTCAGCTCAACTTTAATAGCATTCAAAAAAAATATCACCGCTATCAAAAACGTCCTCAACCTTGAACGTACGATGGGAAACTTTTAGGAAAAAAAATGTTTATCAATGTCATAGATGTCAGCGAGTAGGACATGCAAGCATTAACTGCAATTTAAAGTATCGCTGTGTCAAATGCAAAAAAGATCATGAGCCTGGCCAGTGCAGAAGAACAAATAAAGAAAAATCATCACCACCATACTGTGTCAACTGCTGTGAAGAAAGTTACACAGCCAATTACCGTGGCTGCGCTTATATGAAATCTGCGCAGACAACTCAATGTATCTTAATATTTTGTCAATAAACAATTTGAATAAAAAAAAAAAACAAAAATGAATTATTAATTTTTCACAGGTAAAAAAAATTACTACTCCAGAAAAATTGGAAAGAACCGGGGAAAATCGTCACAGATTAAATATTTTTTGCGACTATCTCAGAATCGTTTGGAGAAATCTAAAGGGTGAGAGCAAGGTTTTTCGAAGTTCGGGAAATAAGGAAACGCTAATATGTATATATATATATATATATATATATATATATATATATATATATATATATGGGACGTTTCACGTCAACTCACCTAACAAAAAAATAGAATTTGTCGAAAATCTGTGAAAATGTTCTATTTGATACCCAAAATATACAAAAAAAATTTTAGAGGTCCAGGTCAAAGGGGTCAGGATTTAAACGTGATGGAATTTTTCGAATTTTCCAAATTTTTTGCTAAATAAATATTTTAATGAATTTTTTCCTCAAAAACTATCCATTTTTCGTTAAAACTTAATAGAATACTTTTTCTTGGAAATTAGATGTAGAATTCACCTGAATTTTTGCAAATTATAATATACTGATTTTTATGCTTACTTGATCGATTCAAACATACTATTTAGTATATCTAAAAATCGAGCAGGTTAAATTGGCTTTTTAAAGTCTTATTTTTTTTGTTTTTTTATGAGGAAAAAATATACGAAGCCTCCAGTTGGGCAGCCTTCTCAAAGTTACTTAATTGTGCAAAAATGTCTGTAAAAATCGTTGTTTTGGATCAATGATGAGATTCGTGATTGTTTTTCTGAAAAAGTATTGATTTTTGGGACAAATGTATGAAAATGTTTTTTATTGGAAATCATGTATAGAATATGAACATATTTTTACAAATTATAATTTAAGACATTATGAACCATATATACTAAAAATTTAACAAAAAATAAATTTTAAAATTTCAAAATTTCATTTATAGTTTGTGATGTTTAGCAAATAATGGTTTACAAAAATTTACATACATTTTACATACAATTTGCAATAAAAAACATTTTCATACATTTGTCCCAAAAAACAATACTTTTTCAGAAAAACAATCACGAATCTCATCATTGATCCAAAATAACGATTTTTACAGACATTTTTGCACAATTAAGTAACTTTGAGAAGGCTGCCCAACTGGAGGCTTCGGTATTTTTTTTCTCATAAAAAAACAAAAAAAATAAGACTTTAAAAAGCCAATTTAACCTGCTCGATTTTTAGATATACTAAATAGTATGTTTAAATCGATCAAGTAAGCATAAAAATCAGTATATTATAATTTGCAAAAATTCAGGTGAATTCTACATCTAATTTCCAAGAAAAAGTATTCTATTAAGTTTTAACGAAAAATTGATAGTGTTTGAGGAAAAAATTCATTAAAATATTTATTTAGCAAAAAATTTGGAAAATTCGAAAAATTCCATCACGTTTAAATCCTGACCCCTTTGACCTGGACCTCTAAAATTTTTTTTGTATATTTTGGGTATCAAATAGAACATTTTCACAGATTTTCGACAAATTCTATTTTTTGTTAGGTGAGTTGACGTGAAACGTCCCATATATATTTATATATATATATATATATATATATATATATATATATATATATATATATATATATATATATATATATATATAGGTAAGGGGGATACCCCCTGCTTGCACAGCTCGCCAACCTTCTGTCTTTATATTTCATATATATCTTACTAATCATAGGTCACATTATATTCTTTTAAACAATATTTTTTTTCTATATAACAAAAAAAATTAATAATTCCTTTTTCTAATTTTTAAAATTATTTCATTATAAAAATTTTTTTACACATATATGTTATACATTGCTTTTATGTTATAAATTAACTGAAAATATTATGTCATGTATTTCTAACATCTCATGCTTAATTTCATTTTTTAAAATGTTATTCTATATTTAATTGTTTATCTATACAAAATACGAGATATATAGTCTTAAGTAACGACTTTCCACACCAACTTACATTTCAAACTGTAGTTAATATTATAATGAATTGCATATACGTATTCAAACTAATTTTATAAATTTACTCGATTTTCAAATATAATTTTTAATTTAACTAATGCAGTTTAATTGTGTGAAATATGGAGGTACCGTTACGGCGCGTTAGATTTTTTGATTAGTGAAAACCCTTGCCAGTAGCCCTAAAAACCATTTTGTTTTATAAATAATATGATAATATATTATATATTTATAATATAATTTATTTTATGTATTGTATATGAATAAAAATATTGATATTGTACCAAAAATAAATAAAAAAATTATTTATTATTAATTCAATAATATTAATGATCTAAGTTATAATAAATTTAAAATCATAAAAAAATTTTGAAATAATTACTTTTGATAAAAATTTTGTTAATATTATATTTGATATATCATAATGTTTATTTATGTTTTAAGATTTATAGGATTATTTTGGTATAATTCCTTTTTGATATCTTTTTACTTATTTTTACATTTTGTAAGATATATAAAAAATTTTTTATTAAAATTTAGAAATTTTTTTACTTTAATATTCAAAAATAAGTGACGTAATCATTATAAATATTTATAAGATCATCAAATTATTACATTATTCTAATTATTTCAGTTTGTATATATATAAAATAAAATAATTATGAAATATTAGACTTACTTCGTACAATACTTACTTTTATAATTTTTTAATCTTCTATATTTTCTTAATAATATTAGCTAATTTTAATAAATATCCAGAATAAATTTGATAATTTTGATTAATATAATATTCTGCTATCGGTTCAGGTATTCGGATTTTATATTGTATGAACGTAACATTTGTAATATTCCGGTACTTTATTCCAATTATTGTATTCAAATTTTTCGTCATTCTCGCCAATGTATGAATTAATAATATTATTTAATCGAGAAATTTCTCTATCATCTAAAATATTATCATTTAGGCTTTCTAAATAATATTCATATTCTTCCTCATAATTTAAATGATCTTTAATTTGATTATTTAAATCTTCTATCATTTATTGATCAATGGCATTATCTACTTCAACATGATTGCCTTCAATTGGATTCCATTCCATCATTTTTGTTATTATTTTGTATATTATTTATGTATATATTTGGATTTATATTACTAATTTTGACATTAATATTATAATAATTTTAATATTATCATAATATATTAATGTTTTGTATAAGAAAGTTTTTCCAGAATCTCCTGGTCCATCTATGAAAAATGTTTTTCGTTAATTATTTTTTATTTGTTCTAAAATATTTTTTTGATCATTATTTAATTGTTTATACATTTTATTTAATTTTTCTTTACTAAAATTTATAATTTCATCATTAATTTCTTTATTTTCTTCATTATATATTTTATTTGGTTATGGTAAACCAAAATTTTCACATGATATATCTTCTATATTTAATATTTGGTTAATATGTGATAAGGCTTTATTTTCTTTGTTTTCTTCAAAATCTTCTGTAAAAAATTTTTTATATTTTTCCTAAATAATTTACCTCGAATATTTTCATATGATAAAAAATATGCAAAAATTTACGTATTAGTGACATAACTTGACATGCTTCTTCAAAAATATAATAAATCTGATTTTCGAGTTCAATTAAATTTATTGCTAAAGCTGTTTCTTTATAAGTATTATAAGTTACATTTTCATGAGTTCGTAAATCTTTATAAGACGTTGCACATTTTATTCTGTTTAATATTAATTTTAAAAAAAAAGCTTTCACTATCTTTTGGAGATACTACATTTAATCTACCAATAGCTTTATTTTCCTATTGCTTTCTCATAGAGAAAGCATTGTATCGGTAAAAAAAATTTTTTTCTATTTTTTCATTAATTTGTACATATTTGAACTCGGTGAGTCGAAAAAAGTGGTTTCCAGAAAATGTCTGTATGTATGTGTGTGTGTGTGTGTGTGTGTGTGTGGATGTATGAATTCAGTTAGTAAACTGTATCTCGAGAACTACTCGATGGATTTGCTTCTAATTTTGCATGGAATTTAGTTTTGTGACTAACTTGCTGGGAAGCTATTGATAATTTGGTTCTTCCAGCGTAGTTTTCATTTTAAAGTTTTTTGAAAAAAAAAAAAAAATTCGATTGTTCGTTTTTTGGTTTTTTTTTTGTTTACTACTCGATGAATTTGCTTCAAAATTTGCATGGAATTTATTTCTGATTGCCCGGATAAAATAAATTTTTAAAAACTGATTTTCTTAGCTCAGTTTTAATTTTAGAGCATTTTGAAATTTTTGAAAAAAATGTTTCTATTTATTAAGCCAATAAAATCTTAAAAACTACTCGATGGATTTACTTCAAATTTTCCATACAATTCAATTTTTTGATGAACTGGTGCGGAAGCTATTGGGAATTGGTTTTCTTAGCGCAGTTTTCTTTTTAGAATCATTTTGAGAATTTTTAAAAAATTTCGATTTTTCATTTTTTTTGTATTTTACGTAAACTACTCGAAGAATTTGTTTAAAAATTTGTATGGAACTTTATTTCGACTGCCAAAATTATTAAAAATTTTGTAAACTAATTTTCTTAGCGCACTTTTAATTTTAGAGCATTTTTAAAATTTTTTAAAAAATTTTTATTTTTAATTTTTTCTATTTTACGAAAACCATTTGATAGATTTGCTCCAAAATTTGTATGCAATTTATTCGCTACTGTCTGAAGAAAACAAGCTTTGGAATACTAATTTTCTCAGCGCAGTTTTAATTTTAGAGCACTTTGAAAATTTTCAAAAAAATTTTTATTTTTCATTTATTTTCTTTTTTGCGTTAACCATACTATAAATTTTCTCCAAAATTTTCATACAATTAATTCGCTATTGTCTGAAAAAAATAAGCTTTTGGAAACTAATTTTCTTAGTGCGGTTACAATTTTAGAGAATTTTAAAGATTTAAAAAAAAATTTTGATTCTTCTTTTCTTATTTTTTTTTATTCTACGTAAAGTACTCGATAGATTTGTTCTGAAAATTGCAGGGAAATTATTTGCGACTGCCAAAAGAAGGGAAATTTTCAAAAATTGATTTTCATAGCGTAGTTTTAATTTTAGAGCATTTTCAAAATTTTGTAAAAGAAATTTTGAAAAGAAAATGTTATTTATTTAACCAGTTAGATCTCGAAAATTACTCGATGGATTTGCTTCAAATTTTGTATACCATCTATGTTTTTGTATAACTAGACGGGAAACTATTGAAAATTGGTATTCATAGAGTAGTTTTTTTTATAGAGCCATAAACATGAACTGTATTCATATATAAATATGATTGCATTTTATAAAGATTAGAAATTTTGTTGTCATCATTCTTTTTATTACTACATTATATCATTTTTTTAATAGAACAAATTTTTTTGTATTACTTGATGATTTAAAATAAATTATAAATGTTGAAAAAGCAAACAGCTAGCATATATGTTCGAAATTTATAAAGTACAATATGAGTAAATAAATTCCTTACATACATTGAAAAAATTGCGGGAGAGTCACTGTACTAAATATGAATACGCAGCGTTTCTGCGCATGAAAAAGATCCACTAGCGCATGAGAGAAATCCTCGCTACGTATTTAAGCACGCTGCTTTCTCATAATTCTCTCGCTTCTAATTTTGGGAAAGCAGCGAGCTTTAATTCAATGTAGAACTGATGTATTCAGGTTTAGTACAGCCACTCCTCGCTGTGGTGAGATAGGGCGCCTACAGTTTTTTCAGTGATAATCATACATATTAATATAATCATAAATATATGTATTACTTTGTGTTGATACACAAAGTTTACTATTAATATGGGCAATATATTTTGCTGATAAAAAACTATTGTAAGGAATTACCATTGAATTATCAACTTGTATAATTTTCTTGGTATCTTTAAGATCATAGATATGATTCTCAGAAATATTATTTCTTCGTTTATGCTGTGGGTATTTATTTTCTTTAATTTTTGTACATTCAGTAAATAGTTTAGAAAATTTTTTTTTACATACATTTTTATTTTTATCATAACAGGGAGATTTATCAGCATGTGGTCCGTGCAACATATATTTAATTACTAATTTTTGTAAATATGTATTTTTTGATGAAGGTATTTCAGCTGAAATATATTTATCAATAGATTCTGGAGTAAATATCTTATGATTATGATGTTATGTGATAATGATATGCGTATGAGGTTTTCCTCTTTTTTAAAATTCTATGGAAAATGCATAAGCTAGAACAGGACCAAAAATTTCATTTTTTACTATATCATTTAATAGCATTTTTAATTTTGTATAAAATCACTGTAATATTTGGTATATAATTGGGAGTTGTTCCTTCAGAAAAATTTTTCAAAATTTCTTTGAGTTCTTTCCATTTCAGGTTATATGTCATTGTTATAAATAAATCAGGTCTTCCTACAGTTCTCATTATTGACATTACATCTTCGTAATATTACTGCATATATCTTGGACTTCCAATATATGTCGACGGTAAAATAAAACGATTTCCAATTCTTTCTTTATTTTCAAAATTTTTTGAAACATTTAAAGTACTATTTGTTACATGATCTAATAAACCTTGATAACATTCTATTCGTAATTGCTTTTGATTATTACGAAAAAAGTTCATTCTATTACTTTTGACCATCACATAAGAATGTATTATATATTGTTGAGTTAATAGTCCACAATATAATATGGGACTAAAATTTATAGTATTTTGTCTGTAATTTATTCTATATAAATAATATTGTAATATTGTAAGATAATCGCTGTTTGTACTATTAAAATTTTTTTTATACCAATACTTCAACCTAAATCTCTTGCTGGGAAGAGATGGGAACATTAAAGGAAAAATCATAGGGTCCACATGATGGAACAATTTATTTAAATTCCTAAATTAGTTACAATAGCTCCACATTCTGATGTTAAAGGTTTATTACATCTATGTTTTTGATTATTGTTCTTTCTTACAAAATACAATTTATAATTTGGAACATTTTCAATATTTGATATTTCGTGTGAATGTTTAAATTTTTTAGTAATTGGATTTTTATTCATTATCTCTATCTCAAAAATATATTAAGAATATATAACATAGAATTTGTATCACGACTTTAGAAAAATTCAGCCTCATTGATTATCGATTGATTGTTGGTCACAGAAGTGATTAATCATCTATCGGTAGTCCCAATTTCTGTATAGTGTATCTAGCCTGTGATTATTAAACTAACACGGGGTTGGATTCCCTTTAATATTATCATATTAAAAAAGTCAACATATAAAAGACAATATCCTTATATATTAACTTATTCTTTTAAATTATTCTTTTTAAAAAAAGAAGCATGAATAATAATGTATTTTAATGGGAGTACATGGGGGAGATCATGGGGGATATCATGAGGGAGATTCTGCGAGAGATATACAGGGAGCTTATAGGGATAACATCTTTTTATAAAATATATGCATAAAATAACGTAAATTTACGTTACTAAATAAATTAATAGAGTTAAATAAAGTATTGGGGAGACGTGGGGGTTTTATGGGAAAATAGTGACTGAATTTTTTTTAATATAACTATATAATATTGGAAGGTATATTTAGGGAAATTTACGGATTCTTTGCAATTTAAGGTTTGAAAAAATAAAAAAGAAAAATTTATGGCACAGTGCTGAAATTTTTTTTGAGTATAGATACACAATAAACAATAAGAAATGTATAAGTGAAATTCATTTTTTATAAAGGTTAGTGGGTTATACAATGATTTTGATCACTATAGGAGTCTCAGTTATAAATCTTGCTATACCAACATCTGATATATCATAGTCTAAGACTAGGCACAAAATATTTTCTAGTTCCAGCAATTTCAAAGGCACACTTTTGAGTAATGACTTTTTTTTTTTTGTTTTTTTTATGCTTATAATGAATTAATCATTATAAGAAAGTAAACTTCAAGGTTCACAGGTCTAAAATTTAAAATACATAATCGTATGATTTCACCTAAATTCATATTTGCTCTGTTTGTTTACATACTTTGTAAATACAATTTTGACGCGAACAATCTTTAATATATTTCTTTGTACTACTAGAATGTGATTACTTCTTCCTAGATATCATTTTCAAATTTGAAAGTGTGCCACTTAAAAATATATTTTTTTAGATCGAGTTTCGCACGGAAATACGCTAACTATTTATAACAATGAGTGCTCTAATTTGAAAAATTTCAAAGGCACATTATCGTACTAAGGTTTATTTTCTCAATTTTTAAATACTATTCATGGTCCAATTTTAAAAATAAATAAATTTTAAAAGTTCGCGACTTTAAAGATTAAAAAATACAAAAAAATAATTTTCCTTGATGCCCTGGTGGAAACTACGTGGTTTCGCTTTTGTTTTCAATGACGAAAACCAGCCTTTTACTCATTGCTAAAACTTTCGCTACGCATATTTGAACTTTAGAGTTTATAGATAGATTGTTTATTAACATAAACGTAAACATTAAATTTTGCTTTGATTTGAGAAATGGATAAAAGATTGATAATAAATAATCAATCTTCCTTATTCGACAAATCATAAGATGAAGAAGAAATCTGTAGAAAATTCGACGAAGAAGCAAGTATTATAATTCAAACCGAAACGTTGCCAAAAAAATCAGAAAACCTTGACATAAGTGGATTTTTAAATTAAAAAACTTTATTAAAAAATAATAATAAAGGTTACAAACCTAAGCAATCGCTCGTTCTAAAATGAAGTGAAATTGAAACATTTATCAATAAAGTACCTGATCATGTTTATTTAGTTAAAAAGGTAAAAATATAAATTATTTACGTATTTATCAATGGTACAACAGTTCAACCTAAAAATATTTATAACAATATTGACAATAATAATTTACAATAAAATTTACGAAATAAGTTTACAATATTTACAATAATTTTAGGTAATTCTTATATTTGGAATTTGTGGCGGACTCCGATGCGAAACCAATATTAAAATCAATGACGTAGAAGATGAAATTAATCGTTTTATTGTATCAGTATTACGAAAAAAGACAAATCATCACCAACAATTTGTGGTGGGAAAACTTTTCTATGATGAGGTTAAGAAGTACGTTTCTTTGAGATCGCCAGAAAAATTCACAGATAGATTATTTATACAATATAAAGAAGGAAAGTATACTCTCCAGGTCATTGGTATAAATAAAATAATAACCTTCAACAAGATTTACTTGTTAACGACTCTGTAACACAATCTGCTATAGAACCGTAAATACCGTATATTTAAAAATTGTAAATTTAATAATTGTGAATTCGAAAATTGTACATTTGATAATTGTTCATTTATGATCAACAATAATTAATAATAAATTTTAACATTAAATTTTGAGTTGATTTATTAAAATTACAGTTATATTATTTGTATGACAAATTTATTTAAAGTATATTTGAAAAAATTAATGAAAGAAATAATTTCTTCATATTTTTCTAGAAATTAATCATAAAATAGACATTTACGATATTTTTTACCCTTCTCTAGTTTGTATGTCACTAAATTTGTTATGCAAATAACCTTACATTCTTATGTATTTTTTTATGATTATGTGTGATATTTTCGATGCCCGATCCCTCGACCAGCGATACTCGCTAACGATCGTGCCGCAAATGTCAGGGCGGGGATCGAATTCCACGATATTACAGTTTTGTCATTTTCAATGGCAAAATATAAATTGGACTTTTAACATGATCATACTTTTCACCGGGCATCAATAAAAATAGTATACTTCACGCAGTGGCGGAACTTTAACTTTTATCTCTTGTACCGTAATATACTATTTAATGAAAATTTGGGGACATAACTTTGAATGAAAAGTAAATTGACTATTGTATTCGCACAATTTTGGTACAGTCTATATCTTCTTAAGAGGCGGACGTATAGTTCTGTCCTTGTCTAATCTAAATTTCCGTTACTATACATAAATTAAATATTTCCATACAAAAGTAAAGGCAGAGCCCAATAGATTTGAGAACGAGCAAACAATTGTATTCTATGAGAAAATATAAAAATTTTATCAGTTTTCGAGTGAAGTCTGAAACGGAAAAACAAAAACTCGATTGAAGTCAAGTTCAACTGTTTCTCCGTTTCAGACTTCATTGAAAAAGTAGAAAAAAATTTTATATTTTTTCATAGAATAGAATCGTTTGCTCTTCCTTAAATCTATGGGTTGAAAAGTTAGCTGAAATAAGGCTCAATTCAACTAAAATTCAATTTTAATAATTTTAGCGAAATTTAAATAAAAGTTAGCTAAATTCATCTTATATATAGTAGGAATTCAGCTAAAAGTCAAGCTAGCTGCATTTGAGCTAAAATTAGCTAAGTTTAGCTGAAATTTAGCCTAATGTAAGTAAAAAATTAGATAAATTTAGCTAAATGTCAGTATAATGTAAGTTATAAATAGCTCAATTTGGCTGAAAGTTGATTAAATTTAGGATAAAAGTATCGAGATTCCGTTAAATTCCATACACCGAAAAACTTTTTGGGGCGAGAGACCTCTGTAGTGTAGGGCCGGGCGCCTCTATAAAGTAAATGAGTCGTCCCGTCTTAAGCATAAAGGTCTGAGACCTTTGTCACTGAGGCCGTACGTTTATTATGTTCGGCTGATGTATATACGTGGATTCGGTTTTTCCCGGCTTTATGCCTTCAGTCTTCAAAATAAAGGTCTCAGACCTTTATACGCAAGACACGACGCCTCATCAAAACGCTCCATTAATAAAGGTCTCACACCTCAAGATAAACTAAGGTCTCTCGCCTCAAAAAGTTTCTCCGTGTATAAGACATAATTCAATTTAGGCTGAAAAATTGCTAAAATTCAAATAGCTAAAATACCCGTGGTTTCACAATATTTTTCGTTATGTAAAAATTATTACTTTAGAATCCAGCTAATTTAAATTATACATATACATATACATATACATATATATATATATATATATATATATATATATATATATATATATATATATATATATATATATATATATGACGATGCTATTTTAAACATTGCGCTTGTTCCGTCGAAACGTCACAGTTTTTAAGTTTTACGCCATTATTTTAATTTCAAATATATATGTAAAGAGCGCACCACCAATCATAGTGAGAAACCGAAAAGAAACTAGTGAAGCGCGTCTCTTTGGCGATTCCTGATTGGTTCAAGAGATATAAGCGCGCGTGGGGAGCACGAGCTCTTGCAATTTTGTTTTATTTCTTCCCAGCAAGTGGAGATAGCAGATGTGTAAGAGAACCAGCCTTTGATTCAACAAAGATATAAGCGGACCTTGGCAACAAAGTCATCGCAGCGGATTCTCTTGTTTCCTTTCCAGGATTCAAATAAAAAAAGAAGTAATGTATTTGTGTTCTATCATTTTGTTAAACATTTGTATGCGTAAAATAATAATAGTTTTGATTTTTGTTTTTTTCTTGATGCGAAATGGATTTATAATAAGAAAGATTTTTGTTCTCTTTGTCGACATATTGTGACATGGTCACTTTATGATAGGCGCGCGAATATTTTTTAGGTTAAATGTATACGTATTAAAATCATAATCACGAGATATAACACGAAGTCGTTTTACCCATCAGGGTCGTTAACTTGTATTGTGTAAGGAATTAACCACCCCGCACAATGATTCGCGTTCATCAACACGTGATGAGTGAAAAATTCTTACAGCGCTGCTCTCGATGTTTTTGTTCTATTATCACTTGGTAATTTGTACTATTCGCTATCTTTTTGTAATCTTACATTCAATTTATCCACGATCATTTTGAATTTTAGTTTCGTTTAAGATTATTATAACATTTATGTAAAAGAGTGTAATTTTCATTTGTATTGTTTTCTTTGAATTCCTTTTCAATAAAAAGGGTTTTTTTGACTTTATGTTTTTTCCCTTTAAAATATGTGTTTTATTTATAACCTTAATAATATTTTCTTTTTTCAGCAACTATGTAAGAGGTTTTCAGAGTTTTTTGTTTAATATAAAAATTAAGATTAAATATTTATTAACTTAAATAGAATTTTTCTTTCAAGTAATTAGATTCTATTATTTTTTTTTCATTTTTTGAAGTTTGTTGTTTGTGATTGCAAATTGATTTATAATTAGTATAAACATTCATTAATTCAAATGTAAAATTTCTTAAATTGATTTTATATTATTAAATTATTTTATTTATATGTCAAAATTGGTTTTGATAATTAATTTTTTTATTAAAGTTAAAGTTAAATTTTATTATTTTGTTATCATTATTTATTAAAATTTTTGTATTGATAAAAAGGGTAGATAAAACTAGCTCTGAGAAATTATTCCAGATTACTCATGTGAGTCATCGTGGAAGTTCAATTCAGCGTTTGAACCGGGTTCCACACTCGACCACTAGAAAGCGAACTCATTCATCGCGCTCAAATGTAGTACCTACGATTAGCCGCTACGAGGCGTTACTCCCTCAACGGGAATAGCACGCTCCAGAGCATATAAGTCAGCGTTGCAACCGGCTTAGACAGAGGAAATTCTCAAGCTTTCTCTTCCCTTACTCTACACGAAGTAAAGAAAATACTTTTAAAATAGGTACTAAATCTACTGTATCTAATATATTTACTAAGGTATTTGAAAAAAAGTGACGATATAATTTGCATTAATATTATAGCTTGAATTTTAGGGACTAATGTTGGTACTATTATATTATGAACCAAGAGCATAAATTTTCGATGCTTAGTACCGTTTTTTTGGTACTAAGACTGATATTTCACCTACTCGATTGTGACGCATCGCTTTAATTGGTACTCGAACGAGAATCGAACGCGCGTTCACGAGCGCGCAGCTAAGCCCATGCTTTCTACCATTACCTATGCTATACCTCCGTGTTAAGGCTAAGATTGTAGAGAGCTCTTTCTCGTGCCTGCTATTCTCTGAATATTAAAATCTAGTGTCAACGTGTGATTTATTATTGTAAGTACGTAAGAATACGACGAAGTAGACTGACAAGTGTCTGGCCTATGCATCCGTTTACGTATTTGCAATATAGTGGTTCATGTGCCGTAATGTGTATTTCATTTGTGAAATAAGATTAATTTCTTTCCTTGTTAAGGCTTGTGCTCAATAAATCGCTTGCAAGCGCGTGGATTTCTCCGCATTTGCAAGTATTATGAGAAAAGTGATAGCAAAGTTAACGTTTAAAACAACGAACGAGTTAAATTTGAAAGACACTTGAGGCACAAGATACCTAGTTTTCTTTTCTTTTTCCTATCTGAATAATTTCTAAAGCGTATGACCCCGTAGCAGTTGGGCATGGCGACCTTGACCGTCTACGGGTTAGCTCTCTACATGAACTTATGAACATACTAAAACACATTACACATAAACTTGTATATTAGCGCGTGATTGTGATCATGCGAAATACATTTAAATTTCTTTCTAAAGTACGCGTGACGGCTTTACCACGCACGTTTTACATGAATTTAGTTGCAGTTTTTTTAACACGCAATCGAATTATTAATAATATAAACGTTGATTAAAAATTCTGATTAGTATAAAAGACATCATACTCACTAGGAGAGTGTCACACCTCCGGATCACGGATTTTGCTCAAACTTCGGGATAAGTTTTCAGATGATAAAATATGGAAAAAGCTAAAGTTATAGTCATAAATACTCAATATTTCCCTAGTTACTGACAATTAAAGAAAATTACTAAAAAAGTTACTAGATTTTTAAACGCATATAGTTCTTTAGCATTGATAGCTACAAGCTTGAAACTTTTTTTAAATTAAAGCTGAGCTCAAATCCTTTCGAATTAGTAGTTATAGCATGTGAAAATATTATTTTTTCCCAAAGTTAGAGCGTGATAAGCAATGGACCTGATTTTTCTTTTAAAAACATTAATTAATAATGAAAGCTGAAATTAGGTCCAATCCTTATTACGCTCCAACTTTGGGAAAAACTAATAATTTTGATATGCTGTAACTACTATTTCGAAAGGATTTGAGCTCAGCTTTAATTTAAAAAAAGTTTCAAGCTTGTAGCTATCGACGCTAAAGAACTATATGCGTTTAAAAATCTAGTAACTTTTTTAGTGATTTTCTTTAATTGCCTGTAACTAGGGAAATATTGAGTATTTATGACTATAACTTTAGCTTTTTCCATATTTTATTATCTGAAAACTTATCCCGAAGTTTGAGCAAAATCCGTGATCCGGAGGTGTGACACTCTCCTAGTCAGTACTCCGGAAATTTCTATCTATATTCTATTGTCGATTTTAAGAGTAGTTGCTATTAATTTGTATTGAGAAAACAGATATTTGAAGCATTGAATGAAGCTCACATACAAATTTGTGTGTTCGTCATCTTAAGGGGGTTATCAAGTAAATCGAGTTGTGTCATATTACCTTGAAATTTTGATCACATGTTTATAATAACATTATGTACCTGCTATTAAATTTTTAGAAGCATTAGCGGTACCGTTTTTGAGATATAAACTTCTAAAGTTTCAACTTTTAACACGTAATCCCTATATTGACGTGCTGTAAAAGGGACGTTTTCAATGATTGTGAATTTGTTTTGTGTCAGAATTAAACCAAAAACTAATATGTAATTTAGAATTTCATAAAGAATATATTGATCACAAATTAAAAAATACTAGCGGTACCGTTTTCGAGAAATTACAACTCAAACGTATATACAAATAGAAAATATCTATAGAAAATGTATGAATCTAAGCACGTCAAACGGACAGAGAGTAGTGGTGGGGTAACGACGACTAGTGTGTGCATGTACATATATAACGCGCCACGTGAGCACAGTCGGAAATCAAAAGTTGAAACTATAGCGCATGCGCGCAGACGCTTGTTTTGGTACTTCGAGCAATAAAACTTTTGTCTCCGACCAGTACTTGACAACCTCCTTAAACAATAAGAGTAACGATGCACAATATCATACATCAAATTATAACAATCAGAGACTTGGCTTTTCTTCAATAAAAGTCAAACATACCATTGTTATTACAAATAAATTTGGCTTTCAGCGATCAATAATCTAATAATTAAGAAGAGATAAGATCCACGCGTTATTTAATGAATTTCCCAATTATTCGTAGGATTCTTTTTTATTATAATATAAGCTTATCGTAGCTTACATAGGTTACAGCTTAGGTAATCTTACATGATTAAAGGGCAATATTTCGCAGAAAATGTGATTGTTAATCTCTTTTGGTGCTGCTTTTTCTGTTACTAAAATTAAAAGTTGATAAATATAGTATTTTTTATATAATATATATATATATATATATATATATATATATATATATATATATATATATATATATATATATATAGGCGATTCCACGTCAAGCGGAACAGACAAAATTTTTTTATTTGCTTAAAATGTTTGTTTTTGTGACCTGAGAAATCAAAAATTTTTTCAGATTACTTTAGGCCATTATTTCCGAGATATGAACATCCAAAGTTGGTCAAAAACGAAATTTTGTCAAAAAATTCGTTTTTTCCATTCTAAATAGCGCGAGAATAGCGCGTCTGACTAAAAATATTTTAAATATAATGCTTACAAAATTTTACGATCTTTATAAAAAATTAAACATTTCCACCATCATAGCCCTTTCAAGGTACTTTTTTGTCAATTTTAAAGTAAAAAATAGTCTAAATACCATACCATCAAATTTTTTCGTCTTCTAATCATGAAAAATAGATTCCTTGTCGAAAATTACATAAATCATCAAGTTTTTGGAGTGGGCAAATAGGTATTATTAGTTTTATAAAGTAATTTCCAAAAAAACTCGGTATATTTATCAAAACCACAACCCTTTCCGTTTTTATCATCTCTCACTGGTCTGTTGTAGTTCGCCTTTGTGTCTATGATTTATTAATTCTCGGAGCTTATATTTTAGTTTTAAGAAGATTCATAACTTGGTTGATTCTAATTTGAAAAATTATTTTTACAGATCTAGAGGTTTATTTCATAAAAGTCAGCTTTATTTTTAAAAAATAACTTTAGACCCTTACAAAACACACATCTTGTTACCTTTTTCAAGCATATGTAGTAATTTAAAAAATAATGATAAATGTAATACTATTGCTAATAATAATAATGATGATCAAAATGATGTCAAAATACTCTTGTTTGAAATTACTCCGGTATATAAAATTGAAGAAAATTTTTAACACTCTCTTTTTATATTACAATAATAAAATGACTATTACATTTAAATGATACGTTGAAGATCCAGAAAGTATTAACTCTGAGAAAACAGATTCTCAGAAGTTTTTGGGAAAGCTGATTCTAAGGTCATGCTATCATTTATTCATAATATGATGATAGATAATAAGTAATTAACTGAATATTCAACAATTGAAAAATTGTTTCTGCAGCTACTTATCCATTTTCTTTAGCCTTTTCAATTTAATATCCTACATTATAATGTTATAATAATAATAATAACAATTTTGAAATCCATAAAAGATCTTACTTGACTGATTTGTGAGTGATTTATTTATTAAATCAAGTCTGTCGACATTAAATTTAAAAACTAAATTTCTTATCAATGTATAGATTTCATCAACGTATCATTTTATTTCAGGAATCTCGTAGAATTCGAATTGAGTTTACGATATTTTTACGATATACAATACAGAAAGTTAGCAATATGTTCATAAATGATTGAAAAAAATAACACATAAGCAAAATTAACGAATTTAATCAAATATTACTGACGTATCATTTGAATAAATAAGTAAAAAAAGAAAAAAAAATTCATATTTTTGAATTATTAGAATTTTTATATATTTTTCTATTGCAAATATTACATTAAAACATAGCCGGTAGTTGAAGGAATTCTTCTTCTGTAGACTTTAATATAAATGAAATTTTTTATTTTCCCTAAAAAAATAATTATTTATTTTAAAAAAAGGTATAAAATTAGAGTTCTGAATTTGCCCTAATAGCTCCCATAATAATTTTCTTAGAATATTGTCAAAAAAATATACAAAATAAAATCATTATAAAAATTTTTCATGTTGTTGAAGACTATTGGTATTGTGAAACAAGGACTAGAACTAATCAGGTGAGTATCAGACCTCCGAATCATGGACTTTACTCAAAATCGGGCAGATCATTCTGGATTCAGCAATATAAAGAAAGACAGAATTATTTCTTTGTTAATTTTTAATTTTTAAATTTTTTAAGGTTTTCTTAAAAACTAAGTAACATAAATAAGTTTTGCTTATCAAAGAAAATATCACTTTTTATGATACAAGATGGGGCTTTCTTTTTATTTTTTGTTACCCTAGTGGAAATATAAAATGTGTATTAATGTTTGAAATAGTTTAAAATTATTTAAAATTTTAAAAACATTTTAAAACTGTTTAAAACTGTTTAAAATAGTTTATAAGTGTAAAATTTGGGACGTTTTGAATAGTTTTGAACAGTTTTAAACAGTTTTGAACAGTTCAGAATAATTTGAAACTAAAGAGAACATTTCCTCGTATATATTATATAAACTTTATTATATAGAAGAAAATTTTCACAAACACAATATTATCAAACATTGTTTGGAATCATTTCGAACTTTTTAAAATTGTTCAAAAGTTCTCAAAAGTGTTCAAAAGTGTTTAAATCTGTTCTAAACTATTTAAAACTGTTTATAACGGTTCAAGTTTATAAAAAACAGTTCATAATTATTTATGATTGTTTTTTTAAATGTTTTGAATTTTCAAAAGAATTAATAACTTTTAAACATAAAAAGTTCAAAATTATTAAAGACCGTTTAAAATCATTTCAAACTTTTGAAAACTGTGTAAAACTGTTTAAAACTGTTTTAAATGTCCCAAATTTCACACTTATAAACTGTTTTAAACAGGTTTAAATACTAATAAACATTTTTTATTTCCGCTAGGATACAATTATTAACTTTTTTAGAAAAATTAATTAATTAATTAGAAGAGGACAAAGATGTACTACATGCTCTTAACCGTAGCATAAACGGAGAAAATTCTTTATGATAAATGTTTGTACTTTTGAATAACCACAAGGAACTCACTTAATTTCTCAGTAATACTTCTACTTTTGTATAAAATAATTCTCTATTTAAAGTAATTTATAACACAAATTAAAAGTGAAAAGTATCAAATTTTCTTAGCAAATTTTGCTACTTCGCAAAATAAATTTGTTCAGTATATTGTTATTCCTAATATTTGAAATGTCTTACACATTGACTGGAAATATATTAAAATTTAGATAAAACGTCTTATTAAAAATTTATGATTTTGATTGCTATATTTATATGTATATCCATTATACCTAGAAGATATAACGAACAAAACAACATACAAAAAATAGAAAGTTCTATTTACTCTAAAGTTAGTATTTTTTGAAAATAAAATAGACTTGGAAGTGACATACCTCTAGTTTTCATAATATTTAAAATCTTAATTAATGAACTCTAAAGTCTTTTTCAGACAAAAACATAAGCTTTACTGAGTTGATAAATCCGAAACACGAAGGCGAACTACAGCAGACCAGTGACAGACGATAAAAACGGAAAGGGTTGTGGTTTTGATAAAAATACCGAGTTATTTGGAAATTACTTTGTCAAACTAATAATACCTATTTGCCCATTCCAAAAACTTGATGATTCATGTAATTTTAGACAAGGAATCTATTTTTCATGGTTAGAAGACAAAAAAATTTGATGGTCGTGTATTTAGGCTATTTTTCACTTTAAAATTGACAAAAAAGTACCTTGAAAGGGCTATGATGGTGGAAATGTTTAATTTTTTATAAAGTTCGTAAAATTTTGTAAGCATTATATTTAAAATATTTTTAGTCAGACGCGCTATTCTCGCGCTATTTAGAGTGAAAAAAACGCATTTTTTGACAAAATTGCGTTTTTGACCAACTTTGGATGTTTATATCTCGGAAATTATGGCCTAAAGTAATCTGAAAAAATTTTTGGTTCCTCAGGTCACAAAAACAAACATTGTAAGCAAATAAAAATTTTTTTTAAAATTCTGTCTATTCCACTTAACGTGGAATCGCCCATATATATATATATATATATATATATATATATATATATATATATATATATATATATATAACATTTCTAAATTACTAGTAATTGATTTTCTAATTCGTGATATTTTAGGAATAAAACAATACATGTTCATCTGCCATACTCCGTTTTAAAAAAGTTAGCTTTTGAGTTTAAAATTTATTATTAGTAATTCAAAATTATTATATATTATATGATTTATATTATATTTATTAACTGTTAAAAATTGTTATACAATTCAATAGTTTTCACGTTATTAGGTATTAATTATGTTCACGTTTCATAGTTAACAACGCCGCAGTGTATATTATATATTATATAGGTAATACGTTAGTATAAGATATTTTAGTTCCGTAGAACGAAAAAATTCAGTACTATAACAAATAATTTTTGGGATAAGTTGCGTTAAAAGATGTACCAATATAGGTCGTCTTAATTTATGTACTAAGTATCAATTAAAAAACGACTAGTAATGTTTTTTCAACTACTGACTGAAGTTTGTACATTTTTTTGGGTATTTTCCTTTCTCCGTGTATAAAGAAGTTAGGCTCTATACAGTGAGGGTTATCCTACCAGTGTTCCTTTCACTGATCATATCTACGTAGTGGAGGGATTTTCCTGCGTAGATTCCTAAATATCTAATTGTGTAGTAGAGGAATTTCCTTGCACAGCTCCCTATCTCTTACCTCCACCTTCCCCGTCGGGGTGGGTCCTCTGCTAGTTGATGCGAGTAGCACGACTAGTATACCCCCTCCATGTCTACGCTGAAACTTGGAGGTTACCTTTTCTGTCTTCCTGTGATATCGATCCGCACCTCTAGCCTGTACGAAGGCTCACCAAGACACCGCCTAGATTACACGCTACCGGTAAAGTAGTTTCCGACTGTACTAACCGTCGGTAATCGCATAGTCCGTAAGCTGTACAAAGATATACTCATCGTTTAAGTGATTTTTCTTTATTTTAGTTTTGTAATTGATACCGTTCGGAATTATTAATGATAAGTTTGTTAAAACCACGTCACCGGTAAAAATAAATATCGACCGCGAAAAATATAATCAATTCTTAGTCCGTTTGTCTTTATAAACGACACCAATGTCATTTGCATTTTAATCTAACCGCTTTTTTTATTACTCTTAAAATAATAATTACGTGCCGCCGTTTCCTGCCTTTTCTCAATCTTGTATTAGTTTTCAAGTTCCACTCAATAAACGCAAAGAACATTTATTGTGAAAAATATAAATTGCTTGACTCTTACTCATTTACCAGTTTAGCTCAACCAATGCTGTATCCGCCCCGTCGTTTATCACTTTAGTTTTAAGCTTGCTTATTTCGTTAATTTAATTATTATTTCAATGCAATAGTAAATTCTTTTAATCTTTTTATTAATATTAATTACAGTTTAATTTTTATGCATTTATTTTATTAAAGTTAAATTTTCATTATAGAACTCACTTTTACTTTCCCATATGGAAAAAATTTTTAGATATAATTGTAAATAACTGTTAATAACTGTAAATAACTATAAATAATTGTAAATAATTATTAATAACATTAAATTATTCACTAATTCAAAAATTTTTGAAAATGTAAATAACTGTAAATAATTATGAATAATTGTAAATAATTATAAAAAACTGTAAATAATTGTAAATAATTGTAAATATTTGTAAATAACTGTAAATAACAGTTTATAACTGTAAATAACTGTAAATAACAGTTTATAACTGTAAATAACTGTAAATAACAGTTTATAACTGTAAATAACTGTAAATAACAGTTTATAACTGTAAATAACTGTAAATAATAGTAATTAATAGTAAATAACTGTAAATAACTATTATTTATGTCTCAATTCAGACATTTTTTAACAGTTATTAACAATTATTTACTATTATTTACAGTTTTTTACATAAATTATTTCCATATGGGTTCATTATTAAATTCAGTAAATTCAATTTAGTTTATAAGTTCTGAGCTTTGGCTTATTCAAACCACCGAGAGATCATCATCCAGCATCTACTCTCAGGTAAAAAGTAAAGTCTGATGAATCTACAGCTATCTAGAAATGCCAATATATATATATATATATATATATATATATATATATATATATATATATATATATATATATATATATATATATATTGGCTTTTCCTTCCATCATCCAGCATCCACTCTCAGGTAAAAAGTAAAGTCTGATGAATTTACATATTCTAGGGGGCAAACCCCCTACGCGCAAGCGCACCAACCCCCATTCGCTTTTATAACATTAAAATATTTTCAAGAATTAGCAATTTTTTCATACGTTTTTTATTTAAAATACTTAATGATTTTAATTATTCAAAAGTTCGTTTTAGATAAATATTTAATGATTTTTTAATAAAACTAATAATCTACATAAATTTCTACGAATGTATTTGTAGAAAAAATAATTATGATTTTTATACATGGATTATTAAATAAAAGAAATACCTACGTTGACTATAAAATAATAAAATAAAAAATAATTCTTTTAGTCTATAGTTCTATAAATCAAACATTTTTTTCGTTTTTTTATCGATGTTTTAGCTGAATTTAGCTATTTCTAAGCTAATTATAAGCTTGAATTCAGCTAAATTCAACGCTATGATGTGGGTCCAAAAATGAGGGGCATATTTCTGACGGCGACATCAGCGATATATTTTTATTAGTATAGAAAGAATATAATATAAATAAATCTAAAATTTAGCTGAAATCAAACCAAAATTTATCTGGAATTGCTTGAAAATTGTATAAATTTAGCTAACATCTAGTTAATTTCCATCTAAAATGTTTATAAAAATAGCTAACTTTTAGCTGAATTCTAGCTGAATCCTAGCTAAATTCTAGCTGACTGGGTACCCATTAAATTTTCATACACGACAGCGGCGCTAGGATATCTTTATTATATATATATATATATATATATATATATTATATTATGAAAAGATTTCACCGTCACCGCCACCGTGTATAAGAATGGGATGTGTCCCTAGTTAGCTAGAATTCAGCTAGAATCAAGCTGAAATTTAGCTAAAATTTAGCTAAAAGTTAGCTAAAATTTAGATAAAAGTTAGCTAAAAGTTAGTTTAAAGTTAACTTAAAGTTAGCTAAAGTCAGATAAAATTATATAAAACTTAGCTACATCAAATCAAAAGTTAGATAAAGGGTCTAGCCGGGTTAGATAGGTGAATTGGCCCCAGAAGCATAGAGAAAAACCGATACAGCCATCATATTCTATATAAAAAAATATACCTCTATAGAAATTTTTAGCCCTCTAAACCTAAACCTAACCTCAAAAACGCGTTTTCATTTTTTGAGTCTCTTAGCTCTACCTTCGTCAATTTTTAAGCTAGAACACTTTTTTTTTCAATTTAGGTGTTTTGAAGCTCTATAAAATAGTTTCTGATGATTTTTTTGTAGGTGCAAAATTCAAATTTCTAGAGACGTTTGAAAATTTTTTCTTGAGATATTTCCAAAACTAAGATAGATGACCCTCTGAAAAAAGTATATAATATTTATTCATGCACTAAAAGTATGTAAAAATTTTTTTAGATTCGTAAAAGTGGTGGAACAGCGTCAAAAAGGAAAAAACGTTTTATTTTGCGTATTTTTGCTTATACACGGCCTAACCCTTGTATCCTACAATTTCGTTTGCAATATTCTTAAGTAAAATTTTATTTTTGGAGACACTCTGGGTTGTAATATATCGAGAATAACTCGAAATTTTCCAATTTTTACGTTAAAGCGCTCCCAGAGATCTTAAAAACCCATTATACTAATAGAAATCCGTATAAATGTCCCACCAGGTGAAACTCATATCATAAGCCATAAAACTATGCATATATTCTTCTACAGTATATCTAAATATATATAATTCAATACTATGAACAGGAATATACAGATATACTGACTGTATTGTTTTGGGTTATCACTTAAACGCCACCTTACGGGAGCAATCATCCTAATTCTTCCCAATACCCCTAAACTCATGTGTACTACATTTCTATTTACAGAAACAGATAGTAGATATAGGTTGAATCAGCCAGCAACTGCACAAATCTAGTTTGGAATAAGTTTTTTTAATTGAAATAACACTTATATCAGATATTATTTTATTGTTATCGTTTAAAAATACTTGTTATCTTTAAAGTGCACGGCATGGTAATTTAGAGCGCCCTTCCAGGGTGAGATCAGCAAAATGTTTACATCCACCGTGCTAACGTTTTACCCAACAGTATTATTAAGTTAATACTATATAATTTTTAAAAAATTAATTGATATTATCAATTTCATATACTTTAATTAATTAAATTATTTTTGGTTTTGGAATTAATGAAATTTTTCAATTTTTATGCTATTTGAAAGATGAAAATTTCACCCTATTTGTAGAATTTTAGAAAGTATATGTTATTATATCAAATCATGCATAATAAGTAGGTCGGATGGGATTTGAGTACAACTTGAAAATTGAGTATCGTTACTTGAATATCAGCTGTTACTTTAATTGAGTGTGACATCTTTACCGACGACCATCATATCTATGTGCTTTTATATTTCATATAAAAGATTAATAATAGATGAAAAATGGGTAATAATATCTTTTTTACAATTAGCTAATCATCCTGTAATCATTGTGAAGTTTGATCATGTAAAATAATTATTAATTTTATAATTTTATTCAAAGTATAGGGTTGAAAATATCATTTTGGAAAAGGTAAATTGAAGTATAATAACCAAATGATTAAATTTAAATTTTGTTGAATCAAAATCAAACACTTGAATATAGTCTTTACAAAGTTAATTTAATTTTTATTTAATTTTGTAAAAGAACACCGACATCACAGTTTTCCAAATTTTTTATCCTCATTCCAAAAATGTTTTAAATATCTCTTTATTACTGCACTGAAAAAAACCCGAATCCAGCGTTGCGAAGTTGATCGTATTAGCGGGGTGCGAACAACATTTGAAGCATAAGAATACATAAAATCGTAGTAGACTCATGCGTAACTATACCGCAGTCAATCATTGCGACCGTCTGTACAGTATAGTAACGTGAATCCGAGTAGAGCGCTGCGACTGCATTGCCGGGTTAATCGCTTCGACTCGTCGGCATTATCCATGCTGACAGCCAAAACCGGGCACAACTTTTAGCGTTGCGTGGTTGCTTGCTTCGACTCGTCGGCATCTCGCATGCCGCAAGCCGAGATCGAGCACAGAGACAACGTTGCGAGTTCGTATACTTCGACTTTCCAGATTCTAGTACTGCAAAAGTTGATATTTATACTTTATGTCAATTTAAATTATGTGTTAATTATGAATTTTCTTTTCAAATCTTTAGTTAATAATAAAAAGCTTAAATTTGGTCTAATCTTTATTACGCTGTGACTTTTGGAAAAAAAAAAGTTTTTCTATATCGTGAAAGTGCTATTTTGAAATGATTTGAGCATAGTTTTTATTTAAGTTTTATTAATGCTTAATACCTATAAGTATTTACAAATCTAGTAAATTTTTATTGATATTCTTCAATTGCCTGGACTAGGAAAATATTTAGTGTTTGTGGCTATAAATTTAGCTTTTTCTATATTTTGTTCTTTGAAAATTTATCACGAAGTTTGAGTAAAATTCGTCATCCAAAGATATGATACTCTCCTAGTAAGTTTATTTAAAAATTAAATCTATGCACAAGTATTCGAGATATTACTTTTATCGAATAATCCTATATAATTATTAAGAAAAAGAGTTATATTGTCATGTAATTAACTTAAAGAGACGTATAAATTAATGTTTAGTTAAATGAATGACATTGAACATTCAATTAAAAATATAGATTATTATACTAAATATTTATTTCATTTGAAAAAATATAATTTATTTATAATTTCAATAAAATATCATTAATTTAGAGACATAAGTTTTAATTTAAAGGCATTGATACCTTAAATTTAAAAATATAAATTTATAATTGCATTCATGAAATAAAGTTTTAATAAAATATTTATTTGAAATTAAAAAAGCATTCTTACATAATTTTATAAAGTATAATTTAAAACAAAAATAAAAATTCATAAATTCGTTATCCATTAGCATATTTATGGAATGAAAAATCGTTTGATGTTATTGATTTGAAAGCTGTCATAATTACAAAATGTTTCCATATAAACCCGTTATATGAATTTTGTTTATTATTTTCGAAACAGACAATTTATTCGCAAACACAGTTGTGTATTTTTTAATGTGAGAGAATGGTAACTATTTGAAAATTGTTTCAAAAAAGTTACATACGAAGTTAGAACGTTTAAAAATTTATCTTTAAATCTTTGAATTCTATTTGAAATAAATTTTATTCAAATATTCTTCTATTATATTTCATGAATTTTTAATAAAATAATACACTTGTATATATGTATATGAGATATTTAATGTTCACTGACACAGTTAAAAAATAAAAATTGATAAAATTGAGGCAATAAGTTCCAATTGGATCCCAAAATAGAAAAAATTAATTTTAGAGCTCTAAATCTTTTTTTAAATTAATGTTTTAATGAATTTTTGATTCAAAACTATCGAACCAGAGTAAAAATTTAATAGAATCATTTTTCTTATGAATAAAATGTAGAATGTAATTGAATTTCGGAAAATTACAATATGTGGCTGATTCCATTCAGATTCATGCAGGCCGTCACTGATCGAATTTTTTTTTTTGTTCTAAGTAATAAAAATACCTTCTATTATGTATATGAAGATAAAATTTACCTCATAGAACGCTCAAAAATTTTTTTTTTTTTTACTACAGCAGTTTTAGTGTTGGATGTAAAAACGATAATTCAAAAATTGAAAATGAACCTCTACTTTTAAATGACTGTCGCTCCGTCAATTTTTAACCTTTTTGGACGTCCTTTTAACAAAAGTGTGCGAAATTTGGTCTAGTTTTAAATGCGATCTCGATTTTTGTAATACAATTTGATCTCGCTGATTTATTTACGAAAAACCAAAAAAAGCGATTTTTTTCAAACACGATTTTCTCAAAAACTATATTTTTTTTTTTTTGAAATTTTTATATGATTTTATACATAAAAAATACTAACTTTTAGGGTAGGTGAGAATATGCGATTTTGCCTTATTTTTTTTAAACAGATTTTTTTATATTTTCGATTTTAAAACATTGATAGCATGGCGCATCGTACTATTTTTCTAACTTTACGTGTTCTTACAACTATTTTTATGCTTTTATTTATTGATATATCAAAAATATCAACAATAATCTTTAAAATAAACCCCGGATCGAATATTTTGATCAATTAGAACAAAAGTTATGACGATTTAAAGTTTAAAAAAAAAATGCTGAAACTTTAAATAAATATATTTACTTTGAATTTTGAATTTTAAATTTAAATTTCAAATTTTGAAAAGGTGAATTTTTTAAATACTAAAATATATTATTTGGTCATTCCCAATGAACAAATAATATGCGATACAATTAAGAAATGAACACTAATGAATTGAGAACTAATGTGAATAAAAAAATCTGAATTTGAATAAAACCTTTCAATTTACTTCTTGCCACTCATGTCTCGAAGTTTTGGCAGTGTAAATTTGGTTTCGTTTACTTTTTCTACAGTGAATCTTTTGAATACCTTTAATTTCTTTTGCATTTCCTAACTATTCCATTTTTTTTGTCTGTCGAAAAACTTCTAACTCATCCTTGCGGATAACAAGAATGTTAATCGACGGAGTATATTTTGATACGTGAGTGGCGAAATTTTCAGCGTTTCTAATAAAATCTGCATTCTTCTTGGACAGATTATGCGTGGTAGCATAATGTATAACTAAACCACCAATACCATCACAAGCGCCTTTGCCATGAACTGTTGCAGAAAAAAGCCATTTTCTGTTTACTTTTGAGTTTTGAAACTCATAGAATTGATATCTATTTTTACAATGACTGGCAGCTCCATCAGAAATGGTTATGATTTCATCAAGATCTTGCGCAATATGTTTTTGTTTTAAGTTGTCGATAATTAAATTTATAGTTATTAGGGCATGAGACGAATCATGTTTAATATCGTCAGAGACGGTGACATAACTGACTGTCTTATCATTTCCAAAATAGCATACTGACGTAAATATTGATATTTGATTTTTACTCTAATGATAGCTTTGAATTTCATTTTGAAGCAGAACTGTCCAATTTTCTGCAAAATCAACATGAATAACTAATTGGAAGTCATTATTTTTCGCTAAAAGTTTAACCTCTTTAATTGCTATACGTTGAATTTCTTTGACTAATTTATGAGCTCTTACAGTGAGAGCACGCTCTCTTAACTCTATTAAGAAATTTTCAATTGTGCTAGTTTTATTCAGTAAATTTGATTTTTCTGAATAAAATCTGCAATGTCTTGTTTATTCTCTTTTTTATAATTATTCAAAGCATCTGTAAATATCATATTTATTTAAAGTTTCAGCATTTTTTTTTAAACTTTAAATCATCATAACTTTTGTTCTAATTGATCAAAATATTCGATCCGGGGTTTATTTTAAAGATTATTGTTGATATTTTTGATATATTAATAAATGAAAGCATAAAAATAGTTGTAAGAACACGTAAAGTTGGAAAAATAGTACGATGCGCCATGGTATCAATGTTTTAAAATCGAAAATATAAAAAAAACGTTTAAAAATCTGTTTAAAAAAAATAAGGCAAAATCGCATATTCTTACCTACCCTAAAAGTTAGTATTTTTTATGTATAAAATCATATAAAAATTTCAAAAAAAATATATAGTTTTTGAGAAAATCGTGTTTGAAAAAAATCGCTTTTTCTCGGTTTTTCGTAAATAACTCAGCGAGATCAAATTGTATTACAAAAATCGAGATCGCATTTAAAATTAGACCAAATTTCGCACACTTTCGTTAAAAGAACGTCCAAAAAGGTTAAAAATTGACGGAGCGACAGTCATTTAAAAGTAGAGGTTCATTTTCAATTTTTGAATTTTCGTTTTTACATCCAACACTAAAACTGCTGTAGTAAAAAAAAAAAAAAATTTTGAGCGTTCTATGAGGTAAATTTTATTTTCATATACATAATAGAAGGTATTTTTATTACTTAGAACAAAAAAAAAATTCGATCAGTGACGGCCTGCATGAATCTGAATGGAATCAGCCATGTAAATTTTTTAGCTTATCTGACTGGTGGAAGGTTACTATTCGATATACAAAAAAACTTAATAGGAAACTTGCCTGATTAATTTTCTCATTTTTAACGGGGAAATAACTGAAAACTTCTTAATTTGCAAAAGAGTCAGAAAAATATTAATTTTATAATTGATAAGATCTTTTTTCTTTCCTTAATTTTGAAGAAAACATACAAATACATTTTTTATCAGATATCATTTAGATAGATAGATAGGTATTCATTAGATTATATTAACTGATCAAGTCCACTTAGTAAATATTTTCATGTAAAATATTGATCAACTACATTTTATTATAAATAATTAATGAGTATACTTAAGAATGGGCCGAACTATCTGTCTTTGTCTAATAGCGTTTTTCATCATTTATGTAAACACTATCCAGTATAACAAGAAAAAAATAGCAGCCCCCGCTAGATATTAGTATAATAAGTAAGTTTTGTAATAACAAACAAATTTTTTTATTGCGTAGTTTTTGAGTAATTAGAGACCTACCAAAAAAAGATAGGTTATATTCTAGATGGCTAGTAGGTCTCTAATTAGTCAAAAACTATGCGGTAAAAAATTTGATTGTAATTACAAAATTTACTAATTATACTATTATCTAGCGGGGGCTGCTATTTTTTTCTTGTTATAAAGGATAGTGTTTATATAAATAATAAAAAACGCTATTAGACAGAGACAGATAGTTCGGCCCCTTTTTAAACAAGATATCTGATTTTTTAAATTCGAGTAAATATTAAAGTATAACGAAACATTAGTCCTTATTTAATTTAATAAACGTTTCATATAATATGTTAATAAATAAAATTTAATCTAAATAATATTAAAGAATTAAAACATTTACTTATTTAGTAATCATATAAACACTTTTTGAATGAAAATTAAATTAACACATAATTTAAATTGACATAAAGTATTAATATCGATTTTCGCAGTACTAAAATCTGGAAAGTCGAAGTATACGAACTCGCAAAGTTGTCTCTGTGCTCGATCTCAGCTTGCGGCATGCAAGATGCCGACGAGTCGAAGCAAGCAACCACACAACGCTAAAAGTTGTGCCCGGTTTCGGCTATCAGCATGGATAATGCCGATGAGTCGAAGCGATTGACCCGGCAATGCAGTCGCAGCGTTTTACTCGGATTTACGTTACTATACTGTACAGACGGTCGCAATGATTGACTGCGGTATAGTTACGCATAAGCCTACTACGATTTTATGTATTCTTATGCTTCGAATGTTGTTCGCATCCCACTAATACGATCAACTTCGCAACGTTGGATTCGGATTTTTTTTCAGTGTGCCTTACATTTTAAAACATCGATAAAAAAAACGAGAAAAAACAATGTTTGATCAATAGATTTATAGACTATTTTTCAATTCATTATGTTACAGTCAACGTAGGCATTCTTTTTATTTAATAATCTACGTATAAAAATAATAGTTATTTTTTCTGCAAATACATTTTTAGAAATTCGTGTAGATAAATAGATTCAATAAAAGATCATTGAAGATTCACCTAAAGAAAACTTTTGAATAATTAAAATTATTTAGTAAAATTTTAAATAAAAGTTATTAAAAAAATTGCAAATACTTGGATATTTTTTTAAAGTTATAAAAGCAAGACGGGAGTAATACCCCCTAGTATATATATATATATATATATATATATATATATATATATACATATATATACACTAGGGAGGTTCTCCCTGCGCGCGTTGCGCGCCAACGTCCTGTCTAAAATTTTTATTAAAAATAATATCTTTTAATATTTTTATTTAGTTTAATCTCGAAAAAATTAATTTTGAAAAGATTCAATAAATGAATCATTTTTTTAAAGAGATTTTAAAAACAGACTGGATTTTCTATTCTTGTCTAATTCAGTCTTTTGTTATTATAATAATAATAAACTTTATTTCATCTCAACATATTTTACAACTGTTTTGTATGTTTAGTGTATGTGTGTGTGCATGTGTGTGTATGTTGTCTCATAGTAATTTTCATTTATACTTATTGTACATAATACATAATTTTTTTTTTTTTTTTTTTTTTTTTTTTTTTTTTTTTTTTAAAAAGATTAATATATAAAGGATATTGTTATCCTCTATATAATTAACCTTTTTCTATGGAGATGTCGAGGGAGCCCAGCCCGGAACCGTTTAACACATTACATCAGGCTAGACTGTCAGACACCGCCATACCGAAAACTTTGACTACCGATGGATGGTCAGCCACTTTTTGTGACCAACAATCAACCGATACTCAATGAGGTCAGATTTCTTAAGAGTCGCGATATGGGTAGCACATACACTAATTTTCTTTCGAAAAAAAGTCAGAGGTGCCTGGCCAGGATTCGAACCCATGCCCACCGCGTTGAAGGCAAGAGCTCTATCCGTTACGCCACCGCGCTCCTATGTACATAATACATAATACACATTATACTTCTTGCAAATTTTATTTCTCAATTATATGCTATTCTCTCACACTATACACCTTCTTCTACCTGTCCTTCTTCACACTCCTTCTCTCTTCACCTCTCCTTCTCCCTCACACATATTCTTCTTCATACCTTTTCTTTCTCCATAGCCTTTCTTGGACTGATCTATCTCTTACACCCTTTTCCTCGCTGCTCCTTCTTCTTATTACTATGCTTTTCATTCTCCCTCTTCTTTCTCTTTCATTCTTTGCTCTCTCCTTCCTCTGCCATACCATTAACGGTTCATCTACACTCACATCCTTATCCATTCTTCCTTTTCTAAACCTTTGTAGCAGGAGATCTCTTTTTAATTTATTTTCAAAAATAATCCACTCTGCTTTATTGCCTTCTCCTAACGTTTCTAACGCCCAGTGTGCCTTTCCTATACCTTTTTCTATCCAGCTTTCTAACTCTTCAATACTTCTCTCTCCTCTTTTTAGTACCAATATCCTCTCTTTTCCGAATGTTCTGCACATATATGCTAAACTTTTCCCTTTTCTCCTAAATTCTGCTTCTTCCTCCTTTTCACTCTCACTTTCAATACTCTCCTTTTCTTCTTGTACTTCCATCTCTGAATTATCCTCACTTTCTACTATAACCTTACTTGTTTCTTTTACTATCTTTTTTATCTTTTTTATTTCTACCTTTCTGCACTGATTCTCCTTTATTAAGTCGTTAATGATCTCCTGCATTTCCATTACCTCTTCACCATTCTCTTCCAGCTTCCCTAACCTCTCCTCTATTTTCTCAAACCATACTTCACCCTTTTCTACTCTCTTGCTAAACTTTTCTAATTCTCCTTTTATCTGTTTTAAACTCCTCTCCATACTTTTTATTTTCTCACTTCTGATGTTGCCACTCATTTCGATCTACTCTTCTCTTTTCTTTTATCACTGCTATTTCTATTTACCTATTCTCTCTTATCTTACTTCTGTCTCTTTTGCTATCCTTCACACAACTGTGAGCACGTGTCTCTATAACCTAACCCGACTTTACCTCTCCTCTCTCGACTCCAGTGTTGCCACCTTATCTCCCTCTGAAACAAAAGTCCCTAGATCTCTTTCTTCCCCTATCCTTTCTTACCAACCCACTTTCTTTTCTTTCTCAAAAGTTTTTCACTATATTTCTAGTAACCTTTCAATTCTTTCTATCACCGTTAACTCCTTGTTTTCTCTTTCTCCACTTCTTTACGCATCTACACGATTCTATTTAGCATTGCCTCTCTTCCTCTCTCTTCCGCAAGCCCACTTATCCAATTTTTATCTTTACTTTTCGTTTTTTCACATACTTCTATTATATGTTTCATAGTTTCTTCTTCCTTTTCACATACTCTGCATAATCTTTCATCTCTTTTCATCGAGTACTTATTCGCTCTACACTCATTGCCCATTCTGAACCTCGCAATTTTCTTTATATCTTTGCTTCCTCCTCCTTTCTTTCCATTTAGGTAGTTTTGTCCCTCTATCCATCCATTAGCTATAATCTTATATTCTAACGAGTATTTTGATCTTTCTAGCCTTTCCCACATCTCTACCCATTCAATCTCTTTGCTTTTTCCTTTTATTTCACTTTCCAATTGCTCACTACTATCCATTCTTCTATAATACTCTTTAACCGATATTCCTCTTTTCTCTAAACATCTTTTTCATCCCTCTCTTTGCCTCCTCTTCTTTGATTCTTCTGTTTCATCTTTCTTCTCTTTTCTCCTAAAACTATTTTCTAGCTTTTCTTCATTCTCACTTTCACTTTTACTTTCCTCCCAGCAAATTTTAATCAGTGTGCCATCCTTTTTTTGCTTAACTTTACCTCGAATCTAATTGCTCTTTTTAATGCATTAATCTCCGTGCTATATCTTCTTGTGTCCGTTCTGATAATACAGTCAGGTGTTGTCCTATCTAATCCCAGTACCCACTTAATATATTTTTTTTGTACTCTTTCTATTTCTTCTCACCTCTGCCACCCCCATATTTCAGCACCATACAGCACCAAGCTTTCAATTGTCGCCTCATATAACCTCATTCTACACTTCCATTCGTTTTTCAAATATCTTTCTCCTATGCTCCATATTTTTCCTAGTTTTGTGTTTGCCTTTTTCTTAACCTCTTTAATTTGCTCGTTATTCTTTCCATTTCTTTGAATTATAAATCCCAAGTAGTTATATTTTTTTACCTCTTCTATCTCCTTTCCATTCCAAACATATTTTTTTATCTTCCTTTCTATTTTTCCTCCTGCTTTTCTCACCTCCATTATTTTCGATTTTTCTACGTTTAACTCTAAACCTCTACTCGTGATGAATTTCCTAAAACTTTTCAACATGCTTTTCATTTCGTTTCCGCTCTCTGCTATCAGCACAATGTCATCTGCATAGGCCAGACTATATACTCTCCTTTCTCCAATTTTCAGACCTCCTACCTGCCTACCATTTAGTTCTTCCTCCAGCTTTGCGAACACAATGTTGAACAGCGTTGAACTCAAAGGGTGAAGCACCCCTGTCTCACTCCTTGATTAACTTCAAATGTGTCAGTCGTTTTGTTACTTACTCTCACCTTCGCACTCGTGATTCTATAAATCTCCCTAATCCTTCTTCTCAGTCGTTTGCTTATTTTCAATCTTTCCATTTCTTTCCATATTTCCTCTCTATTTACCTTGTCAAAAGCCGCCTTCAAATCCGCGAAGAATAACACCACCTTTCCTTTTTCATTCTTGATTTGCTTTTGCATTATTGTTTTTAAACAGAAAATGCTTTCCATCGTACCATACCCTCTTCTAAATCCAAACTGCGTATCACTCAATCCCTTCACTTCTTCCAGCTCCTTTTCAAGTCTTCTTTTCAACACTTCCGCATATATCTTGTATCCTGTGTCCATCAACGTTATACCTCTATAATTCTCAACTTTATCTTTCTCTTCCTTCTTATAGACTGGTGTAATTACCCCAGTTCTCCACTCTTGCGGTAATCTTTCTCCTCTCCATATTTTCCTGATTATTTTAAAAAGGCTTTCCTCCACTACTTCATCACCCTCTATCCATGCTTCGTTTGGAATATTATCAAGGCCTGGAGCTTTCTTTTTCTTCAACCCTCTTATTACCTCTGTAATCTCTTCTTTCTTTATCTCATCCTCCTAATTTATTTCATCCTCTTCCTCACTTTCTTCTCTAATTTCTCCTGTCTTTTATAACCTCCATGTTCTCTCTGCTTCTGAAAGCTCTGCACCAATCCTCTTCCTTTAGAAATTTAGAAAGAAATCTCTACTCTTTTACACTTATTTTTGTTAACTCTTTTCTAAAATTCCCTCCTAGATTCGTCCTCCTTTATCTTTTCCATAATTTCTTCACCTTTTTTTTCTCTTTTTCTTTTTATTAATTCTTTATACCGCTTTCTTTCCATTACATATTCCTTCCTATTAATTCTTCCTACCATGACTTCATCTAATTTTTATTTGACATTTTTCTTTCTCTCCATACATTCCTCATCTCACCATTCTTCCAACTCTTCCTCTTTTCTCTCTCCAACAAGCCTCATTTTCACTGCCTTTTTTATTTTTCCTTTTAATACTTTCCAGTCTTCAACTATTTCCTCCTTTCTTATATTATTTTTATACCATTCTATATCCTTTGTTCCCCAAACTGCCTTCCATTTTTTCACCTCCGATTCTTTTTCTCTATATATTCCTTTTAATTTTATTTCACATTCAATCGCCATGTGGTCCGACAAATCACTCTTTTTCATCTTTATTGCTTCTAGTCTATCTTCCACCTTTTCGTTTAGAACCACAAGATCAATCACCGACATTCCTACTCCACTAACAAACGTCCATTCTCCTTCTTCGTCACCCTTTATACAGCCATTTCCAATACATAGCCCCTGCTCTCTTAATCATTCCACCAAGCTCTCACCTTCTTTATTACATACCTTATCTTTTGATCTTCTGCTCCTTTCATTTCCTAATATATCCATCAAACCACCTTCATCTGCTACTCTTGCATTCCAATCCCCTATAATCAGAACCCCGTTTTCTTTGTTCTCTTCCAATATTCTTTCCATTACCTCTTTATTTTTATCTCTCGTCTCCCTCATGTAGACTTCAGCCATTGTCATTTTGTGATACCCATCTGTGATATTACACCATGTGACCTCCTCTGTATCTCGTTGTCCCCATTCTACTTTTATTCCGCTATCTTTTCCAATCACCAATACAATTCCACCTTTTGGTCTACTTCTTTTCTTTTCCCTTTTCGCCCATCTGGCCTCGAATTCAAAATCCTTCAGTATCTTTTCTAGGGCTTACCTTCCATTTTCTTCTACCCACGTTTCCTGAAGGCAGACAATTTTGTATCCCATTATTTCTTTTTCCACTTCTTTCCTCTTCTTCCCCATCCCAGTTATATTCCACGACAAACATTTAACTGTTCTGTTTTCTTTTCCTTGTATGTATTTACTATTCTCCTTTCTGTCCTTCTCCTTCCCCTTCATTCTCCATCCTCGTGGATCCTCTCCGAAACCACTTTTCTATCTTTTTATTACAATACCATTTCTCATTGCCCTCTTCAATTCTATTATAAAATATTTTTACCTGTTTGCCTTGTCCCTTTAGTTCTTCAGCCTTGCAGTTTATAAGGTATTTATTTTTTCTTTCCCTCCATGTCTAGTCATGCTTCAAGAATATATTTGTTCCTTTAAGCTTATTTTTCTTCCCCATGATCTCTTCTTTGCTTTTCCAATCCTCACACTGCATACCTATCATCTCATCTTTCCCTTTTATTCTCCATACCTTTCTTATCTTAGCCTCTACTTCTATGTTCTTTTCTAACCAACTTATCAATTTCTTCTTAGTGTTTACTTTGCTCACCTTTCCTCCTTTCATTATAATATTATTCTTTTTTCTTTTTCTCTCCTCCATTTCTGCCATCCATAGTATCTCCTTTTCTTCTCTTTTTTTCAATTCACTTGCCCCAGCCTTAACCTGTTCTCTTGGCCTATCTTCAACTATATCTATCCTTCTTCCTATTTTCTCTATCTTTTTTCTATTCGCTGCCACTTCCATTTTAATCTCCTCTCTCTCCTTGCATTCTCTTTCCTCCCGTGCTTTCCTTTCCTTCCCTTCACTCACAAGATTGTCATACAACTTCCTCTGTGAATCCTTTCCCCTTCTATTTTCTTCTTCCAACATTTTAATATTAACGCTTAGTCTTTCTTCGACATCTTTTATCTCCCTTCTTAAACCATCCTTAAATTCACTCACTTCTTTTCTCATTTCCTCTCTAAACATCTTATTTACCTTTGCATGTTGATTAACATGCTCATGATTTTCTCTAAGTTGTCTTTCTCCATCTCACCTTCTTCCTCTTCTCTCACAGTTGAATCAAGGTCTTCCTCGCTGTCACTTTTTGATGTTCTATCCTTTTCTACCTTTTTCATAATTCTCCTTCTTGCTTCCTCCTCTGGGCTCTCCCTGAGTCTCTTTTTATTATTGCTCTCTTCTGTACCTTCCTTTTCACTTTCAGAACCCCTTGTCTGTCCCTTATCCCTTTCACCTGCTTCCTTACTGCTCTTCCTTCTTTCTCTTTTTATAACTACTCTATTTTTCTTACTGTCTATTTTAATAAATCTAGGACTACCACTGTTCTTTGCATTCATTCTTTTCCCTCTCACTCTTTCTTTATACTCTTCCTATACTAACAAGCATTCATTCATAACCTCCAAACATACGTACTACCTTTCACTCCTTTTTTATACTCCTTTCTCACTTTCTTTCACCTCTTTTTATCCTAATATTTACAGCTCACTCTCCTTTACCCTCCTATTTCTCTCCTATGAAATTATTTTATTTTTTAACACACCTGCACACATTTTTCACTCACACCACACAAATTAGACCCCTTTATCAAGGGCAGCCATATTGGCCATCCCCAGTCTTTTGTTATTTACTCAAGTATTAATCGTTTCATCTGCAAATTAAAAATTGAGCAAAAAGGGTGTAAAATCCTAAAAATAAAAATTCATAATATTATTAATATTTACTATTAATGTATATCCATTATTTCAATCAAATGATATAATTTAAATATTATTCTCGCTTGATTCATTGAAAATAGACATAATTATTTTTTCTTGCGTTATTGATTCATTTTTTCATCAATTCAGCTTTAAATTTAAAATCCTTGGTAGTTAATATATATAGATTAATATTCTTAAAACTTATTAATGATATCGTTTCCACATTACCTTGAGGTAGATATCTTAGAGCGTTTTTAATTAGTGGTTTTTTAGAATTTTCTTTATTCGATAAAAATATTTTTTCTTTATTATTTGCTGATTTACATTTATTACTCATATGTTACAATAATTTTGTAATGATGATTTCAAATTATTTGAAAAATTAGTCATAATTACATTTTTTTCTTCAAATATTTCTTTTAATACAATATTTTTTTTTTTTAATTAAAATTTTATAGTTGCAGCCCCCTGGTTAGATTTTTAGCAACTATAGGTACTTTATTGAAATTACATATTTACTTACAATAATTGGCTTACAATAGATACATATATATGTTATTTTATAATTTGAACATTATACATTATGTATTATTTTTTAGATCTGTTGAGTCTATTAACTTGATAACTTTCTTAATTTGATTGTTATTGTTCAATATTTCTTTTACATTATTTTTTATTTTTAATATTTTTCTAAGATCACTGTATTTGGAGCACTGTATTAAGATATGTTCAACACTATTTTTTAAATTACATTTCTCACATTGGTTAGATGTATTCTTATTGATAACTGATTGATGTGTTAGTCTGGTGTGGCCTATGCGTAGTCTGGTGATGAGTGCTTGATTTTTCCTATTTAGTTTGGTGGTTGGGTTTTTTTCATAGATGTCGTTTCTTATTTTATTGATAAAGCTATTTCCTTTTTTCCACTGATTGTTCCATTTTTTAAGTATATTAAGTTTGATTTTTTTTGTAGATCTTCTTTCGTAATTTTTTTGTTTATGTTTGAGTGTATTAGTTGGCTCGCGTTTTTTGCTGCTATTGCTGTTTCTTGTTTTATTGATGAATTGGTTTTGTAGTGGGTGATTTTAATTTTGCCTTCTGTGTTTATTAGTTCTCTATGGATATTGTATTTTATACAATATTATTAATATCATTTTCTTTATTTGAAATATTTCCAACAAATAAATTTTGAGGATTTTAACATCTTGATAATGCTACATATAAAATTGATTTTAATTTCAATAACAAATTTAAATTATTAAAATAATATTGTAAATATTTGTCGACAATATTTTTTAAAAACAAATTGTTGAACTAATAAAAACGAAGTAAAGTTCAAATTTATTAAAAAAAAATAACTGTATTGACTTTGTTATAAAATTCAAAATTCGCGCACTGAAAAAATGACTTATCATCTGTCGACCGACATAACATATCATTATTATGGGAAAAATTCTGGATCATACATTTTTGTATTAGTACATTCATGTAGGGCCTTAGAAAAATTTATTTTTTAAATAAGACAGCGTAAAACTGTTTATTACATAAAAATCTTGTTATAAAGTATATAGTTATAAAGTTATTCATTCTTAAATATAAAAATGAATTTTTAATTTTTGAAATATGAATAAGTATGGGTTTTCTTTATAATATGAAATTAAAACATAAAAAAGGTATACTATGAGGCTATTAAACAACCTTATAATATAAAGATTAATAGTCATCATTAAGGCGTCTTTGAACATCTTTGAGGCAACGTATATGAACGAATGTAAAAGACACCATTAAGGCGTCTTTGAGGCATCTTTTAGGCAATGTAATAGAGTTGAGGTGGGTCTATTTCTATACACGGCGGCGGCAGCGGCGTTGGCGTTGGTGGTGAAATATCTTTATTATATAGTATATAGTATATATAGGCATATTTCTGGAAATTTTAAACTTTGTGTGGTCGCACAATAATACATTATTAGGACATGCGATAGTGCAAAACAAAAAAAAACAATCATCTCTTTTATGATACTCTAACAAGTCGAGTCATCTATAAACATTAATATCTCTTATTTGTATCATAATTTGTTAAATTCGAAAAATGAGTGCGAGGCTTTTGATTTATAATTTTTTGCAAAGACCATCACCTTTTAAGCTGATCAAATAATCAGCTGGGCATTTTTTCTAATATTTGTGGGTATATAAACTATAAAAAAAATTGAAGTGCGTGTATTCCGCTGGTAATGTAAAAGAAATATTTGTTTATGCGAGGCAATATTTTTGCAGAATGATATAAATATGATTTTCTCCTACGATTCGTAATGGAACCCTACTGAAAAAAATTACATAAGATCTCACGTGAGATCTCATGTGCCAAAAAATTTGATTTTTTTCTACACTCGATCCGACTTGAGATCTCATATAAGATCTTACATGAGATCTCACTTAAGATCTCACGTGAGATCTCACGTGCGATTGCGTGACGGAAAAAATTAAAATTTTTGCACATGAGATCTCATGTGTGAATGAGTGTTAACGACAAAATATTTATTTGCACATGAGATCTCAGGTCGGATTGAGTGTCGAGAAAAATAAAATTTTTCATTTTCGATCGTGAGAACTCACGTGAGATCTTATGTTATTTTTTCAGTAGGGAATGCATTAAATTTCAAATACATTCACGAAATGTATTACTCTATTGCACTTGCCAAAAATAATTGAAGAAAATTTTAAAAAATTAAAAATTTTATGCTACAGCTGTTTATTAAACTCTAAATACGGTTACTTACTTTTTGATTAGAATATGGTGAATTTTATGAAAAAAACATCTATTATACAATCATGTATGTATAAAAAAAAATGCGCTTGATAACAATTTCTTTTGAAAACAGTATAATTATTTTATTTATGATAAAATAACATTTTCACTTTTCGGTCGGTAATTAAAACTGCTCCGGCCTACTCTTAATGTTCTAATCGCATTTATTTTTAATGAATTTTTCAAATATTTTTTTTATTTCATCAATAACATGTCATTTTTGACAGATTTGAATTCGTAATGAAAAAATCTGTAATTTTTGTTTTTGATTCATAAAAAACTACACGGAGAGAAAAATCAGGTTATTATCCCATGAAATTTCAAGTGATTATCACACGATATTTTTTCACCTAATATTATCGAAGAAACAAGTGATTTTTAGATGATATCCATGTTTTTAATAGATGGCGGTGCATCATGTTAAAATTACTTGAGGCCCACGGGATTTTCACGTGGCACTCGAGTGAATTCATCAGTGGTGCGGCCGACCCAGTAGCACGGACTTTGAAAGGAGATAGAGAGGAAGAGAGAGAGAGAAACAAAGTAACCAAAGGGTTTAGCTTATAAAAATCGACATACCCCCACTCTACTCGCACAGTATGTGTATTCTAACTGACTGCTGCTACGAATATACACATATTCTTTACTCTCTCTCTCTCTCTCTCTCTCTCTCTCTTTCAAAGCCCATGCTACTAGATCGGCCCTACCACCGTTAAATTCACTTGAGTTCCACGTGAAAATCCTGTGAGCGTCCAAGTAATAATAACATGGCACCTATAGCATTTTAAGTTAGATGCTATTCTGATTAAATTAACTTCATTTCATGAGAATCTTACATGAAGAATCATATAATTTTAACGTGTTAAATTTATCATGAGAAAATAACCTGATTTTTCTCTCCGTGTAGTTATTCATTACTGAGTTATAAGCATGTATGTTATTTTTCCCATAGGAGCCGATGTTAAATTTTCATATTTCTAAAATTTTTTTTCTCTGATTTGATCAATAACCTAATATTTAAAAAATTTTTATGAAATACTCGTAATTTATACTTTTTTCGGTATTTTTTTATAAAATATTCTTATTAAATAGTTGTTGCACAAGTCTCCTTAATTGCAACCTACTTTAATTTTCGTCGGTGGGCTTCTATTAAAAAAATATTGAATAATTTGCTACAAACAGTATTGTAACATGGCAAATTGTCCATATTACTTATTATATACACCTATATAAAGCATATAGACGACAGAAGAGGGCATTTAAAATGATAGCACGACGGAAAGCAGATGACGCGAGTCAAAACATATAGTAATGAATCCAAGATCGCTGGGCATACACGCGCGCATACATACAGCATAAAGCCAACGCACTCCTTTCAACTAGCAGCTTGACTTTAGTAGCTGAGCTTGGGTCCGTGGAGGATTGTTTGTCTCTCTCTCTCTTGCGGCGCGCACAGCGCATATCAAGAAAAACGAAGCTGAGTAGAGACAAAAGGAACGCCATTGCGTCATTTCTTTTGTCGTCAGAATCCAGTATAGACTAATTGATATACTAGCGTGCGGCTATTATTTCGGTTTTCATATACGGTTACATTGAATTTATTGAATGAGTTTGTGAAGGATATTAAATATTCTTTTTTTTTATGTATATAATTTCTCTAGTGCTGATTAGAATCAGATAATTAATTTAACATCGTCGAGTGTGTGTTAGGCGCTCACGTGCGCGTTCTATTGCTGTTATTCCCTTAGAGCTATTTTATCTCTCTTTTTTTATGTTTATTAACCTTTAGAGGACGGGGAATTTGGAATTTTCAATTTCTCAGTATTTTCTATAAAAAACACATAATGTGTGTCTCTAATATTGGGAAATACTCTTATGTAAAGTGTCTATCCATGGTGGAGCCACTATAGTGGCTTTCCCGTCCCCTAAAGGTTAAGCGTATTCCTTTTAGCTTCCTTTTTTACGCGATTATCTTATTATAAAATCTGCTTTTCGCCGTCCTAGAGTTAGCGTGGTTGTTGCAAGCGGCGTCGCGTACGCTATACACGGTTGGCGTCCATCTTCAGCGTGCGTGCAATCATAATGTTAATAAGTTAATGAATTATTTTATTCTTTCACTTAATAACCTGATTTTCTTTATCTAGCGTCCTTATTTTTTTATATTTTTATAGTGAGACCTCCCGATCTCCAAGGTCGCCACAGTATTCTAACAAGTTTTTACTAGAAGTTAATAATTTCGGAGAAACTAATTAATATTATAGAAAAAAATTTTTCTTCTCAAGAGCTTCATTTTTTTAGTTTTTTTTTGTAAAGGAAAAATAGACTTTGGCACTAAAGTGAAAAATTTCTGAAAATTTTTTATTTGACGTATAATTTTGAAAAAATATTTTTATTTGGCTTACAAGGAGAAACCATGACATTGGGTTCTCGGGTTTTCTTCTAACTTTGAGATATTTTTTTATATAAAATTATGAAAAAACCTTATTCCTACGGCGCAACTCTGAATTTTCGCCAAGTTATCAGCAGTTTTGTCTAAATTGAAAAAAATTTGAATCTTTACAGTTGTACATTTTTCGAAGTACTTATTCTAGAAGCTTTTTATTTATTGCATATTAAATTGAGATCAAAACCTTTCGATCGAAATAAAAACATGATCTAAAGCTATAAGAGAATGAAAATATTGCAAATATTTAGGTAAAATATGCATAGAAAATGAATGGTGCATTTTAATCTAAATTTCATCTTAATTTCCATTCCTTCATAACTTTTGAACAACTTTAGCTTTTGAACATGTTTTTTTTAATCAAAAGATCTTAATCTCAACTTTAATATCCAATTAATAAAAACCTTTTAAAATAAGTACTTCAAAAAATGTATAGCTATAAAAAATGCCAATTTTTTAAAATTTAGACAAAACTGCTGATGTGAAAGCCCCCAAGGTCCTAAAAAATATTTTATAATATAGAAAGAGAAGGGAGAGTTGAAGGAAAGTTAAGGTTACATTTTAAGAGCCTGACTGCGACAGCGATGAAAATTTTTTATAATATAGATAATGTAGAAAGAGGGGGAATTGAGGAGAGTACACTTTGAGAGCCTGACAGCAGCAGCGGCGAAAATTTTTTATAATATAGATAGATATAAAAAAAATATCTCAGAGTTAAGAGGAAATCTGAGACCCAAATGTCATGGACTCTGTTAGTCGTAAAATTAATGATTTGTTTCCTTTAAAAGTATCGACTTTTAAAAAAAAATAGATAGGAACATTTTCGATCGGAAATTATATGTTGAATATATTTTTATTTAAGTCACCATAAACCTTGTTATTAAAGAATTTTAGAGAAATAATTTTCCAAATCTCGAAATTTTATTTTTAGTTAATTATGATATGCAAAAATTAAAGTATATTTTCTGTATGATTTTTAATAAAAAATTTTTTCTAAAAGTCAATACTTTTGAAGAAAAAAAATGATACATCTAAAATGAAAATAAGACTATTCAAAACCAAAAATGACTATTTATTTAAAATTTTTTTGCAAATAAATTTTTTAGAAGTTTCCTCGTTGGCGCCAATATGTATTTGTTCTTTACAATAAAACTAAAAAATGGAGCGGTTGAAAAGCAAACCAATCTTAACAATTTTTGGGTTATAGAGTATTGCCACACTCAGGAAAAAGTATTGTGCTCACGTCAATACTGAAAACAATTCATACTATTACTTCTATTATATCGACGCTACAGAATACAAATATTGTATTTTAAAAGCCACTTAAAAAGCATAGTATCTCAGAAGCCGATCAAAAAAAAATTGTACATTACTCGTCATTAAAAAAAAATTATTTGAAAAATTAGTATTTTTTAAAAATGATTTATTACCAAAATACTTTGGATTAAAGAATGTTGATAGGGATTACTTAATTCAAAATGAAACTTCTCAAATGGCAAAACTTTTGCAGCGAGGAAAAAACTGTTTTTAATATGTGATGGAATTAGATACGAAAAAAGCTCGAACAATGAATATCAAAGAAAATCTTTTTCAAGTTCAAAAAAAAGTTTTTTTGTTGAAGCCATTTACAATTTGTACCGCTAACGACTATATTATTGATCGTTAGTACCATATCTTGCTAACATGAATGATGCCAGTATTTTAATGAAAATATTTGAAACAGAAAAAAAAGTTTTATCTAAATTGCTTCACAAAGGTGTTATTTTTGTATTTGATAGAGACTTTCTAGATATAAAAAAAATTAGAAGATATGAGTTACACTGTTTTGATGCCAGCACTTTGAGGTACAAAATTCCAACTTTCAACAGAAGAATCATAACATGAAACTCGATTCGCAACAAAATTAAGATAGGTTGTAGAAGTAATACATAGTATTAAAAAGAAAAACATAAATTATTAGATCTGATAAAAATGTGCAATATGAAATATTTAACATCATGCAATCCAAGCGAAAAATTGTAAATACGTTAGCAAAGGAAGTAGCTGCAATTTGCCAGATTTTACTGAATTAACGGAGAAAGACTTAAAAATTCTTTTTACATGATCATAAACAATATAAATGTTTTTATCAGTATCAACCTAATGACATAGGCTATTCCAGGATACTTAGATATTATTATGATTGTGTTAATGGTAACCGCACTATTGGATGTTGTGCACACATTGCAGCAATTTTTTATTACCTCTGTCACGGAAGATACTCATCGAAAATTATAAAGCCAACTGAAATTCTTTCTAATTTATTTCTTAAAGATCAAATAGAAGTTAGCATAAATGACAGCGATGAAGATGAATAAAATTGCTTTGGTTTGTAAATAACTATTGTTTTTTATAGATATTCATCATTAATCTTGAATTTCACGAGCCTCTGGAATGCAGAGACTCGTAAAAAAAAAGATCGAAAAAACACATTTTTTAGCTTTATTACTCCTATATAGAGTTTAGGGGTTTGTAATTTTGGCTTTTAACATTTTTTGATAACCTTTCGAGTAACCCATTTCAGGTAAGCCATTTAGGAGAGGGCAATTTCACCATGCTTACTCTGCTAAAAAAAAAGGCTAAAGCCTTTAATGAAAAGTTATTTATTCTAAAGGCAAAGTTTCTTATTTTTCAACGTTTTGTATCATTACCATATTATGATAATTTTTTAAGTGGTTGGAGAATATTTTCTAGAATAATCACCTTAAATAAGCCGATGTTACAAAGTATTTTTTTTCATATTAAAAATAAGCCAACAAAAAATTTTATTTTTCAAGGGCAGGAGCGCACAGTTGGTGACACTTTAGGCTGTAATAATTTTTTATTCATAAATTAAAGAGCATTTATTATACCTTTTGAAAGAAGAATTTTAATTTTTATAAATTTGATAAATTATAAATCTTTATTCTCTATAGAAAAGTTTCTAATCTTGGTTCAATGAGTAAATATATTTATCGTTGCATAGCCCTTTTGGCCGAATGCTTCAGTTAAAAGCTTCGTTTGGTAGAAGCAACGAATATAGACGTATACAGAAGAGCAGATGCGTACAAAATTTTGAGGCAAGCGATTCCCCCAGCTTTTACATTATTAGCATATTTATATATTAGTACTATATAGATATACAGGCTGTGTATAAGCTAGGGAGATAGATTCCTGAAGTTACCTCACTATTTCTATTCACCCTGCGCTTCTATGAGTGTCTATATTCGTTGGTAGAGAGCGGAATATTAGATTGCATAAATCTTTTTCTCGGTTATGTTAAGTCGTACCGAAGCTTTATTTGAATATAAACTAAAGTCTTTTGTATTATTAACAAAAATAAGAGGAATATAAATCTTTACATTTTTTTCTAATTAAAAATAATGATAACTACTTGATGGTAAGACTTTGCATAAAGAATATTCATATTTGGTGGTCTCAATCTTTTGTCACCAATATATAAACAAAGTGAAAAAAAAAATAAAAAAAAGAACATTAATTACAATCTGATGCAAATTTTAATAAAAGTTTTACCATCAGTACGGTCATTCAGGTTGCTGTGCGAGCTTACGAGAGACAATGCTCGTCAAGAGACGCGGTTCTCACTAAACTATACAGCTGAATAGCCTAACTCTAGCCTACACTTAAAATCGAATGATATATTCCTTTGGCAACAAGACTTTAACCTAGATAGATCACCTACGGTCAAAGTCTAAGTCTTCGACCTATAGCTCAGAAGTATCTGCAGCTAAAAGTCAGATAACGCAAAAATATTCTCTTATACTTTAGAAGAATGAAGATGCTAAGCTGGTAGGCGCTGAAAGGCGAGTTTAAGCTTTGTTTATATGTTCCAGGCTGCTTGTTTGTATCGCGTGGCCCGAGATTTCCGAAATACACCGCGTAACGATCGATGGTACACTCCCCTACACATGTTTTTGCCATCCCTATATGAAAATTTGATAACACAAAAAGCTTTATAACTCCATAATCAATAGTCGCAGAATAAAAATTCTAACGCGATTTTGAAGTTTAGATAAAAACCTTTAAAAACCCATTTTTCATAATTTTAAAACCCACAAACTGACTCCTTAAATAATATTATAGAGAAATAAAAAAATCGAAAAAATTTTGATGAACTTCAAACTTGAATAATTTTAGGTGCGGTTGTCGTAGAGTAAAAAAGCAGAATTGGTTTAAAAGAGTATTTATTCAGCTTTAAAATGAGAGGTATAACATTGAATTTGGAGCATCTAAACCAATAAGAGACTAATTTTCATAAAAAAGGCTTTTTTTAAAAATGCGTATATTTAAAAAATTAAGCAGCCTAGAAAAAAAGTATAAATAGAAAAAAGGTGTGTTTTTAAGCACAGAATATAGATTTACAGTTTAGAAATGATTCAAGAGAACAAAATTTTCTTTCACTTTTCCACGACGTTAAATTTTAATTTTTAACATTAAATTTGTATTAACAGCAATTATACCAATGCATTGGCGGTTAAGCGCTCACCAAGCGATCTGTAAAGTCAAGCAGCATGGAGCTCAGTTAGTATCTGAATAGGTAACCGTTTCTTTTACTATAACTGGAGAAAGCTGGCTCAACCACTCCACAATAGCAAATGCGGTGTAGGTATTCCTGTACAAAGGTACCTAATACTGAATTCGCCATGCATACCGGTCCATTCCAGAGAAAGTTTCCTAAACCGGATTTTCCACACTCGATTTACCTACAGGTGAACTATAATGCCGTTTTACCAATAAATAATTTATATCATAAACTGGCTATTAAACTTTGAAACGAGTTAAAATGTTTAAAAACAATGGCGCAATTGTTAGTCAAAGTCAAAGCTATGTTACTCTTTTCATTTTTACGATAGAAAACTTTTAAAAAATTCAAATTAAAGGTCTTGAAGAGACCTTTCTTTTCCATTTTATAAAATTAAAATATATTAAAAATTGGCTGAAATATATGAATTTATTTATAAGAATTAAAATTGTAAAATCGGAAAAACACTAAAAAATAGTGCAAAAAAATGAAAAATTGAAATTTTTATAATCGTTTATGATAAAGGTATCCTACCATTACATGCTCAAGAAGTTTTACATCTTTGCACTAATTATTGTTGACTTGGCATCAGTTTGAATTTTCGACTTTTTTTTAATAAACAAATTAATTGTTGCTCTTCTTACGGGCCGAAACAGATCGGCTTGGAGGAGGATTAAAGACAATAGAAAATCTTTCTTTTCCCAAAGTTTCATCGAATTTTGAATAAAATATCTGTCTTTAACTTTAATTTGAAAAATTACCCATTTTCTCGGAAAAACTTCATTTCCCGAGAAAAATTCTCGGAAAAACTTCATTTCCCGAGAAAATTTGAAAATTTTAGAAAACAACTTTTGTTAAGAAAAATTTTCTTCTAGAGTCAAAAGCAGCGCAGTTACAGAGTAAAAAAGAAAAAAAAAGTCGATTTTCCTATCTTAATTTGTTTATAAACATTTTTCCACAACTTTTTGAGATGGCGCACATCGATATTCTTAATATACATATTATCTACAATATATTTCTGCAAAAAACCGGCCTGTAGCACGTTTTGCAGAAAAAAATTCTAATTTGACTGGACTTTATTAGAATTACGAATAATGCTTATAAGGTTAAAAAAAAATTGTTAGATGATTAAACAATACATTTG